>JAYESD010000008.1:201508785-202108785 GCA_036927565.1 Tuctoria greenei | reverse complement strand
GACTAAATGTGGGTGTGGGATTTTCCACCTCCCATCATCCTCATTTTCCTGCCTAGCAACATAAGGTGCTTGATGATGCATGCGTACGTACCAAAGAATCATATCACCAAGAAGCTAAAGTTGTGTGCGCTTAAAATATGAAATGCCAAAGAAGAGGTGAACTACAAACAAAAGCACCTCAAAAATCATTTGAATATAGCGATATCATTGACAAATGGACTGGTCATAGCAAACCGGCGGTCTTCTAATTTTCCTGAGTAGTTGAAACTGAACATGCAAATTCAGCAACATGATCACTTTCATATCTGACCACACCGAGTTCCATGTGCCCACCTGTAAATTGTGATTTTCATATGGAGAAATGAAAACATCTCTTTCTCTAGTTATTTCTACATACAAGCACCATGTATCTATATTATGACAGGCAAGAAGAACGGTTATCATCCACAACATGGGTAGTCCACTCACCGTCAGGCCTGCCGTGGCGGTCGGCCCTAGAGCGCCTCATGCTGACGCCGCCATCGTCACCCTTGGCGTGCGCAGCCGGAACCTGTCCACCATGGACCTCTGGGTGAATCGGGAATTGTTGGGGAGGGACCTGTAAAGGCGCCACCTTTCCCTTCCTCCCCTCCAGCCACCAGCCCATGCTGCCTGTGTCTTCAACGGCGGGAGGAGGCGGAGAAGAGCCTGCCGCCGCCGCCGCCATACATATCGCTTCTCCGATACACCCAGAGAAAAGCGCGCGCACGCTGGGGTGGATGAATTCATTGGATTGGTGCTGGAGGGTTCGAGGATTGGGGTGACAGGTCAGCCACGGTGGGCGCCGCAGGAAGGAGAGAGGTTGCGCCGCCCCCTGCCTGGCTGCCTCCATGAGAGTCGCACGCGTGCCAAACTGTAAAACAGATAACTTGGATGACAAAGTCTTTTCTCAACCAAATTAGGCTTAGAGTAGACTAGAGTTTATTTCTAACTACCCTTAATTGCTTGGCATTTAAAGACTGTGTTGTTGTTGTTTAAATCTTTTATAATTTGACAATCTCCAAATTGTCTTGTGATCTGAAATTGGACAATTGGTTCCTACGATATTTCCACCTTTTATTACTGTTTCTAGGAAAAAATCTACTTATCCCCCTAAACTTATGGCCTAGGACTAATTCACCCCCCAAACTACAAAATCAGATTATTAACACCCTAAACTTCCTAATACCATTTATTTTACCCCCTTAGGTGGTTTACATGGGTGGTTTTGCCATGTCAGCTGCCTATTGAGTTAATATTTTAGATATGCTCGTGGTCTACTCCCTCGTGTTGTACGGTCGGAGGTCCGTGGAGTTGCTGTCGACCGGCGCGCACTGCTTGCAGTCACAGGGCACCCAGAAGAGGTCGCTGCCGGTGTCCAGCGCCACCAGGAACGTCTTGTTCGGTGTGCCCAGAGACACCTCCGTGTAGTACAAGCTGCATGCAACGGAATCGATGCCGTCAGGTCAGGACCTTGACTGATTCTGTTGTTGTAATAAGTCCATCGATCGAGTTTACAGATGCTCACAATCCTAGGCTGTTGATTCGGTACGTGGCGTTGCCGGCGGCAAAGGAGAAGAGACCATCAGCGCCGGCAAAGCCGCGTCGGCTGAAAAGTGCGCCATCGGTTTATCTATACTGCATTCCCCAATGACAGCAGGTCCCACCGTGGGAAACTGCCACATAGACAGCTGACATGGCAAAACCGCCCATGTAAACCACTTAAGGGGATAAAATAAATGGTATTAGGAAGTTTAGGGTGTTAATTACCCGGTTTTGTAGTTTGGGGGGTGAATTAGTCTCTAGAGCATAGGTTAGGGGGGTAAGTAGACTTTTTCCCTGTTTCTATGACTGGACAAGGTTCGATAACTTTTTTTATGGAAACAATTTGCTAAAAATTTGAGCTAAGACTTCATTTGATAATAACTTTTCTAGAACAGTTCAAAAAAGCTAATACATCTTGCTTCAATTCATTTCAATAAAGGTCCAACAGATAAATGTGAACTGACACCTTGAAAGTTACAGGGCAGTGGGCTACACACTTCACAGCTTCGCTTTACATAAAGAAAGGGTTGGAAGATACATCAGTATCTAGATATCTAAATTTGTTTTAGTATCCATAGCTGAATCCTCACTATAGCATCACTTGTGTCAAAATTTCTGCTCATACCAATGCGAAGTTGGATCGGAATAGCAGAATATGAAACTCGTTGCAGCACATATTGTAATCCTTGGTTTGTAGTGACTAATAAGCTGAAGTTGCCTGTAATGTGCTCTGTTCCAGATCTGCTTCAGAGGATTCCAAAGTACTGGTTACTTCCGTCTCTGCATCAGACGCGTCTGATGAAGCAGATTCTTCCTGCTCCTGCACGTTGTAAGGTGGGGAACCAGCTGGCGGGTTCTGTTCCGCCAGGCTAAGTCGAAGCGGCCTCCCTTCCAGCTCCTGCATTGCAATGCCACAACCATGTTAGCCACTGCTTTTTCAGATAGTGAATCTAAACATGGCCATTGAATCTCAATTCGCAAGCTACTTTGATGAAGTTTATAAGTTATGCATTGTCCGAACCATTCTGGCAATATAGTGAAACTTCCATGTTACTAGTATGGCTCGTTGTGCAAACCAAGTGAAATTAGGGTAATGAAAAAACTTGCATAAAGCACTACAAAGAGAAGTTACGCACTGTCCAATCCAGACATTGGGTAACACTTAGCGCATGTCATCAGTTTGACTCCCATTTATGCAGAATGTAGTGTGGAAGCTCAATTTTAACTTATGTAAGTTGAATTCAGCCAATTTCAAGAAGCTGCATAAATTGACTTTTGCAAATTGAATAAAGCGACGTAGTGGAAACTGGACTGCAATGTTCAAGATCAAGACAGCACATACCACTCCATTGAAAGCCTCCAATGCAGCCAGTGCATCCTCCGCCGTCGTGAACGATACGAACCCGAACCCCCTGGAGCGGCCAGTCTCCCGCTCCAAGATGACCCTAGCATCAACCAAGCCAGGCTGCCCCTCGAACACGGCTCTCAGCGCGTCCGCACGCACTCCCCACCCCAGGTTGCCGGCATAAATCTTGTACGTGCCGTCGTCACGCCTGCGGCCACCACCACCCATTGTGACCGTTCTCCTCTCCCCTCCCCTCGGCACCTCCGGGTAGTTCACCCTGACCGTCCTCCCTCCCAGCAGCTTCATTGAGACACATGCAAAGATCTCGTCAGCTCACAAGCACACACAGAAACAGATTCATAGGCGTAAGCATGCAAGACTTCAAGCAGTATGTGAATGGAGGAAGGAAACAATTGCGTGGAACCTACAGCGCCGTCGAACATTTGTACGGCATTGGTGGCCTCCTCGGCGGTGGCCATGGTGACGAAGGCGAAGCCGCGGCTCCGGTTGGTAACCTTGTCATAGATTATCTGCAGGAATGGGAATCGTCATCGACTGTCATGATGTTCAGGAAGAATTGGCCAAGGGAAGGGGAAGAGGGAATGGTATACCTGAGTGGCATCGACCCTTCCGGCCTCGGAGAAGGCCTCGGACAGCTCGGCGGAGGTCATGGTGTAGGGAAGGTTCCCGACGAAGAGCCGGCCTGGCTCTTGGCCGCGGGGCGGCGGCCGGCTTTGTGGTGGAGAAGAGTAAGTTGGCGGGGCCTCGACCTCTTCTTTTTCTGCTTCACCGAAGTAGTCTTCGTCTTCTTCCCCGTCCGAAGAGAAGGCTTCCTCGTCGTCGCCGGCAACAGCGGAGGGCGGAAGCAGAACGGGCCGGCCAGGAAGTGACGCGAAGAGGTGGAGGCCGACGCGCTGGCGCTGGATGCCCTGGAACCGGACGGAAGGAGGAGGGACCGGCACCCCGCTCGCCGCGGGTTGGAGCAGAGAACGGAACGTGGCGGCAACGGCGGCGGCGGCGGTCATGGCGGGAGGAACGAGACGTCGGAGCTAGAGCACGGAGAGTGAAGGGGTGCAGCCTCTCGCCGCCGATAATTTCGTCTCTTATCCGCTGCCAGTCCTGGGGCCCATTTGTTTATGGGCCTTCGAATGCAAATTCCACCCGCACATCTGGGTACCCAACAGATTTGCACTCCATGGGTGGGGACGCGGGTGAGCTATCTGCCAGTCCAGCAAGCACTCTGACTTGCCACGATTGCGGATTTTGTTTTCCGAAATAACACCGTCGATCCATTACGATGTTTTTAACTTATCAAATTCGATCATTTTTCTATAATTATTTGTTCCCTCTTACTCCTCTGTTCCGATAAATTTATCGTTTTATAGTTCATTTTTGAACTACGAAACGACGAGCTTCCCGAAACAGAAGGAGTACTTATTAAATATATATTTCCAAACCCTATAAACAACTTAATATTATTTACTACATTATCATTCAAATCAGATGATTTTTATTTCATTTGTTTGTCAAATATTGTACTACCTCCGTTTTTTATTGTTTGTCGTTCTGACAAAACAAATAAACTAAAACTCAACTAGCCGAAGGTGTCGGAACAACAAATAAAACGAGACAGAGAGAGTACTATGTTCATAGAATGGCAAATCCAACTAGCACCCAAAACCCAACCGTAATTCTCACTCTCGAATGCCGCTGCGAGCCTCAAATTTCACCCATGATGTCCCTTGTTTCGGACTGTTCATTGCTTCACCCAACTCGAATCCGTCTCATTGTCATCTCTACAACAACAGATGGATAATCAGTGCGAAACAAAATGCAGAAATAATTCAACCGTGGAATTCCAACTCCCATTTCATGGAAACCCTGCTCTCCCTCCGTCCCTCGCCGCCTTGGTCGCCTTGGATAGCCATGATAGCCGGTTGCTGAGGCACATTCCTCCTTCCATGCTTAATCGTTTCAAACGGTGAGCTTAAATCAGGCATATGAATCATGTTTCGATACATAAGGTGCATTGTAGATAAGCTACACAACAGAAATGAACGCCACATTGTTGCCAACCCGACGAAGACCAGTTCCAGCCCTGCGTGCGTCGGCGCCAGTCAGCTCTCAATAAATTCATGCTCAGCCTCGACATAAAAACAAAATACTGCCTACATTCTAAATGACGATAAAAAATCAAATTCATTTTGAACTAAGTTAGCTGTTTTAAACACAAATGCAGTGTTAAGAAACGCAAGGGGAAGTATGAGAAATGGCACGAAAGACATGGACGACCACAAGGATGAGCCCAGCTCAAATCCTGAAGCAGGAAACGTGCACCCGCTGCTTCGACTTGCCAGGGAACCGCGAGATAACCATGTGCACGGAGCTTAAAAACGAACTCAAAGATTACAATCTAAAGATCTTTCCATTGCCAAGTGTACAAATTTCTCAAGCATCCACAAAAAGCAACAGGTGCGTCTAACGCGTCTTACAACACCAATCTGTGCCACAAATTACCACGACCACAAACTGAACAGAAAAGACCAAAGGTATCGCTGTTGGGCCTTCTCGAATGCAACCTGAAATAGTTGCAAAGTCAAGGTTTAACACATCTGAACTGAACCAAATACGACAAAATAGTAAGATCCAAGGGCGGTCTGTTAACAAATTAGAGACACAGGTGATCCATGAACAAACTCAAACGTCTTTACTATTTACTTATGGGAAGAGTATTACCTCAGATGGACTTTTTATGTTCTTCGTCTACATCTTGA
The DNA here is from genome assembly GCA_036927565.1 of Tuctoria greenei. Classification (NCBI taxonomy): domain Eukaryota; kingdom Viridiplantae; phylum Streptophyta; class Magnoliopsida; order Poales; family Poaceae; genus Tuctoria; species Tuctoria greenei. Next base: position 202,103,103 of record JAYESD010000008.1, on the reverse strand, counting down.
TGTTGAAGTAGTCAGAATCAAAATGGTGCAGACGCACATATCCATCTTCACCACCACTCGAAAAACTGACAAGATTGAAGAAACGGCATCAAGGGAGTCAGGCTTCAGAAATCACAACAGTGGCTTCAGAAACCACAACAGTAGTACAAAGCCAAAATCCTTCTGCCCGAAAAGAAAAGCCAGTGTCTTTGGAACAAGAACAAACGTCTACAGCGGATATTTATAGGATGGGCTAGTTGCTCTTCATAAAAAACACTCCATCCCATTCAAAGTCTATTTCTGGAGTTAATCAAAATCAAACTAATCTAGCTTTGACCAACTTCATAGAAAAAAATAAGTATTTGTAGAATACTTATTTTGTGTGGTAGGTGATAATATATTTTTCCTAGAAACTTAGTCAAAGTTAGATTAATTTAACTTTGACCAACTCCAGAAATAAACTTTGGATAGGATAGAGGTAGTATGTTTTCAACAGCTGTAATCAGAACAGCGTGACTGGTTAAAATCATCAGAGCTATCAGAGCCATCAGATGCAGAACAAAGCTAAATAACATGAGGCATGGTACACTGGTAAAGCTGCCTAAGAAAATATGTAGCTCTCATGTTCAACTTTACATCAAACAGAAGTCAGCATAGCGTATATTGCCAACTTATAGTTGGCTGCAATCACCGAGCTACATATGATGGTAAGTTGACTGGAGAGATGAGATGTAACCATATAAAACATAGTAATAAATATTTTAACAACTCAACAAAGATCAGATGTAGTAGTCAAGTCTCAGGTAAAAAAGATAAACAGATGTTTTGCAGAGAAAAAACAGATAAGGATACAAGATCTAAAACAAATATGAGCTGTAAAAGTTAAGTGTGCTATCAGACATCAAATGATCAGATGCATACAACAGTCAAAAATTGTAAACAGCATGATTCCCTGGAAAAGCTACTTAAGACAGTATCAGTATGTAGCTCTCATATTCAAGTCTACATCAAACTGAGGTCAGCATAGCGTATATTGCCAATGTAAAATTGGCTGCAATCACTGAGCTACATACAAAGGTAAGTTGGTTGAAGGTACGTGATTCAACCACATAAAAAATATAAATAAATATTTTAAGAACCACAACAGAGCCAAATTTGATAGGTCATAGGTGAAAATGATAAGCAAATGTCTCAGAGGAAAAGAGATGCTGATACACAAGTTCTAAAAGACATAAGCTATAAAGAGAAACTGCCAAAATGGCAAATGGCATTAGTTGTCAGCTTATGAATTGCACCCACGAGTTGAATTTTCAAAAAGATGATATTGAAACTTATGTGAAAAAAAATGATAACTCTTTGTGAAAAGCACAAATGTAAACGAAAAATCTGCTCTCATAAAGCTTGTAACATCCAAATGAGGATCAGAATAGCGTATATACCAGTATTTAACATGGTAGAATCATTGAGCATACATTCACAAAGAAATTTAAGCTATGGAAAGGTTGTCCAGAAATTCCCTTCCCCAGAGCTCACAATGTGTGGGAGCTTTCAGCACTGGGTATGCCATTTGAAATACACACATATCAATAACAATTCTGCTGTCATAAAGCTTGTAACATCCTATTGAGGATCATAATAGCGCACATACCATGATTTAACACAGTGTTATCCTAAACGGCCGTTTAGGGCTGTTTAAACGTGTTTAAATGCTAAACAGAACTTCACTGTGTAGTTTAGGCCCTAAACAGAAATTAAACCGTTGACCCATTTAAACAGGTCAACGACCGTTTAAACGGGCGAAACAGGCTAAACGAAACGGATTTTACACGGGTTTAAACACGTTTTCAACCGTTTAGACGAAGGAGCAAGCATGCAGGGTTCCATCGGCCTGTTAACTTGGTGCCCATGTTCGACCGGCCTGTTTCCCGCATGCAGGGTTCGCTTTTGCCGACGGTATCGCTTCAATTGGTAGTCGAATAGAGGTAACTTCTATTTGCTCTGCTGCATTAGCTGCCTCTCCTCCCTCCCCGTGCGCCCTCGTACCAGAGGCCCCCCACGCTGGCAAATAACTTGTTAGAGTTATTTCTTTTGTCTATCTTTTCTTTCATAATTTGTTGTATTTGCATTTTGCAGGTTTATCCACTGCCCGTTTTTATATTCTACAAATCATTCTATTGCTCATAATTCATAATGTTATGTAAATTTGTACTAACTCTGCCGTTTAGTTGGTGTACAAGCAAGATCTTGTTCAAAAGTAAATTGGAATAAACTCTCTTTAGGTGCTACAGTACAAACCGTTTAAACACCGTTTAAATGCTGTTTAGATAGTCTAAACGGTAAACAGACCTCTACCGACTGTCTACCGTTTACTGTTTAGGATAACACTGATTTAACATGGTAAAATCATTGAGCATACAATCACAAAGAAATATAAACATGAGTATAAATTATAAAATGAAAAGCGGCGAAATTTAGATATCATAGTACACGTTAAAATTATTACCTCCGCCCATCAGGATTAAATGCCAATGCATTGATTGGTCCAAAATGTCCTTTAACACCACCAATTTCTTCTTGTAAAATCTAAAATAATCGGTAATGTATTAAATTACAACAGTTCAACGAACAAAAACAATAATGAAGTAGCAGAAAGGGAGCAATACATCCCAATGCTTTAACTAGAGAAAATTTACCTTGTGATAGAACTTAGCCTCAAATTTACCAGCACGGCGGTCCGTCATAGTCACATTCATTGCATCCTGACCACCTCCCAGAACCACCTAAAAACATAAATGAGAACCGTAGTAAACAAAAAACAAACAAGTGATGGAAAGATACAAGCATCCACTGCAGTGCCAAGCTCAGCATCATAAATATGAAGGCCTTAACCACAATGCATTAATCAATGGGTGCACCGTGCAAAATTGGCATGAAATAAAAATATACAGGGAAATAACCTTAACCTTTGATTACTGGATACATAGCACTGCTAGCCATTGCCATCCTACCCATCCAAATCGAACTCAAGTGTCACACGGGGGCTAAGTCCCCTAATAAATTTCAGATGCCTCTCACTTGTGCCATAATGGGAATGCGAAGCTTCAGTCACACATCAGAACCTGGTGGATTCCGGACATTGTCTTCATCTCTATGTGTAGTTGTATGACTGGTTATGTGCATGGGTATGTGTAGGCGTGCATTTGTGGAGTGAGCGAGTGTGTGCATACATACTACAATATGTGAGGCTTCAAATTAAAAGATGCATAAAGCTATTTTGCCTGTGGTATTTTAAACTATAGCTTCAAAAATCAACCTGCTATATGAAATCTGTACATGCAATATATTCAGATCAAGAGCGTAAAAATGTACTGCAGGTAGCCAAGCTACATAGACCTCATGCAAATTCAAGAATCACAGATTCTTCAGAAATCTCATCACAAATACATCGTGATATAATGCCACAGAGAATTCTACTTTAGTTATTTATATTGGAATAGGTGCATCCAGCATGCAACCAAAAGTCTGAAGCTCAATGAAAAAAATGCAGAATGCCATGACACTGTGCCAAATTATAGGTCAATATTTCGCAGACCTTTGTTCTTTTAGCAGGTAACATGAGCAAGCAGAACAGAAAAGTATGAATATAAATAAATAAATAAATAAAGCATGTGGGGGGGGGGGGGGGGGGGGAACATACAGTATGATGTGCAGGAGATATGTCAACAGCATTAACGGGCCGCTCCGTGACATATGTCTTGATCAGGTTAGTGTTCTTGTATCCCATAGCTAGGCAGAACACAATGGAAGTCAGGGAAATCCGTTGCAGTACCAAAATACCCATACAGCATGATGATGTGTCATTTGAACAAGTCATCACCTTAGCTGATTTATCCAAGGAGCCTGTAATGAAATGAGACCAATCTGAAGATTTCGACAGCGATGAAATTGTCTTCTGGTGTCCAGATTCTTTATCGACTCTTTTAGTAGCTTTCCAGTCTACACACAATTCAGAAAGAATCTCATAAGCGATGTGAAAAAAAAAAAGAATTCAAAAATAATTTGCATAGCTCGTATTAGCTGGTTTCAGTTCGTCTGCAACTGTTAGGAAATGAAATTTGATATCCTAAGTTCCAAGCACTAAATTGTTGAATCATGTAAGGTATTGAGAATTTGATAGCACCAAATGTTATTCTAGGAAAACTAGAACACCTGCAGCCGTACCAGAGAGTAATTGACTGCAGACTCCTACCAGCAGAGCCAGAGACCCTAGTGACCAGAAGAGCGATGTGCAGGCATGCTAACCTCCGAGTCCCAGATGCGAATGGTGGCATCCTCGCCGGCAGTGATGATGGTCCGGTTGAGTGGCCCCCATACGGCCCTGTTAATCCTCCCTTAATGCCGGTGATAACAAGCGCCGACTCCTCCGTCTCTACAAAGTCGCCACTGGAAACTGAAAAGGCAACAACCGAAGGAAACCGAAGCGAAAGCTGGAGGGGGCACTCTACTCACGGTCCTCGACGTCCTGGGCGATGCGCTTGACCTGGACGGTGGGCGCGTGGTCCATGAAGCTGTCGGTGGTGACGACGGCGAGCGCGTCGCCGACGGCGAACTCGACGGACCGGGCGGGCGCGTCGAAGCGGAAGCTGAAGAGCTCGCGGCCCGTGCGGACGTCCCAGAGCTTGGCGGTCTGGTCGGCGGAGCCCGTGAGCAGGCGCGCCGAGTCGCGGGACACGTCGCAGACCAGACGGCGCCGTTTGTGGCCGCGGTAGGTGCCGAGGCGGTCGCCGTTGTCGGCGTACCAGACGGTCGGGGTGTGGTCCTTGGCGCACGAGAAGAGGAGGTCGCCGTCCCGGTTGTACCGCAGGAACGTCAGCGGGCGCTCGTGGCCCTTCATCAGGATCGGCCTCATCGCTGCGGCGTGGAGTGGGGGAGCGGTGCTGCAGCTGGTGGAGGTGGTCGCCGCCGGAGAGAAGGAGAGGCGAGTGCGGAATGATCTGCACTAGCGCCAGAAAGCCCTAGTGCCTGGCAGGCCCTCCTCGCATGACAACATTGGCTTTTCGTTTGTTGGGCCTTACACCGTTTATCCGGTTAAGGCCCGCTAACGACCAATCATGTATTTTCATGATTTTTATTTACTACTGTATATTCTCAGTTTGTCGCTTTCTAATAAAAATGATAAGAAGGCGACAAATTTTCGAGAAAAGAAGAAGTGCTATTTTTATTATTTTCTTTTAAAAAATAACCCAGCTGTCATCCGACTATTAGATGGGCATTTTGACGCAGCGTGCTATGTGGTCGTTCAACATGTGGACTGACACGTTGACGTGCCATATGGTTGTCTTCGCATTGGGTTATATCATACTCCCATCTTTAAATAATTGTCGTCTTTTTATTCATTTTTTACTAGAAGACGACAAGTATTTAGAGACGGAGAGAGTAATATTGACATCTCTATTTTTTTAATTTTTTAATTGATGATGTTAGGACAGTGATTGGTGTAAGTCATCTTTGTGTAGAATTCTGTTTGCCTCGCTTTATGGGGCATCTTTCTGGCTCAGTTTGCTAAATACTCTCAATAGTTAAAAGTTTGTCGTTTTTTAGTTTAAAAAATAATTTTTTTTAGAAAACGGATAGGGTAGTTTAGAATTTTTCTATCTTTGAATATCACATTGATTACAGTTTTGTCCCAAAGATTATTGCGACGGCGACTTGTGAACGTCATTGGCTTGAGTGCACTCTAGAATGCTAAATTTTTTTACTGACCGGTAAGACCATAAAAAAGATACTGAATATGCGTAAACTTAGAAGATATATTGAATAAGGAGCATATAGTGTAAAAAGTATGTTTTAGAGTAAACTAGTGCGAATAGAGTTTTAGAACATACTCCCTCCGTCCCAGAAAGTTTGTCGCTTTGTAGTTAATTTTTGAACTACAAAGCGACAAGCTTTCCGGGACGGAGGGAGTACTCTAAAACTAGTATGTTTAGAGTACTACCTCTGTATCGAAAAGATTGTCGTCAGGACATCAGGGACCAGTTCATTTCTAATACATTTCCTTGTCGGAAACGTCAATTATTAAAGAATGGAGGTAGTATGTTTTAGCATGTCCAGATCATAGTGTCATTCAAGATCTTGGTGTTGAGAGGTGACGTCGCTTTCTGCGAGGTGCCATCTCTGCGTGGCTTCCCACGAGCAATGCAACAAAGCTGGCTTCAACAACAACAAAAATACTTCAACTCAACGGAAGAACAAGATAATACGAGCGTTTAATAAGTAGACCTGGATTGGAGCCTAGCTAGATACAAACAAAACTGCACCAATCAAGCACGTTTAATTAAACAACTGATCCGAAGCATTGACCACCTGGACACGCCGTGGAATGGAATTCGACGGCCACCTCCGGTTCGTTCTCCCTCTCCCCCAGCTGAGAGCATGCAGCAGAGCCTCCAGCTGAGCATGCGTTGACGACGGCAGGTGCAGCAGCTTGGTAGAGGCAAGGCAACGGGCGCAATGAGCACCGGCATGTTCGGGTCGAGCGGCATCAGCGGGTTCGGCTACGGCGTCGGCGTCTCCGTCGGCATCCTCCTCGTCGTCTCCACCGCCGCGCTCTCCGTCTACTTCTGCACCCGCCGCACCTCGACCGCCGTCGTCTTCTCTCCGGCACCCCGCGGCAGGCTCCGTCGCGACAACGTCGTCGTCGAGCGGGGAGCTGGGGGCATCATCGACGACGCCGCACTGGAGGCGTTCCCGGCGGCGGCGACGTACGCGGAGGCGAGGAAGGCGGCGTACGACGACGCGTGCTGCCCCGTGTGCCTCGAGAGCTACGCGGACACCGACGCGGTCCGGACGCTGCCGGACTGCGCGCACCTGTTCCACCGCGACTACGTCGACCCCTGGCTCCGCCTGCGCCCCACGTGCCCCGTCTGCCGGACGTCCCCGCTGCCGACGCCGCTCGCCGAGGTCACGCCGCTGGCGTCCGCGAGGCAGCCCTGACTGGTGTCCGTGCGCTCAGTCGTCGTGGCTTCGTTGCTCCCTGCTTCGTTTCTTGTCGTCACGTTCAGGTGATCCATTCCATTCCATTTGTGCAAAACACACGGTGTAATTATTAGGAATGTTCGGTTCGATTAGGAGTTAGTTGAAAATTCGTTTTCCTCCAGGCGTAGAGCTAAAATTCAGGCACAGTTTAGGTGAACCCATAGGTTTATTTATCTGTGAATAATACGGTCTGCGATCATTTTACACTTCTGGAATTTTTACAAGTGTGAATGTGCAGATAAAAATCTTGAAACGTGTTGCACCAACTGGGTTCAGAACAACAACTGCATGCTCTTTTCAGCTCAACATTCACAAATACATATACTCCCTCCTTTCTTAAAAGATTGTCACCTTCTAGTTCATTTTTGTACTAGAAGGTGACAATCTTTTAAGAAAGGAGGGAGTATCATATAAACATGATCAAACGCTAAACGACAAGACCAAGACAAAAAATCGAAAAAGTGTAAGCAACGAAGAAAGGCGAAAGGGGATGAACTGAAACGAGCAGATGTTCATTGTTCAACAACACCCTACACAAACTATCATCCACACCTGGTCAGACACCCACCTCCAAGCCGCTCAACCTTCCCCTGCAAGTACCTGACGATCCGGGGCACGGAGATGCCGTCGTCGTTGTTTCCGCGCCTGGTGCACAGCCGCGCGACGAGGACGAGGTCCCGGAGCTCGCTGGCGTCGTAGGCGCCGCCAAGGTCGGCGTCCATCATCCGGTGCATGGAGCCGGCGAACCCGGGCTCCTGCACCCACTGCACGAGCTCGCCGTCGCCGCCGCCGGGGGACTGCCCCGTCACCAGCTCCAGCACCAGCTCGCCGTACTGGAACACCACGTCCCTCCTCCTCTGCTCAACCTGGTCTGAAGAAGAACAGCAATCGTCATCATCATCTCAGCGTCCAGACAGACAACACGAGATAGTGCGACCGCACCTTGGAAGCATTCGGTGTTGAGCTCGGTGATTATTCCGCGCTTGCTGCCGTGGCTGATCACGCTGACATCTGATAACTGAAAACGGAACAGTGCAGGTTCAGATCGTGCATTATGACCGAAACGATACGTCCAGCTCCATGCACTGACGAGATCGAGGCTGTGAGAATTAACCTCACCTTGGCGACGAAATTGGCGTCCATTACCACACTGCTGGAGCTGACAGACACATGGAACACCGGGGGATCACAGAAGTAGTAGAGGTATTCCTGGACCCATTTTCCAAGTTCAGAAACTGAACTACTGTACTTCTGAATCGTGATATGCTGATGTAGTGGAGGCTCTTACTACAGTACTTACCAGTGCTGCCGCGATGTCTATTGCAACCTGCAGTCTGGTCCTCCAGTCCAACGGCGTCCTGAGAGGATCTGTCAAGAAACGACGTCAGAGCCTGCCTGTGAAACGAAGCAACAGGTCTTCTGAAAAGAATTTGTCTGAAACATGTACGAGAGCTCTGTCTGCATGTAAATACCGTGAAGGCATTCTTTCAGGCTCCTGTTCTCCGTGTGATCGAACACCAGGAACCTGTAAACAAACACCCGAGATCAATCAAACAACCGCCACCACCAATCCTCTGTTTTTTTTTTCCTCTGTTAAGCATCAGGCGCGAAGAGAACTACTGTTTGACCTGTTGTGGTGGTGACCTTCGGAGGAGAAGCCGCGGAGCCTGACGACGTGCCGGTGGTTGAGTCGGGCCAGCAGCTGCACCTCCAGGTAGAACTCGCGCTTCCCCTCGCCGGAGCTCGCCCGGCGCCGCCGACCGTCGCGACGAGCCCGCCGGCGAAGCGCGCCCTGTACGCAGTAGCCGTGCCGCGGGCGCCGGCCGTGGTGGTGGTGGTGGTGAAGCCGTTGGTGGCGGCCTCCACCTCCTTCATCTTGAACTCCTCACGAACGGCAGTGCACCTGGACGTACGGCACAGCACAGTTTCCCAAGGCTGAGGCTACCAAGACCCAGCAGATAGCAAGGTAGGAACACAAAGGACGACGACGTACGTGGGCGGTGGAGGCAGCCCATCTTCCGAGGCACCGGCACCCGCCCCGCCGGAGGACTGGACGCCGACACGTACGGCGTCAGAGCAGAGCAGGGTAGGTAACAACAGATGCGACGGCGACTGGTGCTGCCTTGCTGGAGTAACTGACTGACGACGACTGGATGGGATGAGTGATGGATGGATAGGTACGCTTCGTTCCTTCCTTCCTCCCCTCCCGTTGTCTCCTTGCTCGCGTTTACTGAGCTTCGCAGGTACTACTCCACTGTGTTACAGGGTACACAGACCCGTGCAGGGCACAGGATCCAATTAATCGGGGTCATCTAATCATCTCACGCAGTACGTAACAGATTAGCTCCAACAAATGGCATTCTTAATGATGCATTCACGAATACCTAGAAAATGGAGAAAAGAAATACCGGTGGTCGGTCCCCGTCCAGCCAGGCTACCAAGGCTTTGCCATCGATTAGCAAGGTAAGCAAGCATCAGGGAACAGTGAGTGATGATTCCTTCCCCTTTGTATTGGGCCATTAGACCATCCGCAGTGGGTACTGTAAAGCATATGTCACGCCCGGTCATCGTAAAGATGAACAGACGCTAACCACATGTACGCCAGGATCAGTTGAATCGTACATGCGTTGACGAAGTGAAATACCATTACATTGCCATGTTCGATTACATAAATAGTCTTACAGAACGACCCGAAGGTCTACAATTACACTCCACAAATATTTACAACACTAAACAGTTCAACACTACAGAAAGCAAGATAGATAAGCGGGCTTCGTCTCCACAGGCAGCCGTTGCGCGTGAGGTCGCCAGCCTAGACCAAGTCCTCCGGGTTGACGTAGAAGTCCTCCGGTGCAGCTTCTTCTTCTTCATACTCTAAAGGAGAATTAAACGCTTGAGTACATAGAGTACTCAACAAGTGCGGGAAGAGAATGACATGATTGGCTAAAGCAAGGAAAGGCCAATTATGGCTTGGCACTATGCTTAGAACCTATCCTTAGCTTCCAATTATCACTCTCATAATTCATTAAATAATCCACACATGATTAATGATAATGAAAGTACTTGAACCATAATGAATCATCATTTCCCAACCATAGACTAATTATGAATTGGCCCAAGCCGCTCTTGTCCGTGAGCACGGCTGTCATGACAGTTTTACCAAATCTCTGCAGAGAGTGTACCCTTTCCCCACAAGCAGTGATTTCATCCCCTGTTGCCAGGTGGACTAAGTGAACCTCCCTGATTGCCCGTGGTAGCTAACCACATTACACACTTCCTTTGGTGTGAGGCCAGGAGATCACAACATGTTCTTTACAAAGGTACTCCCGATTAGTGCTAGCCCTCTAAGGTTTCCACCACTGGGGATTCTCGGAGTAACCCTCCGCCCCAGAGCCCCCTCTTGAGCCTTGCGGTTCCAAGAGCAGATCACCCGCCTCATTCCCCGCACCATCCAGCCACTAGCAGTTCATCGGGAGAAACCTAATTAATTGACCAAGCTGCCCCATCTCAGTCTCGTGGTGGTACTATAAAGCTTAGTGGCTTCCTCCATAAACCGGTCCTTAGAATCCGGTGGTAACAAACCCCAATCCCGGGTCTCGTGCAAAATGCACCATACCAAAGCTAACCAACCACCAGATTCCTATCCACTATCATTATGTATATCCATCACCAAATTAAAGTACCATAAAGTTGAGCATAGAACATTTGTATGAAAACCCAATCCCAACATCTAAGCATGGCTAAGCATAAATAAAGCCTATCTACTTCCCAACCCATTTTCAGGTAACAAGGAATGGTAAGGAACAGGGCATGTAAACATGAAGTAGGACATCAATTCAATTAGCATGCAACTAGCTAAATTCCTAAATAGGTACAAGATGGTCAAGGGCACTTGCCTTCGTTAGAGACTTGGAAATTGACGAAGTCTTGGTCTTGAAAGTTGAGGTTAGGGTCGTAGATCGACTCTAGATATATTCCCAAGCAATGGCAGGAATAGAATAAAGCTAAATAAGTAAAGGCACGCAAAACAATGCATTCACACATACACAAAAGCACAAAATCCTACACTAATGCGTCCCTACGAGGTATTTATCACTTAACATGGCCAAAGTATGCATTTTAGATTTATTCTACAATTTTGGGATTTTATTATAGCCTAAAACCATTTTTATTGAATTTTCTATAGCAAAAATGTATTTTAAAACCTTTATAATAATTATTCCAGGGACCAAATATATTTTATCTGAACACTTCAATTAATTCACAGCATAAAATAATTTATAAACATTTTTCATAGCATTCCTACACTTATTCATCATTTTTATCTAATTTCTATACCTTAAATACAATTAAAAACCCTATTCAGCAATTAAATAAAAGTTCAGGGGCTAAATAAATAGTTTTCTAAACTGTACAGGGTCTAAATACATAATTCTACCAAAATACAGGGGTTAGAATGCATAATTAAATGGTTAAAACCAATTTTTAGGGTTCCAGGGGCTAGTTTGTGATTTCTGGGGGCTAGATTTCAATTCTGGAGAAGTCCAGGGGGTAGCAGCTAAGTTTGCAGGGGTCTGGGTGTAAACGCGGAGGCGGGAAAGGGGATTTGAATATGGGCCGTTGGATCCGAAGCGAACGGCCCGGATTTTATTATGCCGAACCGTTACGGCCTTCTAATCGTGGCCGTAGGGGTGAAACCGACGACCGGAGATGTGGCCACGTCGCTCCGGCGACGACGATCCACGCGCGCGCGGTGGCGCAAAGCACTCGCGGCGGCGGACCTCGCCGGCGCCGGCCAAAATGGCCAAAGCTACGCCTAACTCATGCGCCAAATGCACAGAACGAAAGAGGGGAGGCTAGGGAACTCACCACGGGGAGTAGCTAGGCTTGAATTCGGCCGGAGAGGGGTCGGCGACGAGAAATGGCGGCGGTGCTCGTCGGAGTTAGGCGATCCGGCGTTGCAGTGGTGATTCACCCGAGCAAACACGTCCGGCGTGTCCCTATTGAGGCGGTGATCACGTTAGGCAAGGAAAAATGGGGAGGAGGGGGCTACGGCGACGGGAACGCGAGTGCCGAGGGGTCTCACCGGCGATGAAGGCTAGGGTTGGAGAAAGCTCGGGGTAGGGGAAAAGAATGAAGGCGCCGGTTCCTCTTAAGCGCAGAGGGGGGGTGGGGTAGTGATGCGCGTGCGAAAACCGCTGGGGAAGAGTGGATTCGGGGGGGGGGGGGGGGAACGTGGGCGCGGGGAGGGCGCGGCGCGACGGTTGCGCGGGCGCGGGAGAGAGAGAGAGGTGGCGGTTGGGAGGGATGACAGGTGGGGTCCGCCTGACAGAGAGAGAAGGGAGGGGGGGTTCGGCTGGGCCGGCGGGAGAGGGGAGGGGAATTGGGCCAGGGGGAGAAATCGGCCCAGGGAGGGGTTTTTAACTTTTTCTTTTTCTTTTTCATCTCTTTTCTTTTGATTTTGAATTTAAATTCAATTTGAACCGTTTGCTACACGTTTGAACACCAAAAATTCACCCAAAAATGCATGCTACCATGATCAAGGTTTGAGCAAAAATTTGTACAAGAAATGTGGGTGTTACAACTCTACCCCCCTTAAAAGGAATCTCGCCCTCGAGATTCGGACGTTCTAAGAGAATAGATGAGGGAAATCCGCCTTGAGAGCTTCTTCTCTTTCCCACGTTGCTTCTGCCTCAGAGTGATGCTTCCATTGCACTTTACACATGCGAATGACTTTGTTCCTCGTGACTTTTTCTAGTGTCTCAAGTATCTTGGCAGGCTGCTCCACATAAGACAAATCTTCTTGTACATCCACTGCTTCCATTGGCAATTGCTCTTCAGGCACCCTTAGGCACTTCTTAAGCTGCGACACATGGAACACATTGTGCACATCTGACAAGTGTGGCGGAAGCTCAAGCTGATATGCCACTTCACCTCGTCTTTCGAGTATCTTGAACGGACCAATGTATCGGGGTGACAGCTTGCCTCTTACTTTGAATCTTCGCAATCCTCTCATAGGTGACACCTTCAAGTATACATAGTCACCAACTTCAAATGTGAGATCGCGTCTTCGAGTATCCGCATAACTCTTCTGTCTCGTTTGAGCCGCCTTTAGATTCTTCCGAATTTCTTGTACTTGTCTTTCAGCCTCTTGTAATACGTCAGGCCCAAAGACTTGACTTTCCCCAGTTTGATTCCAAAACAACGGTGTCCTACATTTTCGCCCATACAATGCTTCAAAAGGAGACATCTTCAAACTGGCTTGATAACTGTTGTTGTAAGAAAATTCGGCATATGGCAGATTCTTGTCCCAACTCTTGCTATTCTTTAAAGCACACGCTCTCAACATGTCTTCTAATATCTGGTTGGTGCGTTCTGTCTGACCATCAGTTTGAGGATGATACGCCGAACTGAAATTTAGACGGGTATCCATTGATTCATGCAACTTCTGCCAGAATCTTGAGGTGAATTGAGTGCCTCTGTCTGAGATGATCTTCTTAGGAACTCCATGTAAGCATACAATCCTGGAGATGTACAGTTCCGCCAACTTGGGGCCATTGTAGGTCTCTTTCACAGGAATAAAATGAGCCACTTTAGTTAGACGGTCCACAATAACCCATATAGAATCATATCCAGACTGTGTTCTTGGTAGTCCCACAATGAAGTCCATACTAATTTCTTCCCATTTCCATTCTGGCACTTTGATTGGTTGCAATAACCCTGCTGGTCTTTGATGTTCCGCCTTAATCAATTGACATGTATCACATATGGCCACATATTCGGCTACATCCTGTTTCATTCCATGCCACCAATATCGATCTTTAAGGTCTTGATACATCTTTGTGCTTCCGGGGTGAATGGAGTATGATGAGTCATGAGCTTCTCTTAATATCAACTCTTTAATCTCCTTGACATCTGGAACACAAATCCGCTTTCCAAGCCATAAGGTTCCTTGTTCATCCTCTCTAAAGTTCGGAGCTTTCCCTTTCTTCATCAACTGTTTGATCTCCTTGACCTTCTCATCATTCTTCTGCCCTTCTCGTATATCACGCTCAAGGGTTGAGTCCACTTCCATAGCAACTGCTTCAGTGCTAGACACTAGACATAGATTTAACCTTGCAAACTCTTCACATAGCTGGGGTTGAAGAGCTTGTACTGACAAGTTATTGCTTTGTCCCTTCCTGCTTAGAGCATCAGCGACCACATTAGCCTTGCCTGGATGGTAGTTGATTCCCACATCAAAATCATTGATTAATTCCAACCAACGACGTTGCCTGAGGTTAAGATCCGGCTGTGTAAATATGTACTTCAAGCTCTTGTGATCTGTATATATCTCCGTCCTTTTTCCCATTAAGTAATGTCTCCATATCTTCAAAGCATGGACAACCGCTGCCAACTCTAAATCATGTGTTGGATAATTCCTCTCATGTTTCCAAAGTTGTCTTGAAGCATAGGCCACAACATGTCCTCCTTGCATTAAGACACATCCTAAACCATGACCAGATGCGTCACAATAGACCACAAACTCCTTTTGCATATCAGGCATCACCAACACCGGTGCACTAGTCAACCTCTTCTTCAATTCGGCGAAGCTTACTTCACACTCGGGGGTCCACTTGAAAGCAACTCCTTTCTCAAGCAACTTGGTTAGTGGTCGAGAGATCTTTGAAAATCCCTCGATGAATCGACGGTAATAACCAGCCATACCTAAGAATCTTCTTATATCATGTACACTCTCAGGTGTTTCCCACTTAAGGACATCGGCCACTTTGCCTGGATCCACTGCTATACCTCCTTCAGATATGACATGTCCCAAAAATGATACCTCCTTTAGCCAAAACTCACACTTGCTAAGTTTGGCATACAGTTGATGTTGGCGAAGCTTCTGTAGAGCCATCCTGAGGTGCTCCTCATGCTCTTCTTCCGTCTTGGAGTAGATAAGTATGTCATCGATGAATACCACTACGAACTTGTCCAAGTACTCCATGAAAACCTTGTTCATAAGATACATAAAATACGCCGGAGCATTGGTCAATCCAAATGACATGACTGTATACTCATACAATCCATACCGAGAGACAAATGCCGTCTTGGGAATATCCGACGGTCTAATCTTCAGTTGATGGTAGCCCGAACGAAGATCAATCTTGGAAAACACACATGCTCCTCTTAACTGATCAAATAAATCTTCAATCCTTGGTAGTGGGTATTTATTCTTGATTGTTACCTCATTTAGAGCACGGTAGTCCACACACAACCTTTGAGTTCCATCCTTCTTAGGTACAAATATGACTGGTGCTCCCCAAGGCGATGAGCTAGGACGAATGTATCCTTTTGCTAATAACTCCTCAATATGATCCTTTAGTTCAGCCAATTGTTTAGCATCCATTCTATATGGCCTCTTATATATTGGGGTCGTTCCAGGTACTAATTCAATGATAAATTCAATCTCTCGATCAGGGGGCATACCTGGCAAGTCATCTGGGAATACATCCGGAAATTCTTTCACAACCCTGATGTCTTTGGTACTCTCAAGATGGTTGAGTTGCACTACTGCTTCTTGTGTCTGATCTGGCTTGAATTCCACTGTGGTACCATCCGGGTGTGTTAAGCAGACTGTTCTAGTTGCACAATGAATTACTCCTTGATTCTTTGTCAACCAGTCCATTCCCAGAATGATATCTAATCCTTGTGAGTCCAACACTATTAGGTTGGCCCAAAAGACTAACCCCCTTATGTTTATACTCACTTTTCGGCATAGATGCCTTGCCACCATCTCTCCTCCAGGAGAGTTTATCAATAATGGCCCATTCAAGAATGTAACTACCATGTCATGCTTCTTTATGAAATCCTTGGATATGAATGAATGTGTAGCACCCGAATCAAACAATATGGTGGCGGGGTGGGAGTTGACAGAGAACGTACCGATCACCACATCAGGTGCTTCCTGTGCTTGCTCCAGAGTCACATGGTTGACACGGCCAGTTGGGTTTTGCTGCTTCTTTGGACAACTGCTGGCATAGTGTCCCCATTCTCCGCACTTGTAGCATTGTACTCCTGCAGCATTATTCGGGCCCTTGTTGCCTCCTGACTGGTTTCTTGGGGGTTGGCCACTTGGACGGTTAGCGGGGGCTGAAGGGCGGGGTGGCTGCATCTGCTGGCGTGGGGGTTGCATTGGCTGGCGTGGTGGCTGCTGCTGCTGCTGCTGCTGGCGCATTGGCTGGTTGTAAGGGGTGGGTGGCCTATAGTTGGAGTTGGGATACCTTTGTCCCGAGTAGTTCATGGGACGATTCATATGAGTTGTAGGCGGAGGGTTGAGACGGGGGCGTACATTGCTGCTGGAGGCATGTGCTGCTAGAGTCAACTTCCTCTTTCTTTCGTCATCTTCCAGTTCCTTCTTAGTCCTTTCCACTTCAAAAGCTTTGTCCACTAACTTCTGGAAGTCGCCGTAGTCGCTGGAAGACATGGCGAACTTTAACTCTTTGTCCAGCCCATTCTTGAAGCGGAATTGCTTCTTGGCGTCGGTATCCACGTCTGTTGGGGCATAGCGGGATAGCTGGGTGAAGGCATTCAGGTAGGCCCTCACAGTCATACGGCCTTGCTTTAGCATCAGGAATTCTTCACGCCTGGCTTGTATCTCTCCTTCAGGTACGAAGTGATTGCGGAAGTTGGTTCGGAATTCTTCCCATGTAATATTTTCCGGGTCCCGGTGGGCTTCGGTGAAGGCGGTCCACCAGTCAGCTGCTGGTCCTTGAAGTTGATGAGAGGCTAGTAGCACTTTCTCCCTTCCTTCACAGTGGATGAGCCTCAGCTTGCTATCAATGGTACGGAGCCAATCATCGGCGTCCATGGGTTCGGTAACGGTGGCAAAAGTGGGTGGATGGGTATTCAGGAAGTCCCTAAGGAAGGACCTAGGCGGGAAAGGTGGTGGTGGCGGAAGGTTGTAGTTTGGTGGTGGTGGGGGTGGGGCTTGTTGCAGGTTGGTGACAATTTGGGTGAGGTTGTTAAGCAACTGGGTCTGAAGAGCCATCATCTGTTGCATTTGTTGAGAGGCTGGGGCTCCTCGAGCACCTCTTGCATTCCATCCAGGGACACCTCCAAGTTCTTCATCCAGAGGTGGGTTACCACGACCACGACCTCTACCTCTACCTCGTCCAGCCATCTGTGATAGAGAAGTTTATTGAGGTCTTAGAATAATAGATGAGATAAGAAAGGTTACACTAGGGTAACACGGTCCCAACTATATGCATCAAGGGTAATAGACATAAAACAAGTTCATTAATCAACTAGTGTGGAGGTGGACAAGATGCCAAAGCATTCCACCACTCACACGACACATAAACAAGACTAAAGACATGGATGTGGACAGGATGCCGAAGCATTCCACAACTCATGTCGCAACCGACACACACAACATAAAGCAAACTACTAGCATGACAACATAAAAAGCACAACTCAAGACTAGGGAGGGCGTAGCTACACGCTCCTACAAACTAAGGATAACTGTCCTGAGTCGTCCAGCGGGGAAACGAGTCCACTCCTACTCGTCGGAGTCCTCCTCAACCTCCATCTCCGGGTCTTCTTCTTCTGAGTCTTCTCTTGAGTTCTCGGGGGAGTTCATGCGGCGATCCGGAGAGTTCGGGTCCCAAGGCTCCACGTCTGAAGCGTACTGCGGAGAGTTAAGATCAACTCCAGTGATCCTCGTGTAGCGTCGGCGAAGTCGCTCGTAGCGGTCGACCAGGTCCCTGCTGTCCTGCAGCTCCTGCTGACAACGCTGGAGTCGCGAAGACAACTCCACAACGTCGTCCACCAGCCTCTCGCACTGGGGGTGAGTCAAGCGTCCCTCGACGTCACGTCCAGTGAAGGCGGCTGTGCCACTAGGGCGCTGAGGGGTGTACGCGTGCTCCGTGCACCCAAGAAGGAACCTGTGGGCGTGGCTCCAGTAGGTGGTCGCCTCCCACGTGGCGTCCTCCTCAGCTGCACGCTGGGAGCTCCTCCAGGGCGGAGAGAAGTGCGAGTGCAGCAACTCCGAGTCGTAGTAGACGGCCAGCTGAGAAGTCCACTCCAGCTCACCAGTATAGGGTGCAAAGACCCTAGTGGTGTGGTAGACTAAGCGGACACGGTACTCACGGTACCGCGCAGCTCGAAGAAGAGAACGAAGACGGACGCGCATCCTTGAAGCAGCACTCCCGTTGGAGAGCAGCGTCGTCTCCCTCCGGGGTGTGTAAGGTGCGGAGCGACTGGCTAGGGCGTGCTGAGGGACACGACCCCCAGTCGACTTACGGGCCGTCTGCTTGGTTCGCGCCATCTACAAACATTTGAAAATAAGAGAGTGAGATTAATATTTAATAAATCAAGTAAGAATAAAAACAATAAGCAAAGCAAGGTAAGAAGCACAAGGGTTGAGATGGTGAGCACAAAGTTTTGGAAATACTATTTCATATGAAAATAGTATAGTCCTTAATTTTCGGCCATTTCTAACTAGGCTTGCGTCCTACGGGCAACACGGCTCTGATACCACTTTGTCACGCCCGGTCATCGTAAAGATGAACAGACGCTAACCACATGTACGCCAGGATCAGTTGAATCGTACATGCGTTGACGAAAGTGAAATACCATTACATTGCCATGTTCGATTACATAAATAGTCTTACAGAACGACCCGAAGGTCTACAATTACACTCCACAAATATTTACAACACTAAACAGTTCAACACTACAGAAAGCAAGATAGATAAGCGGGCTTCGTCTCCACAGGCAGCCGTTGCGCGTGAGGTCGCCAGCCTAGACCAAGTCCTCCGGGTTGACGTAGAAGTCCTCCGGTGCAGCTTCTTCTTCTTCATACTCTAAAGGAGAATTAAACGCTTGAGTACATAGAGTACTCAGCAAGTGCGGGAAGAGAATGACATGATTGGCTAAAGCAAGGAAAGGCCAATTATGGCTTGGCACTATGCTTAGAACCTATCCTTAGCTTCCAATTATCACTCTCATAATTCATTAAATAATCCACACATGATTAATGATAATGAAAGTACTTGAATCATAATGAATCACCATTTCCCAACCATAGACTAATTATGAATTGGCCCCAAGCCGCTCTTGTCCGTGAGCACGGCTGTCATGACAGTTTTACCAAATCTCTGCAGAGAGTGTACCCTTTCCCCACAAGCAGTGATTTCATCCCCTGTTGCCAGGTGGACTAAGTGAACCTCCCTGATTGCCCGTGGTAGCTAACCACATTACACACTTCCTTTGGTGTGAGGCCAGGAGATCACAACATGGTCTTTACAAAGGTACTCCCGATTAGTGCTAGCCCTCTAAGGTTTCCACCACTGGGGATTCTCGGAGTAACCCTCCGCCCCAGAGCCCCCTCTTGAGCCTTGCGGTTCCAAGAGCAGATCACCCGCCTCATTCCCCGCACCATCCAGCCACTAGCAGTTCATCGGGAGAAACCTAATTAATTGACCAAGCTGCCCCATCTCAGTCTCGTGGTGGTACTATAAAGCTTAGTGGCTTCCTCCATAAACCGGTCCTTAGAATCCGGTGGTAACAAACCCCAATCCCGGGTCTCGTGCAAAATGCACCATACCAAAGCTAACCAACCACCAGATTCCTATCCACTATCATTATGTATATCCATCACCAAATTAAAGTACCATAAAGTTGAGCATAGAACATTTGTATGAAAACCCAATCCCAACATCTAAGCATGGCTAAGCATGAATAAAGCCTATCTACTTCCCAACCCATTTTCAGGTAACAAGGAATGGTAAGGAACAGGGCATGTAAACATGAAGTAGGACATCAATTCAATTAGCATGCAACTAGCTAAATTCCTAAATAGGTACAAGATGGTCAAGGGCACTTGCCTTCGTTGGAGACTTGGAAATTGACGAAGTCTTGGTCTTGAAAGTTGAGGTTAGGGTCGTAGATCGACTCTAGATATATTCCCAAGCAATGGCAGGAATAGAATAAAGCTAAATAAGTAAAGGCACGCAAAACAATGCATTCACACATACACAAAAGCACAAAATCCTACACTAATGCGTCCCTACGAGGTATTTATCACTTAACATGGCCAAAGTATGCATTTTAGATTTATTCTACAATTTTGGGATTTTATTATAGCCTAAAACCATTTTTATTGAATTTTCTATAGCAAAAATGTATTTTAAAACCTTTATAATAATTATTCCAGGGACCAAATATATTTTATTTGAACACTTCAATTAATTCACAGCATAAAATAATTTATAAACATTTTTCATAGCATTCCTACACTTATTCATCATTTTTATCTAATTTCTATACCTTAAATACAATTAAAAACCCTATTCAGCAATTAAATAAAAGTTCAGGGGCTAAATAAATAGTTTTCTAAACTGTACAGGGTCTAAATACATAATTCTACCAAAATACAGGGGTTAGAATGCATAATTAAATGGTTAAAACCAATTTTTAGGGTTCCAGGGGCTAGTCTGTGATTTCTGGGGGCTAGATTTCAATTCTGGAGAAGTCCAGGGGGTAGCAGCTAAGTTTGCAGGGGCCTGGGTGTAAACGCGGAGGCGGGAAAGGGGATTTGAATGTGGGCCGTTGGATCCGAAGCGAACGGCCCGGATTTTATTATGCCGAACCGTTACGGCCTTCTAATCGTGGCCGTAGGGGTGAAACCGACGGCCGGAGATGTGGCCACGTCGCTCCGGCGACGACGATCCACGCGCGCGCGGCGGCGCAAAGCACCCGCGGCGGCGGACCTCGCCGGCGCCGGCCAAAATGGCCAAAGCTACGCCTAACTCATGCGCCAAATGCACAGAACGAAAGAGGGGAGGCTAGGGAACTCACCACGGGGAGTAGCTAGGCTTGAATTCGGCCGGAGAGGGGTCGGCGACGAGAAATGGCGGCGGTGCTCGTCGGAGTTAGGCGATCCGGCGTTGCAGTGGTGATTCACCCGAGCAAACACGTCCGGCGTGTCCCTGTTGAGGCGGTGATCACGTTAGGCAAGGAAAAAATGGGGAGGAGGGGGCTACGGCGACGGGAACGCGAGTGCCGAGGGGTCTCACCGGCGATGAAGGCTAGGGTTGGAGAAAGCTCGGGGTAGGGGAAAAGAATGAAGGCGCCGGTTCCTCTTAAGCGCAGAGGGGGGGTGGGGTAGTGATGCGCGTGCGAAAACCGCTGGGGAAGAGTGGATTCGGGGGGGGGGGGGGGAACGTGGGCGCGGGGAGGGCGCGGCGCGACGGTTGCGCGGGCGCGGAAGAGAGAGAGAGGTGGCGGTTGGGAGGGATGACGGGTGGGGTCCGCCTGACAGAGAGAGAAGGGAGGGGGGGTTCGGCTGGGCCGGCGGGAGAGGGGAGGGGAATTGGGCCAGGGGGAGAAATCGGCCCAGGGAGGGGTTTTTAACTTTTTCTTTTTCTTTTTCATCTCTTTTCTTTTGATTTTGAATTTAAATTCAATTTGAACCGTTTGCTACACGTTTGAACACCAAAAATTCACCCAAAAATGCATGCTACCATGATCAAGGTTTGAGCAAAAATTTGTACAAGAAATGTGGGTGTTACAGCATACTGGATACACTGTTTCGCAATGTAATTTAGAGTACGTACTGTAAAAGCTGAAGGAGAATAGTGTATAGAGTATGCTTTAGAGTACGCTGGTGCAGATGGTCTTACAAAAGCAGATCACCACCCCTTTTTCTTTATCGAAGATATATCCGTCCGAAGTTTATCTTTTTGCGAAACCGTCTGAAGTTGTTTAAACAATATCTTTACGTTTATTTGTTTTTAAATTCAAAATAGTATCTTAACATTAACAATTCAAAAATTAAGATCGTATCTAACACAAAGAGGACTTATTGGAATGGGTTATTACCACTGTAATTGGTATTCTCCAACCAAGCACCACCCAAGAGTATTTTTTTTACCCCACAAGTCAGTGTTCACCCACCGACCGATATCCAAACCAGAGAGTCAAAAGGGACACGTGTTGACTCTCGGTCGTCCGAAGAGAAAAAAAACTCACACGAAACCTCTTTTATCTTCTTTTCGCCCACCCTCACGACTTTTTATAAAGCCTACCCCGATAAACTATTTCCTCACAAACCAGTCCTCCAAACACACCTAACCCACCCCACGACCATGGCGAGCAAGCAGGGCCTACTCCTCGCGCTCCTCGCCGCCGTCGCCGTCGCCTGCCTCATCCCCGCGGCCTCAGCCGCCACCGCCGTCGAGTACTGCAGTAAGCTCCCTGCCGCCACCCTCACCCCACCCCGAACCCTGTCTTTTTGGGCTCTGGAGCAGGAGGCTTCACGGAGTTACGCCAGCGAAGCAGTAATCGTTTCTCACCGTGCCGTGCAGAGAAGGGCAAGGACTACCCGGTGAAGGTGAGCGGGGTGGAGATCGTGCCCGATCC
The DNA here is from genome assembly GCA_036927565.1 of Tuctoria greenei. Taxonomy (NCBI): domain Eukaryota; kingdom Viridiplantae; phylum Streptophyta; class Magnoliopsida; order Poales; family Poaceae; genus Tuctoria; species Tuctoria greenei. The sequence goes on along the minus strand of JAYESD010000008.1, from coordinate 202,080,684 downwards.
AGTCGCTCCCGGCCAGCCCGCGACCTTCAAGGTCAAAGCGTCCACAGGTAAATTTCAGAGATTCAACCAATGTTTTTTTGCCGATCTATTTATGCTTCCTGATGTCGGAGCAGATGGGTGATTTCTTCTCCAGTGGATTTGATGCGGTTCTTATAGAATTACGAACGCAATTAGTAATTCGTCAATTAAGTTTGTAGCAGTACTAAGATTTTATCGAAGAGATACCAGAATATTTAAGTTTGTACTGCTAGTGGTGTAGTGCTACTAGTACTTGTACCTTGCGGGGGCGTAACTTCTTGTGTGTGCCTGCCACCATTTGAAGACTGGGATTTTCTGCTGCACTTTAGTTCATCCCTTGTGTAATTGTGTACCATCAACAATCATCACGTGCTTTGGAGAATATTTTGTAGTGTACGATGTGGTCGATTGCATAAATAGTTATAGGTATATTTTATAAGCGTTATAAATTATTGAAATTATCCTCTGGCGACACTGTGGAATTATGTACTCCAGTTCTGGCCATTTTGTGTTGGTTTCTGAAGGCTATGTAAACGTGGAATGATTTTGAGCCTTAGTAGAGGTGTTGCTGCTTAAACATAGATTGGTGATAATTTCCCTTTAGGCGACATCTCATCTGTCAATCGTTCAAATGCAGCCTCTCTGCATTGCACATTGCAGGGGTAAGGCTTGCCTCATGTAATCTTTCTCAGACCCCATCTTGTGTGGGAGCTTCCAGCACTGTGTATGCCTTTTTTTCTTCTGCATTTGGCTATCCACATTGTCTATGCAATGGAATTAGGGGCAGTCAGGTGTGGGTAATTCGCAAGAGTATAAATCCACTTGCCACAACCTTGATGGCATCACATAAATCCGCGTCAAGTATTTAATATTGCTTGCTATTGCATGTATAGGCATCATAGCAAAGTATCATAAGGGGATGATATAAATCTTTGTGGCGCATACATCATATTGCACCTACAACAGAACAATCACTCTGTTCCACTACAATCCATTGACAAATAGTATAAGTAGTGTCAGTGTTCTAAAAAGCGTCCTAGGCGTTCGCATAGGCGCGGAGCGCTGCTGGACCACTTCGCTTTTTGTTGAGCGGTGGCCCTAAGCGGGCAGACCACTCTTTTTCCCTTGGGTACACTTTTTTGCGCTTAGGTTCGTTTTTTTACCGTTTAATTTCAGTTTCATCCATATGAAAGGAACATACAACTCTAGTTTGTTCTCAGCCGTGCCTCCAACGGTTGCCTGTTCAGGTCGTCTCCCACCTAGTACCCTCCAATCTCGCCTCTCCCTCCCCGATTCTGGCTGATCCTTCACCACTCTCCTCGATTCTGGCTGTTCCAACCTGGCTCTCGCCAATCCCTCCCCGATTCCGGTTGCTTCATCCTCGCTCTCACCTGTCCCTACCTGATTTCGGCTGCTCTATCCCCGATTTAGCTTCGCTTTTTGTGAAACGGCTAGGCGCTAGGTAGAACTCCTCCGCTTAATTTTCTCCACCACTTATTTAAACACTGAGTAGTGTAGTGCTACTAGTAGTGTAGCACTACACTACCGACGACGTAGTTCATGCCGAACGGGTCACGTTGTCTTGCCGTAGGTTCTTTGGTGGAGGGGACTCGTCATGCCCCACGATCATTGCTGTAAATTTAGAAACACATCGATCTCATTCATCTATGAACTGTACCGGTGAAGGCATGCACAAAATTAAGATTGCTACACGGATGTATATATATACGTACCGATAAAGTCAAATTGGAGCTTGTCGTTGGAGAAGCAACCTCTTTGTCTCTAGCTATTTTTGGAGTCCACGATTGTACCAGTTTTGAGTCCACTGAGTCAGTTCCTGTTTGTCGGTGTTTCCATTCTCGAGGAATGTGTCGCTCAACACGAACAACTTGTACGGTAGTGGCTACCGCGACGGTAATCACGATGATGCCGGAATTTAACATGGGTCGCAGCTGTACGTGGTGAGCAAAACATAAGGGTCAAAATAAACTTTGAGAAGGGAAAGATCAAAAGAGGTGGGAAAGCAACTGTTGCGTTTTAACCATGCAGAAGGAAGATGATGCAGATGATCGAGAAAAAGGATTTTCATGGTTACTGAATAAAACAGGCGAGAAGATGTATTGTATTGTATTGTATGTATAGGACATCGACGTCTCACGTCTATTTATACACGAAAGGGATGAAGAGATAGAGTACGTAGAATCAGTTTGAGCTGGGGAACAACGCCAACTGGAAGATCAGTTGACAACATAACATACTTGCATTGATTCCCTGCTCGTCGTTGCTTCAATGTCCAACCAAAATTGTCGAATTGATGCTTTTGTTCTGAAATATGTAGCATTAGTAGGTGAAGTGGTGCTTGTAGATACAAAATTAGATACAAGATAACCGCTGATTAGATTTCTTAAATATAGTAAAAATAAAAACAAGTGATTTAACATAATCTAGTTTGCTTGAACGTCGTGGAGTCTTCATTGATGCACACACCACGTAGGTTAATATATCTTATTATCTCGGGTGCGTACTTGTCATTTAAACCTCCTTTAGCAGCTCAGTATACATTCGGTATCTCGACCTAATCTCTGGTCCAAAATCTCCTCTATGTCTAATGCTAAACCTGCGATTAGGTCGAGATTCCTAAGGTATACTGGGTTGCTAAAGGAGGTCTCAATGACAAGTATGCATCCGGGATGATAAAATATATCAACCTGCGTGCGTCAACGAAGACTCCACGACGTGCATGCAAGCTAGATCATATCAAATAACTTGTTTTTATCTTTTATATATTTAGGAAATCTAACTAACGATTATCTTCTATCTATTTTTTTATCTACAAGCATCGTTTCATCCTCTAATGCTACATACTACATAATATAAGCATCAGTCAGGCGGTTTTGGTTGGACTTTGGACTAGCGCCGATCAGGGAATTCAATTCAAGTACGTTCGTTTGTCAACTGATCTTCTAGTTGACATTATTCTTCAGTTCAAACTGATTTTACATACTCTTTTCTCTTTGCCTTTTCCGTGTATAAATAGGCGTGAGGCGTCGACGTCTTGTACATGCAATACAATACACCTCCTCGTCTGTTTCATTCAGTGATCATGAAGATCATTTTCTCGATTATCTATGCCCCCTTCCTTCCGCATTGTGTGTAACGCAACAACTGCTTTCCCACCTCTCTCGGTCCTTCTCTTCCCGGAGTTTAATTTGACCCATGTGTTTTGCTCATCACGTACAACCGCGACCCATGTGAAATATTGTTGCCATCGTGATGACCTCCGACAGCTGTCGTCGTACAAGATGTCCGTGTTAGGCGACACCTTCGTTGATAACTGGAACACCGACAAATAGGAGTTGACCCACTAGACTCGGAACTGGTACAACCCTTACGGCGTCTCTGACTCCAAGCATAGCTGGAGACCAACAGGCCGCTTCTTCGACGACAAGCTCCAATCTAACTTCGTCGGTAGGTATATATACGTCTGTGTAACAATCGATGCGCACGCCTTCATCGATAGCGATACAGTTCGTAGCTGAATGAGATCGATGTGCTTCTTCATTTACAACAATGACCCTGGGGCATGACGAGTCCCCTCCATCGAACCTGCGGCAGGACGGCGTCGACTCGTTCGGCATGAATTTCGCTGTTTGTACTGCTAGTAGTGTAGTGCTACTAGTACTTGTACCTCGCGGGCAGTTGGGGGACGTAATTTCTTATGTATGCCTTGCACCATTCGAAGTTGGGATTTTTCTGCTACACTTCAATTTGTCCCACATGTGATTGTGTCCCATTAACAATCGTCATGTGCTTTGAAGAATATTTTGTTGTGTACAATTAAGATGCGGTCGATTGCATAAATTGTTATAGGCATCTTTTATAAGCATTATAAATTATTGAAATTTTCCTTCTGCGACACCATGCGGAAATATGCACTCCAAATCTGGCCATTTTGTGTTGGTTTCTGAAGGTTATGTAAACCTGGAATGATTTTGAGCCTTAGTAGAGGTGTTGCAGTTTAAACATAGCTTGGTGATAATTTCTCTTAAGGCGGGTATCTGGCAATCATTTGGCGCAGCCTCTCTGCATTGCACATTGCAGGGATTAGCGGCATTCAAGTGTGGGTAGCTCACAAGATGATAAATCCACTCGCTACAACCATGATGGCATGCCATTAGTCTGTGTGAAGTATTTGATATTGTTTGCTATTGTATGTATAGGCATCATAGTGAAACATCATAGGTGGATGATGTAAATCTTGGTGGAAGATGTAAGGTTTCTTGAATTGATCTACTCAGACATCATATTGCACCTACAACAGAACTGTTCTGCTACCTGCCATTGACAAATAGTATAGGTTGCTGATGTTTTCTTGAGCAAAAGTGTATATGTTGAGGATAGTGCAACCATATGTAGCATTCTATTAAGGACATCTATTTTTGTTTTGTTTTAGTTGTTCAAATCATTGGTGGTTTATCGTGGTCCTCAAGTTCCTCTATGAAAATTTATGATATTTTTGATTTAATATGACACTCATTTTATGTTTGTCATGGAAGTGTTCTGAAAATGGGTGACAATAGAATAACTTAACCACACCTACGATGTGGGATCTTTTGCCTATTCTGGAAAAGGTAAACTAAAACTTGAAAGTCCCGCCTAGTTGAGTAATCATGTTGCTGGCCTACCTTTAACATTAACACATGGCAGGTTTGGGGTCCCTATCTTTTCAGTGTACTATAAAGATCATAGTACTATAAAGATCATAGAGTAAGCGTCTTTTCACTATTGTGGTTACAGCCTGTCTGTGACATCTAAAGTGGCAGCATACTAGCATGGCAGATTTTTTAGTCTTGTATTCACTACCCAGCCAAACCATCCAAAATTTACAATTTGGAAATCTTGTTCTCAGACTGTGTCTTACTCATGCCAATTGTATCTGTTATCTGATTAATGTAGCTTTCTTAGGAGGCTCAACATGTATGAGTCCTCTGGCAGGTCACATCAATCTGTTGTGGGAAAACCTGTGAACTCCATTCTTGTTCTAAATGTTTTCGTGACCCACTGTTCGTGTGTGTTTTATTGATCTACGTGATTATGGGAGTCAAACTTGCTATGCTCAAGTTGTATGGTGATTGATGAACTGTAATAATGATTTATATGATTTAATTTTTTGCTGTAATAGTTAGAACAGTAGTGTGGTTGATACTTGGTAGCTCCCGATTTGAATATCAGACTGGTATCATGTCTTCCATGCATGCAAAAGGGAGAAAAACTTAATGCTGACGCTATATCATGTATTTCCAGATAAACCCATTAAGGAGGGTAAACTGGTTATTGATGTTAAGTATTGGGTGATCTGGCCCATCCCTGTCCACTCTGAGACTCATGACATCTGTAAGGAGACTACCTGCCCAGCAAATGGTGACTTTGTGATAGCTCATTCACAGACCTTACCATCATACACTCCACCGGTGAGATTTTCTACATTACCTGCCTGTATAACAATTTTAGCTATGTTCCTAAAGTCTGGAAAAATTGTTCTTCCTTGGCTGCGTTTCCCGAGGACCTGACAGATTGCGTACCCCTCACATGTCCGGTTACATGCTATTTACTGGCTGCACTTTTCCTTTGACACGTTGATCTGTTACAGGGCTCGTACACTATCACCATGACGATGAAGGGAGACAAGGGCGAGGAACTGAGCTGCATCTCGTTCGGGTTCAGCATTGGGTTCGTGGCTTCCAGCTGAATGAAAAATCTGAGATAAACGCTGAAGCAGCCCGTGGATTGTGCAACTGTAAGCAGCTCTGTATCCTAGTATAGCGAACTCTGTATACATACGCCTGTGGGTGTTGCGAAACTCGTGTTCACTAGGACGTTTTATCCGTAGTTGAACATCACAATAAAACGAAATCTGGTGTCGTGAAATGAAAGAAATTCAGTGTTGTTGACAAATAAATATGCTTTACACTCAGAATACGGTTTGAGTTTGAATGTGTGCTTGCTCGTGACAGTTCCTGGTTAGGAGGCCGCTTTGGTAGTTGCAGATACACTTGCTGTATCCTATTGTACACAGTTATCGTAAGGATGGCTAACTTAATCCGTTGACATTTGTTACGGTAAGGATGGTGCGAAACGTTCCTCTATTTGATTAGCTCGGTCAGGTACAGGGACGGACTGAAAAGCAGCGGCTATTATCGGTTGGTAAGCCGTAAGCTGACATCCGCAGTGACATGATTGCTGTCCATGGATGCGATGGTTTTCTAGTCCGTTCTGTACCACCACGGTGAGCAGATTTAATCTTGAACTGAACCAGCCTATTTATAAATTATAATCACCTTATAATTGCAATCACTTTAACGAACCACTTGCATCATATGTCAATTTCCAAGCGTCAGAAAATTTGATAAATCGAGTGGTTTCAAAGTCTGGTGGTTTAGCGGTTGTTGCAACCGAGAAACTCCTCGACGTTTTTTTTGGCCCGAATAAAGCATACGTAGTTCTTCTTCTGGAAGTCTGGAACCGGGTCCTGATTCTTACATAACCGTAAACAACTCCCGCGGCATCATCGTTCGTTAGGAAATGGAAATTCCCACGGCCTAAACAGAGCAGGTGGTGGTTTTCTCAAACTGTTTCTCGCCGTTCCGTTCCACGGCGGCGTGACGACGATAAAAACGCGCCATTGCTTCGCTCTCCTCCCACCCACCTCTTCTTCCTCCTCTGACTTCTCCTTTTTTCCTCTAGTCTTCTTCCACGGCGACCATCACCAACACCACACGCAACCAAAAGCCGAAGGAAAGCAAAACGAAGCAAGCAGGGAGGGAACCCAAATCGGAATCTTGCCACCGAGAAAAAAGCTCCCCTTTGTCTCCCCCGTTCCGCCACCGCCGTCGCTGCCGCCGGCCGCCATGATCATCAGGAATCTCAGGGTGCGCATCATGCGCGCGCTCAAGTCGCTACCGGCCGCGGACAGGGAGTCCCCTACCAAGCCCGGCGCCATCGGCGTCGTGTCCGTCCACGCGGACGCCGGTTCCGACGACGCGCCCTTCTTCGACGCGCGCGAGGCGGAGGCGGAAACGGTGGCGGAGGCCGAGCCGTTCGGCGCGTGGGAGCTCGTGGACCCGGAAGAAGGTCGCGCTGCGACGGCGGCGGAGGAGGAGGAGAAGGAGGAGAAGGAGGAGGAGGACCCACCGATGCTGGTGGAGTTCCCCGCCCGGTGCCCGCCCGGCGGGGACCGCGCCGTGGTGCTGTACACCACGACGCTGCGCGGCGTGCGGCGGACGTTCGAGGACTGCAACGGCGTGCGCGCGCTGCTGGAGTGCCTGGGCGTGGCGTTCCAGGAGCGCGACGTGTCCATGGACCGCGGCCTCCGGGACGAGCTGCGGGGGCTGCTGGCGGCGGGCGGGGAGGAGAAGGCGGCCGCGGTGGTGCCCCCGCGGCTGTTCGTCCGCGGCCGCGACCTCGGCGGCGCCGCGCAGGTGCTCGCGCTCCACGAGGAGGGCCGCCTCGTCTCCCTGCTGCAGCTGACGACCAACCATCCGCAGCAGCGGGAGCAGCAGCGGGAGCGGCAGCGGGAGCAGCACGAGAACAAGTGCCGGGCGTGCGGGGGGCTCCGGTTCGTGGTGTGCGGCGAGTGCGACGGCAGCCGGAAGGTGTTCGACGGCGGCCTCGGCGTCGCGGCACGGTGCCGATGCTGCAACGAGAACGGCCTCGTCATGTGCCCGCTCTGCTCGTAGCTGCTGCTGCTGCTGATCGAGCTACGTACTCTCAAAGCGATTACTGCATACAGTAGTGCCCAATTTACCTCAAAAATCACTTCCACTTACCAGCACTACCACTGCATTGTAATCCGCTTCTCATTACTAGTTTGTGCTGAACTTGACGACGATTAATTTGAGTGTGAGATTGGAATTTGTCTGACCTCTGTTCTTTAAACACCACTCATCTCATCTCATCGTGTTGGCATCACCTGAGGATGATGTTTCTCCACCCAGTGATCACTGGTCTCTCAAACTCGCGAAATGGACAGACGTTGCAATGACAACACGCTGATCGAGTGAGTTAACACCGAACGCCGCACTCATGTTATGATGTGGGACAGAACGAACGAACAGGTGAGCTGGGTGGTGGTGCGTCCGCATCAAACTGTGATCTGACTTTCTCCTCCTGTTGTGGGGAACGCTACTGATAAAAAAAGGATGAGATCGATGTCTCTGATTTGAGCAGGCCGAAGTGACCAGCCATGGGCCCTGTAGCGGCGGAGCTAGGCCCGGTCAGCTTAATTTGGGGAATTGACGGCGACGAAGCCGGCGCTGAGCTGGGCCGGGATCTTCGCGTCGACATCCCCTTGTGCTTCACATCGACTGAGTGACGGCCCATGAACCACACATCTGTCGCAGTCTGAAAGCAACGGCCCTGTATTTGTGGCTGGTGGCCCACGCTGGTCAGCCCAAACACCCACACCCAGCTCTTCTCTCTCACCCTGCATCCTCTGTTTCCCCACGAGGCCAGGACCAGCCGTCGCCGTCGCCTTCGCCTTGCTCGTCCCGTCGCTTTCTCAGGTACGATCACCACCTGTTCCTCGCTCTTTTCCGCTGCCCTTCGCCGTACTTTGTCGCCACTCGTCTCGCCACTAGATAAGTTCTTGGATTTTTTTTCCTCCTTGCTAATCCGGGGGGTAAGATCGCATTTTGGTTTTACGGCGTGGTCGATTTGTGGGGTAGAGGCGTCCGCCATTATTAGGGCGCGTGTCTGTGTGCAACGGTAGATCGGGTGAGGCCGTGAGGGGCCAAGAAATGATTTTGGGATGGACCGTCGAGGGAACAGGGAGGCGCTGCTGCTAACGGCGGACGACGACGAGAAGCACTCAGCAGGACCGGCCCCGGCACCGCCAGCCGTGGTGGTAATAGCGATGAAGGGCCACCCGGGTTCCGGCAAGTCGACGGCGGCGCGCGCCATCGCCGCCGCGCTCCGCTGCCCGCTCCTGGACAAGGACGACGTCCGGGACTGCACCCTGCCGCTGGAGGGCGCCGCCGCGCCGGGGACGCTCAACGAGCTCTCCTACGCCGTGCTGTGGCGGGTGGCCGAGCGGCAGGTCCGGCTCGGCCTGTCGGTCGTCGTGGACTCGCCGCTGTCGCGTCGCGCTCACCTCGACGCGCTGCTGACCCTCCTGCCGGCCGCGCTCGTCGTCGTCGTGGAGTGTCGCGCCGTCGATGAGCGGGAGTGGCGCCGGAGGCTGGAACAGCGCGGGGCGTCTGTGGCCGGTGATGAGGGATGGCATAAGCCCAAGACGTGGGAGGAACTAGAGAAGCTTGTGGAAGGGTACCAGGGTTGCACGGATTATGACATTGGGTATGTGCCGAGGATTGTTGTTGATACAACTGATCCGTCACTCGATGCAGAGGCAATTGCTGCCAAGGTTGTGCGTTTTGTTAGGTCTCTTCTCAGTCGTGGTCATTAGGTTAGCTAATTTGAGGTCGCTATGGCGTATTAGAAGCACATAATTTAGACATGAATGTTAAGTATCGGGTTAGATTTATTGTACATTTGTTTATATTGTGTACTGTAGTAGAGTGTTGCAAACTTGTTCTAGTTTCATTTTCGTTGGTCCTTGGCTCATATTTCCTTGTACAGCTCAGAGTGGAAGCTACCACTTTTCATATGTGCATGTTAAACAAAGGTTCTGTAAAATGATCCACTTTTGCTTGGTGCTGATCTGAAATCTATTTACATCCTTTTTGGTAACCCAGGCATGTTTTTTTAGCAGTCTTTAAGTTATTATTGGGTTGTGTTTATTTTGACGTCTTCATTTGAATCGATAAACTTTATCCTCTGTACTCTGTTTTGTCATCTTTTGGTATTAAAACTGCCAAATCAGATTGCAGTCAATCTGATCTTATATGTGTGCTTTATAGTTTGTTAGAGTAACTTGGAACTGTTATATGTTCTACTAGAACTGTCATAACATTTGAGTGGGCACACTAGAAACCAAGCTTGGTGGCAAGAGGGTCACCTATATTTTTTTCCTTCTGATTTCAATACAGCCCAGCTGTTCTGATTCCAGTTGTGGAACTCACTCCGAATAAGTTTGCCAGTAACCATGTACTGTCAGTTTCCGTTTCCCATTTTCGTTTACGATTTACAATGGTAACCATGATTTCGTTTATGATTCCGTTTCCCATCCTTCTTTAGTTACAGAGGTCTGATAAAATTTGATTTACAATGGTATTGTCTGTTTGGGCGTCAGGATTAATAAAACACTTTCTCCAAAAATCAGAGGCTCCAAGTACCTCCTTTATCTGACTTATGTGACAGTAAAACAATAAACCCTTTTGGCACAAGCAAGTTGGGGGGAGTTAGAATTAACCCACAGCAATATGACGATATAGAATACTCTCTTGAAAATAATAATGCGATTCCAGGCTGGCCTGAATTACTAGGGTGCCATTTTCTTCCGTTACTTTAAAACGTATACATGTTTTTTCTTTGTTTATTTCAATAATCCTCTGACTTCATCATGTGAGTAGTGTGAGAACAGTATTATACTATTATATATATACTCCAGATTTTGTGCGCCTGAGCAAGCGGAACACGTTGGGTTGTTGAACTAGTTCTACCAAGGAAACTTGTAACGAAGTCCACTGATCCCATCATCCTCAATTTGCTGAGCATTAGAAATTAGAAGAAAGTGTTGGCTGTTGCATTGGTTAATACTTGAGTTAGCAACAAATTCATAATTTGTATTTTAGCGGTTCCTGTACTCTGTTAGTTCCCTAGCTTCTTCATATTATTGTGCTGTTGAAAACCAGATCATATTTTATTATTCCATGTGAAAACCTTCCTATGCCTCATATGACACTCCCATTTTAATAGTTCTGGCTGCTAGATGGCGTCTTCTGGTCGTCTAAAACCAGGGGTGCCTGTTATTTTGCGGGAGCTAGAGCCATCCTCGGAGATGTTCAAGCAAGGGGCGTCCCTTCGGGTAACAGGAAAGTACGTGCTCCAAGCCTCCAACCTCCTTCCAACTTAGTCCTGACCATTCAAAAAACGTCATCAGACCTGAGCTCCTTTCCCCCACTCTTCAGCCTCCAATCCTACGACGTGGACACTGCAACCGCCGTCGTTCAAGATGGCAGCGTGAGCTTGAAGGTCGACACTCGGCACCTGCGGGACGTCAGCTTCCGTGCAAACTCGACGTACCAGTTCATCGGCGAGCTGCTGATCCGCCGTCCAGATAACGACGTACGGAGTACTTACACAGTTCTCCTCCTTCTTGCTGAAGCTTTGATCAGCTTGTTTTATGCAAGTAGTATAAATAATTGACAGTGTTTTTTATGTTCTTATCTCCACAGGCAGTTCTGCAGGCGCGTGTAGGAAGGAACGTTGACGGCCTGGACCTCAACCTCTACCACCAGTCCTTGCTCATCCGACGGCGACATGAAGCCAAACTGCTGAGCTCAAGGAGGAGATGATCTGTTCCGGACACCTAATGATCTTATCGGCGATCCGGCGACATGAAGCTAGGATTTGACGATGAGAATTTAGTTGATGCAGTGTATTATTTGAGGGTCCACGCATACTTGTTTCTGGCAGTTTTGTGTGGTATGACATTTCTCTTGATGCAGGAAGATCTGCCTTGACAGTTGTAATTGTTGCGTTGATCTGATCTTATTCGGAGTGCGGCCATTTTCTGTGTCTTTGCCATACACGCTGTCGCAGCTAATTTTTTTTCACGCTCTGCAAAGTCGCCAGCCAAAGCACATACTATACTATACTCCACGGTAAGTACCAGCTGGGGCTATGCCATACAGTACATTATATTCGGCCGCGAGGATCTTGTACTCTTCCTCCACCACTGCACGTTACCATGTCGATGTCGTCCACCACCTCGCCGACGGCCGGCGTCCCCGGTGAATCTTCGTTGCACGTCGTGGAGGACTGCCTCGATCGGCGTGCTCCAGCTCTTCAGCGACGGCTCGGTCAGGCGCGTCCCTTCCCCGGCCCGCTGGTGCTCCCCGAGGACGACGCGCGCGACCGCGGACGCGACGGTGAAATGGAAAAGGACGTCGTGTACGACGAGACCAAGCTCTTCAGCGACGGATGTGGCGCGACGAGGGACCACCCGGCGGCGAACCCGTTCGGGCCGGACAGCCCGGCGCTGGACGACTCCGTCGACCTCCCGCCGATGCTCGTCGCGACCGGCGACCGCGACATGCTCGTCGACCGGATCAGGGAGTACGTGGCGCGCCTCAAGGCGGCCGGCAAGCGCGTCGACCTCGTCGAGTTCGAGGGGCAGGCCCACGCGTTCGCTGTCTTCAACCCGGAAACCGAGGCCGCGGGCGAGCTTGTCCGTGTCGTGCGGCGGTTCGTGCACGGCGGCGGGCGCCGCCTAGCGCTAGCCGAACCTGAGCGCCATGCGCGCACGGGGACTCGGTCTGCTTGTCAGTCAGTGTAACGCTTTTGTCGCCTCATGCCTTGCATCATTAGTCGGCTTCTGCCTTAATCTGGTAATAAAGCTGCTATGAACCGGTAATAAATTTGTTCCCCCTGTTACTTAGTTTAATCTGCCAGAGGTGATTGGATCAGCTGAAGCAACGTTCGTTCATGCCCAACACGCTACAAGACATACGGCACAAGAGCTTTGATCCTGGCCGGGAACTCCTCAAACTTGGACGCGTACCACCTCCTGGTGGCGCAGCTCCGTCCGGCGAGGTAAGCCGCCGTGCTGAACGCCCAAGCGAGCGCGAACACCGTCTGCGCGATCATGGCGAGCCCGAGGAACGCGACGACCTCGAAGAGGTAGTGCGGGCAGGCGACGAGCGCGAACAGGCCGCCGCTGGGGACCCTGTAGTAGTAACCCTGCTTGCCGTCGTCGTCGTCGCCGGCTCTCAGCCTCGAGAGGAGGTAGTGGTGGTACAAGTTGCCGGCGGCGCCGACGGCGAAGACGAGCACGCCGGGGAGGAGCAGGTCGACCGCCGGGTCGGGGAGGCCGCGGTGGAGGTGCTGCACGTAGAGCGTCATGGCGCTGTTGAGGAGGTAGCCGGTGGAGATTGTGAGCACCGTGGCCAGCGGCATGCTCCCGCTGTACCGGTGAACGTACAGCACCTGGGAGGACACATAACACAGTAGTTAACTAACTAGACCGCTGGTGGTCGATGCCATGCCTGCGTGCCGGCCGGAGAGCCGGCCTTCTACGGCGAGGAGAGGACACGACGGCGGCTCACCTCGAGGACCCGTTTGAGGAAGTGCACGGCGAGCGCGGCGCCGAGGATCCGGGCGCGCGGGCCGTCGTCCACCGCGCCTCCCGGCACGGCGAAGAACGACGCCAGCACGGCGACGAGCGCCGGGACGTAGGCGACGAGCATCCCGGCGCGGCTGGGCAGGAGCAGCGAGCCGGCCGCGACGCGGGAGAACTTGGAGTAGGCCATGTTCTCGCCGCGGAGCTCCGAGACGCCTATGGTCGCGCGCAAGACGGCGGACACTGCTGACAGCGCCGCCACGAACGGCGACTCCAGCGGTGGGTACAGGAACGGCGGCGACGGCGGCAGCCACATGCTCTCTCCGGATTCGTGTGGAGCAGACAGAGGGAGGGAGGGAGATGGGCGGGCTGTTGGGTTGGATAGGCCAGCCCAAATGAATAAATACAGAAACGAGGATTGTTGGAGATGCTGCAATAAGATTCCAGCCGGCAAGCCAAATCTGGTATTGTCTTCTGCGCGAGACAAAAAAAATGGCTCCGAGTCCGAGCTTGATGAAACAAGAAAAGGGCCCAACCGGGTTCGAACCGGTGACCTATTGATCTGCAGTCAATTGCTCTACCACTGAGCTATGGACCCTAATCTGTATTCTTTTTAACTAATTAAACCTATTCAGGAAAGATATGCCGATGCCCATAGACAAAAGGTGTACTTACACACATGTGGATGACCAAATTACTTGCATTGCATACAGATCAATCATGAAGATTCAATAATTGGAGATCAGTTCTTTCTTTGAAAAACCAAACAAACATAAATGGAGAGCAGTTACCAACAGAACAACCAATACATCATCAAGCAAGCTACTGCATCAAACAGACCACTTACATGCAACGCAAACAAGTTGCAATCAGCACAAGTTTGGATCACACAAGATTCAGTTAGCATCTCAATTTTTCAGCGAAATGGCAACAACAGCCACGCATCAAGATTCAGGTGGCATACATCTTTGAACAATTAGAACAAAAACTTCTTCTCTACTTAAACCATGATAGAAACTAAGAACTCTGTTTTTAAGTGCATTTTGATAAAATTCTGCATCTTCCGGTTCTGTTCAGGGCAGAGCATCTCCAATCTGGACCCTTGCTACCTGCTGAAGTCTCTTCCCCATCAAACAATATTTCAAACCTACTAAAAACAGAAAAGCCAATCGTCAGATATAATAAACAGACAGAAAAGACGTAGAAAACATCCAAAAAAATCCCAGTTGCTGAAATGTCACCTCAAAAAATATACCTACGGCACTGCAAGAACCATCCTAAAAAACACCCTGGCAAAAGGTATCATTATATGCTATGAACAAAGATATATTGATCCAAAAGCTCATGCTGATTTCCATGCAAATGCTATACAGCATCTGGCATGTGAATTAATCCTTTAAGATAGCCATTTCATGAAGTAAAAATATGATACTGATACGAGTGAGCAATTCACCAAATTATACGGTCACTCCGACAATATACATGGCCATGGATATCCATTGTTTCTACATGTGCAAATGGTGTTTCCATTTGAGTGTTTCTTGGACTTTGATGACCAAAAAGGAGACCTATGGCTATGAGCCAGATTCTCGTCCTTATTTACTGGACTCCGTTTTATATGTACGAAGTCAGTTGTTAAGCGACCAATATATATGTCAATATTACTCATGTAAAAGGACTGGCTCGCCAATCAATTGGTTTTTTACCAGCAGATTGACACCGAAAATTTGCAAACATTCCATTTACATTCTTCCGGGAATCACATTGACAGACACTAATTTTGAGTGTATTGATGTGCTAATTAGTAGTCTTAGAGAACTAGAACGTCAGGAAACAAATTCTAACACGTGTCTGCGAATACTATAGTTGCAAAATATGGACAAGAAGAAGATTAGTACTGTATACCTTAAGAAGGATCAAAACCGCTATTGTCTGGCATCAGGAGGAAGGTTTTGCTGCTGGTGCGGCACCACAGATGGTTGTTGCACTTGGGACCCAAGCACATTCACCGTCTGCAGCTGCGGCTGCGGTTGCTGCAGATTCACCGCCTGCGGCCGCGGCGGCTGGCCGAGGAATGCGTCAGCGTTGGCCGACGCGCCAGGTGGAGGTAGGAATGGCATGCCGGACCCGCTCGTCCCAGGCATGGTGTGGTGCTGCAGGTGGCCGTGGAAGGCGAGCCCCGTCCCGCGCTGCGCAACAGGATGGAGGTGCTGCGGTGTGGGCAGATACACCGCGTGCGGCGGCGGCGCCTGCTGCCGTTGCTGCAGCAGAGGCGGTCTGGGCAGATTCACCACCCGCGGCGCCCGCTGTTGCTGGCCGAGGAATGCGTTAGCGTTGGCCGACCCCCCAGGTAGGGATGGCATGATCATCATCGTGCCGGACCCGCTCGTCCCGGGCATGGTGTGCTGGTGCAGGTGGTCGTGGAAGGCGAGCCCCGTCGCAGGCTGCACAACGGTGCGGCCGCGGTACTGCTGTGCCCTCAGCTGACGTGGCTGCTGCGCTGCGGCCACGGCATACTCAATCCTGCCCCTTCTGATGGTCTCCATGACGACCTCCTTAAGCAGACACTCCTTTAACATCACCTCCGCCTCCCGCTTCACCGCCGGCGGCGCGGCCGAGGCGTCGAACGGCTGGAACGCGGCCTCCCGGCCGACCAACGCTGCGAGCTTCTCGCGATCGGCGGCGACGACGCCCTTGACACGCTCGAGGTTCATCCGGAGGACATCGATGTGGGAAACGCAGCCCAAGGTGGGGTTGCGCAGGCGCGCCTGGGCCTCTCCGACGAGCGACTTGACGGCGCACGCGCGCTGCTCCGGCTCCTCCAGCCTGCCGAGGATGTTGGCGACGCTGCTGGCGCCGAAGACGCTGTGCACGTAGAAGAACCGCTCCTCGTCCTGCGGCGGGAAGTAGGGCGCGAACACGCAGCCCGGAAAGCAGTTCCGCCCCAGCTTCTTGCAGCCCGCGCACGGAACTCGAAGCCGGTCCGTCACCTTCGACGCCGCCGCCGCCGACGACGACATCGCTTCACGGATCGAAGAATGATTTCGGAATAAATCAGCAGAGAGAGAGAGCGGGAGGAAATGAGCGAAGCAGACGAGCAGGGGTCGTTGCTTACCGAAGACGGCGGCGACGAGAGATTGGAGAGAGAGAGGAGGAGGAGGAACGGCGGCGGCGCGGAGGAGTTGGTTGGTTGAGGCACGAGGAGTTTGTTACGGTTGCGGTTACGAAGTCTGGACGGGCACGTGGATTTCACAACTCGGTCATTTTTAAACCGGGGATTCAAATGTTAATTAAATCCCTATAAAACGAAAATCAAAGATATTTCCTCGGAGGTAAAGATCAAACTGGTGTTGAATTAACGGATGACAAATATTTCGAACCAAGAGGGAGTACTAACTATACTTCAAATTTCAAACACAAATACGAACGTGACTAGTACGAATGAAGAAAGAAATAAATGTGCATTTGATCATTCTTTTGTATAAATAGACAATAACTATTATTTTCCTTTTTGTAAACTTTTCCCAGCCTCTAGGTGTTGATGGTTGAAATTTCTGATCTACCAGTCAAATGGGCTTTATTTCGTGTCTGTTCATTAAAAAAAACCTATTTTACTCTCATGAACAATTCATTTTGTTCATCATTTAATCCCTCAAACAATTCAAATACGTGCAACCTACCCCACCTCACCTCTATAAATGCGCGACCGAACATGAACACCTGTACGCAAAATGTTCTTCAGGCCAACGAAACTTTTAGTCAGACATGCACAAATACAGGAAATGCAGGTATTGAGTTCAAGCCTTCATATATTGTCATCTCAACTCTGCTACAGATGGGAATGCATGAAAACAAGTAACCATATATACTGAGCAGTACAGCTATTTTTGAAGCAACAGCAGCTTGGGCATATAAATACTCCCTTTATCTCTAAATACTTATCGTTTTATAGTTTAACAATAAACTACCAAACAATAAGTTTTTAAAGACGGAGAGAGTACCAAACAAGATAGAAACAGCACCAGCGAATTCCCGTACAGTTTTATTCAGATACACTCAACTCAAAGATAGTTTGTGGCCTACGGACCTCAGTTTGTGGTTAACAAACAAAGTAACAAGGAAACAGCAGCCAGGTCCATTATTACTTACTCTCTCCGTTTCAAAATAATTGTCACCGGCTAGTTCATTTTTGAACTAACCGTGACAATTATTTCGAAACAGATGGAGTATTAAACTCTGTATGAAAACCTAAACCTATATCTACAGGATACGTGCACGAGAAAAATTGGTTCCGGTGCTTGCTACTGATTCTGCAGAAACGTTCTTCATCAATGCCCCCCTCCCATTGATGACCGTACCAACTTTCTTTTACGCCTTTGCCTGCATCAAAATGTTAAAAGTTGTCACACAGGTATGATGGATACATTCAATCTATGCAACACAGTATTATCGGTTCTTCATTCTTTATTGTTTCCTATGATCCTCTTTCCACTTTTGCTTTTAGATAATTCATGCACTTAAATGCGGAGAAATGAATATACATCCTCCTCAAACCAACAATAGTTGTGCTAATTGAATGTCGATATTCCTCAAAAGCAAACAATCCTACTTACTACAGTTGAGCAGCATGAAGGATTTTTTTTGGTGATCCACAGACCAGAATGAGTGTAAAACAGGTTAGCACATCAATTAAACTATGTCTCTTTCTGAACTTACATACAAATTGATGGTAACAGATAGGTTAGTGGAGCTACCAGACAATATATGCATAAATCTCTTCCCATTAGTCCAGTGACTAATCGAAAAATATTTCAGTCGATAAAGGCAAGCAAAACAAAAGTGAAATCTTGATGTGACAGACCTGGGAATACAGGAATGTGCCAAGGATCGCAATGGCAGCTCCTAGTGCATTGACAGGGCGGACAGGTGTGTGGAAGATAATGATTGAAGAAACAATCACAGATATGCGCTTCATTGTGTTGCCAATGCTAAACGTCAACGGAGAAATCTGATCCAGAGACATGTAGGACACTTGGTTATACAAGTGGTAGAACACACTCTGGGCAGCAATCCACCTATAAAATTCAACAGTAAAATATCAGAAAAAAATAAATGATGAAATTCATCCAAAATAATGTATCATCCTTGTTAAGTATGTTGCTAAAGTCTAACATGTACACTGCCTAACAAAAAGTATCAAGAAATAGTTTCATAAGTAGCCTCTATTTCAAGCTATCTCATTAATTTATAACAACAATCTAAATAATGAAAACAATGGAAAGAAAATTGCAAAATATTTACCACATAACATTGGGGCCAACTTCAGCAAGAGCCTTTTGCCAACCAGCAGCCCACATTTGAGGGCCCTCCATAGCAATAGCAAATGGCGTGAGTATGACCAGGGACATTATTGACAAGCAAGCATAGTAATTCATGCCACTGATGGACTTCCCCTTCATGCCCTTCTTCGAGAAGATGTTGCGGAAAACAAATGCAAGATTTGAAATCATAGCACCCATAAATCCTGGTATGAGAGGAAATGGTCAATATAAGCATTAAGCAAAAAGAAAAGAAAACGAAGAACAGAGCATCCACTGAACTGAGAAAGCATGTTGGAAACAATTGCAAACTCGCATATGATTCCTATTTTATTTTGAAAGTGGACATTGTATGCTTCTCCTGGCGGTGGCGGAGAATATAATAATATAAATCTGTAATATTTTAGTATCTGAATTTTCAAAATAGCTAAATTTAGAGAATTATATATCTTATTCATCCTTTTTTTACTTCAGTTTACAAAAATAATGTAAAGAGCACATTTCACTAAATCACACACATCTAGACAGGGCCATAGAAAAAAGAGTAATTTAACTCAATTTATTTTTCAAAAGCAATTGGAAACTCGACACTAATTATTCAAATATATATATATATATATATATATATATATATATATATATATATATATATATTTCTAAGTCAGTGATTGAATAAAATGTCAACAAAAACAAGTTATACTTACCAACCATATTGAAGTTCAGCTCTGTGACAGCAGCTAGAGCGCAACCACCAATGATCGGGAGAAGGGAAAGATAGACAGGAACAGGGAACGTCTCCCCAAGGATGAACCTCGACACCAAAACACTGAATGCAGGCTCAGCACTTTTAATGATGTGTGTGAATGACACTGCCACCTTAGACATGCTCACCGTTGCAGCAACATGCCCAATTGTGTGTGCAACAGCAACCTTCATCCATTACACTACAAAATTCAGTTACTCTATTCCAAGATAATACAATTAACAGTAGTAAGTGACAGAAAAAAAAAAGTATAACTCACCGGGAAAAGAACTTTCCAGAAATCTAAGTCAGTCTTGGGGGCTTCAACAAGGCGGGTGGCCCATGAGAAAAGCATCATCGCAGAGCCACAGGCAAGGGAGAGTGTAGAGGTGAGCCAGGGGTACGGGAAAGCGTTGAGAACCTTCTTGTTGTAAATGTTAAAGATCACATTAAGTGCCCACCAAGTCGCGAAATAGATGGATATCTTTAACTTTTGTGCAGCTTCAGAGCGGACCGGCACCACCTCGGCCTTGGACTCCTTGTCATCAGCTGCAGAAGCTGCACAACGGAACTCAAGCGGCTGCCTCCGAGGCTTCAGCTCAGAAATGCGTGGACCATCTAGCGGTGCAAGGTAGAGTGGTCTGAGGGAGGAGACCACATATTTGGAAGATTTGAGACTGGAGAGATACGGAACCAAAGTGGATTTTGAGCGTAGCCTGGAGCCAGCAAAGGCCACAGGGGCAGGAGAGAGCCTCACAGAAGGTATCATGGCTTCTGCAGATCAAAACAAGAAGTTTTTAGATGGCAGTGGACCAAGTACAATACAGAAAGTGACACAATTGGAGTTTTCCTGAAGGGTTGCAGAAAACAAATTCTGATTGATGTTCCTCCGGATAAAATCTTTTATTTGAGATGAACAAAACGAATGCATAAACATTACATGGAAAGCAACATGAACACATTTTCATCTGAGTGACGCTATAAATAAATTTCAGTTATTTATTATTTGGTCAAAGGTGTTCGTTGGGGTAACCAACCGCGAGAAGGAACCAACCATTTATAGGTCCAAGCAGACCTCTACCTAACAATTCATAAGCTTCGCGCAAAAGCAACAGAACATAATTGCTACACGGCAAATCCATCACCATCCGGAACAACAAACAACAAAAATCCTCAAACGCTAAACTCTGAAATTCTAGGCGATGGAGGCCGTACAGCATCCAATACGCCTGTTTTTGGCGTCGTAAATCCTCACGCAAGGGCGTCACCTTCCCCTCCTCTTGCGTAAAGGCTCCAACTCCCGTGATCTACTCTGGCAAATTTCGGTTGCCAAGGAAAAACCGGACAAAAAAGGGGGCAGGACCATGGCGGCGCGGCAGGGTGGTATAGCGGCCAGGAACCGATGCCGGCAGGTGGTGTTCGCCGGCGAGAAAAGTGACAGCACCGGTTGTCACCGCCGGCGTCGGCGCCAGCCGAGGGTAGTAAGAGATCGACCACAGGCTATGCAGAAAAGTATAATAAAAGAGGAAAAAAACGAACAGACTTTGCAGGATCAAAAGAATGGATCTTTACCTTTCCTCCCACCAACCCAGCCACGACGAATTCCACGGATCAAATCAAACCAGACGCGGCAGGATCAATCCGCCCGGCCGGCTCGAACTCGAATCACCGCAGCCGCAACAGCCCCAGTAGATAAAGGTGTTTCGCGACGGATTCGAGGAGGCGGCGCCGCGCGCGGGCCTCGGAAGCTGAGATGGGAATCCGGAGATCACAAGGAGGGGAGGGAGACGGACGGGGTGGCTCGGCTGCTCCCCGGCTGCTAGTGTATAAAGGGGGGGGAGGAAGGTGGCGGCTCGCGGCTGGGCTGGTAGGTGTTTCTTTTCTCCTGTTTTGGTCCTTGAAGGGGGTAGGGTTAGCAAGGTGGATAAAGTGAGGGGGCTTTTATGCAAATGTAGTTTCTTGGGAGACCAACCGGACCGGACCACAGTTTTTGGGAGCACATAGGTTCGGTTTGGGGGTTTTCGTAGAACTCCGGCTGGTGGGACATGAGGTCCATGTGAAACCTGTTTCAAAAATTATACTTATAATTTGCACATATGTATATATTGTTGGAATTAATGGGCTTGGCCCAATATTAATTCAGAAATAAATCCTAGAAAATCTCAAAGGCCCATTAGGGCAAGAGGGAGTGGTGCTAAGTGTTTAGTCCCACATGGGAAGTGGAAGTGGAGCAACCCCTACATATAAGGGAGGTTGCTCTTCCACTCCTTGAGTGAGAGAGAAGAGAGGAAGAGAGGGGTGGCCCACGCGCGCTCCTCCTCCTCCTCCTCGCTCGCTCGCCTCGCCACGCCACGCCTCGCCCCGCCACGCACACGCGCGCGCGCGCGCGCGCGTGTGTTCGTGTGAATTCGAGCCTCGAGCCGAGCCCAGATTTTATATTTTTGCAGAAAATTAAATTGGGCTTTTGGGCCTCCGAATTTTTGGGGCTACCGAGTCAGAGTCCAAGTCGTTAGAGACGGACGCGTCTACGACTGCGGAGTCGGTTAGGATCCAGATCGCATACGAACCGCCTCCTGGGACTCTATAAATACGGGCGTCCGCGGTACGGCAGAGCACCCCACGATAAAAATCGTTCCCACGTTCGAGTTCCTTGCGCCGCCTTCTAGTCTACTCCATCCCGAGCGCCGGCGTGCACCGACGACCGGGAGAGCAGGTCTCCGGAACCGCTCGCCCTTGCGATCCTGCACCGGGAGAGGGCGAATAAGGTTTTTGGGAAGCGCACTGCGCGACTGCTCGCGTTCTTCACCACGGCTCGTCTACCGACCAGATCGGGCGCTGCGGCTCAACGTCGTCATCAACGCCTACAGCGGCGATCTACAGCAGTGCGATCGACTTCAAATCGGTACGCGTTATTTCTCGTCCAGTCTGTCCGCCGGTCGCTGTTGTTTTTCTCGTATTTTTCCGGAATTATTCAGTAAATTGCCTCTTACTTTCCATCAATCCAAAAACCTTATTAGGCAATTTCCTGAATTGAACATGATGACTTTGGCCGATGCACTGAGGCCGGAGAAATTCTCTGGCGTGCACTTCAAGAGGTGGCAAGTTAAGGCCACGCTCTGGCTCCAATCGCTGAAGATCTTCTGGGTAACTGAGGGCAGGCCTCAAGGTCCTTTGTCTGTTGAAGAACAGACAAAGTTCGAGGAAGCCAATTCTGCCCTGAGAGGATGCATTCTTAGCGTTCTTGATAATAAACTCTGTGATGTCTATCTGACAGTCACAGATGGGAAGGAGCTCTGGGATGCACTTAACGCTAAGTATGGTGCAGCCGATGCAGGTGGTGAACTGTATATCATGGAGAATTTTCATGACTACAAGATGGTTAACAACCGTCCTGTAGTTGAACAAGCTCATGAAATACAGTGCCTTGCGAGAGAGCTCAATCTCCTTAAGTGTCCTTTACCCGACAAGTTTGTGGCAGGGTGCATTATTGCAAAGTTACCTCCATCATGGAGGAACTTCGCCACAGCCCTAAAACACAAGAGACAGGAAATATCAGTTGAAAACCTGATAGCATCTCTTGATGTTGAGGAGAAGGCTCGGGCTAAGGACGCTACTGAGAAAGGAGGTGAGGGTCAATCTAGCGCCAATGCTAATATGGTGCAGAAACCCTATGTCAAGAACAAAGGGAACAAGTCTCTATTCAAGCCAAACAAAACTACTGCTTTCAAGAAGAAGAAGTCAAACAAAGCCAATGATGGCTGCTGCTACACCTGTGGGGAGCAGGGACATATTTCCAAGAACTGTCCTGAGAGGGCAGATCGCAAAGGGAAAAAGAATGTCAACATCGTGACATCCAGCAATGCAGATGGGTACGGTAATTCCTTTACTGTTCTTTCTGTTTCTCAAACATCATCTTGGTGGTTTGATACGGGTGCTAATGTTCATGTATGTTCTGACATGTCCATGTTTACTTCTTACCAGTTCATCCGGGATTCCGCCGTCCTAATGGGGAATGGGTCACATGCTTCTGTTCGTGGTGTTGGCACGGTCGATCTGAAGTTCACTTCGGGAAAGATTGTCCAGCTGAAGAACGTGCAGCATGTCCCTACTATGAACAAGAATCTTGTTAGCGGTACCCTTCTATGTAGAGATGGGTTTAAAGTAGTTTTAGAGTCCAATAAAATAGTTGTGTCTAAGCATGGACAATTTATTGGTAAAGGCTATGAATGCGGAGGCCTGTTCCGCTTTTCTCTTTCGGAGTTTAATAATAAGTCAGTAAACCATATTTGTGGCGGTATTAATGATAATGCAAGTGTCTGGCATTCTCGTTTATGTCACGTTAATTTTGGTTTAATGAATCGGCTATCTAGTCTCAAATTAATTCCGGAATTCACTATTGTCAAAGGTTCTAAGTGCCATAGTTGTGTGCAGTCAAAGCAACCTCGAAAGCCTCACAAGGCAGCCGAGGAGAGAAAC
This sequence comes from Tuctoria greenei, assembly GCA_036927565.1. Taxonomy (NCBI): domain Eukaryota; kingdom Viridiplantae; phylum Streptophyta; class Magnoliopsida; order Poales; family Poaceae; genus Tuctoria; species Tuctoria greenei. Next base: position 202,056,893 of record JAYESD010000008.1, on the reverse strand, counting down.
TTGGCACCATTAGAACTCATACATTCTGATCTATGCGAGATGAATGGTGTGTTGACAAAAGGTGGAAAGAAATATTTTATGACATTAATAGACGATTCTACTAGATTCTGCTATGTTTACTTGTTGCAAACTAAAGATGAAGCTTTAGACTACTTTAAAATCTATAAATCTGAAGTAGAAACTCAATTAGAAAGAAAGATCAAACGTCTTAGGTCAGATCGTGGTGGTGAGTATTTTCCCAAAATATTTGATGATTTTTGTGCGGAACACGGGATTATACATGAAAGGACGCCTCCCTATTCACCCCAATCAAACGGGGTAGCCGAGAGGAAAAACCGCACATTGTGTGACTTGGTGAATGCCATGTTAGACACGTCCGGTTTATCTAAGGCATGGTGGGGGGAGGCTCTATTGACTTCATGTCATAAACCGCGTTCCAAACAAGAATAAAGAGAAAACCCCTTATGAGGAGTGGGTTGGGAGAAAACCATCACTCTCATACTTGCGTACTTGGGGATGTTTGGCAAAAGTCAATGTGCCAATTACCAAGAAACGCAAGCTAGGACCAAAGACAGTGGATTGTATCTTTCTAGGCTATGCTCATCGGAGCATCGCATATAGATTTTTAGTAGTTAAATCTGAGGTACCTGATATGCATGTTGATACTATTATGGAATCTCGTGATGCAACATTTTTTGAGAATATTTTTCCTATGAAAGATATGCATAGTATTGCTAGGATCTCTTCTGAAATTTGTCCTGAACCCACCACAACTAGCGAGTTTCTTGATACACCATTTGAGAATGTCCCAGAGGAAGAACACAATGAAATAACTCAGTCGAGTAAGAGATCACGGATTGCAAAATCCTTTGGTGATGATTTCATTGTGTACCTTGTGGACGATACTCCTAGATCCATAGCAGAGGCATATGCATCACCTGATGCAGATGACTGGAAAGAAGCAGTTCATAGTGAGATGGACTCAATTCTTTCAAATGGAACCTGGGAGTTAACTGAACGGCCATACGGGTGCAAACCAGTAGGCTGCAAGTGGGTGTTCAAGAAGAAGCTCAGACCTGACGGTACTATTGAAAAGTACAAGGCAAGACTAGTTGCAAAGGGCTATACTCAAAAGGAAGGTGAAGACTATTTTGACACCTATTCACCTGTCGCCAGAATGACGACAATTCGTGTACTACTTTCTTTGGCTGCCTCTTATGGTCTAATCATCCATCAAATGGATGTAAAGACAGCTTTCCTGAACGGAGAGTTGGAAGAGGAGATTTATATGGAACAGCCTGATGGATTTGTAGTAAAAGGTGAAGAGACAAAGGTGTGCAAATTGTTGAAATCCTTGTATGGCCTGAAACAAGCACCTAAGCAATGGCATGAGAAGTTCGATAGTACTTTGACGTCTGCGGGCTTTGTCATTAATGAGGCTGATCGGTGCGTGTACTATCGCCATGGTGGGGGCGATAGCGTTATGTTATGCTTGTATGTAGATGATATACTCATTTTTGGTACGAGCATTAATATAATTTCTGAGGTCAAGTCTTTTCTATCAAAGTGTTTTGATATGAAAGATCTGGGAGAAGCTAATGTTATTTTGAACATTAAGCTGAATAAGGATGAGAGTGGAATTACTTTAAGTCAATCCCACTATGTTGAGAAAATCTTGAGCCGGTTCGGCTTTATGGATAGCAAGATTTCTCCAACGCCTTATGATCCCAGCGTGATACTTAGAAAGAACAAGAAAGAGTCAAGAGATCAACTCAGATATTCTCAGATGATTGGTTCACTCATGTACTTAGCTAGCGCAACCCGTCCTGATATCTCGTTTGCTGTAAGCAAACTGAGCAGGTTCATGTCAAACCCGGGTACAGATCATTGGCATGCACTTGAAAGGGTTATGCGCTATCTGAGAGGTACAATGAGTTATGGAATTCACTATACTGGGCATCCGGCCGTGCCTGAGGGTTATAGTGATTCGAACTGGATCTCTGATGTTGATGAACTCTATGCCACGAGTGGATATGTGTTCACTCTAGCTGGTGGTGCTATATCATGGAGGTCTTGCAAACAGACCATTTTGACGAGGTCAACCATGGAAGCAGAACTCACTGCTTTAGAGACAGCCACTGCGGAGGCAGAATGGTTGCGAGAGCTCTTGATGGATTTGCCTATAGTTGAGAAACCATTGCCGGCAATCCTTATGAACTGTGACAATCAGACGGTGATTGCCAAAGTGACCAGTTCTAAGGATAATGCAAAATCATCAAGACACGTCAAGAGACGTTTAAAATCTGTCAGGAAAATGAGAAACTCCGGAGTTATTACTGTTTCGTACATACAAACAGACAAAAACCTGGCAGATCCCTTTACGAAGGGTCTATCACGTAATGTGATAGAAAGTGCATCGAGAGAGATGGGTCTGAGACCCATTGATGTGACACCATAGTAGTAACTCAACCTATGTGATCGGAGATCCCGTGAATTAGGACATGGGAAAACAAGCTAATGGTTCACCGAGGAGAGTACTTCCTTTATACCCTCTCTATGGGAAGATGCACACTTGTACTCTCAAACTGTAAGGCAGGTTGGCGAATTGCCTTAATGTGTTTCTGTTGGCTATGTGTAGCAAAGATGCCGTCCTACAGGGCAGTCTTGAAGGAAACACACCTATATGAGCTCCGACTGTCTAACGTCGCAGTCTGTGAGATTTGGGTGATCTCTGGAAAGCTCATGAAGAGACCAGGGAGTACGACGCATATGCTCCACCCGCGGGGTAGACTACTGGTAGCCAAGTACTGGTAATGGTCTTTGGGTGAAGTCAGTTCACACAAAACTTGCAATTCAAGGCGTAGTCCATTGTTCAAGTTGTGACCTGATGAAACTTGAGGATCTAGGCAGAAGTTCAACTTTACAGTCTCTGCCGAAAACACTAGTATATTAAACAAGGAACGAGAATGACCTCTCTCCTAATGGCTTTGAGATCTGGTGGGGGATTGTTGGAATTAATGGGCTTGGCCCAATATTAATTCAGAAATAAATCCTAGAAAATCTCAAAGGCCCATTAGGGCAAGAGGGAGTGGTGCTAAGTGTTTAGTCCCACATGGGAAGTGGAAGTGGAGCAACCCCTACATATAAGGGAGGTTGCTCTTCCACTCCTTGAGTGAGAGAGAAGAGAGGAAGAGAGGGGTGGCCCACGCGCGCTCCTCCTCCTCCTCCTCCTCGCTCGCTCGCCTCGCCACGCCACGCCTCGCCTCGCCCCGCCACGCACACGCGCGCGCGCGCGCGCGCGTGTGTTCGTGTGAATTCGAGCCTCGAGCCGAGCCCAGATTTTATATTTTTGCAGAAAATTAAATTGGGCTTTTGGGCCTCCGAATTTTTGGGGCTACCGAGTCAGAGTCCAAGTCGTTAGAGACGGACGCGTCTACGACTGCGGAGTCGGTTAGGATCCAGATCGCATACGAACCGCCTCCTGGGACTCTATAAATACGGGCGTCCGCGGTACGGCAGAGCACCCCACGATAAAAATCGTTCCCACGTTCGAGTTCCTTGCGCCGCCTTCTAGTCTACTCCATCCCGAGCGCCGGCGTGCACCGACGACCGGGAGAGCAGGTCTCCGGAACCGCTCGCCCTTGCGATCCTGCACCGGGAGAGGGCGAATAAGGTTTTTGGGAAGCGCACTGCGCGACTGCTCGCGTTCTTCACCACGGCTCGTCTACCGACCAGATCGGGCGCTGCGGCTCAACGTCGTCATCAACGCCTACAGCGGCGATCTACAGCAGTGCGATCGACTTCAAATCGGTACGCGTTATTTCTCGTCCAGTCTGTCCGCCGGTCGCTGTTGTTTTTCTCGTATTTTTCCGGAATTATTCAGTAAATTGCCTCTTACTTTCCATCATATATATGCATATATATGAATTATTAGAAGCTCAGTTTGATTCTTAATTGATCTTTTTTCAGATCTTTTTATTTGTCACCGATTAGTTCAAAATGGTCTGAAGGAAATACAAGATTGCTCTAAGCACCCTTCAACAAACATATCAACAAAACCATCACCTTAGTCTAGATTAACTTTGAATATCAAAATTTTTTTGGTTGCGGAATGTTGAAACTTCATTACGTTGTATGTTTTGCTGATTTTTCACACAAGGTGAAATCTTTCACACCAAATATAAGTACAATTTCAATTCCGAAGTTTCGCATTTCCGTCGTTGCGTTGCGTTTTCTATACTTTGTAGTACTGAACATAACCTAAGTTTGTTTTATCCGGAGCCAACAACCGTGTGCACTAGAGAAGCTTCTTCGTATTACGCCTGTGACGAGCCTCATCCTTTGTTTACAAAAATATCAGCATCTACTAGATAGCAGCCTGATGACCAAAAAATACAACACCCAGAATTTTAAAAAACTCCAACTCTATCCGTACTTTGAACCTATAATAACCAAACCAACCCAATCCAGTCGGATCTTTTCACGAAAACAAAAAAAAGGAATGCATTCATTGACGTGAAAACAATTGCTGGGGTTTCACAAACCAGCTGTCCTGTGTTGTCCCTTGCGGAGGCAATTACCGACATCTTTGAGGTTGTTCTTGCAAATCCGACCGATGACCACCACACCACCGAAGAAAAGCAGCAAGAGGTTTGTTTGGTGCGAGCATGTATGTTCCCAAAGCAAAGCGTACGTCCCCAAATTTGCAGGGGAGCCAATGAACCCTCGAACGCAACGGAATGGCATCGCTCGGCGTCGGCGAAACTTTTGACCCTTGGCGGCGTCCTGTCCTGCTCCGCGGCTCTTCTGCTAATCCAAGAGGTCAACAGCTGAACGGCTGCCCCCATGCATAGATAGTTTTGAGACAGCGACATGGCATCAAATGCAGGTGCTGTTGTCAGCAAACTTGGGCCAAATTAAACTCGTCCTCTCGTTCTCACACTGATGAGAATACTTAAATTTAGAATAGTTGCCATGATCATCTTTAGTATAGTTCTTGCAGTGCCGTAGGTATATATTTTTGGGGTGACGTTTCAGCAATCGGGATTTTTTTGGATGTTTCAACTTTCGATTACGTTCTACATCTTCTCTGCCTGTATATTTTATCTGATGATTGTCTTTTCTGTTTTCAGTAGGTGTGAAATATTGTTTGATGGGAAAGAGACTTCATCAGGTAGCAAGGGTCCAGATGTGAGATGCTCTGCCCTGAACAGAACCGGGAGATGTAGAATTTTATCAAAAAGCACTTAAAAACAGACCTCTTAGTTTCTATCATGGTTTGCGTAGAGAAGAAAAAGTTTTTGTTCTACTGTTCAAAGATGTATATGCTGCCTGAATTTTGAAGGGTGGATGTTGTTGTCCGTTTTGTGTGTTTTCAAATGTGTGAAATGATATGATCTATCATAGTAACAAAAGTTAAGTGTTGATGCAGTAACACAAATTTGGGTCCATAGCTCAGTGGTAGAGCAATTGACTGCAGATCAATAGGTCACCGGTTCGAACCCGGTTGGGCCCTTTTCCTTCTTTCATCAACGTCGGAGAATTTTTTGTCTCGCGCAGAAGACAATACCAGATTTGGCTTGCCGGCTGGAATCTTATTGCAGCATCTCCAACAACCCTCGTTTCTGTATTTATTCATTTGGGCTGGCCTATCCAACAGCCCGTCCATCTCCCTCCCTCTGTCTGCTCCACACGAATCCGGAGAGAGCATGTGGCTGCCGCCGTCGCCGCCGTTCCTGTACCCACCGCTGGAGTCGCCGTTCGTGGCGGCGCTGTCAGCAGTGTCCGCCGTCTTGCGCGCGACCATAGGCGTCTCGGAGCTCCGCGGCGAGAACATGGCCTACTCCAAGTTCTCCCGCGTCGCGGCCGGCTCGCTGCTCCTGCCCAGCCGCGCCGGGATGCTCGTCGCCTACGTCCCGGCGCTCGTCGCCGTGCTGGCGTCGTTCTTCGCCGTGCCGGGAGGCGCGGTGGACGACGGCCCGCGCGCCCGGATCCTCGCCGCCGCGCTCGCCGTGCACTTCCTCAAACGTGTCCTCGAGGTGAGCCGCCGCCGTGTCCTCTCCTCGCCGTAGTAGAGCGGCCGGCTCTCCGGCACGCATCGACCGGCGGTGTAGTTAACAACTGTGTTCTGTGTGTCCTCCCAGGTGCTGTACGTTCACCGGTACAGCGGGACCATGCCGCTCGCCACGGTGCTCACAATCTCCACCGGCTACCTCCTCAACAGCGTGATAACGCTCTACGTGCAGCACCTCCACCGCGGCCTCCCCGACCCCGCGGTGGACCTGCTCGTCCCCGGCGTGCTCGTCTTCGCCGTCGGCGCCGCCGGCAACTTGTACCACCACTACCTCCTGTAACACCCCAATTCTCTAATACAAGAAAATTTGAAATTTAAAAGAATTTAAATGTCAAAAAAATGAAATGGATTAAATTAAGATAAGGAGTAAAATTTTTGTGATTATTTCTTGTGAATGCATGCATGTGCGTGTTTGAATTAAAAATACCGATTTAGAAGACATGTTAGCATTTTACTTGAAATTCACATAAACTTAAAATTTGAATTAGAAATGAGTTTAGAAATTGGAAAACATTTTCTGTAAACCTCCCCCCCTCCTCTGGGCCCAAAAACCATATTCTTTTCCCCTTGGCCCACAACTTTTCCCAGTCAAACCGAAGCCCACCTACCCAGCCGGCCCATTCTCGTCCAGGGTCCACCGGCATAGGATTCCTGGCTCCCTCTTGTCATTTTCCCTCCCTCACTGCCACTGGGCCCCACGTGTCGGCTTTCTTCCTCCCCCTTTTCTTTTCCCCTGCCTCGCACGCGCCGGTCACGCCAGCGCCGTGGCGCGGACGCCAAGGGCGGGACCCCCGACTCCCCCCCCGAAAATATCCGGAGCCCTCCCCAACTTGTGCCGCACGCAGCTCCTCCTCCATAAAGAGTCCCTAACCCTAGCCTTCCACCCCTGCTCCCGACTCCTAGCCGCACCGCCGCCGCCGCGCGATTCCCCACAGCCACCCAGCGCTCGCCATCTCTACCTTGTTGATCCCCTCCGCAAGGTCTCTTTCGTGCTTCCCGAGCTCTCTCCGTTGCAGATCGACGCCGGCACCGTGGTTCCCGCCGAGTTCCGGTGAGCTTTTCCACCCTTTCCCGATGTTCCCGTCCTTCCGATCAATTTCCTTTTGATCTGACCTCGCCAACGCGCTCGACTTGTCCCAGAACACGCGCCGGGCATGAGGGCCGCGAAGAAGCAACGCCAAGACGACGCGCCGACGAAGACCCGACGCGACGCCCTCCGCCTCCGCGCGCGGCAAGCACGTCTTCGCGCCTTCCCGGTCCGCACAACAACCCTAGGTGAGATCCTCATGTCCTCCTCTGACGATTGATGCTCTTAGGCGCACGATTTAGCTGTGTTTGCCGTCGTTTCGTGTGCTCCGGCAAACTCCTCCGCACTCAGCCGCCGCGAGCCCTCCGTGCTCCTTCCCGGACCGCGTTACCACCGTGGATGAATTCCCTGTGGTCTCCTATGTCGATTTAGGTGGCTCAAGGTGTGCTTAGATGGCTTCCCCTCGCTGTTTGCGTGTGTGCCGGCGAGCCCCTGGGCCGCGGCCATGGCATGCAGTCGTGGTCGCCGTGGCTACCGTGGCGCCCAGGCTCGGCCAGGAAGGAAACCCCCCCCCCCCCCCTGGTCACCATAAAATTTGTGCCGTCCAAATGAAAATCGATGCTTCACCTTTAGCCACGAGGAGCACCTTGCTTTATTAAATCTTGTCCACAAAAATTGGATCCAACGAATCTGAGTTGTGATGAAGATACCCCCTTCGTGAATCTAATCTCGTGCAGTCATGTAAGATCCTACGGTTCCTAATAGATCACAAAGTACCCCCTTGCCACTTTGCACTGCACCCCCTGGAAATTATATGATAATTAACCCGCAGCCCCTGGTTTTATAAAACTGACCCTGGATTGCTTAATAATTGTGGTTTTTGCTGTAGAATGATTATTAGGTCCCTGCAGCTTGTTGTTTTTGCACTCTAGCCTCGCGCAGTAGTGTTGTTTTGCAGTCTAGCCCCTGTAGTGTTTAGCTATTCACCTAAAACCCCTTATACAGTGCCGTTGTAGTTAAAATAACTTGGTAAAATGCTGAAATTGCATGTAAATCACCAATAAATCATGTTTTACTTAAGTCACTCACATAGATAACTATTGTTGCATGTTAAAATTGAAATGGCATAATAAATTGTATCCTTGCACATGGTAAAATGCTTATTAACTTGAAAATGCATAATTGAATGTATTCTTGCGTGTACAATTGATTCTAGCATAGGATTAACTAATTAAAATGCATGCGATGACATAAACATAGGTTCTCGTTAAAGTTAATGAAAATGCCCTTAGCATGTTAAACCTACACATTTAAACTAGTTATAAATGTTTATTCACGCATATTAACTCTATAAACGCCTAATAAAGTATGTTGTGCATAAAATATACTCTTACTTATTTATTCATGCATATTAATATTGAAAATATACAATAAAACGTATCATTGCATGTGATCATGATTCCTGAACTAGAAAATACTTAGGATCATACTCTTGCACACTGTAAATGATTTATAATATAGACTTAACGTAATATTGCACGTCTGATAAATAAGTTTTTGCATCTGTAGATAATTTACAACCTAGACTTAGTTTATTATTACATGCATGTGTAGTCTCTCGCAAAAGTTAATGAGTTGCCATAATTGTCATCTTAATCATTATTTAAAATACGCAATATAACTATGAACACGGTTATAACCTGATAAAACCTCGTAACCCCGTGTTAAGCCGTTTCCGCGCGTAGGTTCTCGATACACCGTAGGATATTCGCGTTGTACTCTTTATTACTTGTTTTGCTTGTATGGTGTAATGTTATTGAATGTATTTCTGTATCTCTCTTTCGGTAGTATGTGCGTGCTCACATGATGATCGTGTTGTGACGTGAAGACTTGGAAGATCAAGCGTTCTACTCGTAAGACTGAGCAGCTACATGAGATAAAGAAAAGGCAAGTGTCCTTGACCACTTTGCACCGGTTAGGAATTATTAAGGACATAGATAGAATTAGCTGCATGCAAGTCTTAAATTGAATCCTATGTTAGGAATGTTTCCCTAGATTTCCATAATATTCCTTGTTGCTCTGTCGGGTAGATGTTAGGGTATTTTTGTGGGTGGTCGCAACTGCTTAGCCATGCTGTTATAGTTGGGGGAAAGTAACTTTAATTACAATTGCTAATCTGTCTACTCTACTATTATCTGCATTACTGTGGTTCTGTTGGTGGGATGTAGTTGATAGGAATCTAGACAGGCAGGATTGAGTGGTGGGTGCAGTACGCACGAGACTCGGGCTCATAGTGTTGGCGCCTGTTCTAGATTCTAAGGACCGGTTCTTGGTGACATTGCGACCAGGTATTACCGTGCCACCACATGACGTTATGGAACGGCTTAGCCAATTAATTAGGAGATCTTTCAATAAGTATGGGCAATGGATTGGTGCGGGGAACGAGTTCAGCGTTACCTGCTCTGGGATCCGCATGGCTCAAGAGGGGGCTGCCACGTCGGAGGGTGTACTCCAGTATGTCGTGGTAGGCGAAACCTTAGAGTGCTCGTACTTGTCGGGAGACCCTTTGTAAAGGCTCTGTTGTGACCTTCTGGCCACACACCTTAGGTAGTGTGTAGTGTGATTGGCTATCACCGGCAAAAAGGAGGTTCTTAGTCCACCTGGAGACAGGGGATGAAATCACAACATGTGGGTAAAGTGGTACAAACTCTGCAGAGTGTAAATCTATCTAGATAGCCGGGCTCACGGTCACGAGCGCGCCTGGTAGTACTGCCTTGATTAGTTGGGACTGGTTGGTTGGTTGGTAGCCGGGTGGTGTAACCCGGTGAGTTGGTGAGTCGGGTGGGTAACCCGACGAGTTTGGTCCCGGGTGGTGTAACCCGGTGAGTTGGCATCCAGGTGGGTAACCTGGATGGTGGTGAGTCAGGTGGGTGCAACCTGACAGTTTATATTATTGCTTTATATATGTCATTCACCTAGTAAATAGGATGCTAAGGTCAACATAGGAAATTAAGGATGCATAGAGGCATAACCCGTGTCAGCCTTTCCTCATTGAAAATAACCCGCATGTCATAACTTCCACACTTGCGGAGTACATTAGGTACTCATCCTTGCTTCTTTCCTTTTCTTTTTGTACATGTTATGCTGCTCAGGTAAAAGATGATTCAAGCGAAGATGGAGTCTAGAAGGTCGCGTTGCTGCCAGTCGATTTGCCTGTGGCGTGCCCTGCTTGTTTATCTCTTCCGCTGTTGTTCGTAATTGTTTTAAGGTAATAATTGTTGTTTTATTCGATATAGAACTGTTTACCATATTTTGTCGTGCATGTATGATCAAACTGATCCTGGCATACATGCAGGTTTGCCCTGTTTTACATTGTGTAAAATGGGGTGTGACAAAGGTGGTATCAGAGCTATATATCGACTCTAGGCACGTGACCTTAGTTAGAATGGACTCGTAGGACTCCGCTTTGACTTCGCTTGTGAAGACGAAGATTCGGCCCGACCAGCGTTGTTTCAAGATTTACGTGAGAAGTTAACCGGAAGCGAGAAGAAGATTGCTCGAAGATTCGTTATATTCACTCGCTTAGGTCCTCTCTTGATTAACGAGTGAACTTTATACCTTGTCACAACGAAAATAGTAAACGATGATTGATGTGTTACAAAATTAATAATAAATAAACACATAAAAATATAGCTTTTACGTGTTTAAGGGGGGTAGCCCATCGTTAATCAAAACTTAATTTTGGTAACACTAGTATATTTTTAATAGAAAAATAAAAATAAAATTTTGTAGTTCATATTTTAAAATGCATTTGAATAACACATCCCATTTTTGAAAACTATAGTGAAATCTTGCCTCACTCAAAATCTAAACTAGAGAAAGATTGATTAATGTTCAAACTAATGATTCTAAAATGTGTGATGTTATTCATTAAAAACAGTTAAATTTCATTTATAGTGATGAGAATTGAAATTCCTAATCGGTTGTAATTAAAAAACTCGAGTAGCGATGAACTGTCTTATAAAAAAAAAAAAAAAAAATTTAACATTTGACATGTTTTAATGTTGCATTTTTGTTGTAACACTGGTATCTATCCAAAAGGTAATAAAACAAAATGTGTAATCAATATTTTAAAAATACATTTGATTAACATGCTTTATTTTGGGAACCACACCTAAAAACTTTGGCCAACTTGAAAAAAAAAAAGAAAAAAAAAAGAATAAAATAAAATAAAATAAAATGTATTTTCAACATTCTAAAATGCATTTAATTAACAGGTTGTATCTTTGAAGTCACACTTAAGGTTTTGGTAATCTTAAAATTTAGGAAGAAATAATAAAATTTTACGTGATGATTAATTCATGTGTGCTCTAAAAAAAAAAAAAAAAGTATATGTATTAACATTTCTTTCATAGTGTTTTTCATATTAAAAATGAGATTTCTAATTGTTTATAATGAAAATCCATGCTTTAATGAAATGTTTCCTAAATCTATTTTAGACCAACTTGTCTTGTTGCGTCGCAGTAAATGTGTGCCCCTTTTATGTTGATTTGAATGTTTGAATGCTGGTTTGAAAAATTTAATTTGAAGTATAGCGAGAAATAAAATTATTTAGGAAATGGCGTAAAACTTAGCTCTCTTTTGTCCCAGCGCTTTTGAATCTCGGGGCGAGATTCCGTTTAAGGGGGGTAGATTTGTAACACCCCAATTCTCTAATACAAGAAAATTTGAAATTTAAAAGAATTTAAATGTCAAAAAAAATGAAATGGATTAAATTAAGATAAGGAGTAAAATTTTTGTGATTATTTCTTGTGAATGCATGCATGTGCGTGTTTGAATTAAAAATACCGATTTAGAAGACATGTTAGCATTTTACTTGAAATTCACATAAACTTAAAATTTGAATTAGAAATGAGTTTAGAAATTGGAAAACATTTTCTGTAAACCTCCCCCCTCCTCTGGGCCCAAAAACCATATTCTTTTCCCCTTGGCCCACAACTTTTCCCAGTCAAACCGAAGCCCACCTACCCAGCCGGCCCATTCTCGTCCAGGGTCCACCGGCATAGGATTCCTGGCTCCCTCTTGTCATTTTCCCTCCCTCACTGCCACTGGGCCCCACGTGTCGGCTTTCTTCCTCCCCCTTTTCTTTTCCCCTGCCTCGCACGCGCCGGTCACGCCAGCGCCGTGGCGCGGACGCCAAGGGCGGGACCCCCGACTCCCCCCCCGAAAATATCCGGAGCCCTCCCCAACTTGTGCCGCACGCAGCTCCTCCTCCATAAAGAGTCCCTAACCCTAGCCTTCCACCCCTGCTCCCGACTCCTAGCCGCACCGCCGCCGCCGCGCGATTCCCCACAGCCACCCAGCGCTCGCCATCTCTACCTTGTTGATCCCCTCCGCAAGGTCTCTTTCGTGCTTCCCGAGCTCTCTCCGTTGCAGATCGACGCCGGCACCGTGGTTCCCGCCGAGTTCCGGTGAGCTTTTCCACCCTTTCCCGATGTTCCCGTCCTTCCGATCAATTTCCTTTTGATCTGACCTCGCCAACGCGCTCGACTTGTCCCAGAACACGCGCCGGGCATGAGGGCCGCGAAGAAGCAACGCCAAGACGACGCGCCGACGAAGACCCGACGCGACGCCCTCCGCCTCCGCGCGCGGCAAGCACGTCTTCGCGCCTTCCCGGTCCGCACAACAACCCTAGGTGAGATCCTCATGTCCTCCTCTGACGATTGATGCTCTTAGGCGCACGATTTAGCTGTGTTTGCCGTCGTTTCGTGTGCTCCGGCAAACTCCTCCGCACTCAGCCGCCGCGAGCCCTCCGTGCTCCTTCCCGGACCGCGTTACCACCGTGGATGAATTCCCTGTGGTCTCCTATGTCGATTTAGGTGGCTCAAGGTGTGCTTAGATGGCTTCCCCTCGCTGTTTGCGTGTGTGCCGGCGAGCCCCTGGGCCGCGGCCATGGCATGCAGTCGTGGTCGCCGTGGCTACCGTGGCGCCCAGGCTCGGCCAGGAAGGAAACCCCCCCCCCCCCCCTGTTCACCATAAAATTTGTGCCGTCCAAATGAAAATCGATGCTTCACCTTTAGCCACGAGGAGCACCTTGCTTTATTAAATCTTGTCCACAAAAATTGGATCCAACGAATCTGAGTTGTGATGAAGATACCCCCTTCGTGAATCTAATCTCGTGCAGTCATGTAAGATCCTACGGTTCCTAATAGATCACAAAGTACCCCCTTGCCACTTTGCACTGCACCCCCTGGAAATTATATGATAATTAACCCGCAGCCCCTGGTTTTATAAAACTGACCCTGGATTGCTTAATAATTGTGGTTTTTGCTGTAGAATGATTATTAGGTCCCTGCAGCTTGTTGTTTTTGCACTCTAGCCTCGCGCAGTAGTGTTGTTTTGCAGTCTAGCCCCTGTAGTGTTTAGCTATTCACCTAAAACCCCTTATACAGTGCCGTTGTAGTTAAAATAACTTGGTAAAATGCTGAAATTGCATGTAAATCACCAATAAATCATGTTTTACTTAAGTCACTCACATAGATAACTATTGTTGCATGTTAAAATTGAAATGGCATAATAAATTGTATCCTTGCACATGGTAAAATGCTTATTAACTTGAAAATGCATAATTGAATGTATTCTTGCGTGTACAATTGATTCTAGCATAGGATTAACTAATTAAAATGCATGCGATGACATAAACATAGGTTCTCGTTAAAGTTAATGAAAATGCCCTTAGCATGTTAAACCTACACATTTAAACTAGTTATAAATGTTTATTCACGCATATTAACTCTATAAACGCCTAATAAAGTATGTTGTGCATAAAATATACTCTTACTTATTTATTCATGCATATTAATATTGAAAATATACAATAAAACGTATCATTGCATGTGATCATGATTCCTGAACTAGAAAATACTTAGGATCATACTCTTGCACACTGTAAATGATTTATAATATAGACTTAACGTAATATTGCACGTCTGATAAATAAGTTTTTGCATCTGTAGATAATTTACAACCTAGACTTAGTTTATTATTACATGCATGTGTAGTCTCTCGCAAAAGTTAATGAGTTGCCATAATTGTCATCTTAATCATTATTTAAAATACGCAATATAACTATGAACACGGTTATAACCTGATAAAACCTCGTAACCCCGTGTTAAGCCGTTTCCGCGCGTAGGTTCTCGTTACACCGTAGGATATTCGCGTTGTACTCTTTATTACTTGTTTTGCTTGTATGGTGTAATGTTATTGAATGTATTTCTGTATCTCTCTTTCGGTAGTATGTGCGTGCTCACATGATGATCGTGTTGTGACGTGAAGACTTGGAAGATCAAGCGTTCTACTCGTAAGACTGAGCAGCTACATGAGATAAAGAAAAGGCAAGTGTCCTTGACCACTTTGCACCGGTTAGGAATTATTAAGGACATAGATAGAATTAGCTGCATGCAAGTCTTAAATTGAATCCTATGTTAGGAATGTTTCCCTAGATTTCCATAATATTCCTTGTTGCTCTGTCGGGTAGATGTTAGGGTATTTTTGTGGGTGGTCGCAACTGCTTAGCCATGCTGTTATAGTTGGGGGAAAGTAACTTTAATTACAATTGCTAATCTGTCTACTCTACTATTATCTGCATTACTGTGGTTCTGTTGGTGGGATGTAGTTGATAGGAATCTAGACAGGCAGGATTGAGTGGTGGGTGCAGTACGCACGAGACTCGGGCTCATAGTGTTGGCGCCTGTTCTAGATTCTAAGGACCGGTTCTTGGTGACATTGCGACCAGGTATTACCGTGCCACCACATGACGTTATGGAACGGCTTAGCCAATTAATTAGGAGATCTTTCAATAAGTATGGGCAATGGATTGGTGCGGGGAACGAGTTCAGCGTTACCTGCTCTGGGATCCGCATGGCTCAAGAGGGGGCTGCCACGTCGGAGGGTGTACTCCAGTATGTCGTGGTAGGCGAAACCTTAGAGTGCTCGTACTTGTCGGGAGACCCTTTGTAAAGGCTCTGTTGTGACCTTCTGGCCACACACCTTAGGTAGTGTGTAGTGTGATTGGCTATCACCGGCAAAAAGGAGGTTCTTAGTCCACCTGGAGACAGGGGATGAAATCACAACATGTGGGTAAAGTGGTACAAACTCTGCAGAGTGTAAATCTATCTAGATAGCCGGGCTCACGGTCACGAGCGCGCCTGGTAGTACTGCCTTGATTAGTTGGGACTGGTTGGTTGGTTGGTAGCCGGGTGGTGTAACCCGGTGAGTTGGTGAGTCGGGTGGGTAACCCGACGAGTTTGGTCCCGGGTGGTGTAACCCGGTGAGTTGGCATCCAGGTGGGTAACCTGGATGGTGGTGAGTCAGGTGGGTGCAACCTGACAGTTTATATTATTGCTTTATATATGTCATTCACCTAGTAAATAGGATGCTAAGGTCAACATAGGAAATTAAGGATGCATAGAGGCATAACCCGTGTCAGCCTTTCCTCATTGAAAATAACCCGCATGTCATAACTTCCACACTTGCGGAGTACATTAGGTACTCATCCTTGCTTCTTTCCTTTTCTTTTTGTACATGTTATGCTGCTTAGGTAAAAGATGATTCAAGCGAAGATGGAGTCTAGAAGGTCGCGTTGCTGCCAGTCGATTTGCCTGTGGCGTGCCCTGCTTGTTTATCTCTTCCGCTGTTGTTCGTAATTGTTTTAAGGTAATAATTGTTGTTTTATTCGATATAGAACTGTTTACCATATTTTGTCGTGCATGTATGATCAAACTGATCCTGGCATACATGCAGGTTTGCCCTGTTTTACATTGTGTAAAATGGGGTGTGACACCTCCTCTCGAGGCTGAGAGCCGGCGACGACGACGACGGCAAGCAGGGTTACTACTACAGGGTCCCCAGCGGCGGCCTGTTCGCGCTCGTCGCCTGCCCGCACTACCTCTTCGAGGTCGTCGCGTTCCTCGGGCTCGCCATGATCGCGCAGACGGTGTTCGCGCTCGCTTGGGCGTTCAGCACGGCGGCTTACCTCGCCGGACGGAGCTGCGCCACCAGGAGGTGGTACAAGTCCAAGTTCGACGAGTTTCCGGCGAGGATCAAAGCTCTTGTTCCGTATCTCTTGTAGCGAGCTGGAGTTGAGCGAAGCTGTTTTGGATTGCTTCAGCTGATTTAATCAGCTCAGGCAGATTAAACTAAGTAACAGGGAGAACAAATTTATTACCTGGTCATAGCAGCTTTATTACCAGATTAAGGCTTACTAATGAGGCAAGGCATGAGGCGACAAAAGCGTTGCACTTTGTGACGCGCATGTAGCGGCAGCGTCACGAGATGCGTCCGGACAAGCAGACCGAGTCCCCGTGCGTGCATGGCGGCGCTTAGGTTGGGCTAGGCGGCGCCGCCGCCATGAACGAACCGCCGCACGACACGGACAAGCTCGCCCGCGGCCTCGGTGTCCGGGTTGAAGACAGCGAACGCGTGGGCCTGCCCGGGGAACTCGACGAGGTCGACGCGCTTGCCGACCTTCTTGAGACGCGCCACGTAGTCCCTGATCCGGTCGACGAGCATGTCGCGGTCGCCGGTCGCGACGAGCATCGGCGGGAGGTCGACGGAGTCGTCCAGCGCCGGGCTGTCCGGCCCGAACTGGTTCGCCGCCGGGTGGTCCCTCGTCGCGCCCGCGGGGAGCGCCATCCGCCACATCTGGTCGGACAGCGGGAGGGTGAGGAACGTGTCGGCGGCGGCCGGGCACGCCGCCTCGGACGCCGTCCGCCGCTCGCCGCCGAAGTACGGCCAGAGCAGGACGCACCCGGCCACGCGCGCCGGTTCGATGGGGAGGCCGCCCGACCCGACGCGGACGGCCGCGTGGTGCGCGATGTTGGCGCCGGCCGAGTCGCCCGACACAAACACGCGGTCAAAGTCCGCCGACTCGGCGAGCCACGGGTCGGCGGCCGACGACGACGTCGCCGCGGCGGCCTGGGCGCGCAGCCAGGAGAAGAGACCGTCGGCGTCGTCGTGCGCCGCGGGGAGGCGGTGCTCGGGGGCGAGGCGGTAGTCGGCGGAGAGCACGACGGCGGGGAGCTCGGCGGCGAGGCGGAGACAGGCGGCGTGGAAGTCGGGCGTGGCGAAGCTGCCGACGCAGAAGCCGCCGCCGTGGAAGAAGGCGAGCACGGGGACCTTCTCGGCGCCGGCGCCGGCGGTGGACGGCACGTACATGCGGAGGCTGAGGTTCTTGGTCTCGTCGTACACGACGTCCTTCCATTTCACCGGCGCGTCCGCGGTCGCGTCGTCCTCGGGGAGCACGAGCGGGGAAGGGGCGCGCCTGACCGTGCCGTCGCTGAAGAGCTGGAGCAAGCCGAGGCAGTCCTCCACGACGTGCAACGAAGCTTCACCGGGGACGCCGCCGGACGCCGGCGAGGTGGTGGGCGACATGGTAACGTGCAGTGGTGGAGGAAGAGTACAGGATCCTCGCGGCCAAATATGCGCAGCAAGGACCACGCTACAGCACCAGTTCCAGCTGGTACTCATCGTCGAGTATAGTATAAATTGTGCTTTGGCTGGCGACTTTGCAGAGCGTGACAATTAATTAGCTGTGACAGCGTGTATGGCAACTAAGTAGTACTGTTACTGTTCTTGCAGAATTCGTTGACACATTCAGGAATGCTTTTGGCAAACTGTAACTTGTTCAGCTTCTGAGCAAAGGACCGTCCCGTTGTCAGCTAAAACAGAGTACTGAAACCGTTGCATGTCGAAGCAGGGAAGCACAAACAATGCTGAGACAGGCCAACCGACTGAATCATCTTCAGATTCCTTTCTTTTTATTTGTCAGTGATTAGTTTAAAAATGAACTAACCAATAACAAATACTCTCTCCGTCCTCATGAACTTGTCGCTTTATAGTTCAAAAATGAACTACAAAGCGACAAGTTCATGGGGACGGAGGGAGTAAAAAGAAACAGAAAAAAAATACGCATCTTCTGAAACTTCTGAGCTGGACACTGATCAACCAGCATGCACAAACCTCCTAATGCCCGTGACCAGCTTGTCTGAAGCCTCACCCCACGGCTCCAAGACGAAGAACCCGTGAGCCTTCATCCTCGCCACGTAGTCGACAGTGCGGTCAACGGTCATGCAGCACGTCCTGGTCGGGGTCGACGACGAGCGCCGGCGGGAAGACGGCGGCCTCGTGCAGCGAGAGTGACTCCAACTCCATATACAGTAGCATAGAGGATGACCTTCATAGCCATTCTGTATTAATGAAGGACGGTGGTCAAATCTGTGAATATTGCTTCCGGATATTCGTATCTGTTGAACAAAAATCGTATTCCCTCCGTCTTCATGAACTTATCGCTTTGTAGTTCATTTTTGAACTACAAAGCGACAAGTTCATGGGGACGGAGGGAATATTTATTACTTTTAATGGATACAATTCACTGCCCCGTTGCCCATGGATATTTGTGGATTTTTTTTTTACCAACAGTATACCCGTTAACATAAACATGTTAAAAAAAATAAAGTACAATGCATATAAAATTTCTACAACAATTCAAAACATAATAAACCATATCCAGTATAACACATGCGCGCACACATACACACACATGGATATGGATGTGGGATTTTTTATCCGATAAAAATTATCCATTCGGTACAACCAGTTGTTCGATTCCGTACCCGCGAGTACAAATTCGTACATAAACCTATATTTATCGGATCGGGTATATGCGGATACGCATATAATGGATACCATTCGTACTTGTTTGTGACAGTATCCAAACACAAGCATTTAAGGTGATAGATCCAAAATATAAATCTCTATATGATCTCTTGGACTTATCTTTGCATGACGCATGTATTCAATCATATATTTAAGATAACTCAGATCTTTTATTTATGTCCAACGTAAATATTTGCTTGTCCGAAGGTAGCAAAAACTATTAATATATATTTTCATTGAAATTCGTGGAAGTTGATGCCTATCAAAGATATAACTTAATCCACACACAAGCATTTAAGACGCTAGATCAAAGATATAACTCTTCCTATGTCTTGAATAATTCGTTGCATGTATCCAATCATATATTTAGGATAACTCAAGTCTTTCATTTATGTCCAACATATAAATGAAGATATCTACTTATATGTCTTGTAGATGACTCTTTCAATCAATTTGTACCTAACATATAATGTTTCAGTGCTACCTTTGATATAAATAAAGGTATTCAGTCATATATCTAAATGTCTCGCAATTCATTAGTAGCTAACATCTAAATGTTTAATATCCATGGCATTTCCAAAAGTTATAGGAAGTTGGTCCATACGCACTATACATTAGCTCCTGCTGCAGCCCACTTTATATGCATGGTACTATAATGGTTTGTATATCGGAACCGGAACAACTTCAAACCATGCATGGCTCCAAAAACGTATCCAACGACCTCCAACAAAGAACAACCATGAGGCCTCAACCTCTATATATATCGAGCACCATCATCGTATGGACATACCATCATCGGTATAGCATACTCTACCATTGGTGGGTGGGTACGTAGAACTAACTCGTATATTGTTCTATACCGTCCTACACACAATGGAGGTAAATCTCTTGTCAGCAGCTGGTCGTCTTGCTATTGTCGCCGCCGCCCTGTTCATGCACCACCTCGTTTTCATGGTCACATCGTCCACTATCATCGACCACCACCCAACAACAATGGTGTCGTCCAGCAACAACAACAACAACAGTAGGTCGTCGTCGATGACGGGTTTTAGCCTCCATCTTGTCACCCACGACGACGCTACTACCAATATCCATCGTGGTAACGATGGCTTCCTGCACTTGTTGCACCAGAATTATAGCTCGGCGGCGTCTATACACCCACAGATGCACCACCCGCCGAGGCTCCCGAGCGTGGTGCTGGTCCACCTGGGCAACGTCCCGCACCAGTACATGCTGAAGCTGGACACCACGAGCATGCTGACGTGGCTGCAGTGCCACCCCTGCGACCCGCACGCGCCGCAGTTCAGCCCCATCTTCGACCCGACGCAGTCGTCCACCTTCCGCAGCGTGCCGGGCACGAGCCCGATCTGCCGACCGCCCTACCACGCGGCGGAGGGCGGAGCGATGTGCAGCTTCCACATCACCGGCGGGCCGAGCAGGATGTCGGTCCGGGGCTTCCTCGCGCACGAGAAGCTCATGGTCGGGAACTACGTCGTCGACACCGACTTCCTCCTCGGCTGCGCCCACTCCACCCGGCACTTCGAGAGCCGGAACCGGTACGCCGGCGTCACCAACATCGGGAGGACGACGGCGCCGACCTCGCTCGTCACGCAGGCTGCCGCTCGCGGCCTCACGCGGTTCTCGTACTGCCTATTTGTCGATGGAAGCACCACCACCACCACCGGCGACGGTCGGCGGCGGGGGTTTCTTCGGTTCGGCAGTGACGTGCCCCGTCTCGACCCGGATTATCGTCAGACCACTCGGATCTTACCTGCTTTACACGAGACCGACTCGCAGTACTACGTTAGCCTCGTGGGCATCAGCCTCGGCGCGCGCAGGCTCGACGGGATTCGCGAGGAGATGTTCGCCCGCCGCCAAGCTGCGGGCGGGTGCGTGGTCGACCTCGGCGCGTCGCTGACGACGATGGTCCACGACGCGTACTCCGTCGTCGAGGACGCCATATGGTCGGACCTCCTCAAAAGCCGCCACGACGACGAATCAGTGGTGGAGCGCGTGGAACGGCGGCCTGGATTCAACCTCTGCTTCCGGGTGAAGACGGATGCGATGAAGCAGCGGCGCCTCCTCCCGTCGCTGTCGCTCCACTTCGCCGGCGGCGGCGGGGAGAAGGAGGAGGAGGAGGAGGCGACGCTGGTGCTGTCGCCGAAGCAGCTGTTCGTCTTGATGACGGATGATGGCGCGCATCAAGGGGACGAGGTCGCGTGCCTCGCCATGGTGCCGGGAAACCGGACCGTCATCGGCGCGTTTCAGCAGGTGGACACGCGCTTCGTCTTCGACGTCAAGGAGTCCACGCTGTCCTTTGCGTCGGAGCCGTGCGTCGAGGACAGCACCCTAGTGTAGTTTGATGAAGGAATGTCCGCCATGCATGGTGTTCCTAGGTGGTAATAAAATCTCCTGAAAAGTTAAGCAGGAGTAACGAATAAATCCTAGGAATTGCCATGTATATCTACATAATAATGGGAGGTGTATTATGGAAATAATGAGATGTATTATGAAATAATGTGCCTTGATTGCAAATGCCTTCCCCTTGAATCAGATTTTTAAGGACTCCTCCACTAAGGAGACGCCTGCCTACCGTAAAAAAGGCAGGTTTTCAAGTCGGCGTAACCAATCACAATCACGCATGGACGACAGATAGCTCTAGAACATGCTGAATGATTCATAGGAACGCGCTCTTAAATCAACTGAGCGTCTGTAGTCCAACGGTTAGGATAATTGCCTTCCAAGCAATAGACCCGGGTTCGACTCCCGGCAGACGCATCAACAGTTTCTTTTTGTAGTTTTCACCCGTGTCCCACCAATCATCAGAGGAGAGGTTTCGATCGCTGCAAGACTAGCAAAGGAGCAGGATTGATCGTTTCTTGTAGTGTGCCACTAATACAGAAACAACATTGTTGTTGTTGCACCTAAACCGGAAACACACTCCACTCCAATATGCCCTCGATTCACTGGACTCGGTCTTATAACAAAGCTTAAGCAAGTCAGCTCAATAGTAAAGCATCTCACACGAGCTTACGAAAAAAGGGAGCGCATCTCTCACACGAGAACGAATATGTGACGCACCAAAGAAAAAATACAAGCACTGGAAGTACAAACATCAAGAGATTGCCAACAAGAAGAGACTTTGTATATTTCGCATCGGTAATGTACAGCACAGGGCAAGTAGCATCAACTCTGGTACCTCCTTCTAGTACCAACAGAACAAAGCAATGGACTAAAACATCGCCTATGTCTCTGTATAGTAACCTAATGGAAAATACTGCCTTATCTACTGAAAGATAATGGTTCGGTGGGTCATCTCTGCACATCTTTTATATATCTGGGGCATCAAGGAGGGAAGATGAGGAGATGTTGCCCCGATGAAACTAAGAGCCCCCTCTGAAACTCCGAGGAAAATCTGAGCAACCCACCCCTACCGATCTTGGCAACGATTTTTTTTTTTTCAAGCCAGCAACTTCAGCCCTTGCTTCGTTGGTGGTGGCAGGTTTCTCAAACTTTGGACACCAGTCTAGTTATAGATTTTTACAGGCCTCTCAAATGAATGGCGGTTCTGCACAATGAACATTACAGCCCAAAAACAAAATGGTGTTAGGGATATTATTAAGAAATAAAAATGACCATTTGCGGTATGGTAATGTGCCAGTCAGGCCAAAAAAAGTTTGACACATTAGGGACACGTTATTAAGAAATACAATGACTATTTGCGATAATGTGCTAGCCATACCTGATTAGCAGTGTGTGCCTTTCTTGGTGAGGTGTCTGGATGTTCCAGTCCAAGGTATTGCTCCCAAGCTCCATACACGTTTCTCTAAATAGTTTTATAGGGTAGAAAAAATACCGATGTGAGCCAAAAGACGTGAAACGTGATTGTTCCTCTAGCAAGTTAAGCATCACTACCTGAAATCTTGTAGCTACAATATCTGAATCTTCAAAATAGTCTGGGCGACCAAGTGATATATATGCAAACTTCCACTGTCCAAGGGGAGAATATTGGTTACAAGAGAATCTTTGCAGTCAAACATGCTCAATCAAGCAAATAGATGATGATGATGATCAGACATTTTTATACAAGATGGTACTTGTTATCTGATATTGCACATGGTTTTCACATGCAAACGCGCAAAACAACACCTTGTAAACTACAAAATATTCACCTCAAGTTCGTAGGCAGACATGACCCATTGTCTCATTGAGCTTGTTAAGCCAAGCACTCAATATTTATTTTGCCTATTTTCCCTGTTTACAGTTACCCATAATAAGAAGGGTGGGTCTGACGCAGTGGTAGAATCTCTTCACTTGTGTCCCAGAGGTCTTAGGTTTGAATCAGCCTCCTTGCAAAATAATGAAGGGGAAGGCTGCCTATAAATTCCCTTCCCCAGACCCCACAAAAGTGTTGGGAGCTTCCAGCACTGGGTACACCCTTTATAGTTGCCTAATGCCGATAATGAGCTAAGACCTTAGGGATGGCAACTGGCCGGGTTTGAGTCGGGTCAAGCGAAAACCCGACCCGACTTGAACTAGTGTGCGGGTAAAATTCCAAACCTGAACCCGCACCCGCGGATAAAAATTACAACCCGAACCCAAACCCGACGGGTTTTGTGCGGGTTTCGGGTACCCGTCGAGTACCCATTAAGCCTCAGTAGGCTTGAGTTCAACTGGCGCACTCGGTCTCTTCTTATTCTCAAGTCAAGCTACCTGTCGTGTCTCCCTAGTCGAGGTGGGACCAAACTCCCACTGGTCCTCTGCTCAGAATACTAATTCTCGCACGGGGGGTGTTTCAAAAAAAAAAAAAAAAAAACTCCCGCACGGGCCGTGCCCAGGTGCCCTTCCTGATCCGGCCCAGTCCCCGAGGCGTCGTGCCGCCCGCCGCCCTTCACGATGCGGCCGCGCGCCCTGCCGACCGCCCATTGCCCGTCTTCCTGATGTGCTCAAGCCCAAGGCGTCGCGCCGCCCGCCGCTTCACGATGCGGCCGCACCCCACGTCCAAGCACCCGCTGCTTCACGGGAGAGGGAAGACGGGAGTCGGGAGCGTCGATCATCGCTGGTCGGGTGGAGGGGACGAGCAGTATTGCGGTGGCGGCTAGGTTACGAGACCTGGGACTAGGATCTCACCCATGTGTCTATTGGGCAGGGGTAATTGGGCCGAACAATTTTTCACACAGTTTCGAGCACCCGACGGGCACCCGTGGGTGACAAAATAAACCCAAACCCGCAAAACATCGGGTCGGGTGCAGGTTTGACCCGCGGGTGCAAAATTTCACCCGAACCCGCACCCGCAGGGTGCCAAACCCGACGGGGACCCGAACCGGCGAGAGTCTGATTGCCATCCCTAGAAGACCTGATTTTTCTTTTCCATGCTTCTAAGGGCAATTGGAGGTAGTATCACAGGAAAAGCGCCTAGATTACACCAATACAGTGCCCTTGTCTATGCATGATAGAATCTCCAGATATGTGCAGTGAATCTATCATTCTATCCAAGCAAGGTTACTTTTGGAACTCTTATTGAACAAAAATACAAGGGGTGGGGGTATAATAGAATCTTGAAAGAGCTGATCCACTAATCATATGCTCCACATATTACTATATTAGAGGCACAAAGAGGCTAATCCTTAATATCAGAAAAAAATTGCCTTCTCGTCTATCTTTTACATAATCATATAACAAAAGTCTACAAATGAAAATACACCCAAATAAACCATATCAATTCGTAAGCCCCAATAACACCAGGGATAGAACTTAGAAATTCAACTATAAGTTCTACTTGACGCTTTAATGTACATTTCAATAGTTACCAAGATCAACTGGAAGGCATAGAATGCTATGGCAATAAAATAGAGATGAATGTTTTACAAAAAATGTAGAAACATCAAAGTAGAAAGCTTTACCTTGGAGAAATCCTCATCTGGAACCTTAAGCTTTTTCTGTAGGCGCTCTTTAATAGAAGAAAGGGTCTCATCCTCACGAATAACCATAAAGAAAGGTTCTCCGAAGTTCTGAACTTGCTGTGAAGATCAGGATAATTATCAGCATAAATTTAACTAAGCAATAACGTATGCTATCAGCATCAGGACGGTGGAAGAAGGATTATTGTAAACAGTAATACAGTGATCATTTCAATAAGAATGGCTAAGGCTATGTTATTACAACAAATAAAGAAAAATTGTTGGGACAAAGGTTTTGTTGTTGTTATTGTAATCAGTGATCCCATCCAGGTCGTGTACTCATGTTACGTGCTGGGCGCACCTATACATACTTTAAATCTAACTATCACCTTTTCAAGTCATAAATTAAATCCAAACCTATTTTGAGAAATTCACATGAGTATTACACTTTTGTTGAAAAATTAAAACCTTATCCTACTTCAAGTAATAGATCATACTCAACTTGAAATTTACAAAAACATTATTTGAAATTGAAAGTACAAATTCCAGATGAATAAGATCTTAAATATACCAAAAGAATTTGATTAACTATAACATTTCAAAGATAGAACAATAAGAAGAATCAGAATGAACACATGGTTGCTTATCTTCAAGAAATTATGACATGTATGAACACACTATATATGGACAATAGCCAAATAGAACATAATATTCTGAAAGAAAAGCAATTCAATCATCATTTAAGGAAAAAAAATTGAGGTTGAATATAGAGAGGAAGAAAACAGATGACCGAGCATAAGAAGCATAGCTGCTGCTATGTTACCAACGTCAAGTTACTCTCCTTTATATACATAAAAAGAAGCTAAATATGCATCCAAATTAGACAAACATCCATTACCGTTTGATTTTGAGTATCTTTCGTAAAATGGTAAATGTGAATCAAGCGGTCAAAGGGACCGAGGTTTTTCTCCTCCTTTGGAACCTAGAAAAGAATAAAAATTAGCCAGCTATCACCAGGAGACAAATCAAACTTTTAACAAATGGAGTTTGGTCCAGCTATGAAAAATGGAATTACCTCCTCTACACGCAGTGTCCAGTACTGGTCATTGATATTTTCAATCTTTTCATTAGGTACAAAAATCTGCAGGAAAATACAAGTTAAAAATAGCCTGTGGAACTAATCGAAAGAAAGAAGCAAAAATTAGCTTACAATACCTTATATATCTTGTGACAAAAGACCTCGAGCAATCTCAGTTCAGCATCGGGATGAGACAGCTCAACCTGATTTGACAATGGCAGAAGCCAGAAGACAGAACATAAGTCAACTTCAAAAATGGAATGCACATCACAAAATGTAAATACAAACCACAAAAATACCTTTGATTTGATGTCATTTAGCACATCACCGACAGTGCTGTTTTTTGGCAGTCTTATACTGTGAACTGACACCTGATAATAAATATTTTTAAGACCCCCTACAATCTAGCGTTTACTGCCAAAATTAAAAGAGTCCTGAAAATAACCTCATCTTTTGTGGCATGATGATATGTAACTTTCAGTGTCTTCAAGGCTTGTAACTCTGGAAGGGGTATATCCAATACTTCGTAGTAAAGAATATCAGAAGTCTGTTACATGAAAAATCGAAGACATGTTATTATTCACTTTAGCTGCTAAGCAACTAATTATAACATAGATAACAAGCCAAAGAGTCATTACCTGGTTATAGTGAATCAGCATGTCCAGTAGACGATCAACGCCTCTGTACTTTATCGATTGTGGCTTAGGTTGTTGAGAATAACAATTATGTGATGTCAGTCGAATTTTGGAAGGATCATCAATACCAAGTTTTTCAGCCACTTTTTCAACTACTACATCATATGTGAAAACCTTTGACCTATAAAAGGAGAAAACAAAAAAATCAGTAGAGCAAAACAGATATATCAAGGTTTGCTGACCCAGTAGTCCAAATGCTTACATCTCTAGACAAAAGTCATCCTCCTTGGGCTTCTCCAGTGCACGGAAATGGACAACCTAGAACCACAGCAGAATTTATAGCATTCAGAGAAATACTACTATGTAGGATACTTGCATTCATTAAAGCACCAGAGAAATAGCACAGAAATTGGGCCAAAGAAGTCTGTTCTTTTCTTATGTGGAGGAGAAATATGGAACTGTCAATAATGCCCTGATAGCAATTGATCAGCAACCACTTAATATAAAGAAAATAAGCATGGGGACGTTTTCATAAATTATAGTTCCAAAAAAGGGAACTCCTTTGTAAAATGTTTTGCAAGAAAAATATGAGCCAAAATCAAGAGCATGGATCCAGAAATCTAGTAAGTGGTGAAATGCTAGGTACCTGTCGATTACGCATATACTCCAAAAAGGATGGGACATCAGGGTATCTATACTGGTCAGCGTTATCTGGCTTTGGGGACTTTTGAAAACAAATTATGTCTCCATCTTGAAGCTGTGAACACAAAAGAGTCAAGGTAAGGCAGCAACATAGAAACAGATTATGATATTAGGCTCAGGAACCTGTCACTGAACATTACCTGGCAAGATCGAAATAGAATCCTGTTATCAATATATTCGCACATAACATTTGGCTCGAACTTAATCTCCTAACATTGGTGAAGGGGAGAAAAAAAATAAGATGATGAAATAGGATAATACACATGTTACAAAAAATATCAGCACTCGGCACAGATAAAAATATAAATAAGATAATGAACCAGAATTCTATGCAATATAGAAACAAACAAACAAACCTCATAAAGTTCAACATCATCATCTTGTGCAAACCCTGCCATTTTCCTTAACTTTGGCAGAATTTCTAGTGGCCTGCCTGTAATCTTCACAAAGAGCCTACCAACAAACCTGAAGCATTTGGCAGAAGAGTAAAATTCCAATGAAAACCAAAGTATACAAAAACTTGTGACTTGCGAGTTGCCAAGTAAAACAAGTACCGCAGTTGTTCCTTTTCAGGGTCATAAAGTTTGAAGAAAAGCAATATGTTTTCCCTAGTCTTGTCTGGGGGAGGAACAGCTTTGAGATCCTACAACATCAATTCAAGTCAACAAACAGGTTCACAGTAAGTAAAAAGTTAATGATGAAAACAGGATAACAAATAAAAGCAAACGGGAATGAAGCTATTACCGGTGCAAGTTCAACTTCCAAGAACAATTTTAGTTCAGCATTGTAACCTTTGCTCAACAGTTCCTTTAACTGTCCAACCTATACAAAATGTATGATGAAAGTTAGGAGTGTTTATGCACATGTAAGAATAAAACTCAAACTATTAATAACTTCATAAAACTATTTTCAGTTTGACCAATTTTATGAAAAAGAGCACCAATATCTATGAGTTTATGGCACCAATGACCCTTTCTTATAAGCTTAATCAAACTAATAATGACTTGGACTTGGACCAGCTCAAAAAATATACTAATTTTGGGACAGGGTCACAGGAGTACACAACACAATTACATTTTTCCCATTTATATGTTGTTTATGTAATAGATAATACATTATCACTACTCAAGTAGGTATTTTCAACCATGAGCGACTAAAATCACCTGAGCTGAAGAGATGAATAGCATTGACTAAAAAAATCAAATCAATAAAATCACGAATTTCATATTACAAATGTAAGCCAGTGTCACAGTCAACAGCATGAGAAATCAAAGGGTATGCACAATGGAGCTTTTCTGAATGTGAATGGCCCGAAGATTCAAAGCTTAACAAACAGTTGGTAACAGAAAGACTTCTACAAGTCCTTCTGGAACTCCAGCAAATATATTGTTTATAATAACAGTGCAGAAAAAAGGCTGATCATTCATTATCCAATTTAACATCTAATAAAGTAATCATAAATATGTCTGGGAACTCTACCTAATTCAAGTGTTTAACAAGGTAATCTTACAGTGTGTGCTTCTTCTTGAGGAGTCAATGGTCGGTTGGGTCGGAAGGTATGGTTTTGCCGCTTGGCCCACATCCAGAACCGTTGACAGTGCGTAGGGATGCAAAATTCTTTTGCTACCTCCTCCTGTAAAGCACTTCATAGATGAGTAATCAGTATGGCAACTGAGAAGCCCTAATCACTAATCCTACAAGTAATGAATTTTACAATATTTCAAATATGGATCATCATGTAGAGTGACTATAGGCTAGACCAACCATCACAATAATTCCTTCGTAAAGTGCGACAAAGAAGCACAAGAAACAAAACTACTTAGAAAGACTATTGCACCATTTCATACTTATTTGTCATTGTTAAATCTGTTAAAGTCTAAACAGCAAGTAGAATGTGCAAGATAAACATTAACATGTGACTGATTATCCTACTAAATTCATTGAGATCTTTGATCTTTCTGGACATAACGAGCAACAACCTACCTAATGTATGTGAAGACACACTGCAGAAACATAATTTTCAGCCGTGTAATTACCTTGAATTGAGTAAAAGGTATCTGGTTTTGGATACGGAAACTTCGGACACTGTCATGATCAATAAGATCAAAATATATGGTTTTCCCTATCTGAGCAGTCAAGTCATCATCCCTTGTAACCTATATAATAGAAAAAAATGTAAGACACCCAAATGGAATATAAAGAAAGCCAGAGAGCATATAAGAACAAATGTTCTCAGCCCAAAAGGGTGACTTGAACACCTTAATGATAGTATACAGGTGTGCCTCGGCTTTCTCCTTTTTCCGCCGCTCCTTTTCTTCACGGTCCTTTTCCAATTTAATCTGGGAGCAGACAGAAATGTTAGAGCATATTAAATTAGCAAAAACTAAAAAAGAATCTTAGGTGATAGCTTACTCGAAGATGCTCTGCTATGTCTTTCTCATCCACATTACAAATTATTTTTTCCTTATCACTTTCACGAATGTATACAAGCATGTATGCGTTTGAATATTTAGTGAACTTAAAAGGAGTGGTGTTCAACCCAGGATTAGTTTGTAGGAGCTGCAAAACAAAGACAATATTTAGTGAGCAAGGGAGCCTTTTGTCACAGTATACAAATATTGTAGCTTTGACAAACCTCCTCCTCGCCACCATATTGCTCTTCCAATGCCCTCTTGGTATCTTCTTTTGTTACACGCTCATCGTCAAACCTGAACCTATAAATTTATAAAATAGACTGAATAATTAAACACGATAAATCAAGAGCACAACAGATAAGGCAGCAAAAGTGGTCATTCTACATGCTAACCCTAATATTGATAAAGAGTTTACTTAATTTTATGTTATATTAATTTAGAAACACAGAGAATAGTTCTTGAACGAGTTTTGTTGATTGGCGGGTTATTCCACTAAACAATTACATGCAAAGAGCAAGTAACTTCTGATTAGAATATGTTTAACTTAAGATTATATTAACTTAAAATGTTCGTAGAGAACAGCTTTTCTAATGCAGTGTGTTGACTGCAGGCCTTATTGCACTAAATATTTTTTCTTAAACACTAAAAAAAACATCGGAAAAGTGCACACAGGTTTGTCTAGGGGTGTCAATGGCCAAACCTTAGCCTACAATTTGACCCACTTTCGTTCATTTGTTTGTACGTGAAATCCATGAAAACTCTCTAGTACCCTGGAGTTTGTAAATTTATTACGCATAGTTTACCAAGTACAAGTCATCAGTGCGAAGGGTAAGATATCACCAAGAGGGTTAATTTTCGTACAGAATCAGAGCTAAATCATCCTATAGTGGCTTACCATTGATCAGAGAGGGTCGGTCGTATGAAAGCATAGTAATGTCCACCATGAACACCACCACTATGAACAAGAACACTGCAAGAGAATTTATGTTATAAGCTGCACTGACATAAAAACAATAACAGAACACATATTTGAGAATTTTACAGACTGTACACCTTTTAACTTCTCACATCTGTATTCATATTTAGTTGGTACCATGTGATCTGGGAAATGCTTGTCTAATCAATATCATGCATCGTGTTACTTGGATTTAGCTCAATAACTAAGCAATACACACAACAGATGTTGGAAATCCGGTGATCTTCGCGCCGGAACTGGTTCCGCCCTGGTCACAAGATCTGTACCAACAGACCAGATCTGTTCTGGCTACTGTGCTCTGAAGGTGGAGGAACAGCAGGGCGCAGGGGCTTCTGGACGACAAGGATGATCTGCTGTACTGCTGCTTGCTGTGCGCGATCTGTTCCGAACAGATTCGGCCAGGCATGCAAACAGAGAAGAAAGAATAGATATGTGCATGTGCAGGAAGGAAAGGAGAGAAGAAAAATTTCTGGGAGGGGATGATTTTATTTCCAAGGGACTGCCAGCTAGTTATAGCCCGGTTTACAACCCACCCGACTCCAACTAGGACTCTCTAATAGTCTAATCCTAGGCCATATCTGAAGCAACTAATTCTATCTGTAGGACTCATTTATTTCTTTACTAATCTCGAGACCTGCTCCGACACGGCAAGCCGCTCCCCACCCCCGCAGCAGCAGCACCATAGTGGACTAGGACTCTTTATTCTTTTCTAAGTTAGGAGTCCTAACCCGACCCGACAAAAAGCTCAGGTGCGCACCTGGCCTGTACCCCATCCCCATGCGGTCTGGTCATGATGTTCACCAAGACAACAACAGATAGAATAACTACGGTCTGGTCATGATGTTCTATGTCACTGACAAAACCCAGGACAGGTGGTCAAATCGGAAGACGCAGAAATTCACATCTACCACTTTTTGGTCTTCAATATACTCGCCATCTTCAACTATAGAGATTTGAAAATGCATGGAAGCTAATACAAATTACAAAATCAGTAAGAGAATATCTGACTGACCTGTGGAGGGCGTAAAGGTTCCGCACATTTCTATCTGCATCAGGAGATAGATACTTTCCATCATCTTTATCAAGATCCAACTGAAGCGGGAATTCATAACGATCATTTATCTGTTGTTCACAAAGAATGGTACTTCTTAGTAGGCAAAAAAAAAGATAGAGCATGAAAAGGTAAACATTGTAATAAAGTAAAGTACACAGAATTAATTAACTTACGTGCTACACGTGTTGGTTTGTGTAACTTTGCACTAAAAAGGTTCATTCGTTGGCAACAGAGACTAAATCAAATACAAAATATATGCATATTTTGCTGATTGCAGCACACGTATGCAAATATGATCATTTAGCAGATATTAATGCAAAGCTTTTGATGTCATGGATTCTACGTATGTATATCTTTTATGAACCTTTTGAAATGTGACAATGTTTTTTACTAGCTAAAACTACTGAAATTGTCATGTTCATCTGCTGAAAGGTTTCTAGTATATACTGTGAAGTAAGATTTGAGGATCGAAAAGGAATAGTTATTAGTGCATGGCACTGATACAGACCTTCACCATTGTATCACGCATGAAATCATATTCAAAACGTTTTAGCTGAAGTTGGAGAACAGGAGGAAAGTCAATGAAAAGAACTCCTTTCTTTGCATCCTGAAACAACAAAAAGA
This sequence comes from Tuctoria greenei, assembly GCA_036927565.1. Taxonomy (NCBI): domain Eukaryota; kingdom Viridiplantae; phylum Streptophyta; class Magnoliopsida; order Poales; family Poaceae; genus Tuctoria; species Tuctoria greenei. Next base: position 202,024,695 of record JAYESD010000008.1, on the reverse strand, counting down.
AACTCATAAAACCCCATATCATAAATCACGTTTGCTTGTCAAATATGATTAATTATGGTTTCTGCAAGTAATGTCGAACATAACTTCCTGGTAAAGAGTTAAATAAACAAGTGTAGATGATATAAAATAGCATTAGATCTAAATGCACAACTTGTAATATGGAATAAGTTATTTCAGGGGAGGGAGGGGGCTTGACACAATAACAAACTCAACAAAAATAACCTGCAACCCATGCTGTTCTGCATGATACTTGTTGTCACCTTCTAGGCGCTCCACCTCAACGTACTTATCAAATGAAGCATAAACATCATGACAACCTTTAACATCAAGCTGCAGATCTGCATGAATAGAGGACTAAGTGAAACAACAGGCACGTTTACACTTTGTTGCCAAAGTATCAACAACACAGTGGTGTACTTTGTTCCATAATTGATCTTGCTTCTAATTCTATTAATGAAATGGCACCTCTGTCTTGTCCGTTCACAAAATAAATGTCTGTAACAACATCACTTACCGTAAAAGGATTCCTTTCTTGTTGATTTCAAATCCACATTGATACACTCGATATAGTTCATGTGATGGCCTTCAAACAATTGTTGTATTGTGCCTTCCACAACAGTTCCCTTGAATCAACAATTACAAGCATAGTTCAGCCCGAGCTACAACAGTTCACTAAACAACACCGGAAAATATAAAATGAAAGACTTTACAGATGCCAAACCTTCATCTTATCTTCCAACTTCTCACAAAGAACTCTATTTAATTCTTGAACATCATGTTGCATAAAAGAATCGTGCATGTCCCACCCAAAAGATTTGGTGAGCTCCTTAGTGGAGACATTGCTGTCATTATACTGCAACTTATAGAAAAGAGACTGCAGAGCTAATGGGATGCTTCCAGAGGGCATGTCGTTTTCAGTAGTAGGCATATGATAAACAGCCTGGCAGGAAATATTGTTAGCTCTATACGATAAGATATGGAAGAACAGCAGATGTATATGCAAAATCATAGTTCATACCTTTCTGAAATACGGAATGTGGTACAACGTCTGAAGAAGAGAATTCATATAGCATGTAGCACCTTGATTTTTAAGACCAACATAACCAGTTTCCTTTTTAGAGTCGTAACTACAAACATCAATAACTTTATGAACAACAACTTCTGCTTCCACTATACAAGTATCATTTACAAGATAACCATTATTGGGATTGTAGAGTTCACTCAATGGCATAAACGAAGTGAAACCCCAATCACTTTCTCTAGCAGAGAACTGATGTTGTATTTCTGCAAGGATTCACATCAGTCACTTAAATTTGTTACGAGGATTGTAAGTGTATAGCATCAGATCAATGTCTTGTCAGTCACTAGATTAAACAAATAAAATCATGAGAAATACCTTTTCTTGCTGTAAACCTGCTGTGAATCTGATTAACCACAGAGAGGCTAAAATGTGCATGTCTAGTCCACCCATAGGGTAAGACTGCTGCATCAGCAACATCCAAATACATAGATAAAAATTCAACATTATTTCCTTTTGGGAAAATCAAAATTCGCCTGCACAATAAATTTGTAGCATCGGTTAATACCTACAATATAGCTATCCGAAAACAGGATGAGGGGGAGCAGTAGGAACTTACCACTTATAACCCCCAGCAACAAAAATTTCAGAGTATAATTTCCTCAAGCTCATTCTTGACAGATTTTTAATTCTCCAAGTAAATCTCGTGATTGATGGATCCTCTACTGGTTTGTTTTCCACAGTAGCAGCCGGCTCAGCAGGCACAACTGACAGGACAACAGAGAATTAACATGAATATCCTGTAAACTCACACTTTTGCTCAGACAAACAAAAGCAGCAATAAATAAGTACGGTTTCAATTAGATGCTTCATAAAGGCTAAAAAATCATTTAATATAAGTACAAAGAGGATGTAATATAGTGCACTTCTGTGCAAAAGTAATACAGGGCACAAAAATAGAAACGAGACGTGGTAGTGTAGTGTGCAACGGTAATGGGCCACGTGATCCAATAAGTTAAGAGAACAATGTGAAGCAGCCGCCATGGCAAAAAAATGCAGCGTATCTACACAGCTGGACGCCGCAAGTCATCATCGGTATTAATTGAGTACTCCCTTCGGTTTCGAATTGATACCGTTACGACAGCCTTTTTCGTCCGTTTGAGCTAAAAGGGTTGCCGTAACGCCGTGGATTGAAAACCGGAGGCAGTGACTAGCTGGTAAGCTGTTACAAGTAATTGTTAAGTAACCACGAGACGATGACACGGTTGATGAATAATCGTTCCACACAACAAAATACGATGTTCAACCGTATCTCTGGCAACATCAGCAATAACAAGATAGCAAATTAAAACTTACCACACTTCTGCGCAAAAGTAATGTAGGGCACAAAAATAGAAACGAGACGTGGTAGTGTAGTGTGCAACGGTAATGGGCCACGTGATCCAATAAGTTAAGAGAACAATGTGAAGCAGCCGCCATGGCAAAAAAATGCAGCGTATCTACACAGCTGGACGCCGCAAGTCATCCTCGGCATTAACTGAGTACTCCCTTTGGTTTCCAATTGATGACGTTATGACAGCCCTTTTCGTTCGTTTGAGCTAAAAATGTTGTCGTAACAACGTGGATTGAAAATCAGAGGGAGTGACTAGCTGGTAAGCTGTTACAAGTAATTGTTAAATAATCGTGAGACGATAAGCTGTTGCAAGCAATACCAGGTCACAGAACGAGCAGATGAATAATCGTTCCACACGACAAAATACGATGTGCAACCATATCTCAGGCAACGTCAGCAATAACAAGATAGCAAATTAAAACTCACCACACTTCTGCGCAGAAGTAATGTAGGGCACAAAAATAGAAACGAGACGTGGTAGTGTGCAACGGTAAGTAATGGGCACACGATCCAATAAGTTAAGAGAACAATGTGAAGCAGCCGCCATGGCGAAAACAATGCAGTGTATCTATCTACAAAGCTGGACACCGCAAGTCATCGTCGGCATTAACTGAGTACTCCCTTCGGTTTCCAATCGATACCGTTACGACAACCTTTTCCTTTTTCGTTAGTTTGACCTAAAAGGGTCGTCGTAACGCCGTGGATTGAAAATCAGATGGAGTGACTAGCTGGTAAGCTGTTATAAGTAATTGTTAAGTAATCGTGAGACGATAAGCCGTTGCAAGCAATACCAGGTCACAGAACGAGCAGATGAATAATTGTTCCACACGACAAAATACGATGTGCAACCATATCTCAGGCAACGTCAGCAATAACAAGGTAGCAAATTAAAACTCACCACACTTCTGCGAAAAGTAATGTAGGGCACAAAAATAGAAACGGGACGTGGTAGTGTAGTGTGCAACGGTAATGGGTCACACGATCCAATAAGTTAAGAGAACAATGTGAAGCAGCTGCCACGGCGAAAACAGTGTGGCGTATCTACACAGCTGGACACCGCAAGTCATCGTCGGCATTAACTGAGTACTCTCTTCGGTTTCCGATGAATACCGTTATGACAGCCTTTTTTTAGTTCGTTTGACCTAAAAGGGTTGTCGTAGCGCCATGGATTGATAATGCCATGGATTGAGAATCCGAGGGAGTAGCTGATAAGCTGTTACAAGTAATTGTTAAGTAATCGCGAGACGATGACACAAATGAGCGAGCCGAACCTTCCATTGGCTGTGTTCCGTTGGGCAGGTCCGGATGCGGCACGAGCACCTCCTCTTCAGCCTCTTCCACCTCCTCCTGCTGCTGCGGGAAAAAAAAAAAACACGAGAGGCACATCTTAGATCGATCGCTGTAAACCTAAGGGGAGCCGCCAAAACCCCAAACCCTAGAGTTCCGTACGCGGGGAATTCACGGAAAGACTTAAGGTGACGCCCCCGTTCCGTAACGGATACGACGCGTTCGGGAAACAGAGGCGCGAGCTTTACTTAACTTACCTCTACGAGCGGCGGCGGCGGCGGCGGCGGCGGCGAGGTCGTCATGGCGGGTGTAGAAAAGAAGAGCGGCGGGGAGGGACGGGGTCGGAGGCTGAATAGGGCGGGCGGGCGGGATGGAGGCGCGGTCGCCGGCGTGCGGCGCGACGACGTGGAGGACCCACCCGGACTGACTGCCTCCTTGTCAGTTGTTGTTGTCACGTCTCGATCTGTCGATCTACTTATGTCTCCATCTATCAACGTGGCGGCAATCCAGCCCCCTCACGACAGCGCCTGGGACCCACAGTTTGTTTCCGCTTCCGCAGCCGCGGATCTCGTGCGGGATGATGATAGTATAAACTTTCGCTTTTCAAAGCCCCTGGTAATAAATATGTAAATTCCTTTCGCAGAAATTAAGAGATTTTTGATCTTTTCCAAAAAAAATGAGTTCGATCAGCAACACCGGTTTTTCTTGAGTAAAGTGTGCATTCATTTTGTAATTTGCAAAAATAGGTATGATGATTCAAACACGGTAAACATTATCTTAATTTCACAGTGTTTGAATCAATTTGGTCATGAGAAGTGTTAGATAAAGAATGCTCTTTTCATATCTTGACCAGGGTTGCAGAATTCAAACTTCACTATAGAGGCAAGGAATGGTGAGGTTGAGTAGCCACAAACACCATATAAGTGTTCTGAAGATGACCTTCGTCTTGAAGTTCCCTTTGATGGGACGTATTCCGCATCAAGATTCGAAGCAACTCGGTGCGCTCATCATTCGTACCCAATATGATGATCAAAGCCTCCACCAAAGTGCTCGGAGTAGATGATGGTTGTTGTCGAGGCGCTTGTAGCTCCGGTGGTGGAGAATTATCACCACCCTGACTCGAACTACCCACTTCGAATGTTGCATAAGTGTGAACCATCCTGCAATGACAACCACGAATCCGACATGAGACTTGATGTTTCAAGATCACACAAGAATAATAGTGTTGGTAAAGATAACAACGGTCTCTGAACTTGTATGAGTATGTCATTTAGATATACAAACTTTTAAAATGCTCCTATAACTATTAACATAACTATTATTTGAGCTTTATTCTTCATACTTGTTCTTCCCGAATCGTCAATGTTAGTCTCTAATATGATTATGATAGCAATGTTGATTTTGGTAAAGAATAAATATGAAGAATAAAGATGGAATAACAATTATGTCAATAACCATGAAACATTTTTGATATTTTGAACTCATATGACACACTTCAATAAATTTATAGACTCAAATGTGCATTTTAAAAATTTATAGATCTAGATGACATGTTGACAAGTTCAAAAACTATTGATACACTTTACTCATATGATAGTATTGTGTTCCTGAGCCCTGGATCAGGTGTGATGGGCATCCCTTCAATCAATTTGATGGTCTCCCTCTTCAATAAATTTTGAACTAACTAGCATCAAATATTTCAAGACGGAAGGAATAATTTTTACTATTCATGTGTAGTATGGTTTTTTGCGGTAAAAGGGAATGAATTTTGAGTAAAAAGAAGAAAGAACGGTACGTGCAACAGTCAACTGGAGTTGTAAATTACTTGTATCCACAATCAGGATGCAAACTTCGAGCACATGAACGAAGCAAGCTCCGGATGGAGTGAAATAATACCTCTGTTTCAAAATAATTGTTGTTCTAGACAATCAAAAGAACTAGAAATAAACTAATAAAAATTGTTCTCAAATATATTGAAACGGGAAGAGTATTATAAAACCTCCTAAATACGATCGAACAATTGGGGTTGTCAGAGCCATGACCAGAGCAGCGTCATCGGCATGGCATCCTGCCTGCCTGACCTGTGAAATATTACAGGGCCTCAAGGAACAGTTTCTGAATTCTGATTGCAGTACTACACCCCTGGACATGCCACACATCAGCCAACCAAGGAACATATATACAAGTGCGTCCTAGGGGTTAACACCTACTCTCCTTCACACCATAGTTACAAAAAAGCACGAGTGTGAAGAATTCTTGTGCGTTTCTACCGTACTCAATCTTGCTTTACAAATGCGGTAGTAGGCCATTCCCAGAGAAGCTCGTAAGGTTGGTCCTGATCTTTCTTGACAAAAACTGCCTCTCGATCCTGTGTTGATTTTCTGAAAACAGCAATCTGAGAAGCGTAGCCTGGCTCCGCACCTGAGCCACCCACACCATTGAACTCCACGCTGTAGTTATGCTTCACTGCAAGGTCAGTAGCCCAAAACTGGAATTGCGCTCTCGTCCACTCGAACTTGTGGTCATGGTTCCTGAACTTGCAAGGACCAGTTCTTTCTTCTGGCTCATCTTCCTTGTTGGGCATTGCTGACCTCTGAAGGATAGGGTTGTATTCGTAGTTGGGTGTGGAGACAATGAGCACCTTCGGGCAGAATGAACTCAAGATGACATTGCCACATAAACTTGCTTGCTCCTCCTCCATGTGCTCGATCACCTGCATTTAATGTGTCCATTAAACAAAATGTCCACAATGCACTTAAAAATATAACGTTAGCATTTTACAGGATCAGGTTTTGAAGTACCTACGACTATGTTTAGCAATAGTTATAGGATAACTAGATCATTAATGTAGATTACACATATGTGTGTTCTACAGGAACTAACACCTCACGTGGGTGTGATACACTGATACTGGATCTCATCAATTAATTGCAAAGCACATGTCTGGAACTAATAATTTCTATCCTACAAGGAATAAGAAGACAGCAAAGCAGTCCAAGAGGAGACAACAGTTACCTCAAGACAAGTGCCAATGTCAAACCCATATAAACGTGAATCAAATTCTGTTATAGATCCATCATAGAGCACAGCTGATGGAACACTTGTCTGCAACAATGATTTCTTGCTCAGCTTCTGATGAAGGCACTGCAATTCCAGGAAAGGTGAATCCATTAAAATTCAGTGCATTGGAAAGGAGAACAAGATGGTCAGAAGGAAGTGAATATCAAAACTACCATGTCTAGTATATTTTTCATACCTTTGCTGCTCGTGTGAGGCCTTTTCGAGAAATATCAACACCTACAACTTTTTCAAGTGTTGTTGGATGCTCTAGCAATGAATCGAGAAGACTACCAGATCCACAGCCAAAATCAACCTGAAAATGTACATCTGACAATGAAAGATGGTAAACTTTGTAAACAAGAAACTAGAAAAAGGGGGAGGAATTACAAGTGTGGTAGCATGCAGCTCATTAATGTGCCGGACAGCAAATTCAACTCTTTGTTTAGATAATGGAGGACTGAACAAGGCTTTCTCCATTCTATCTTCCAGTGGTTCAGTTACCTGCAAAATGTTTACAGAAAACTCCAGGAAGCAGCTTTCTGCAAGGATGTTTAGATGTATATGATGCTGAATCCCCAATTCAAAACGAGTACCAAAGGTAAATTAAAGAATTGATGAGTTGACAGGAGCAGCTCACCTCTAGATATATTAGAAAGTTCATGTGAACACTCAGTAGCTGCAGCTAAAATCAGATCCATAGGAGGCAGTTCAGCAACAAAACATGCACTTTGATTGACTGATAGCTGAGTTACACATGATTCAAGCTGATTAATAACAGCGCCTACCCCAATCTCAAACTCAAACTCATTGTTTGTTTCCAAAGAATATGTCTTTGTTGTATCCTTCATCACGATGGAGGCAGTATAACTTATGCAAGTCAACGATCCATGGGATGGAAAAATACCAGAATCTGGACCCTCAATTTGTGTTAAAGTTGCACTCTTTTCAAGCTTCTGCTTTGGTGTATCCCAAAATTGTCCAGCTGCACTGTATATTCTTGAATCATTGCATCCAGTCTTACCATAAATTGATAAGCACAATGCAAATTCTTGCGAAAAAGTACTTGGATGTACCTTGAAGTCATCAGTGCACTCAGAAAGAGATAGCTTGTCTGTATTGGTATTTAGTTGCTTGAAATAATTGTTGAACCAGATCAAGACCTTCAATGCAGAGTTTTGAACAGCATCAGACTCCTTGCTCCAAGTGTTGGCTGCGGAATACTCTAGTAAAATTTCCTGCTTCCTTGAACATATTTTCACATCACACTTGAACATATCTGGGTTTTCCTTGTCAACCCTAGCATCATTGGTGTCATTATTATCCACATTCTTTGTTGCCACAACTCTTTCTTCAGAGCCTGCAGTTGATTCTAACACAACAGATGATTCACTCATCTTACTGATAGCAAAATGCGGTTCCAATAGCCTCTGAAGGCGACAGAATGAACAAAGGAGATCTCGAGGAGATAGGCCTTTCCAGTTAGAACGGGAGTACACAGATGGAAGCTCCGCTCCAAGAACTGAATCCCTAGACATCTTATAATTCCCATCAGGTAACTTTCCCAGAAGGATCCTGAGGAACCAAAAACATGTCAGTATGTCCCTGAAAATAACTAGAACTAGGAAGCACTTAAGAAAGTGTAATGCCTGTGCAGTAACTAAGAGCATCTCCAAGTGAGCCCAAAAATTAGCCCCTAAAACCAGTTTTTGAGAGCAACCAAAAAATTATAAGGGGATTTTTTCCTTCTCTCCTCCAACAGTTCCCCTTAAAGTGGATCTAAAAACACTTTTTAATTGGGACACGTCAGCATTTGGGACCACAACAACATTAATTCTCTTGGTAGAAGAAGTATTGAGGATCCCAACTTTCCCCTATTTGAAGCTACATTAATTCTGATGGATTTCATAGCTAGCCTACCCCAACGTGCTTGGGATAAAGATTTTGTTGTTATTGTTTTGTTATTGCAGCTACAGATGAGGAAAGTTTAGGGATAATGGAAATATTGGGGGAGGTTTTGGGGCCCTGTTGAGATGTTTTTTCTAACTAAACCCCAATAATTTTAGGGGGTGTTTTGGTTCATCTTCTAGAGATGCTCTAAAGGCAGTCCAATTACCGAAAAAAAAGGAAGGAAGAAAGAAAGAACATGAGACCAACCCCTAAAACAAGATGATGATTACCATCAAAAAGAAAAACTTATCATGTATACCAATTATTTAGAACAAAGTATGTTCTTATTTTATATGGACAAACATGCAAGTGAAATTCCATCAAGTGAATACCTGTAATAGGTACATAGATTGACATTTTCAGTGTGAATTTCTGAATCTCGCCTTGTGTATCCAATATTTGCCAAAATCGCATCTCCATAAATTGTTTGACCAGAAATGTAGGAGGCTCGCTTATTCACCTGGCAGCTGATGTTGCCCTCTCCACGGCAAACAAGTGCATTCTTCGAAAAATCAGAAACGAACTGTACATTTGGAGCTGCAAAATATAACCTTATCTCGGATGATGATTTCCCAATTGTTCTGCAGCAAGAAAAATGCTTAAAAAATACTCCCATCCGTTTTTAAATTGTTGTCATTAGGACAACAATTCTAGTTAAAAATGAACTAGACTTGTTATCTTAATGACAACAAATTGAGAATTGGGGAGTACAATCCATAACATGAACATTTGAAATCTCAGAAGCCGCAAATTCATTGATCAGTTTTGTTTCACATACCTTGAGACAAGAACATGGGAGGAATCGTTCGCTGAGAGCTTTAATGCTATACAACCCATGTAATGTTGGTTCTGCTCTAAATTAATTGTTACTGTATTCAGTTCATCCTCCAGCACTTGAGGGACAAGAATGGCTTCTACTTCTATGGGGTCTGACATGTCCGACCAACGTTCAAGTGCAGATTCAACAGCCTCCATAGAGTAGGGTTTTTGACTCTGAATCCATAAGTTGCTGTCATTAACAGAGACACCAGGGGATTTCTTTGCAGCATTGTAGATTAATGACACAACCAGGAGAGGATCAGATTCAGCCTTAGGGTCGATAATTTTACATAACGTATTGACCTTCACATCGCATGCAGAAATCGCGGATATAGGTATCCTCCCGATCAGGTCCCTAGTTCTTCTGAACATCATACTCAAGTGGCCAACAAGAGGATGAGAAGATAACAAGAAGTTCTGAACAAGGAGAAGAATGAACATGTTACATTATCTATTTTAACAAGAATACTATGAAGCTCAAAAGATGACTTCAATGAGCAATAGCATGCTTCAACTGTTAGGCAGAAATGATTTAGACTCTTCAAACTGTTCCAACTGTCTTACAGAATATGTGAAAATAGTAGAAAAATTGGTACATATGATAACGACTGCAGAATTGACATGAAAAATGACCAAATAACAAACTACATGTAGTTACTGTCCTACTTCAGGTTGTACAGCTGTTGGGTCATCCTTTGGCTGCACTGACTCTCTGGTATCATTAACTATATATTACCGCAGTAGGGGTTCCCCCTACTATAATCTTCTCAAAAACTATAGGTTCAACAAAACACTGCTACTTACCAAGAGTGGGCAACTACAGTAATACAAGTTCATCATTCATAAACCTTGAAGAAACATTCACAATGGTACCATAATTCTCTGCCACATTAGAGATTAGGCACAACCTAGCAATCTAGCAAGACCTCTACTGCAACTCCCAAATGTAGACGACCAGCAGTGCACTTACATCTACTCACAAACTATGGGAGACAACATGCCAGGAACAGATAAAATACTCACGTCATCCGCGAAGAAACCGGATATGCGGGCAATCAATTCATCCCAAGCTTCTTCTGGTGTGCTGGGACTATTAGCTGTGGGCTGAATACCAAGCTGCAATGGGGAAAAAAGGATGCTATAACAGGGGATAAATGGAGTTAAACAGACAGTGATCACTATAGGTCCAAAGCATGCAAATGTGTGCACATGCCAAATAACTAGCTTTGGTAATGATACAATACAGACAGTGCTCGCTAGGTAACGAAATGCCTTCACTAGACCTCCCAAGTCACTTTGGTCTCTCAAAACAGAAATCGAGGGAGACTGTTCGGATGTTTGGGAAATAGGACAGGGGACATGTAGACAACTGTGTTCGCAACTATCCACAGAATCAGAACCTCATTTCCTAATCATAAGATACTCTAGCTTCCAAGCACGCCACAAAATATCCCACCATGTAACATCACAACGATTCAATCGCAGAAATGCTCCATTTCAATTCCAAGCATTTTTCTACCGCCTAAATCCTTCAATTGTATCAGCTGTATGCAACTCCATAATAGCCATATTCCTGACAGCCAAAACATTCAGCGGCAACCAGCAACCCCTCCTGTCACCAAACCACACCACAGCTCCGCACCGGGGCCGGCCTCACCTTGTCGAGCGCGATCTGCGCGGCGGCCTGCTCGGCGTCCTTCTTCCGGAGGAACGTGCCTGGGGTGGCCACGGACAGGCCCGGGAGGTCGAGCACGCAGCGGTAGGCGGTGCGCGTCTGCGGCGCGAGGCCCGGGCACACGCCGGCGCCGCCGTCTTCTACGGCCTCCCGCACCTCCTCCACCGTGTACCGCGCCTTGGGGCCGAACCGCTGGTGGATCACCGCCTTGGGCGTCGGCGCCGCCGTCGGCATCGCGGACCCGTCAAGGTACCAGCTGACCGTGTCTCGCGAGCGGAGGCCCCGGCGAGGCCTGTGGCGAGCGGAATCGGTCGGCGAGAGGGGAACGGCGGCGAGAGGGGTAAAAGCGTTAAACCCCGAGAACGGAGAGGGACAAGGAAGGGTGGTTTTGGGGTGGATGGTGGAAGGTGCGGTAGATCGACGAGTCCCTAACAATGCGTTTGGTATGCCCAACCATAACCATGTTCGGATATGCCTCAAAGTGACTTATAAACTCTAAATGTTTTTAAAAATGATATTCTCTCTGTACTAAAAAGTTTATCACTTTATAATTCAAAAACATGAACTAATTCCTGACATGAACATTTGGCAAATGGGATGATTATATGTGGCCAAATGAGCCGGGTCAATCAGGTCGGCTCGAAGCCCGGCAAAAATAAGCCAGCACAAGCACAGCCTAGCATGAAAAATAGGGGTCAGACCGACCCGAAGCTCAATGCGAGCAATGTCTGAGCCTTGACATCACCTCAAGCCCATCAAGCTGGCCCAACAGAGCCCGTTTAAGATCGACCCAACTATATGACCCGATTAGCCAACAGGAACCCAGTCCGACCTGTATAATATAGTTTTACACTATTTTTAATGTATTTTTAAATAAACAAATCTCAACCTGACCTGGCACGTCCCATTTGGGTCCGACACAACACAACACGAATAAAAATAAGCTTGAGCAAGCCCGTCGGACCGGCCCAACCCGGTTTATTTCCGGGTCATGCCGGGCCGAGGATATAAAGGTCCGAGCCCGATCAGGCTCGAGCCGAGCCAGACTCAGACCATCCCAGCACGACCCATTGGCCACCTATAGGGATGATCAATGTACGAACTGAGACTCGAATAAAGGGCATCTCGGGTCTGTGATGAATAGATGCATGCAACTACTGAAGTATAAATTTGAATCTCAACTCATCAAGGGTTTTTGATGTACAACCGCAGTTTAATCAACTTTTGTCAGGGACCAACAGCAGTGGCGATCAACTTCATGTCACCTCCATGCCCTTCTGAGCACCGGTGAACTGGTGCAGATATTCATCATACAGGGGGTTTCAGTTTGCAATGAATGATGCTAGCTCAGGACTCTATGAGTTTCCAGAGCTGCAGAGTTATACATGATTCAGATTGAGAGGTAACTGTGTTTAAATGGAGCAGTCCAAGAATCCATTTTTCTCATGGAAATGTTCAGCTTTTGGTGCGTGAAGCTCCCAAGTCACAGAACAGACGCCAAGGATGCTCAGAGTAACAAATGCTCAAAACCAAACTTCTTAGCCACACAGAACTGCTCATCCAACCTTCTTTGTTGCAGGTAAGAGTAGCAAATGCGCAAATGCTCATCCAACCTTCTCAGCCACACACAAATGCTCATCCTACCTTCTTTGTTGCAGGTAAAGTAACAAATGCTCATCCAAGTATCCAACCTACTTAGCCACACATAAAAGCAGCAAAATCCATGCGCAATGGAATGAGCACAACTAAGTCGAGATGCCATACCAGATCCCAGCTTTTGTCCAGAAAACGATTGCCTACATACCCGAATCATCATGCCATATTGCCATCCACAAACGAAGCTCTGGAAGCTAAAATCTAGGACGCTACTACGAGCCAGCAAAAGGAAAAAACAGATCGGCCGAGACACCATTGATGTCCGGGCATGCTACCATAGGTCACGCATCAACCAAACGGGATTTCTGTCAAACTTCACCTTAGGTGACTGACTACTACTCAAGTTGACGGTTTAACCCAGAAACCAAAGTCGCCACTAAGTTAACCCAAGTTAATCTGCTTTAGGAACCCAAGTTAACCCACTATGCTGTTCATGTCTAGAAGATCAACGGTCAGACTTCAGCAAAGTCACACATTTACTGTTCTGCGGTATCGGCTTTTCCTTTTTCTGTCGCCTTGATCTTCTGCCTCAGACGGTGGCCATCAAATAGTGCTTCGTACAGAAGCCTTTTACTTCCCAACTTCCACCACAAGGGTCTCGGAGCTCCTAAATGCTTCTTTCTCTTCAGCTCATTTCCTTTTTTAGCTGTACATGCAACAAAGGAAAAGGAATTCTATCAGAATATTGGCTGATCAGGCTTTAATGATAAAACAAACATACATGGAACAGAATAATCCGAGGGTACTAAAGAATTTTCACGACTAACCCAGAAACGAACTAACCCAGGGGTGATTCAAATCAATATCTAACACCCATTTTTTCCAGTTCATGTAACAATCAGGGGCAACTTAAGATCAATTCAGTGCACAATTGTTGCTCAGACATGCTACAAGCCTTGTGTTGAGCTCATGAACTAAAAGTTTTCATGTTTTGCATTGCAATCTAATGCATACCCAAACCTCTCTTCGTCACCTCCCAATCATACCACCCATTCGCATCATCATTTTTTTAAAAGCAATATCAACAATGACCTCCCTTGGTCACCTCCCAAGCCTATCACCCATTCACATCATCATTTTTATAAGGAATTTCAATCATAATTATACAGAGTCAGGTTACTTAGAAAGCAGCAGCAGAGCTCTAGGTATCAGTGACACGGGTAATTGGCCAAGTAGATATTGGTGAGGTTTCATGATGTTCATGTAAATTCAATTATCGCCGACGTTAGCTGCACACTTTTTTGTTACTCACGGTGTTTGGAAAAAACCGACCCCTGTTGTGCCTGCAGTAATGCATAGGCTGGACGCAAAACTCGCCAAAAGTTCTGATGAATCCTCAGGACATGTAAAACAGTCTTCAAGCCCTCCCTTGATGGTGCAGTAGCGCCTGTCTCAAGATTTGAGTCCTCCCCAAGTAGGACCTGCACGTGTCACCAAAGCAAAGATTTAATGGATTGCAGTAAAGTGTTCTTTATCTGCAGTCACAATCCATAATGGCATGATGTAATTGGTGAGCATGCCTATGAGCAAATAACTACACACCTCATTTTCACCTTAGAACTAATGTCATGACTAACATTAAAAACAAATCTTATATTATGTCCCTCAGATCTTATATGTTCATAGGCAAATATATAACAACTTTTGTTTTTTAATTAAGTAATTAAAAGGGTATCTTGATGATTTTGAAGCAACCAAGTAAACATAGTTTATCTAATTGTGATGTTTATACATCTTGTATTAGAACATAATAGAAGGAATACAAACCTTAACAACTTCAGTAGCTGATGAGGATATCGACCGAAGATTGTATCTGCAGCAGGAATACCATGAAAATGAAGAGTGAGTATTTTTGGCCCTTCACAAATAAATAAACCTATCACTAAATCAACAATTAAATTGATGTATTTTTTAAATGTAAGAGTAAGAGGATGCTATGTGTACTAGTCCATTTTGACAGTTCAATACTGACACAGATGCATCCAGGTAATCATTCCTTTTTGGACATGATACCTATTAGCATAGCAGCCATCCATTGAAGTTGGGCAGCATAAAAATCAATATATATATATAACCTTTTTGTTTGGTATTACCTAATGTCTGGTAGCAGACCATAACATCTTAGCTTTCAACTTTGAAGCTATATGTTAGATTTCCAATGTTTTCTTTCAACTCATAATTTAAGCAAAGAACATGCACCTACCCTCCCTCAAGTATAACCAGCAATTTTCCCTCTGAGCAACTGGTTAACATGGATGTCATCCTTGAGTATCCAGCTGGAGTGACCTGTCATTGATTGAGAAAGTGAAATTATACACACAGAAAACCATGGATTGACACGATTTAGCTTTGGCATGTAACTGAATATCTGACTTTGTCAATACAAACACAACACTATAAGCACATAAAATTTACATGAACTAGAAAGCAAGCATGCACAAGGTTGTATTCAAAGTTTAGCTTCCGATCTTCCTTTCGAAAATTTTGGTGAGCCGGACTTATATTTGACTGAGTTTTGTACGACCACCGTATACAGCAAATTGAACTGAACAGTGATGCATCTTGCCTCTGTACCATGATAACAGCGAGTTTTAGATCATCTCTAAAGAAGTATTAGCGGCATGTAAGGTTGAAATATAAATTATAATGACAAAATATGATGCTTTCTGAGGCTGAACTCTAATGAAAAAACCTAACACCTCACAGCAGCTCCAAGAAGTACAAACAGGAAACAGGATGGCTCCAGTAACAGATCTATCTTCTATAAGCGAGAAAGTTATGTGAATAAAATTCTTTTATTTCCCAAACAATTTGAAAACGAAGGTTAGCCTAACTTCCACGAGAAAGCCATACACACAAGTGTGTGTTGAGTCCTATACTCCTGTTATCCGTTTTCCGGTAGATGCAACATTATGGAGGTAGGGGTACAATTCAGTAATTAAAAATAGGAGAATTCTTACATCACAACAACCCAGGGGGTCACCTCTAGCTGCATCAAATCCAGCGGATATAATAGTGATGTCCGGGGCAAATTCTGAAGCTGCACACATAAGAAAATTCAAAATACGCAGTATGATAAACAATTCAACATAAGAAAAGCAGCAGGGCAATAGGGAGAAAAATGTTGCCATGAAGGCAGGGTCGTTAAATAAAGCAGTGATTGTTTCGATGCATCAACTATATTAGTTGTGTCTTTACTAATACGGATATAGGATATTAGATCTCCTAGAAGACAAACCATAACAGATGAGAATAATGGGGAAAAAAAGGATAGCATGTACTTTTTTACCGCTCCACGCTACAGATAAGTGAGGCTAGACTCAGACACTGCTACCAATACCAACTTGTAAGAATAGCATACTTCTCAATGTCATTACCTATTGGAAGCACCACGTTCTGAAAGGCAAAGATGTAGTCATTGTCTCCGACACCACCACGGCTCCAAGGTATATTAACCGAGAAACCTTTGCCATCCAGAGTTCCCACCTGGTGTGATATCCATGCAAGAAATTACAAAATAAATGTTCTGTAATTGGACTCTAGCCCTAGTGCCCTGTTGTACAAAGCTATCTTACATATACCTCAATAACAACAACAACCAAGCATTTGTCCCAAGGGCGTTGGGGTCGGCTAGATATGAAACCCAACAATTTAAAAAATAATAATAGAAAAAGAGATAAGAATAACAAAATATGATCAAACTAAGATTATAGCACATGAATTGCTAATTTCCACGCAGTCCTATCATGAGCCAAATCTCTAGATACATTCCACTCCCTCAAGTCTCATTTCACCGCCTCCTGCCATCTTACACATACCTCACAAGAAAAAAAAAGGAAATGAGGCTGCTAATTCAATTTAACTAAAAAATGGCAAAGCAATACCAATAAGTAACCATAGAGGTTTTCATTGATTCACTTTGATTTGCATGCATATTGTTCCTTGTAATATTCAGCAATCATGTCAAAACTTCAGTTAACCATACACATAAAGTTGGAAGAAATAATCTAATACTGCAAATAAATCAGAGATAGCTGATAGCCACCTCATGTGCTGCTCCTGTTCCAGGGTAGAACCTTCCATCCTCATGACGATGTAATGATATGTACAAAACCTGAACATGGAAGACAGAAGAAAACGTTTCCATGAACTGCAAATTCCAACAACCAGCATGCTCACAAAAATATATTATAATAGTGTTAGGCAGAAGGGCAGTGCATGGGGTGCTGATGGTAAACATAAATGAACAAAAACACTATAGTTCTAGATACGGCAAATGAGAATCTAGGTATGTCCAAGTTATATGATTCATGGCAAGTGAGCATAATAAGATGTGATTAAGGTCATAGATAAATAGATTACATAACACAGTTAAGGTGTTAAATTCAGATAACATAATATGATCAAACAAAGATGATACTAGTAGAAGAGAGCTGCAGCTCCTATCTTTATGCCTTGTAGAAATTCACATCATGAACCCAACAAAATGGTTTTGAGAAGAGGGGTATGTACTTCCAACATCAATTAGAAGTTTGGTAAAGCAGCATACTGTACTTTTAAGAGGCAGAACTATTCAACCCACCATGACATTAATTAGCTGTTGTTATGGCTAAGATAATGGAAGGGATAATAAGCAAGATACATCCACTAACTCGCCCTCCCTTGGAGGCTCTGAGTAGTCTTGAGGATCTATTTTCTTGCTTGGAAGGTGAGTTAGTGGATCTATCTTGCTGATTAACCCTCCCATAATCTCAACCATAACAGCTGTGACTGTGAGGCTGAGAATATCGTTAGATAAAGTTATCGGCCACAGAAAATAGTGAAATCAAGGAAAATATAATACAATCAGAATAAGGAAACAATGCAAAGTTTCCAAAAAAAACGTGGTTTGGCTTTCACTTATCTGATAATAAAGCGAAAAAGAAGACCACTAAAACAAAAGCAAAGAACCCAACTCACCGAATTGTTTCTTTCAAATATCTCCTGTGTTCCATTTCCATGGTGCACATCCTGCAACAATAATTGAGAATAGTAATGGCGAGATCTTTAACATTATTCGCATTATTGACCATAAGTTTCATTCACATATCCCGACAATTTAATGACACATATTTCGATGCAGCTTTTAGCTAGCATTACCCAGTCAACTATGAGGACTTTCTTGGCACCAGCTCTTTGTGCAGCTAAGGCAGCCACAGCTGCATTGTTGTGAAGACAAAATCCCATTGATTGATGCACCCCCGCATGATGGCCAGGGGGTCTCACCTGTTAATGAGTAGAGACGATCAGTATTATTCACGAGATATAGAATAATATATGGTTCGCATCTCACTGGACCATACAGAGAGAAAAATGAAAAACTGAAGATACAGATCATCAACACAGTACCATTGCAAAGCCATTGCGGGCACGCCCAGATACAATCAAACTAGCAAGATCAGCACAAAGTCCTGCTGCAAGTTTGGCAGCACATGCTGAGTATCCATTTGCATAGGTGTCCGACGTGAAGTAACTGCAACATAAGAAATCAACTCAAAATGATGTTATAGCAATCAAGATCCTTTCAGGAACGTAAGCACACAAATAAATGACCGATATGCTCAGGATGTATTTATGCTCAAAACATATACGACTGAACTATGAGATCATGAAACTAGCACGAACTAGTCAATCAGTACCTGTAAAGCATGTTCTTTGTCTGCTCCACACTATCAACATGGTCTTGAGTATGGACCTACAGTACCACAATTTGAGTGTATTGGGATTGTCTAGGGAATTATGAAACAAACAATCCATACTTGAGAATACATGGCAGCAAAGATAATGCAGCTGCAAAACAACTGGCCAAACTATTGCTTACCATCATGAGTTCCTCCTTTGTGATTTCTCGAGGAGGTACCAAAGCACATTTTGAGGGAAAGATTCCTGAAGTATGAGATACGAGTAAGTGTAAGTGTGTGCAGCAAGAGAAAAGAAAGGATATTCATCAAACTGCTTTGTTGACAGGAAATCACGTCTGCATATTTGCTAAAGGACCACAATCAATGCAGTTGATGCCTATCATCATGATTTAAATATCATATTTTTTTAGAGTACAACAGTGAGCGATAATATGATTTGGTAATAATATCATCAGGTCACAAAATCCAGGTTAAATATATTTTTCTTTTATAAAAAATATTACAACTTATGGGTAGGAGTTCCAGCAATACATGTTCCGGAATGTAGAAAAAGAACATGCTACAAAACTAACATGCAATTACAAGAATAAAACTTGATATTTGACAGGTATACAATATATATGAGGCTGCACGCTGCATAAAAATTAAAACGAATAACCAGACTAACAGAGATAAATGATGAATGCACCTGCAGCAGCAAGACTAGCAGCAATAGCACGAAGGCGGTCCGGCCTTTCTGGATGTGGATTCGGTTTAGTTTCTATCTGAGAGCATAGAAAAATATGGTACATCAGTTCAACTATAATTACAGACGCTGTGCTGATAGAAAACTAGGGTACAGTAAAATAAAAATGTTATTGGTTTTATTAAAGGATATAAATAAACATATGACAACACATCGCTAGACACATATATACGGCAATAAAGCCTAAAAGTCCAAGCCCACAGAACCAGCACGAAAATATACAAGAAAATAAAAGGAAAAAATAAATAATAGACAAAAGAGTTGTACATTCAAGTAGGTAATCAATTTTGCTGGACAGATATATGGAGAAAAAAATTAACTCCAATTGGAAATACTTTAGCATTCTTCCCAAAGACAGCAAAAAGGAAGAGTTACAGCCAAACATTCAATTTCAATTATAGAAACTAACTTGTTTATATGCGAAACAACGATATAAAACTGCACTCTTTTTGCTATTTTTTTCTTTGATGGGGTATTGAACAGGCATGTATCAGGCTCAACATGCAATCAAACAAGATGGTCACCAAAGCACAGACGAATAATATTTAGGCAGACAATCCTTGTAACTCACAAAACACCACTGATTTAGCCATTTAGGAGATCATATTCAAACATACAATAAAAAACGAGCTCGAATTACATAAGTCGTAACTAACCTCTCTGTGGAGCAGCATTCTTTCATCAAAACCAATCGCCGTTGATGCCGGTGGCAGTTCTGTATGGAATAGTGTGAGCAGATGAGAAGTTCAATATATGAGAAGTTCAATATAATACAGTTTATGTATGAGAGAATGATGCGCTGGCATGCATTCAGTTGCTTCAAACTACTGTGTTAAGGTGAATAAACGTTGGATCACAATGTCTTTCCTTCTCTATCATGGTCCAAGTAATTTTGGTAGTTTCCTAGTATGCATTCCATAGATAACTCATACTTGTCATTGCAGGATATAAAAAAAATCAACCAATAAGTACCAACTGAACTAAATCACTTAATGTCACGGTGGATTTTCTCAGCCTGGTAAGGAAGATGCAGCAGGCAAACTGAACACACATTTGGAAACATGGGGCAGAACTAGCGCTAATGATCTGTTTGAGTTAGACCATACCTTGGTCCAAACTCGAAACAATGTGTCCACTGCATGTATTAATCAAAGGATGCATTGTTCCGCATGAAAATATTCTGTCCGGAGACTCTTATTGTATGTTGCCAATCTCATTAGATGCTTGTGTAGTCAATCTTTGTCCACAGACAAATGTCAGGCAAAAAAAATTATTTTAACATTCCTTTTTATCGAGTTCAATAAGGCTTATTCATATTAGTTGTCCCTATTAAGTAATGTGTATTAGGAATCTTTTGTGGTTTAATTTCTGTCCAATTCTAATTACAACTCCCAATGTTGAAATTTTGGCTAGGTCAGTTAACTCAAACGGTGGTGTTATTCACCTAAGCCAGACCTCCCAACCTTCGCTAGCGGTAGCTGATCAATGATGTGTGTTATCTTTCTGATTGGTATGATGGTGTCTACTACAGTTTTCAGCTGG
The DNA here is from genome assembly GCA_036927565.1 of Tuctoria greenei. Lineage (NCBI taxonomy): Eukaryota > Viridiplantae > Streptophyta > Magnoliopsida > Poales > Poaceae > Tuctoria > Tuctoria greenei. Next base: position 202,003,872 of record JAYESD010000008.1, on the reverse strand, counting down.
AATAAAAAAACAAATAATACTGATAATTAACGTTTTTCTACCGATTATTCAACCTACACAATACACATTCGTAGATTTCTGAAGTATCATGCTGAAAGCAGATGTATTTAGTGTTGTCAACCAAGACAGAAGCTCAATGCAATCAAACACTAGTTCAAGTAACAAAATACAATAACTGTCCACAGATCTGCATCATTCCATGCAGGAAAATATTGATATATAAATTAAGGAACGCCAATTCACATCTATAGACGGATATCTGACACTTGATGATGGGAAAATGGTAAAACAAAGCTATGAGTGGAAGCAACACCTGTATCAGCAGATAGCAAAGGTACTTGTGCAAATTGAGTTTTGAAAACATCATACCCAGCTACATCAGATCCTTTAAGCTCATGGCAATACTAGAATATGAGACCATGAACAAAAAAGAAACAAGTCAAAACAATGTCATTAGACGTTGGGATAAAATTTGTAACACTTAATGAGTCCCACAGTTGCCTGAAAACAAAAAAAAAATATCTTACCAAACAATATGCAATCTCGTCCTTGTTTGGCATCGTGCAGTTCAAGCAAAACCACCTATCCATAACAAGGCCACTAGTTGGTTCCCAGTCAGTGTCATCTTCATCTTCATCATTAAAGAAAAAGTAATCCTCCAGCGTACCACCAGCTTGTTCTATCTCAGACTCCTGAGGTAGATAATCAACAGCCATGCCACTTCCCTGTTCGCCGTCCAAACGGTTATCATGGTCAGCAATCTCAACATGACTTGACCTTGATTTGGAACTTTTAACTTCTCCTACCAAATCATCAGCATGATCACCACCAAAACTGCACAATCCAGATATCTCTGCTGAAGACTTCCCTTGAGTATGACTATGAATCAACGAGGAACTTCTATCCACTCCAGGAAGAGACTGCTTTCCATCATCATAGCGGCATTGGCATTTGCCATGACAAGCTTGATCAGATATTCCAGTGTTCTCAAGGCCATGGGAGGGCACGTCTGCCTCTTTTCCACCAAGCGGTTTCATATTAGATGCCATCAGTGAGTATCCAGCGCAACACTCAAACCTGCACAGAAAAAAAAAAAAGGAGCAGCAGATGAACAAAGGTAGCTCAATAAACACACTTGAAACATAAAGCAACACGCATTATTAATTACACTAATCATTACAGAGTGCCAAATCCCAGTGCAAGCATGCAGACCTACCCATCATCCCTAAACGACAAGTCATAACAGCCATATTAGAACTATGGATCAACATTACTGACTACCAAATAAACGACACCGCAAAATGCCATGAACTCTGGCGTTACACTTCGAAAGGTGCTTACCTGAAAGAGTAGTGCTACAGGTACGACCGCACTGGTAGACCAGCTTCCGACCGTTCAGGTCCAGACAATCACGTTGCATGGATTTTATTCAGATGCATGATCATTCCGTTCCCGAAGTAAGGTTGTCACTGGATGCATATACAATCAGGTCGTCACGTTACCAACTTTTGCCGCTCGATCTCCATAAACCCCTTCCTAAACCTTGCTTGTCTCCAGAGGCGCACCGACCAATAGGGCGATGTAGGGCAGCCTCCCTACGTAACTCCACAACGGAGAGACCCCCTTCTCCCCTCTCTCTCCTCCGAGAGCTCCCCCCCCCCCCCCCCCCCCATCGCCAGAAGCAGCTGGCCGGCACTAGTGGCGTCGCTGCGTGCCCCTTGAGTTGTTTCGAGGGTCTACCATTCCAGGAAGAACTGTACGCCCATGCCCATCCCGATCCCCATCTCCGATCGGATGAAACATCCCCATCGCCGTCGCCGGCCCGGGCCCCGCCCACGGGCGAAAAAATTCCTTCCCATACCCGCCCCCGCGCAGCAAGCAGCTACATCCATCCTAGATGTAAAGTACGTACAAAAGGAAGGAGGAGGACGATTCCCTAGAGGATTGGGGACGAGTGCTCGGCTATCACCTGGAGGAAGAGGAGGAGGACGACGGCCGCACGAGCCGCCGCGCTTGCAGCGCCGCCCGCCGCTGTGGTGCTTCAGATCTGAGGACGACGAGGACGGATCGCGTCGTCTGGGCGGAGGAATTCGACGCCAACGGATCGAGGAGCCGGGGAATTCTGCGACGGCGAGGGGGGGAGGGAGATGGAGGATGAATGAGGGTTGGGGAAGGAGGCTTTGGTCACCTATTTATCCTAGTATCGGCTAGTGTGTCAGTTCCCCGGAAAAAAAGCGATTTTTTGGCATCAGTTTTGACGTTCCAAGCTTAATATTTTGGCTTAAGCTTAATATTTTTGAATAGCTAGGCAGGTCAATGTGATAGGACCAAAAAGGAGAGCAGAATGAGGGTTGTCTTCTGGAGAAGATGGGAGAACAAGGCAAACGATAACTTTTTGAGGATGAATAAATCGTAAAAAAAAAAAGATTTCGATTAATGAAAAAAATAGCGACACCATCAGATTTTAATACTTAAAAAAAAACATTCAGTGTTTGTGTTTATAGCGGATGCTTGAACCCCGATGTGAGCATCATAATAGTGACCATAAGGCAAGTTGAGTGCATCGACTTGGTGGCAGTTGATTAACAGAGTTTAGCTACATTCATGTGTTTTGATGATTTCTCAAGGTTAGCATTAATCAACCAACATTACATTAAATTCAAAACAGTATTTATTTTTGTATAATGATGTTAATTATGCCTGAGAACTTTAACCTGTTTATTTAGGGTGGACACTTATCTTTCCATTGGTACACATGTGCTACCAACAGGACTGAAGTTAAAAAAATGCACAAAAATATTATCCATAACGCATAAAACTCCCATCACATGATGAATGTGATGAATTAATCTTAGGTGACGATATTCTCTGGCAAACACATACATATGAATACACAGGTAGGGTGCTGCAGCTAACAAGTCAGCACATTGTCATCAGCAAGCGCACACTCAAACCGCATTGTGTGGGAGAACACATTTCATTCACTACAACGAGTTCATTTCGTACATAAAAACACGATATTTTCCTTTGTTGTGATGTACAACTATCGATAAAATGTCTTAGATGAACACATGTATTGCCACATCCAAAGGCATACAGAGTTTGCTACTATAGGGTACAAAGCTGTTTGTAGTTACATATATCCATGGCCTGTTTCTAGTGCTCATGTCAGATTCATTCAACTGGAGGCCGCAAACCCGATGCTGAACCCAAACGAAATGCAGCTCAGTTCTTTGTCGTTAGCCCCCTTAACCGTCATGGTGATAGTGTAAGAACCCTGTAACAGACCCAAGTGTCAAAAGAATGAGATTAGAAATAACACCCACCAGATATGTAACACACGAAACGTAAGGGATACACAATCTGTCAGGTCATAAGGAAATGCAGCCAAGGAAGGAAATTTGATGAGGAACGGAACTAAAAGTGTGATACTGGTGATGGTAGAAAATCTCACCGGTGGAGTGTATGATGGTAAGGTCTGCGAGTGAGCTATCACAAAGTCACCAGTTGCTGGACAGGTAGTCTCCTCACAGATGTCATGAGTTTCCGAGTGGACCGGGATGGGGAAGATCAACCAATATTTAACATCAATTACCAGCTTCCCCTCCTTAATGGGTTTATCTAGAAATACATGGAACAACATTACATTTTCAACCCTCTTGCGAGAATGGAATGACACAGTATCAGTTTGGCAAAAATTGATAGTCAAATCTTGAGCTATCTAGTATCAACCGCACTTATGTTATAGCTAATGCATCAAAAGATTAAATCAGAATCTGAAAGGAATCATCAGAACTTAAAAAAGGAAATCGAGTATAGCAAGATCTGACACCTTATTAACACAAATCAATAGAAGGCACATGAATAATGAATTGCAATATATATTGATGTGACCCGCCGTAGGATTCATACATGTTGAGCCTCTTACTTTGGAAAAACTAAATTAATTATATGATTTGAAATAGGGAGACAATACCAGACAATGCAATTTCCAAACTCCAAAATTTGGATGGTTCTCTGGGTACATGACTAAATAAGTAAATATTCTACTTCTACCATGCCAGTATGCTGCCACTTAGATGTGATAGTACTATGTTGGCTCAAAAGGATAATTACTCTTTATTACTGCATGCTGGAAAGGTATTCAGATAGCCCATAACTTGCCACATGATGGTGTGAAAGATAAAATAAGCAACAAATGAGTCCATTAGGCGGGACTTTCAAGTTTTAGTATACATTTGTCAGAAAAGGAAAACCGTAAAAGATGCTACTTCATAGGTGCAGTAAGTTCTTACATTATTTGTCGGAAAATATCTCAAGTGACTGACGTTGTGATGCAAAAGAAGAGAATACAGTAAAAGCAACGAGTTTTTTTTCATTTTTTCCTCTAAATGAAGAAGAGAGCATGCAGATCAATAGTGTTTCTTTGCATCACAGCGTTCCTCACTTGAAAGATTTTTCCAAGATGTTTTACTGGATTATCCAATACATATAGTAAAAGGCCAATACACATATACTAAAAGCTGCATAGATTATAAAGATCTAACATCACCCCTCATCTGATAGCTCCCTATAATGACTATGGATATAGCAGCAAGCAATCTTATATCCTTCACAAAGATTTATTTCGTAGTTGTGGTAAGTGGATCTCTTTCTTTCGATGTACGTCTGCATGCCTGACTATAACTAGACCCACCGCAAAGATAAAGTTGAGCAGTGAAGTATCTGAGCACATGAAAGACCAGCAGTAGTACGAATTCGACTGACCAATAACTAATTGCTTTCATAGTTTTGCATCAAAATAATAATTGCTTTTGTAGTTCTAGTTAACACACCAAATTGAGCAGAACAAAGCGCGGCCCAACTACGCATACTGGCTACGTGAAGCATAAAGAGTTTAGCAAAAAAGATGAACTAAAGCATTGATCAGTCGAATCTCTGAAACTTACCTGTGGAAGCGATGACCTTGAAGGTGGCGGGCTGGCCGGGGGCGACGGGGTCGGGCACGATCTCCACCCCGGTCACTTTCACCGGGTAGTTCCTGCCCTTCTCTGCACGGCACAGCCAAGTAAGATCGCGGAGTCTGCAACTCGGCCGAGAACCCAAAGCAGCGGGAAGCAGGCAGCAGCGAAGAGATGTTTTGGAGGTGGGATGGGGTACTCACTGCAGTACTCGACGGCGGTGTCCGCTGAGGCGGAGGGCAGGAGGAGGAGGCAGGCGACGCCGAGGAGAGCGAGGACGCGGCCTTGCTTGCTCGCCATGGTCGTAGGTCGCCGCGGTTCCGTGTGGTTGCAGGAGTGGATTGTGAGGGGCGAGTTTTTCCGGGGCCGTGGGAGCTTGTTTTCTTCGAACAAATCAGTTTTCTAGCAAGTCTCGCCTCTTCTCAACTTTGATAGGTGAGTTGTGAGGCTGGGAAAACTACTTCCCCGATTCTAAAATAAATGACTATTCAATTTTAAACTAAATTACTTGATCTAAACATCATTTATTTTAAAAAGATGTAGTAATTCAAGAAACAACTAGAATGCAATAAACTATGTAGGTGCAATCATATAAAAATCTACCCACACGAATTCCATCCAACAATCAATGTATTTTTGTACTTAAACTCTTCTATTAACGATAATGTTTATCGTGTCAGGTGTGAGGGTCTAACTGTAAAAAATGTAGCGATCATTGGATAAAAATTGTGTAATTCAGAATAGATTTTTGCACGATTGCACTATATGACTGATTGCATTTTAATCGTTCCCGTAATTCACAATCACCTCCGTTATAATTCCGAGAAAATTCCAATTTCACAAAAAATTACACAGATGCATCTTGACCGTTTTTTTTTTGTCATGATCCAGCGAGAAATATAGTTCATGGAAGAACAAATAGAATCATAAGAACAAAAAGAATCATTTTCAGCGTCTCAGTGCTCTTTCACCTAGGCTTAGATTCTTCTTCGTTCACACCACCTTATGTTTCTACAGTTTGCAGGTGATATTAGTATTGAATAGGGAGCAGAAGCAACCGTTGACAACAGAGTCAGTATTGCCATAAAAAATACGGGTTAGATATTGTGTCCACCAATAAAAGCAATAGTGTGATTTCTGGTAATGTCATTCCAGAAAAGCATTTGACGCCATATTTTCATATGCTTATCGTTGCAGCGAGTATCAGATTTGGGACAACCGGACCTCATCATCCAAGACTATCCCAGAGAGCACACGAATAGAAACGCAAAATCAGGTTGTGTCGAAGAATAGGTACAGCGATGAATCATGAATCAGCCGCAAAACTACACACACATATTACACAAGCGTAAAAAGCCGACGCGTACTCCAAGCTCCCCCGTTCGGGCTTCGGAGCCACGACTCACGCGCTCTTCTTCCATGGCTGGATGACGGCGAGGACAATGATCACCACTATCACTAGCAGCAAGATGATGGCGTAGCACATCCACTTCCTCGAGTTCTTCTGCAGCTTCTTGGCGTTCTGGAGCGCGCTCACACCTTGCTGGATATGATTGGTCGCGTTCGAGACCTTGGAACAGAAGAGGAAGCAAATTCAGTTAGTCCGCTTCAGAAATCTTGATGCTTCAACCATTCCAATGAACTTTAGTGCTGCAGAAATTGGTAGCTCTTACATGCGTCTCGATGTTGTTGATCATGTCTCCTTGAGCCTCAACCAGAACTGCCATATCCAGGAATATCTACAAGCATTTTTTAAAAAAAAAATAGAAATGAGCTAAGACAGTATGCCTCCATATTATCAAGACCATGGAAGTAAAAATATGAACTGCTGTTCATTACCATGGAAATTTTATGTGCATGTGTGAGAGGGCTTTATAGTTGTCATTTAAGTTCTAAGTGATTCTAAATTAATACATATCAAATCGACTAGGGATATTCTGCTGGAACCTAGGTAGTATACTAAGGGGTGCTCATACCATCTAAGAGTAAACGATAAAGTAATATGTGGCAGTTTTATTAGATGAATTACGCAGTCAATTTTAGATAAGGCATATTCTAGGTACCCCTGTTCATTGGATGACCATCTAGTGGTAGATGATAGAAGTGATAATATGGCACTTTCTAAAGATTATATCAAATTTGGCTTTAGATGGGATACTAGATTAGATAGAAAATCATGCAAAAAAAAGGAAATTACCTGCTGCAACTCCAGAAGCTTCCTCTCTAGATCCCTTACAGCGTCATGTCGCTCCTGTATTTCGGCAACAGTGTCCAGTACCTGGAAGGGAAAAATAATATGTAATAATTAGGTTTTAATGCAGTAAAAGACAAGGTTAGGCTCGAGGTACCCCAAATCAATGACATGTACACATCACATACCTGCCCTCTTCCCTGCTGCTGGATGGCGCTTTTGAAAATTTGTTCGCTTTTTCCAGTCTCTATTAAATCATCAATCGTCTACGGGGTATAAAATTGTTCAAGATGCAACTTTATTAATGACAGATCATAGTCCATAAAAGAAGAGAAATGGGAAAAATATAAATTTAACTGATGGGGAGAATTTTTGCAGCCAATAGTTACCTCTTCGTCAGGACGATTACCAGTTACTGTAAAAACCCTTCTCTCAACAACCTCCCGATACTCCTGCCGGATTGCTTCTCTCAAAACCTACATCAAATGTTAAAATGGTATCAACTATGTATTACACAAATAAATCAGCATTCATATTTAAACTAGAATGAAACCATCAGCAACCTAATGCAAGCAGAAAAGCTGAATACACTACATGATGTTTGTTGTACTCCATGTAAAGCATACAAACCTTAACAAAGCTACTTCATATGCTTACGATGGGATAGATGTTAAGACATATTATACTTGATGGTTCCTAGGCACGAAAATAGAGCATCCCTTCCCTCTGTTATTCTAAGGCGCATTATTACTAGCTCTAAATTGCAGTATGAAACAGATTTGCTCTGTACACAATGAAACATGGAAGTAATTAACTATATTTATATTTTTCATTTAAGATGACTGTGCATTACTACAGGGTACTATCAGAACAACAAAAATTATCAAACAAATGACAATTCAGCCATATCCGATATATGAACACGCAACACGGTACCTGAAAGTCATCCATCCGCTCCTTCAATTTCTTTTTCACTGCCCTGCAGAAGTTAGAAAGCATAACTCTTAGGCAACAAATTCATCCTGGTAACAAAATTAATTGAAGTATGACAATGATATGAACTGTAGGTTTACCCAGTAGTCTGCTCCCTTGATCGATCTACAGCAGACCCCTTCCCACATCCAGGCTTCTGCCTATTAGATAAGTTCTGTTTCATAGGGGCGGCAACCAATAAGAAAAATGTTTCTCACAGTAGCATATGTATTGGCTTAGAGAAAAAATTCAGTAAATGCTACAAATTCAATAGGGGCAAGTGAACAATCATGTTCTTAGCTATAGATACGACAAAAACTGAGGTTTCAGTATTGCTATTGCTTCTTTGTAGTGGATTTGGGTAGCAGTGTTTCAAAACAAAAGGTCTATCCATGATGTCATATAAGTACATAAGAAGATACAAAGAAAGCCTCGTTTCCTCTTAAAACTGCAGCGTACTGGACTGTCGGCAAAGTTATGATTTATGTATACAATAGCAGGGTCAAGCGAGAACATACATCTTTTTCCAGTTCATCAACTTTTGTCTTTGCCATACGAGCAATTTTTCCCACTTCATCAATATCTTTCTCCATCCGCTGCTTAATTGCTACAAAACAGTATTATTGCATCTGAACATAAGTAGTGATATTCCAAAATAGTCCACGTGCACTGGCGGTGAAATCAAATTGTTGAAGACAAAGCAATCAACTACTCACCTTTCATGGCACTTGCTTTCGTGACTGCTTTTGATTCCTCATTTGCAGTCTACGAGCAAAAGAACAGAGTATTGTTCATGAATTCCAATAAGTACTCAAACTAATCAATGATATATGGTAGTCAGGCGGAACCGCAGAACACACTGGTGTTTTATTAAAATCACAACACATGCAGTCATGCACAGAATAAGAACCAGAAACAGCAAGAAATGAGTGAGGCCATAACAGATTAACAAACCTGGAGCTTAGTCAAAAGATTTGTAAGCTTAGCAATTAGGCCCTCAATTGCATCAACCTGATACATGGAAAAACATTATTGTCATTAATCATAAGGGAAAAGGTTGCATTAACAATGTCAGGGAGGCATAATCCATAGATCCACAAAGAAAAATATGTATGCAACAGCACCTTTTTCAAGAAATCTTTTAAGTTGTCTGAAGCATCAGCCTGATGCGTTCCCATTTCAATGTCCCCATCCCTTGAGGAAACCCGCCGAGGGAGCTCAAAGGAATCCTGCAAAACAGGAATGCTCATAATATGTTACAAATTTACTTACTGCCCTATGCTTTTGCAAATGAAGATAAGGAGTATATGAATCTGCTCCAGCCAGTGCTTCTATGCCCCAGATAAAATAACAGGACTGGTAGGTAGCTCAGTAGAGCAGATACAATAATTATTACTACAATTTAGCATTCGTTGATTGCACTTCAAAGCTCCCTCCTCATTGCCAATTGTGCGCAAATTATGATTACAATACACCGTGCATAAATATACGTGACGCACACGGCAGACCATTGAATTTGAAAAAGACGAAGCTTTTAACACAACTAAAGTTAACTCGATCATTGCGGCCATTCGGCCCAATAAAACCACAGGTTAATAAATGCAACTGTGAATTGACATGCTCACTCAAAAGCTCGGGGGGGGGGGGGGGGGGGGGGGGGGGGGGGGACTCGTACTGAGAAACAGACATCCCAGAGTAACACGAAACAAGCAGCCAAACAGTCAACCAGCCTGTTGCTCCAGCTCCAGAACTGTCCCGGAACCAAGCACACAGATCTAGCGTCACCATCCCAAAAGCCGGTTCCTTCTGCCGTCCGCTTTCCGACTACCCGGAGAACCCACGATCAAGCAACACCTTCCCTCACTGATCACTCCACCGCTGCCTGCTTCCGACTCCGGGCAGACCAATTCCAGGGTTCTTCCAAGTAGCGCGAGCGACGGCTCCTCATAGAACCCGGACCTCGCGCGGGTGCAGCGCCGACGAGCCCGCCCCAGATCTCGAGCTCGCGCGCCGGATCTCTAAGCCGCAATGGAGGCGAGGAGAAGGGACGTACCGTGAGGAGGTTGTTCATGGCGGCGAGGCGGCCGGCGCGGCGAGAAGAGTGGAACGGGGATGCGGGGAGGAGAGAGAGAGGGGGGAGACGGGAGGCTCGGAGGTGGTGTGGCCGTTGCGGCGAAGAAGGTGCTTAAAGCCGAAATGACGTGGGGGTTAAGCTGCAGGTCGTCGCCGGTACTGTGGCTGGCACATGGGCCCCGGGCTCTGAAGTTTCGTAGCTGCAATGTTATTTTTCTCGAACCACGTGGATTGTGAATTTACATGTGTTATTTTGTATTTCATACTCCCTCCATCTCACAATAATTGTCATTTTGAACAAGATTTTTAGTTCATTTTAAAATAAAAATTTTATCTAAAATGACAATTATTATGGGAAGGAAAGAGTAATACATATACCTAACTACAGTTAAATATATGTTCAGATATTGTACTCTCGTTGTTGTTCGATAGATTCATCGGAGTAAAATTTACCAACGGTACCTAAACATCTCTCGGAGTAACATCTAGTTACTCAAACTCTCAAAATAGGTATTTAAGCTCGCAGTGTTAAAACTGTGTGTTAATATAATGTCATGATGTAGATTATCGTCTCCTAGTCCGAGTTGCGATGATAGAAAGATGATAAATATGATAAGTTATCAATAACTATAATGTCAACAAATCCAGTGTAAACGAGATGTACGGTGCTAACATATTAATATACATTTATGGTCATTCAATCTATCATCGATAGCTATAATTAGTAAAGATGAATGTACAATTGTACGAATGATGGTGTAAATATGTCCCGTAACATAAGTTAACAAGTTAAAAGATCTAAATATGTAATTTGAGAGTTCCCAAGATCTAGGCAACAACACGCTAAGATAAATTTAAGGAGTGATGGTGCACTTTACTAATTTTTATTTTTTTTTGAAAAGCCAATGCACTTTACTCATTTCGTTTCCACACTACGGTGACTATCTGAGACCAATGATTTGAACTCACCGTACCATAAAACTTCTGAGCTGTAGAAAAGTTTCGAATCTGGTCTGAAGAAATTTCTGGACGTATAGGTACGTGAAACCGCTTATTAGGACAACATGTCAAACCAGTTTCCCTGCCCCTGCTCGGGAAGCGAGTTCACTCTTCGTGTAACCGTAGCGAAATTCTTACTTAATTCGTTTTGGTGCGAGCCTGTTGACGGGACTGGTGCGTTCGCGCTGCGCTGGAACCACCGCGCCGTGTCGGCTGGCAGGGACAAGGGCAGCGGCGCACCTCTGTCGGGTGGTGGAGTTCGGCGCGCGGGCGGGGCCCACCCTGGCCGAGCTGGAGGACAGCGGTGTGTTATTGGCCAGCACAGTACAGTACTCCGTCATCCGTATTTTAATAATTATCACTAGAATAATTAATTTTAAACTATAGTCAATGATAGTGGCACCCCACGTATTTGTTCGCTGGATTATTCATTTACTCAGTCCTAAAAAATTTGTCGCTTTGTAGTTCAAAAATGAACTACAAAACGACAAGCTTTTGAGACGGAGAGAGTACTTATTCATTCCATCGCGTAGACAATCACCAGTCTGTGTCGTCGTCGACCGTGGTGCAGTAGCGACGTAGGGTGGTGCTCACGCGTCGGAGCATCTTCTGCTTGCTTGATCGTATTCGTTCGTGGAGAGGTGTTTGCGTTTTTTTCAGACGGTGCTGAACCAACTTATTTTTCAACAAATCAAGATTATTATTTGTAACCATACAAAATATGAATAGAATGAGCGTAAAAAACGGGTGGGTGGATGGGGACACGGTACCGTACTCCTTTGGTCCTGAATAATTGTCCCCTTTAATTCTAAAATACTCCCTCCTTATCTTTTTAATTGACGCTTTAGACAAAGTTTTAAACTAAAAATGACTTAGGTTTTCTGTCCTAACGTCAATTAAAAAAATCTAGAGGGAGTAAACTACAACACGGTAATTTTTTTCGTAACGGAGGAAGTAATACTCTTACCTAATAAATCACGGTTGTAAAATAAATTACGTTTAGGAGATCGTTAATTTAATTTATTTTGAACTACATTTTTACTGCCCGAGATGGATCCTCGACGGGGCTGAAGTCCAGCCAAGCCCAGCAGAGGGAGAGGCTCCCGTTCCCCGTTTCCTGTGGAACAAAACGGAACTGAGTGGTGCACGCGTTCAACGTGGCGACGCCGACCACGACGCGTCAGCTCCTCCTCTTTCGGCGGGCGCGGGGCGGGGCGGGGCGGGTGGCTCGTCTCCGTTCACATCTATCTATCCGTACTCTGCCTGGCTGCCCGGCTCCCTTCCGGAAGTTGCCTTTGCCCAGTCTTAAATCTGACGCCCCGAGCGATCTCCCGTCCTGCACTGCGCACCCGCAGCGAGACGCGCCGCGCGATCCGCGGAGTCTCCTCCAACGCCGAGCTCCCCGCGCCGCCTGGTCGTCGATCTCGCGAGGACGGAAGGAAGCAAGGAAGGCGCCGGCCGGGGTCTCGCCGTCCAATCCGAGGTCAGAGCGCGAGAAACCATCACTCTTCTTCTCCTTCCCCCTCCTTCACTGTAGTTGAACCGAGGAGGTGCGTGGGTCGGCAGGTAACCCTTGTTCTTATTACATCAGCGACGACGAGTGCAAACAGCCAGTAGCATATAGCACCTAATGTTAGGTCTGGTTAGATTTAGCTGCGGCTGGATCGAGTGGTTCCATTCCAATCCAACCAAACATTTCCCGGTTCCACCCTGCTGCCCGCGCTCGATTGGTTCACGTGCTTGCTTAATTAGTTGCGTCGTTTCAGTTTTCCTTCTAGGTTCCATACCTTAGCTTGATCTATGGTTCCTCGGTTTCACTATCCATCGGATGTGTGTTAGTGTGTGTGCAGATATCTTAGTATGAGTATGGCGAAATGACATATTATCTTGTGGGAAACTTCATGTCAACAGGTCACTGATACCTACAGACAAATCTGATGCCCGTTTATACTGACTTGAAAGCTGTGTCTGTAGGGAACCTACTGATCGCTGTCATGACGGGGAAAGAGAAGGAGTCCGTCAAGGTGAGGGAGGAAGAGAAGAAGAAGGACGAGGTTCACCTCAAGATCAAGAGCAAGGAGGACGAGAAATCAGGCAAGGAGGACCAGAAGAAGAAAGTCGAGATGGAGGTAGAGGTTGAGGCCAAGTTCGTGGAGAAGGAGGAGGTCAAGCTCGATGGATCATCAGGTTCGGTAGGCAAGGACAAAGAGGCGGCAAAGAAAGGTAAAGAGAAGGAGGTGAAGAACGGGATGAAGGACAAATCTGACACGAAGGATGATGGTAAGAAGAAAGGAAAAGATGGCAAGGAGGATGCTGAAGGCAAGAAGAAAGACAAAGAAAAAAAGAAGGATAAATCTGATGCCGAGGGAGATGGCAAGAAGAAAGATAAGAATGACGAGGATGACGCCGAAGGTAAGAAGAAAGACAAGGAAAAGAAAGATAAGAAGAAGGATAAACCTGATGCGAAGGAAGGCACTAAGAAGAAAGAAAAGGACGATGTTGAGGATAAGAAGAAGGACAATGAAAAGAAAGAGAAGAAGAAGGATAAATCTGACACAATGGAAAAGAAAGTGAAGGAGAATGTAAGTAAGGATGAAGTAGGTAAGAAGAAGGATGAAGGAAAGAAAGAGAAGGATAAGTCTGATAAAAAGGGAGATGATGGTTGCCTTCAAAAAAAAAAAGGGAGATGATGACAAGAAGAAAGAGAAGGACAATGAGGAGGAAGAAGGTAAGAAGAAAGACAAGGTCAAGCCTGCCAAGGAGAAGACGAGTGATCCAGTGAAGCTGAAGGCAGAGCTGGAAAAGATCGATACTAAATTGCAAGACCTACAAGCCAAGAGAGAAGGCATCGTGAGGCAGCTGAAAGAACTGGAAGAGGGCGGCAAGGTATAGGCCAGCGAAGAGAAGCCTGGTGCTGAAGCCCGATCCTGTGGAGCTGTTTATGCAGCAAAAATGCTGATCTGAGCCGTCGTGCACTTCACGATACCGAAAGAATATAGCTTGACAGGAATACAGGATAAAGGTACATGCCACAGAAGTCGGGTGTGAACTCTTTGTATCACTTGGATGTGTTTACGAGTTTAATAAAGTGCCCTTTATCGAGAAAATAGTCTGTAATATTTCCCTCTGTGGACAAGAAACGTACGGAATGTTGTTGCACTTGTCATCTATTTTAACTGACTCATATTCAGCATCAGAAAACCATACAACGTAGTCTATTTTCTACAACTGTACTCCCTCCGGTGTATAAAATATTGTCGTTTTAGATATGTTCTCGCATATCAAGGAAACATTAAATAGATTTTTTTTTTACAATACAAATCTCTTTAGTGGCCCGAGTGGTCTTCTTCACATTTTCCCAGTCGATCTGATGCAAGTTCGATTCCTAGGTACACGCTACCTTATTTTTTTACACCATTTTTCATGTCATGCAGTGTAAAACGACAATTTTTTGTGCACTCTCGGTTCTAGTGTAGAACGACAATTTTTTATACACCGGAGGGAGTAGATATATTCCTCTGTTACGTTCCATCTGAACTACAGTATTAGCATGTCACGCATCAGTTTCCTAGGAAACGAAACATGAGTGACGAAAGATTTACGCGTAAGTGAAATCTGTGCCATTTTCAAGCCCCCACACTGGGAAGAACAGTACAGCTCTTGTCCATTCAACTTTGGAACAAGCTAAACCTCGTGGTGTCATGCGTATCTTCTACTTGTATGAAAGCCCAATATTGAGAGTAGCATAATTCTAAATTCGTTGATTGTTAGGGATTGTTCATTATTTAGAACTCAGCACACTCTTCAAGTACTGTACTTGACAATATAAGCCCATGCAATCGCAGCCCAGCCCGGCCCATTTCAACAAAATTAACTGGCTAAACCATCGGCGTTACCACAGGCACAGTACCCCCAATCCAGGCATCCCCGGCGGAATGGCGTCGCTGCTGCGCCTCCCCTCGCTGTTCTCGCCGTCGTCGAAGCCCCTGCTCCGGCGCCGGATGCCGGCGGCGAGGCTCTCCGCTTCCGCGTCCAGGGGCCAGGCCTCGTCAGCGACCGCCGGCGCGGCGGCGCCCGCCGCGACGGAGACCCGCGTCGGCGGCGGGGACAGGGAGGGCCAGGTGACGCCGCGGTCGGCGGACTTCAACGCGTGGTACACCGACGTGATCGCCGCCGCCGAGCTCGCGGACTACGGGCCCGTGCGGGGCACCATGGTCATCCGACCCTACGGCTACGCCATCTGGGAATCCATCCAGGTCGGTCCGTCGCTTGCTCCTCGTCCTCCTCCTCCTCCTGCTGCTCGGTACTCTGCCATGAGCCGTCATCCTGCGTGCTTCGCTTCCCTCTTCGCGCGCGTCGATTTCTCTACTCGATGGGTTTCGGTTAACGTTCGTGATGTAGAGAAGACGAAAGAGTGGTGTCGGGTCACTGCTGCTACCTACGGTGAAGAGCTTGAATTGTTGTGCAACTCGATTCAGTACTGGTGATGTGTACTTTAGAAGTTTGAGAAGTGGAGCATTTTATAGTGTACTTGTTGGCAAATTAAGCTCCATTACCCAGCGTGGAAATATTTTAGCACTTTATTGGCTTGCTCCTGTCGGCTTTGCTGTGTTGGTCATGTGTGAATTTAAATCTTTGTGTGTGTATTAAGTTGGGTTCTTCAAATTATTCAGTCTACTGCTGTGAACAAGAGTTTTTTGATTCATGAAATAAGCTGTTTCGGAGTCCGAACCTTGGGATAGATTCTAGTGTCATCTTCATGCAGCGTCTGATTGTTCTTTTTTTTTTGTTGCAGGATTATCTGAATGTAAAGTTCAAGGAGACAGGCCACAGTAACATGTACTTCCCTCAGGTATGCACCACATGAATAAAGACGATCCTGCTATTCAAGGATTGTTCGGGAAGTTTGTCTCAGTGGCTCTATGTTGTAATGCTAGATATGTAAGCGTTTGATGGATGTGTAGTTGTGAATGCAACATAGTATGTGCTTGTTACTGCTAGAATTAAGAGGGCCTTGTGCCGAAATGAAGTGTCACAAAGTGTAATTCGAGCTCTTGAAGATACTATACGTCAAAAGGGCATTATAAAATTAGCAATTTATATGTACACGAATTGGCATAGCTGTTTGTGATATTAAAAGACTGTTATTTCATGAAAAGGATGGACTACTTCAGCATTTCTATTGTAACACTAGTACTCCTATAGCGGTGGCTTTGCTTGTCATTTCTTATGCAACATGATTTACCTCTTGTGACTTCTAGAATCTACAAAGACATGCAAATAAAGTGTTACATATTGCAGTTTTTGCTCTACACGAGAGGACTTCAGTAAATACAATCCTTATGTAGTGCTTCACTAATTGCAACACGTATGTAGTTTAAGAGTATTTGTGTGCCTCCTTGCCTAGCTCTGGCGTTATGTACTTGAAGCATGCAAAGCTAATGCTACCTGGTGTTAACTTGCTTTACAATGCAAAAGACACGTTGAAAAAGAACAAACTGACAAATCAAAGCTGAAATAATGTTTAGTTTGATTAAGTATTGTTCTGTTAACATTTGGTGATAATCAAAGAGTAAATCTGAAATGCACGCTCCATACAATATATTTTTAGTTCTTGCAATGGATTACAAGGGATTTATATCCCCTGCCTGCCTGCTCAGATGTGGCGCATCTACAAATATCTATCTTTTATTCTTTAGGCCTTTAGGTCAATCTGCACTCGTAATCTTCCTTTAACCTATGTGCCCTTAATTCATTATCATACGTTTATTTGCAATATTTCATGTTACTATTTCTTGATCTTATCATTGTTTATGTGAATTATTCTCAATCATTGCCACTTCATTCTGTAGTGTCTTATGCTTGTCCACTCTATTGTATCAGTTCATTCCATACTCATTTATAGAGAAGGAAGCTAGTCATGTTGAAGGGTTTAGTCCAGAGCTTGCATTGGTCACCATTGGAGGAGGAAAAGAACTAGAGGAAAAGCTTGTGGTAAGACTTTGCTCTAGTTTTGTGGGTAAATTGTGTATAGAACCACTTTTTTTGGAGCAATTATTATGAGATATTTCATGGTTAATGGCTCAAAGCTATGAGTATATTACATCAAAAGCTGAACTTTTTGAACTTCCATTCTTGAGGGCTTTGTAGGTAAGACCAACAAGTGAGACCATTGTAAACCACATGTTCACCAAATGGATTCAGAGCTACCGTGATCTCCCTCTCATGATTAACCAGGTAAATTTGTTGCAAACATCGATCAGTAGAAGTCTGCTGTCATTCACTTTACTAAACGGTTCATATTATGCTAGTGGGCTAATGTGACAAGATGGGAAATGAGGACTAAACCATTCATCCGAACTCTTGAATTTTTATGGCAAGAAGGTCATACAGCTCATGCTACGTTTGAGGAGGCAGAAAAGGAGGTCGGTTTTCTCATTTTTTAGTTATTGCTTCTGTCACTTAAAGTCCCACTACCATGCATGTAATGCACAGGAAAATCAAAAGGTCAAAGTAATGAAATTTTCTAGTGTACCGTCTCATCTACTCCAATTTTTCTTCTCCACAGGCGATGCAGATGATTGATGTATATACCAAGTTTGCCTTTGATCAAGCTGCGATCCCAGTTATTCCTGGTAGGAAATCAAGAGTAGAGACATTTGCTGGTGCCAATCGGACTTACACTATAGAAGCTATGATGGGTGACAGGAAGGCCTTGCAAGCTGGAACTAGTCACAACCTGGGCCAGAACTTTTCTCGAGCCTTCGGAACACAGGTTGCTTTTACCAGCTGTACATTCAGGTTCTCTACACTTTGTGTGATGGATCCATCTTTTATTTTATGCCTATAATTTGTTGTGATGGCTGCCATGCCTAACTTCTATTTCATTTTTTTCCAGAAGGAATTATTTGCAGGCACTGCATTTGTTCATTTGTCTCGTTTTTGTTTTCTGACTGGTCTCGCATTAACTGTCGCTGAAGATTTTGATTTTTTTCATTGCCTACAGTTTATGGATGAAAACGGTCAAATTGAACATGTCTGGCAGACCTCTTGGGCCATTAGTACTCGATTTGTTGGTGGGATTATTATGACTCATGGTGATGATGCTGGTCTAATGCTTCCTCCTAGGATTGCACCCATTCAGGTCTCCTTTTATTTCCGCTTGACTATTTACATACTTTTTATATTAAAAAAGCCCTTATATCTGACTGAGCTAGTCTATCCTCCTTTCTTGTGCTACCATCAAAATCACAAGATTGGTTCAACGTTTCCTGATTTTTGCTTGTCGTGAGTATTTGATTTTGTTGTCATATCCTTATGCACGATTGTACAATCTAAGATTGTTTCTGTTTTACTCAGGTTGTAATAGTACCTATATGGAAAAAGGGTGATGAAAAGGCTGCTGTTTTTGAAGCTGTAGATTCAGTTCAAAAGGCACTTAAAGAAGCAGGAATTAGGGTCAAAGTGGATGATTCAGAGACGCGGACACCTGGATGGAAGTTCAACTTTTATGAGATGAAGGTAATTTTCTTTCATTTTTGAGATTTCTATGCTTAGCAATGTGAAAAATTCAGTTTAACTTTAATTTGATGACTTTATCAGACTGTTTCATGAGTATGTCTGTTTGCATCAAATCTGCTCGAATCCATTAATCTGTTGTTGGTACAACATGTCAGCTTGATTTTTTGACAGTGTACATTCTCTTTTATACTGCACAGAAATCCAATCCAAGAGGTTATATTCCAATATTGCCTTAATTCTGATTGTAATACCATCTATCTATTATTCAACAGAATCTGACATAATAAAGATGAAACTGTTTACTTTTTTTTTCTCGGAAAGCGCAGGAGAGCTGCGCCTCATTATATTAAGAAGAAAAATGGGTAGGAACCCACTACAGCTGATTGCTTACATAAACCAGTACATGAGAAAGAAAAATACATGGATGTGCTTCTAAAGTCTAAACTCTTTACTTTCTGTGCTTAGTCTTTTTAAGCATAGATGGAGTTTGAGCTTTTCTATGATAAAAAACATAGGCATCAATCTGGACTGGTTTATTTCTCTTTATTTTCGTCGATGTGGACTTGTTTCTTACATTCCCTTCTACTGCCTTAAACAGGGTGTTCCTATAAGAATAGAGATTGGTCCTCGTGACGTTACAAATAAGAGTGTTGTGATTTCTAGGCGTGATGTCCCTGGGAAGCAAGGAAAGGAGTTTGGCATATCTATGGAGCCATCAACATTGGTGAATCATATGAAGGGTCGACTAGAGGACATACAAGCATCCCTTTTACAGAAGGCCATCACTTTCCGTGACAGGTATCTGTTTCCAGCTTCCAGTTGATCTTGTGCCATAGTGATCCAGATTAATGTCTGCAAAACATTTTTATCCATGGTGTAGTTGTTTTGACTTTTTTGTAATCTGTTACTTGTATAATTTTTTGCTGGCGCTATGTTGATCAGTTCTCGTTGTATCACTGCCTTTCAATAAAAAATATATATATTACTCCAAGCTTAGAAGTGTTTTTTTTTTTGCTTTTGCAGTAATATAGTCGATGTAAGCTCATATGGAGAGCTGAAGGAAGCCATTTCTGAGGGGAAGTGGGCTAGAGGTCCTTGGTCAGCTAGGTATGTTTAACTCTGCTAGGTCAAATCTACCCTCATTAGCAGGCGTGTTTGACATATGATGGTGATTATCTGCCTATTGGTACATGTTTTGACAAATATAATTGATTTATGGTATATACCTCAGTGATGCTGACGAGCTGAAGGTGAAAGAAGAGACCAGCGCCACCATCAGGTGCTTCCCGTTCGAGCAACCAGAAGGCACAAAGAAATGCTTCATGACTGGAAACCCAGCAGAGGATGTTGCCATTTTTGCAAAGTCCTACTAGGTGACCATGACCTGTGCGTGTATCTACTTTGCCAGAGATCAAATCAAAGCACCTTTTTTTTTCATTTTGATTTTTATTAGGAATGTACCCTGACTTCCCATTTCTATGTGGTCTGCGTTGACCAGGATTCACGGATCAACAGTGAATGCTTGTACTCTTGATCATTTTCGTGTACATTCTATATCCAATAGGCAAATTTTGTTTCATGAATGCAATCTAATCTAAGCAATGAAGCTTGTTTAAGGTTGCCTAGTTAGTCTTCCGCCTGTATCATGACAGTGCTTGGCACAACAGAGAACTGAATGCGGTGTTTTTAAGCAGCCGTTGAAGTCCAGGATCCTACTTAGCACACACTAGTGGTGTTTACTGTTTTCCAAGGCGAGCTATCTGTGAAGAATTGTACCCACACCGTTTTCAAATACTACTCCCTTTATCACATGTATTTGGGGACGGAGTGAGAAGCAGAGAACAGGTCGACGCGGGAACTGAACCACAACGAATTTGTCAGTAATGCAACCGAGTCGATCGGTGGTGACAGCTGCCAAAGCCGATGGGGTGCAGACAACTCGATCGGCTGGGGATCGCCGATGCGCCAAATGCGTCTTCTCTCGCCATGTCAGTGTCCATGTCCAGCGACGGTACCTACAAAGCAGAGTTGCCACACCACCACCCTTCTTCGTAGCGTTACGCCGGCAGCCGGCGCCGTCGTAAGCCAGCTGCTCTGCCTTCGTTCTACTGTACTCCCTCCGTCCCTAAATACTTGTCGTCTTCTAGTACAAAAAAGAATAAAAATACGACAAGACGGAGGGAGTACTTCTCTACGACTGCTTCTTCTTCTTCTTCGAGTTCCACTTGGTTTTGTTTTACCCAGTCAATCTTACAGCTCCGCTAGCTCTTCGCCTGTATAAAAATACGTAGCGGCGGTGCTCCTGCTCTCCAACAAGCCACGACAGCAGCAGCAGCCTCTCGCCAGCAGGTGTAGTAACTACAGTAAAAGGCAAGCGCAGGAAGTTGAGCGAGGGAATTAGAGGCAAATGGCTCCGACTACGACGAGGCAAGTGCTGCTCGTCGCCGCCGCGGCGGTGGCGTTCGCCGTCGTCGCCTGCCTCCCCGCGCCGGCCGCCGCCGTGGAGTGGAAGGTCGGGGACGACGGCGGGTGGAGGGCCAAGTTCAACGAGACCGGCTGGACCGACGGCAAGACCTTCAGGGTCGGGGACACTCTGCGTACGTGTTAATTGTGACGACGAACCGTGGTGGTCGTTGTGGCCGCCGCGCTCGTGTTCTGAGCTAGAGGCTGACGATGAGGAGTGTGATATATATGAGCTGCTGTCCGCATGAATGAATGAATAATTTCATCCTAATATAAAAAATGTACACGAATTGTAGTAATATGAAACTACTGCTTGGTTGAAATTCAATTGGTTCGTAGTTTCAAAAAAAAATCAATTGGTTTGGTAATTTTTATACGCCTCTCGGTACCGGGCCCTAAAACTACTCAAGGCCCATGAGCCCACGACATGTTGTTGCCGCTTGCCCGCACTAGACCAACACAAACCCCTTCGAAAACCCTCCTCCTCTCTTGCATCTCGGCCTCTTCCTCCTCCTCCCCCTCTCGCCGCCGCAACCCTAACCCTACCCGCCGCCGCCGGCGGCGCCGACACCATGTCGAACCCGAGGGGCTCGAAGATGCTCCAGTACATCAACTACCGGATGCGCGTGACGATCCAGGACGGCCGGCAGCTGGTGGGCAAGTTCATGGCGTTCGACCGCCACATGAACCTCGTGCTCGGCGACTGCGAGGAGTTCCGCCGCCTCCCGCCCTCCAAGTCCTCCAAGACCGCCACGGGCGACCGCGAGGACCGCCGCACGCTCGGCCTCCTCCTGCTCCGCGGCGAGGAGGTCGTGTCCATGACCGTCGAGGGCCCGCCGCCGCCCGACGAGTCCCGCGCCAAGGCGGCCGCCGCGGCGGCGGGATCGCTCGCCGGCCCGGGAGTCGGGCGCGCCGCCGGGCGCGGGGTGGCCGCCGGCCCGCTGCTCCAGGCCGCTCCGGGCCTCGCCGGACCGGTGCGGGGAGTCGGCGGTCCGGCCCCCGGCATGATGCAGCCGCAGATCTCGCGCCCGCCGATGCCCAACCTCTCCGCGCCGCCCGTGGCGTACCCGCAGGTCGTCCGCCCGCCGCCGGGCGGGATGCCGCCCATGCGTCCTGGGATGCCGATGCCGATGCAGTTTCAGCGCCCGCCTGGGCCGCCCCCTCCCGGTCCGTACCCTGGTGGCCCGCCGCAACAGTTCATGAGGGGACCGCCGCCGATGGGGCCGCCTAGACCTGGGATGCCTGGGCCGCCGCCGGGGATGAGGCCCGGGATGCCTCCGCCGTTCGGACAGCCCAGGCCAATGCCTCCCCCGCCGCCGCAGCAGCAGCAGCCTGGACAGAACCCGCAGCAGTAGCTTCTTATCTGTAAGTTTGAGAGCTACGTTCTTATCTGTTTGTCTTCTTAGTTTCATACCCATATACTTCTAACCATTTTTTGTTTGAAATGAGGTATGAGTATGGTTGATAGGTGCCACTTTGCCATCATTACTAACTAGCAAGATGTCCGTGTTTGCTACTGTAAAACTAATCTCAAAATGGTTGTGGTTAAAATGGTTGTTTTTAAGCAAAACCTGTACTCCCTCCATCCTCGCTTGTCGCTTTGTAGTTCAAAAATGATCTACAAAGCGACAGGCTTTTGAGAACAGAGGGAGTACATATGTTGACAATCACGTTAGTAAATTTACCATCACATAGCACAACAAAATCCCTGCCTTTTTGTATAGGGACTGCTTTGCGTTAGCCAAGGTGAAAAATACTCGTTAATAATAGTGCATAATCTCTTGTTGAACTGCTTGTTTATTTTTTAGCATAAGGTTGTTTTAGTACTTGGTCTGATAAATGCATATATGCCATGAGCAGTTGCATCCGTAACCTCCAGAGTCTAAACTCTACACTCGATGCCGCCATTATCGATCACTGCCTCCAGTACTTATTAATGTCAACATCAGAACTTAAAAACATTGATATGCAATTATGCATTCTATCATGCCTGTCTTTTGATAGTTGATCGATGTACGTGGATTGAAATGCTTATCCTATACATAATTAGTCTTTTATAGGCATGGTTTAGTTGATTCTGCACTTGATGCTTTATACTATTCGTAATAATCTTTCCTAAGGGTTTCGTAAAAGCATTTAATGCTTTGATCTGTGTAGAGACATGATACTTGTTCCCATTGGTTCTTCATGCGGTAATTCTATGCCAATGTCGTGCTGCTCTACTTTCTGAAAGCAATTTGTTATGCATAAACGTGAGTCCTTCCTGATGTTAGAGCACAGGCTAAAATCTAATCACATACTATATCATTTGGAATGCTCCTTATCCTCTTATATGGCCTATGTTTATATTGTAGTTTAGTATCTATACATGCCTCTGATAATGTAATTTGTATCCTATGTACTGGTAGTTAGAAGCATCATGTGGCTGTATCCTTGTAGGTGAACTATGTCAAGCTACAGCTTTTGTTAGCCTGATTCCTGATCTAAACAACAGCACTAGCGCAGTTCTATCTTTAGATGATTGAGCCTGAGTGCATCTTGTGTTCTTTTTATGTATTTTGGCCACAAACATCGGAAATATAATTTGAAAGACTGCATATAATGCTTCCCTGTAACTTTTAATGAACTTTTCAACCTCCTGCACAGGTATAAGCTTCTTCCTATCACCCCTGTGGAAGATTCCATACTGCAAGAACGGACCATGATCACACCTATGGAAGATCTGCTGATTCCACTGTTGCTTCGCCATTCTGTTCCATATCAGGGTACTGGTAGTTTCCTTTCAGTATTGTGAGAGAAGTGTGGCACTGTCTTGATGTGAGGAGACTTTGTTTTCCAATTAAATGTACGTAAGGAAGCCAGATCTTGTGTTAACTGTTGACTGTTAAGCTATGATTTGGATAGCTTGTGTCATCTTGTCTGAAGTATGCACCCATCTTATGATTCCAGTGAGACCCAGTAGCATACTTAACTTTGAACATTTCATTACGGAACATCTCCCAAGTCTTTTTTCGTTGTTCGCCGGCATGCTTTCAGTTTGTTCCTAAGCGCGCAGATTATTGGAGAAAGGGTGAATACGTTATTGTTGCATGCGATCTGTTTTTATATAAACGTCTGTAGTATCAGTTTGTAATTGGTTCCGAAGACGTTGAAAATTTCATCCATTTCGTCAATCGGACTGACGACCAATTGGTAAGACAGTTATCGACACTCCTTTCATCTCAAATTATTTGTAGTTCAAAAAATGAATTATAGAGTGACAATTATTTTTCTCTATTTCAAAAGAGTGTCAATTCAAAAGAGAGTGACAAGTAATTCTCTTTAGTTCAAAAATGAATTAGAGAGTGATAGGTAATTTGGAACGGAGAAGGTACAATAAAATCGGAGCAGCCGACAAATCATGAGACGGTGGTATGACAATATGGTGAAAAGAAATGATTTGTCCCTGTTTTTGGCGATGACCAAAGTTGATCTCTGTCTCGTACGACGATATTCTACTGTCAAATACTAGTACGCTTTTAGCCTCTGGGAAGAAAGCCTGCTAATCGTCAGGTTAACAAATCTAATCAACTCCAAAGGCATCTACTACCGCTTTGCTACATGCCGTCTCTGTTACTGTGCATGGGTTTTGTCTCGCTCCCAGGAGGACATCTCATTCTCCATCTTACTTACTGCATGCTATATATTGCTAGGGACCAGTTGGGTGGTTGGGAAATATATCATTCAGTTTTTTAGTTAATTATACCTGACAAACGCCGAAATCAATGGGGGGGACAGAACACACACACATGCTCTCCAGATTCCGCGTTTTCACCACATGGGCATTTGCGTTTTCACCACATGGGCATTTGTCATGATGCGCGAGGCAGATACTGAAATACATTTATGAGAAATTATCATTTTACATTTTTTTTTTTGCATTTTCGTAAGGTTGGTGCATGTTTGACATCTACGAGGAAGTAACGTGGAAAGCTGGCTAGCTGATGCAGTAGGATTCAAGTTAATGGGTTACCCTAACGTTGTTATATCATCTCCATGCATCTTGATCTGATTTTTGTAGGTTCTTTTTTTCTTCTTCTAAAAAATGGTGTCAAGGTTTCCTCGACCTTGTACAGCAAAACTGTTGTCATCTTAATATTCCCTCTCGGCCGCTCATAAAATCTGGGCTGAATAAAAATTAGCTGGTCCATGTTCAGAGCAGTGGGTATCATTAAATACTCAGTGAGCCAAACTATAGATCACAGTGTGCTCGATCAGACAGATGTTGTTCTACTACCAACTCGATTTTGTAATTAAGCTCGCTGATCGCACTGAAAAGTGAAAACCTTTTTTTCGGAATGCCAAAAGGATGGCAGTACTGAAAACATTACCCTACCGTACCAGAAAAACAAACATGTTGTTAATTAATTACACTCTTGCTTCAGCAACAATTTCCACATAAAAATATATCGTTTTACCAAACGAAAAAGAGGGCAAAGTGTGCAGACAAAAATATTGCGATCTCAGCTTGTCCGAATTCTGTAGGTGAAGAGCCGTGGAAAAGAGGGCGCCGGGCTCCCATCCCCTTGTCCTTTAGCGCCAGCCTCCCCATCTTCCAGCTCAATCTTGTCGCTTTTGCCTCGTGCACCGGTGACAGGCCACCCCCGTGATGCTTAGCGACACTGCAGTGGTAGACGACGATGAGCATATGATTCCCATTTCCCTACCCCACCACGGAACCCGAGACAATAGTTGTCACCCGGTTGATGCTGCTGCTCGCCGTTCAGATTCAGCTCCAATGAGAGTTGAGACCACCATCAGCACGTGCTTCCGGCTGATGAGCTTCTTGGCCTCTCCACCATTCCTCCAGCAGTGAGTGCTGCAACTGTTGCTCGCTCAAAAGGTAATTAAGGCTCCTTACACTTCTGTTCTTTGATTTCTAGGAGTAGGAGTAATTAGTACGTATCTGGTTAAAACTTAAAGGTAATGATTATTAGTGAGTAACACACTTGGTAGCAGCAATCTTGGTGCAGAGGTGATGCTCTGATGAGCTGATGCCTGACGATGCAATTGCTTGCAGTTATGTTGTTTGCCAGGTCCTGAAGGAAGGAAGCAAATCTGGTGAGGTTTCTGGAGAGGGGAGGAGGAGCATCCAGTTCTTGCTTGCTGTGGGATGAAAAGAACCGGTGGTGGTCTGCCAGTCACATCCCGGCCTGTGCAGGATTGGACATTGTGGTGGCACAAGTCGTTTTCGTTCATGGTGACCGGTTACTGTCTACGATAACTACGTACAGATCGTACCAGCTTTTCTGCGTTCCGTTCCGTTGCTAGCTACCCAAGCTTGTTCTAGGCAGAAATATTGCTTCAGATTTTTGGTAGCGTTCTAATTAAGAAGGCTGGAAGATCAATAGGTCGGTTTTAATTTGGTCATTTGTCCATCATTTCTGCTCTTGTTGCTGTCGCAAATCAAGCTGTTCCTCACTCCGTAGTAGCAATCATCAACCAATCTTCAGGAGGAGGCCGAAGGAATCTTATAGCGATTTGGTAGGAGAGGAAGGAAAAGGAGGAACCATTGCGGCAAGAAGCAATGGCTAGAAGAAGAAGTTACAGTCAGTCTCTGTTCATCGTCCTGCTGCCATTGTTGCTTCTAGCAGCAATGGTGCCTGAATCCACGCAGCTGCAGTCGTCGCAGACATGGTCGCTGCTCAAGATCCAGCAGCTGCTCAACTACCCGCCGGTCCTGAGCACCTGGCGCAACACCACCGACTTCTGCTACGGCGGCGACTACAAGACCACCTCCGCCTTCGTGGAGTGCTACGGCGACAGCGTGACGCAGCTCCACATCATCGGCGGCCCCGGCGGCGGCGGCGCGCGGCCGCCGCCGCTGCCGAAGACGTTCAGCATCGAGGCGTTGTTCACGACGCTGTCGAGGCTGCCGGACCTCCGGGTGCTGACGCTCACCGGGCTCGGCCTCTGGGGCCCGCTGCCGGGGAAGGTGTCCCGGCTGGCGGCGCTGGAGATCGTCAACGTGAGCAGCAACTACCTCTACGGCGAGCTCCCCGAGGCGCTGTCCCGTCTCGACAACCTCCAGACTCTGATCGCCGACGACAACATGCTGTCCGGCGAGCTGCCGGACTGGTTGTTCGGCGGGAAGAAGAAGAAGAAGAATCTGCTGCCGCTGATGCCGTCGCTGGCCGTGCTCAGCCTCAAAAACAACTCGCTGCAGGGGAGCCTGCCGGAGTCCGTCGCGGAGATGGCGTCGCTCAGATCGCTGACGCTCGCGTCGAACAACCTCTCCGGCAACGTGCCCGACCTGAGCGCGCTCACGAACCTGCAGGTGATCGACCTCGCCAACAACTCGCTCGGCCCGGCGTTCCCGAAGCTGGGCAGGAAGGTGGCCAGCGTCGTGCTCAGCGGCAACCGGTTCGCCGACGGCCTCCCCACCGAGCTCATCGACTCCTTCTACCTCCTCGAGCACCTCGACGTGTCGAGGAACCGGTTCGTCGGCCCGCTCCCGCCGTCGCTCCTCTCGCTGCCGTCCATCGAGTACCTCAACGTCGCCGGGAACCGCTTCACGGGCCTGCTCGCCGGTAACATGTCCTGCGGCGAAAACCTCCGCTTCGTCGACCTGTCGTCGAACCTCCTCACCGGTACCCTCCCGTCCTGCCTGACCACCAGAGCCGCCGCCGCCGGCAACGACGAAGGCGACTCCAACTCCAGCAAGGTGGTGGTGCTCTCCGCGGCGGCCAACTGCCTGTCGTCCACCACCACCGGTGGCGACACGACGCAGCACCCGCCCACGTTCTGCCAGAACCAGGCGCTGGCCGTCGGCATCATCGTGCCGCCCGACCAGGACCACGGGAAGAAGAAGCACGGCGCCCTCCTGGCCGCCATCACCACGGCCGCAGTCGCCGGCGCCGTTCTCGTCGGCGTCGCCGTGTTCCTCGCCGTCAGGAAGCAGGTGGCCACGACACGCGCTGCCAAGGCCAGGCCGCCCAGACGGCTCGTGGAACACGCGTCCAGCGCCTACCCTTCGCAAATCTTCGCCGACGCGCGTAAGATGACCTCTCTCTCTCTCTCTCTCTCTCTCTCTCTCTCTCTCTCTCTCTCTCTCCCTCTTGCTTCCTCTGAAACGGAGTGAGATAATTCGATCAGTGACATAGCATTCCATGATCGATTTGGATGATGAATGATCGTCGTCATCAGGTTACATCTCACAGACGGTGAAGCTGGGAGCACTGGGCATCCCCGCGTACAGATCGTTCTCGCTGGTGGAGCTGGAAGCGGCGACCAACAACTTCGAGGTGTCGTGCCTGATGGGCCAGGACGCTCACGGGCAGATGTACCGGGGCACACTGAGCAACGGGACGGCGGTGACGATCCGGTCGCTGCGCAACAGGGTAGTGAAGCAGCAGCAGCAGCAGCAGAGCTTGAACCGGCACGTGGAGGTGATCTCCAAGCTGCGGCACCGGCACCTGGTCAGCGCGCTCGGCCACTGCTTCGAGTACAACCTCGACGACTCCACCGTCACCCAGCTCTTCCTCGTCTTCGAGCACGTGCAGAATGGCAACCTCAGGAGCAGGATCTCACGTACGTCAGTTTTTTTTTTTTTAAATTTCCTCTCGAAGAACAGGAAGTCCAATCTCCAATGGCTAACGACGGCATCTGTTGCCTTTGTCCATGTTGTTCAGAAGGAACAGAGGGTAGGAAGCTGTCGTGGGTGCAGAGGATCTCGACGGCCATTGGCGTGGCCAAGGGCATCCAGTTCCTGCACGGAGGGATCATGCCCGGCCTGTTCGCCAACAACCTCAAGATCAGCAACATCCTGCTCGACCACAACCTCGTCGCCAAGATCGGCAGCTACAACATCCCCATCCTCGCCGAAACCGCCAAGTCGTCCGAGGTACTTACACCGTACAAGCTAGTTACTACTACTACTACGACTGGGAGATGCATGATCCTAGCTCCTGATGGTGGTGTCGTCTGTGATTAATTCGCGTCTCTACCTGAACCCAGCTAGCTTAATTGTGTACAGAATCATCATCATCGTCATCAGGTTCCGAATGGAGATAAGATGGACATATACGATCTGGGTGTGATACTGCTTGAGGTCGTGTCGGGACGACCCATCACGTCCATATACGAGGTGGAAATCATGAAAGAGCAGGTGATTATTAGTACTGATTAGTAGTACACTTGACACACACACAGCATCTGCACACAGCACAAAAGCAAGAACACCAGCAGCATTGGCGGTTGCCTGAGTGAGCTGAACTGAACTGAACTGAACCTGAACTTGAACTTTTGCAGCTGCAGCAGGCGCTGACGTCGGCGGGGGACGGGCCGGCGCGGCGGCGGAGCTTCGCGGACCCGTCGGCGGTGAGCAGGGCGTGCTCCGACGAGTCGCTGCGCACGGTGATGGAGATCTGCCTGCGGTGCCTGGCCAAGGAGCCGGCGCAGCGGCCGTCGGTGGAGGACGTGCTCTGGAACCTGCAGTTCGCGGCACAGGTGGTGCAGGACGTCGACTGGCGCGGGGACTCGCGGAGCGCCAGCAGCGAGGAGTCGCCGCTGTCGCCGGCGCAGATCCCCAGGCAGTCCAACCGGTCGGCAGCAGCAGACGCCGACGACGCCTAGGTAAGCTCACTTATCCCTCCATTCATCGATCAGCAGTGCACTTCACTTCTTCTCCACTAGCTAGCACCTGAGCTGAGCTGAGCTGAGCTGACACCGTAACATTTCCTTGCTCCAGGTTCGCGAGAAGGAAATGCATCGGCGATCGAGCAGGCGACTAGAGAGAGAGAACTTGAAACTCGTGCTTTCAATAAGGCAGAATTGTATAGGTCCCTTTTATCATTGCGTAGACAACAGAGAACTTTATAAAGGACAGAGATTCATGATGCATGTCAATGTTCAGAACTGTCCAGACTTGCCGCTTGAGTTGTTTATATACAACCAGGAACTTATTAATCGGGCATGCTTCCTTTTCGTCCAGATGTTGGAATTGGTTGTATGCTTTGTACCATGCTTATGGCACAGCCAAACCAGGTGCTCCATTTGTGATGATACCATCCTTGTTGTATCTTCCGACTCAGGTGCATAAAGTTTAGTTAAATATTAAACTATAAATATTGTCCTAACGATAATAAATTAGATACGACGCAAGTGTAATTGAAGACACTTTATCTAATGCACGGGCTAAAATTTAACTCCATCACGAACGAGATATAAGAAATAAGGCCAGGACACAGAAATTTGACTGAATTTCAAGAGTTAACAAGTCTGGCGAGCCAGAAACACACGAGTTTTTTTTTTTTTTTTTGCTGCGATAGCTTATTGCACCGTCTGGCCTGGAGGGTGCTCTCCCTTGCTCATGCACTCACTAGTCAGCTGTCACGAACTTTGCGGTTGTACTCCCGCTTATTGGCGCTGAATAGTCTGGCGGCTTCCGAGTTTGCTGGGGCTAATACAGCTTACCATTTACTCCCTCTGTTTCGTTTTAATTGTCGTTAAGACAACCTTCATTAGTTCATTTCTAGTTCATTTGGTTGTCTGAAATGACAATTATTTTAGAACGGATGAAGTATTACTCTGGCAGCCTATGCAGCAATGTGGCAGCATTCATATCTAAATCCTAGCATACAAGATCATACATAATCACATATTTATGGATCCAATCTTATTTTTGAGGAAAAAACTCAAGCAGTACTCTTTAGTGGTATTCTGTGACAATTTAGTATCAAGATCCAGCAACGATTACATGGGCGACAATGATGTTGCGATGGATGCTGCGTTCGACACTCTTAGCAATCAAATCAATGCTATGTGCGATCAGATCGCCAAAGTTATTGTGACCGTACATACGACCGTACAAGAGATCATTGACCAGGCGAAGCGAATTACGCGATGCTGAACGCAGTTTTTGATCCGGAATTTTGTGCCGAGCTCGGCCTAAAACATGTTCCATTACCGGTTAAGAAGATAATTGCTGATGGCAGCTTAGATGGAGATCCGAAGACCCAGAATCTGAATCGACTGGAACAGATACGTTTCAATCCGTCGGAGGAGATCCAGCCTAAGGCTAAAGGCCAGACACAGGTGCAGGTAGGGAAACCTACCCTTATCACTGCCGTGAACCCCGCCCCAGTCATTCTCAGCCCGAAGCCGCTTTGCCTCTCCTCCACGTCCGCAATTCCACTAATCACAGCGAAGCTCTGGATCCCTCCCCGCCGCTGGTGCTGCAGCCGCGCTCGTCACCACGCTCCATGGTCATCGTCTTCAACCGTTGCCGCGCATCTCTGCCGGAATCCCGCCCGATCTGCAAGTTTCCTGTCAAGATCGACCGCGATTCGTCAGCTGGAACAAAAATCTACGGGCACGAATCGCGGGTGCGGGCGCATGCGTGCGAAAATTTTGGCTCCGACTCTGGGCTCGGCTCCTGTCCTACGTAGCTGCCATCGCCAGCTTCCGTGTGGATTCCACGACCGACGCGCCGTCATACAGGCCCGTCTCCGTCGTCGATGCCGCACCCGCGCCCGTCGTTGTCCACCGCATCCTCAATGTCTGCATCAACCCGAAGTCGTCTCGATCCACCCCGACACCAGATCTGGGAGCGGGGCCGTCAACTCGCCCCAATCCGGTTGCTCACATCGACCGCGCGGTGCGATCTACGCAACAGGAGTCTTCTGCGTCTGCCTTCGACGTCTTGTTACGGCGGTGGATCCAATGGGGATAGCGCCGGAAGAAGGAGGAGCAAGGACGCAGGCGGAGACCTAGACGAAGGCGACGCCAAGGGAGGGGAATGGCCAAGGTGCCGAAGCGGTGAAGACTCGAGTGTTTTCCAGTGTCGGTGCGGGCGTGAGTGCGTGACGCGTGGAGTGAGTCGTGGCGTATATCGGTGCTCTGACAGGTGGGGTCAGTTGTGGTGTGGGACCCACCTGTCGGACACCCCTATGTAATGTACGCGCGAACTGGAGAAGGACATGAAAAAATAGAAGGAAGAAAACCAATCTTACCCGTCTCCTCCTGTCGTCGCTTCCGGCGAGCGCACCTGCGCCGCCCGCTGCGTTGCTCACGCCGGCGATTCGACGACCGTCGGCCACAGGGACGTAACAGCTGGTATCAGAGCTCTCGCCTTCTCTTTTCCGCTTCTGAGGTGCTTCGAGGTGGGGAGAGTGGTGATTTGGAGTCGGGTGATCGTTTGGGTGTGGCATCACGGCGCCGATTGCAAAGCCATCGGTGCAGACCCGATTCGTCCTACAGGCGATGGCGGAAGAAGCGAAGGTGGATGGGGATCGGTGGAGTCGGGTGTTTAGCATGCTGGAGGAGTTGGCGCAGGGGCAGAAGGATTTGAGAGGTCAGCAAAGTTTAACCACGTCTATGGTGGAACAGGCGGCGGGGGAGAGGGATCGGCTGGCCCAGCAGTTGGGAGAGGCGGAGAGGAAGATCGCAGCACTGTCGGTGGATCCTAGGCGGAGGAATGAGGGAGAGATGAGGATGGAGTTCTGGAGGGGAGAAGTTGGAGAAGGTAATTCGGGAACTCGTGGAGTTGGAGGTGGAGATCGGGGAGATCGGTCATTCCTGAAGCTCAATTTTCTAAAGTTTTCTGGAGAGAACCCTACCATCTGGATTGACAAATGTGAGGATTATTTCTCCATCTTCCATGTGCCTGAATCAATTTGGGTCAGGGCGGCCAATATGCATATGGAGGGGAAGGCGCCCAAATGGTTGCAGGTACACAAGATGACAGTAGGGTTGCGTTCATGGGAGGAGTTTGTGAAAGCGGTGAAGGAAAAGTTTGGGGAGTATGAATATCCGCAGGCTATGCATCATCTGATCAATCTGAGGCAGACAGCGGTGTTGGAGGATTACATCGCCGAGTTTGAGGAGGCAAGGTACACCACTGTCGACTGTTGGAGTCGGCAGATCTCCTGACACTACTAAAGTGTTGAAGGAGTTTGTAGTTCGGTGTGGGCGCGCGGAGACTCAAGAAGATGAATCACGATTGGACACGAGAGACACAGTGGTTTACGTGGTTCGGGCCGCCTGAGCGTAATACCCTACTCCACGGGAGTGTGTGTGTTGTATTAGCTTGAGTGCCTGAGAGCGTTCGAGAGCCTCCTTCGTGTATCGTCGGTCTGTCCTTTTATAGTACAAGGACAAACCGTTACAAGTTAGACTGGCCCGACATGTGGCCCCGACGGTTACTAGTATTGATACACGATTAATTGTTGTTAATAACCCTGTAACGGGCCCTGACAGTGCCGTTACAGGTGTTAAGATTATCCAATTAATTGTCATTAACATGGAATTAATGACAATTAATCGGGTCTTGAAGTCCGCGGCTATCCTTTGACGATCCGGAGTCGTTACAACGTCTTCCGGAGGTTTGAGGCGGCCAGCTCCGACGTTTGGACACGTGGCAGCTCCGGAGCTTGCTTGTGGGAAGCGGGAAGCTCCGGGGTGGCCTGGCACGTGTCAGGTCCGGAGCTTCTCTCGGTCAGGGGTTAAGTCCGGAGGTGCCGTTTCGGTACCTAGCCCGGAGCTTCACCCTTGTGGGTAGTAGCTCCAGTCTGGCAGTACACGTGGCAACCTAGGGGTTAACCATGTTGGAGAAGCAGGTCCGGTTATGTCTGACAAGTGGGCCTCCGAGGGTCTTCAATTTGAGTAGACGTCCTTCCCTTGAGATCTTTGTAACCTCAGGGGGTGTATGGTTTTTAGGGTACCGACAGTGGCCCCCTGGACCTACCTCCGGGGAAAGCCACCGGGGTGAAGTCATTCCGTCGGAGGTGGGTCCATACTCGCGACTCTTGAACTGGGTCTTCAAGGGTCTTTGGAGGTGCCGTTGGCGGGGCTTTACGGTTAAATCCCGACGCGTGGCGCACCTCAGGCGGCAGATAAGATCTTTGACGTGCGGATCTCTCGCAATTGAAGGTCGCCGGTTCCCGATACGAAAACCGTATCGGTTCCGCGCGCCTTGTCAGTTCACCGCCTTTGGGTTTCCCGCCTCGTGATGACAACTGTTCGCCTGGGTAAGAACCTCGACTTGATCGTCAGGGTGGTCCCGGGCCCTCTTGTCATCGGCAGGGTTGAATTCTTGAGTAGTATCCTTGACTCTCCTGCAGTTTCCATCCAAGCGTTGCGAGGGCTTACTTAAGAAGGAAAGCGCACCGTCGGGAGTTCTTTACGCTCCCCATCTGTTCTTGCGCTCAAACTCCCGACTTGTACTTTGCTCCTCTTCTCTTGCCTAGCTGTGCTGCGATGGAGTTGGGTCTGCGTGAGAGTCGCTTGAAGACGGACAGCGATCTGAAGAAGGTCCGGGCCCTCATGGGGTGGTCTTCGGACTTCTTCAACCGCTCGGTCCGCGCCGGCGGAGAGCTCCCCTTTGAAAAGGAGCACTCTGGCGAGATGGTGTACTTTTCCTCGTACGCCATGGTGGGGCTGATCCCACCGTTTTCTTCTTTCTTCTTGATGCTGCTGGACTTCTATGGTCTGCAGCTGTACCACCTTGGCCCTCACTCCATTCTCCTTGTGTCCATCTTTGTCCACTTCTGCGAGATGTGGGTGGGCATCCCTCCCTGCATCGAGCTCTTCCGAACCTTCTTCACTGTCCAAACCACCAGCCGAAGCGATGAGTATCTTGGCTTCTACTACTTCGTGAAGTGCAAGAAGTGCCCATTCAAGTACCTCCGGTCATTCCCTTCTGGGAAGTGGGATGACTGGAAGAAAGATTGGGTAGTCGTCCGGGTGGAGGAGCATGAGCGGTTGGAGTTGCCAGACGGTCTGCCCGGCATTGACACGTCGGTATGGAGCGAAGTTCCAGTGCTGGCGGAAGCTTTCGACCCTGTCCTGACCAGGATCCGCCAATGTGTGGAGGGAGGATTGACTTCCCAGGCGGTTTTCTGCAACTTCCTGTCCAATAGGTGGGCGCCGCTGAAGAGGAGGGAGAAGCTCGCCTAGGCCCTCAACAGCGTGATGGAAGAGGACCGGGTTGAGACCGGGTTGAAGTCCAGCATGGTGGGGAAGACCTTGGAGTTTCACCTCAAGAAATTCCAGCACGGCATCGACGTTGATGGAGATTACTTGACTCCGCCGCCGGCTTTCCTCCCTCTGAACGTGGAAGTTGAGTTCAGCAGGGAGCTCCGGCGGAAGATGCCCGCGCTTGACGACCTTGGTGTCGTCGAGATAAGATCAACCACCCGGTTGGCGATCCCCGGGTTGTCCGGAGACGGCTCCGCCCCTGTCCCACAGCCAAGAGCTGAGGTCATCGGCATGGGCAAGGAGCTGGCGGAGGAGCCGGAGAGCCGGAAGAGAAAGCTGCGACATGCTGACGGAAGGTCCGTCGGGCCTGCCACTTCCCCCCCGGTTCCCCCTCCTCAGGAAGGAAGATCCTCCGCCGCTGTGGCGACTGTCCCCGTGGTGGGGTCCTTCTGAAGCGTTACTGTTCCGGCGGTGGGGTCCTCCCGGAGTGCGACTGTCCCCGTGGTGGATCCCTCCCGTGGTGCTAGCTCCGGGCGTGCGACTCCAGCATCTGGAGCGGTGAGGGCCTCCAGGTCCAGGAGTTCCTCCCGATCAGGGAGAGCTCCGACCCGGGAAACGCCCGCGACTGTGGCAAGTCCTGGGAGTCCTCCCAGAGCTCCTACGCTGACCGTGGCCAGCCCGGATCGTCCGGGAAAGAGGTTCCGCGCAAGCTGGTGCGTGAGGCTCCCAAGGTAATTTTTCTTTTTTACCTCGATTAACTTTTTAATTGTAGCATCTGTTTGCTCAATTTCTTCGTTCTTCATCTGCAGCGTTCCCAAGAAGGGGAGTGAAGCTCCACCCCCAGCCGCAGTGTCTGAGGCTGCGAGGGCTTCTGCTCCAGCCCCGGTGCCGCCCCAAGCGGAGGCTGCGACAGCTCCGGCGCCGGCTGTCGTGGTCATGGACCTCGACTCGTCTCCGGAAGTTCCCGTGGTAGCGCCGGACCACGGGAATGAAGATGCGCCAGCGGCACCCGTCCCGGAAGTGGAAGCTCCGGGTCCTGGTGCTGCAGTAGTAGAAGCTCCGGCTGTTGAGTCGGAGGAAGTAGCAGTCCCGGCTTCGGAGCCGGAAAGTGCTGAAGCCCCGGCGATTGAGCCGGAGGTGGCTGAAGCCCCGGCATGCGAGCCGGAAGTTGAAGTAGTTCCGGCAGTTGAGCCGGTTACTTCCGAAGCTCCGGCCGCAGAGCCGGTGATTGTTGGAGCGCCGGTCACAGAGCCGGCGGCTGAAGAGGCGAGGGAGCTTGAGCCTCCCTCAGAAGAAGTATCCCGGCCGGAGCCAGTGGAGGCGATGACGTCGATGGTACCTGTGGCAGAGCCAGAGTGCCTGAACGAAGTCGCCGGCCCCCAGCCTGAGGGGGCAAATGAAGAATTGGTGGCGGGACCTCCTTCGATGGCGACTGAGGCCATCCCGGAGGAGGGCCCTAGCGCTTTGGAAGCTCGGGGTTCCACTCTCGTAGAGTGGGACCCAATTTTTGTAAGTGAAGACCCGCTGGAACCAGCGGAAGAGATCCCAGCAGGTCCGGAGCCCATCCCGCTGTCGATGTCCATCGACAACGCCTGCTCCAGTCTACGTCAGGTCCAACTGGCCTTCTTCCACGACAGCAAGGCTCTTGAAGAGGAGCGGCAAACCCTTAGGCGGTGGCGTAATCGGCTCCACTTTGAGACTAAGCTGGCGCAGTCGAGGCTTGCGGATGACAAGGAATGGATCAGGCGGGAGAAGATCCGCCTGGAGCTCTGGGGTGAGCTGCTGGACGAGAGGGAGAGCATGACTCACGCCCTCGACGCTCAATCCCGGGAGTTCCATGACCAAGCTAAGGCTGCTAACGACGCGGCCAATGCTCGGTTTGATCAGCTCGAGGCCATCAGCACCGCACTCATCAAGCGCCGAGAGGCACTTGAAGGGAGGGAAAGACGGCTCGAGGATGAGGAGCAAAAACTCCTAGAGCTACGGGATGACGTCTTGCGACGGGAAGAAGAGCTCGCTGAGAAAACAGCTCTGGCGGACAAGGGCCTCGAGGAGCGCACTAAGAAATTGGAAGAGCGCTGCCTCGAGGAAGAGGAGAAGACCTGGGTGCGGGGGCAGGAACTCTACGAGTACGAGTGTGCCCTTATCGCTCGGGAGAAGAAAGTGGAGGCTAGGGAGAAGGACCTAGTCGACCGCCGGAACAAGATCCACCTCCGGGAGGAGGAGCTCGGAAGACTTGAGAAGCGGGTTGCTGCGAAGATCCAGCAAAACGCCAAAGAAGTTGAGCGCCTCGCCCGCGATAATTCGGAGGTGACGGCGGCCCGGAGATCCCTGGAAGAGATGAAGAACTTGAGGAAGGCGGACTCCCTGCAGATTTGGGAGTTCCTGGGCAAGGCCGACGACGCGCTGACGCCGATGGGTTTCAGCCCCGTGCACCCGGATGATCCGGAGCCGGAGCCTGACCTCGCGTTGCAAGCGTTGAGCGCCGCAGGCAGCAAGATCTCCAAGGTGGGCGATGTCATCGCGGACCAGCTGGAGGTCGAGGGGCAATCCCTGGCTAGGAACGTCACAGAATATGTGTTGACGTGCTACACCAGCCGAAACTCTCGATTTCCTCTTGACCCGGTGCTTGAAGGCCCCGTCGAAGGAGAAGGCGAAGCTACCCGAGCCCGCGTGTCGGAGGTCGCCCAGAAAGTCGCCGAGTTCTTCCATAGGGTCTAGGACCGTCTCTTTTAGCCTTTACTTGTATCTTCTCTTCTTCCTCAATTTTGTAATCCCTTGTCTCCAGATGTAATCTCCGGTCTTCAGATGAAATGAAATCCCCAATTTTTTGCGAATTTCATTCTTTTGTCTTCAACATCTTTATCTTCACTTGGCCCCCTGGTAGATGTGCACAATTTGATTGTGGACATGTACCAAAAGGATGTTGAGTTTTGTTGAAGACGAATTTGCTTCGAACTTGTGGAATTTAGGTCCGAAGT
Source organism: Tuctoria greenei (assembly GCA_036927565.1). NCBI lineage: Eukaryota > Viridiplantae > Streptophyta > Magnoliopsida > Poales > Poaceae > Tuctoria > Tuctoria greenei. Next base: position 201,965,755 of record JAYESD010000008.1, on the reverse strand, counting down.
TTTTGATAGTGAAGGTCCCCTGAAGTTGTCGGAGCTTAGAAGCTCCGGCACTGTCCATCGCTGGAGCTTAGTAGCTCCGGCAATAGCCTCTATCAACACGTTGAGCGTCGATAGTTAATACTCCAAGGTGTCGGAGCTTAGCAGCTCCGGCAATGACCTTTGCCACACTTGGTTTGTTGGCAACAGACTCCAGTGACGGGGTCTTCTCACCATCTTTTATTCAACGCCGATGGTTGACGCCCTGGTGGGAGTCGGAACTTGGTTAGCTCCGGTTTTTCTCCATCAACGCAGGGTTCATTTTTCTTGCACACTTAAGCCAAGAAAAATAGTAAAATTCGTTCCTTGTCTATAACTTCGTCGCGGCTTACGGTTCTTAAGAAAATTTTAAGTTGAACACGATTTTTAATACGACTGGATGAATTGTCTTTTCTTTTAGATCCAATTGTCCATGGACCCACCTTACTTCGGCCTGCCGGGATGTAGGTAGAGTGGCGTACTTAGGGTGCTTGACCAGGCTAAGTCGATAGCGCACTCCGGCCCTAGAATGGCTTGGCGGCTTTCAGGCGAGTTGGCCACAGACGATATTTAAATCAAAAAAATCTGACAATTCAACTCGAATCGTATGTAAACCGGTCAAACTAGAACTTCTTAAGAATTGCACGTTTCTGTTATAGACAAGAAAGAGAAAAATAAAAATGTCGAGCCTATGCAAAGATGAATGCACGTGGAGTCTATTTCACATGAAGATGTCTTTCATTATAGGTCCGGGGTACAGGGGAAACAAGTACACTCTTAGGGTACGGAACCACGCTAAGTGTGTTTGGTTTCTCGTTTGACCCAGGGTAGTTAGCCACACTTTTAGTCCGGAGACTGTGTCAAGTGTTGCATGAGCTTTTCAAACCTTTCGGGAAAGGTCCGGCTGCTCTCCCGGAGGAACTACCCGACTCTGTACAATGACTCTATAACATACATTTCAAGTTACTTAATACTCACCTCCGTGAAATTAAGTGTAGAACTTACGGAGGTGCTCAATGTTCCAAGGATTTGGGAGAGGTGTCCCATCCTCGGTAGCCAAGCGAACGCTTCCGGGACGGGATACTTTGATCACTCGAAAGGGCCCTTCCCAGCCGGGGGAGAGTTTGTTTTGCCCTTCTCTGGATAGTATTCTCTGTAGCACCAGATCGCCTTCCTTGAGCTGTCGGTTGTGTACATGCCGCTGGTGATAGCGCCGTAGAGCTTGGCGGTATCGGGCATTCCGAACAGCTGCTTGGCACCTTCCCTCCTCGAGGAGGTCTAGGTCTTCGCGCCGGATCTGGTCCTGCGCGGCTTCGTCGAAGGTCCGGACTCGGAGGGAACCCAAGGTGATTTCCGGAGGAAGGATCGCTTCAGCTCCGTACACCAGGAAGAAGGGTGTTTCTCCGGTTGCCCGACTTGGAGAAGTCCTGTTGGCCCATAGAGTGGGCGGAAGCTCTTCGATCCAATTGGCTCCGTGCTTTTTCAAGCGCTCATAAGTGCATGTTTTGAGTCCTTTAAGGATCTCTGCGTTTGCTCTCTCGGCTTGCCCATTGCTGGCAGGATGAGCTACGGAAGCGTAGCAAACTTGTATGCCGAGGTCTTCGCAATATCCTTGAAATGCGGAGCTTGTGAATTGAGTCCCATTATCAGTGATGATCTTATTTGGGACTCCGAATCTGCTCACAATGGATTGCAGAAAAATGATTGCAGATTGTTTGTTGATCGTCACAACGGGAGTAGCTTCCGGCCACTTGGTGAACTTGTCGATGGCGACGTACAGGAACTTGTAACCTCCGACGGCTCTTGGGAAGGGTCCCAAGATGTCCATCCCCCACACAGCGAAAGGCCATGTGGGAGGTATCATTTGTAAGGACTGAGCAGGTGTGTGAATTTGCTTTGCATGAAATTGGCATGCTTTGCATTTCTTCACGAGCTCAGTGGCATCCTGGAGCGCTGTAGGCCAGTAGAAGCCGTGCCGAAAGGCTTTTCCGACCAGCGTGCGGGAAGATGCGTGGTTCCCACACTCGCCTCCATGGATTTCTGCGAGGAGCTTGCAGCCTTCTTCCCTTGTGATGCACCGCATTAGGATGCCGTTGGCACCGCGCCGGTAGAGATCCCCTTCTACCAACGTGTATCTTTTAGCCAATCTGACTACCCGATCAGCGGATACATCATCGTCAGGAAGGATGTTGTCTTTCAAGTAGCTCCGGATCTCCGAGATCCATGCATCGGAACTGACTTGAGCATTTGAGTCTTGCATGCTGGGTTGCTCAGAGCTTCCGGCAGCACCTACGACCCTTGATGGCTGCCATGGTAACAGGGCCATCGGGACCGTCAGCTTCGGGATGCTGATCCCGCCCCCTTCGTTCAGTTCGGCAGGCTGAACTGTGGGTTTTGACAACCTCCGGACAAAGGTTCCGTCAGGAGCCGGAACTCCAGTTGACGCCTTGGTCGAGAGTTCGTCAGCTTCAGCGTTGTGAGCATGCTGAACATGGTGAAGGTCTAGGACTTCGAAGTCCTTCTGAAGCCTCTGGACTTCAAGGAGGTAAGCAACCAGCTGGAGATTATTGCAGGAGCATTCACCCTTCACCTGCTTGATGACAAGTTGTGAATCTCCTTTGACCAGCAATTGCTTGACACCGTATGATAGTGCCACCTTTAATCCATAGATGAGTGCTTCGTACTCCGCCATGTTGTTGGTTGCCTTGAAGTCAAGGTGTACCATGTATTTCACCTTCTCCCCAGTTGGTGCGAGGAGAAGGATTCCAGCTCCGGCTCCCTGCTTCTGCATGGAGTCGTCGAAATAAAGGGTCCAGTGAGGCTTAGTGAAGGTTGGAACTTGAGGTTCCGTCTTCTGCTCGCTGGGGCCCCCAGGGTTTAATGGAGAGGGAGTCCATTCTGCCACGAAATCTGCCAACGCTTGACTCTTGATTGCTTGTCTCGGAATGAATTCAAGATCGAATTCAGCCAATTCCGCTGCCCACTTTGCAATATTCCCAGTTGAATTGGGATTATGCAGGATTGCTCGAAGTGGATATGAGGTCACCACCGAGACTTTGTGAACTTGGAAATAGTGTTGAAGCTTCCTTGAGGCAATAAGAACTGCATAAAGCAGTTTATGCACCTCTAGGTATCGAGTCTTGGCATCATGTAACACTTCACTGATGAAGTATACCGGGCGTTGAATGGCCCGGACCCTCCCGGAGGGGTCCGGAGCTTCCTCTTCATTGATTCGGACCCTCTCGGAGGGGTCCAGACTCTCTTCGGGGACCTCCGGGTTCTGGGTGGAGGAACTCGGAGCTTCTTCAGAAATGACCTGGACCCTCTTAGAGGGGTCCGGGTCCTCTGAAGTGACTTCTTGTGGGTTTGAGTCTGGGAGCTGGGACCCAGACCCGCTTTCAGGAACCTCCGGACCCTCCCGAAGGGGTCTGGATTCCTGAGTATTGGGTAGTTCCGGTCTCTCCGCAACCAGAACCATACTGACGACTTCGTCAGTAGCTGAAATGTAAAGCAACAAAGGCTCACCAGGGTTTGAAGCTACCAGGACTGGTAGGGTGGTGAGGAACTCTTTCAGCTCCTGGAATGCCTTCTCTGCTTCTTCAGACCATTGGAATGGTTCGGGCTTCCTCAGTAACTTGAAGAAGGGAAGTGCTCTTTCTGCCAGTCTTGAAATGAACCGGCTGAGGGCTGCTAGACATCCAGTTAATTTTTGGACGTCTTTGATGCGGGTTGGTGGCCGCATGTCTTCAATGGCTTTTATCTTCGCCGGATTAGCCTCTATGCCCCGGTGACTTACCAGGAAACCAAGAAGCTTTCCGGAACTAACCCCGAAGACGCACTTGTCTGGGTTTAGCTTCGTGCGGGTGGCCCACAGCTTGTCGAAGACAGCCTGCAAGGTGTCCAAGAGGGACTCCTTGTTTTTGACTTTGACCACGATGTCATCGACGTACACTTCCACTATGTCTCTGATGAGTTCTTCGAAAGTTTTGTACATAGCTCGTACAAAAGTTGAAGCTGCATTCTTGAGACCAAACGGCATGGCTGTGTAACAATACAATCCATCTACTGTGATAAATGAAGTATGCTCTTCATCCTCCCTAGACATCCTGATTTGATGATATCCAGAATATGCGTCTAGAAAACACAGTAACTCGCACCCGGAGGTGGAATCCACTATCTGATCTATTCTAGGTAGTGGGAATGGATCTTTTGGACATGCCTTATTCAGTGTGGTGTAGTCGATGCACATCCGAAGTTTCCCGCCGGCCTTGGGCACAACGACTGGGTTTGCCAGCCATTTTGGATGGTAGACTTCTCGGATAAATCCGGCTTCGAGCAACTTCTTCACTTCTTGTCGGATGAAGTTTTGTCGCTCTACAGATTGCTTCCGAGGTTTCTGATGCACAGGCCGAGCGTCGGGGTAAATCTTCAGATTGTGCTCAATCACTTCCCTGGGGATCCCAGGCATTTGTGACGGTTGCCAAGCAAATACGTCAACGTTAGCCCGGAGGAAAGTGATGAGCGCGAGTTCCTATTTGTCATTCAACCCACCCGATATGCGGGTGGTTTGAGTGACATCGGAACCAATTTGGACGACTTTGACGGGGATGTTGGTGTCGCCGCCTTGCTGCACACGGGGAGCAGAGGTTGAGCCTCGTTGTCGAATGCTCGCAGGTTTTGGAGCTTGCCCCTGTCTGGAGTCCTCCTCTTGCGCAGTGGTGAGTGCATGGAGCTCCTCCAGAGCAGTTACTCCGGCGGTGCGATCTCCACGAATCCGGAGAACGCCTGCTGGTGTTGGCATCTTCAACACCAAGTATCCATAATGAGCAGCTGCCATAAATTTGTATAGGGCAGGTCTACCCAAGATGGCGTTGAATGGTAAGTTGATCTGAGCAACGTCGAAGAACAACTTCTCGGTGCGGTACTTCTCCCGTGTCCCGAAGGTAACAGGGAGAATTATAGCTCCGAGTGGGGTAATGGCCCCCGGACCTACTCCGGAGAATGGTCGAGAGGGCTGAAGATCCGAAGGTCGAAGCTGAAGTTTGGTAAAAGCTTCAAAGCTTATAAGGTTCAACCCCGAACCTCCATCCACCATAACATGATGGAGCTGGATGTTGTTGATGGTGGGAGATACCATCAAGGGTAATTCGCCAGCTCCGACCATGCTTTGAGGATAGTCCGAAGCATCAAAAGTGATGGGTGTGTCCATCCACTTTCGATGTGGCTCCGGTCTAGCTGTAGGAGCTACAGCAGCCATATCCCGCCGCATAGTCTTGATGACACGACGAGAAGTAATGTCCCATGATCCACCAAAGATGGTGTTCATGGTTTTCCGACGCTCGTTGTCGGAGACGTCGGAGTCATCGTCGACGGAGGTGTAGACGGCTTTCAGGACCTTTTTGGGGTCCTGAAACCCTAACTCCTCTTCAGTCGGAGCTTCGTCAACCTTCTGTTTTCCCTCCCTCTGTCGGAAAGGAGACCCTTCCCGGCGCTTGTTGTAGCGCTCGGCAAGGTTTTGGACCTCCCGGCAGTCTTCCAGCCTGTGGCTGCCCGTTTTGTGAATGGGGCACCACATTTTGGATTTGCCTCCGTCTTCGGAAGACGGTCGAGGTCGCTTCTCAGGGCGTGGCCCCCGGCCACCAGGTGTTGCAGTGGCTGCAACGTTGGATGTGCCGGCCGACGGCTTCTTCTTGCCGTTGGTCTTCTTTTTCTTCTTGTCACTCTCGGAGGTAGCAGCTTCTTCTTTGGAGGATTTTTTGTGATCCTCCAAGGCTGGTTTGGAGTGCATTTCACGGCCCTCCGCAGCTCTAGCACATTTGTCTGCCAAGCTGAAGAGCTCCGTGACGCTGGTGATCTCTTTGATCGCCAGCTTCTCCAACATCTTCTTGTTTCGTACACCCTGTCTGAATGCCACAATGACAGAAGCGCTTGAGATAGAAGGGATTGTGTTGCGTACCTGAGAGAACCTCTGGATGAATGACCGCAAAGATTCTCCCCCTTTTTGCACGACCGCAAAAAGGTCCAGTTCAGTGCCCGGTCGGGTGTATGAACTCCCGAAGTTGGCAGTGAACTGACGGCACAGCTCCTCCCAACTGTCAATAGAGTTGGGTGGGAGGATCATAAACCAGGACCTGGCGGTCCCAGTTAAGGCCACTGGAAAGTAGTTGGCCATTACGGCCTCGTTTCCTCCAGCTGCTAAGATTGCAGTGGAGTATATCTGCAGAAATTCTACGGGGTTGACAGTCCCGTCGAATTTTTCCAGCAAGTGTGGCCGGAACTTCTGTGGCCATCTAACCATGCGCAGGTGCATGGCTAGGGCGGAATAGCCTCCTCCTACTCCTTCCAGAGTAGAAAGGTCTTGAGCATCCCGTCTTTCTCGAGCTCGCTCGATATGGACACGGCCATCCTGTTGGCGGTATCGGCGATCAAGCTCCGCCCGGAGGTCATGTGTCGAAAGCCGAGATGCCGTATGGGTGCGTCGTGCCCCAGAGGGCAACGACGTCACTTGCTGTGACGCAGCTCGTCTTCGGTTGTTGGAGACATGTGGACCAAGTCTTCCAGACAACGTCCGTCGCTGCGACAGGGCTCGCCCTGAAGGAGGAGGACCCTAGTTGTTGAGTCGTTCGGCCGCTGCTGCGACCAAATGCTCAACATTAGCCCTCCATTGCTCCATAGCATCTTGAGATGCATCCGGAGGTGGTGGTCGCTGGAGAAGAGCACGCGCTGCATGGAGCGCGTGTTCTGGGTTGTCACGACTTGCCGGCGCAGTATGTGACGCCGGCGCACCATCATGTTGCCCGGCACGTCTTGCCGGAGAAGATGGTGGTGGTGGGAGTGTGACTCCTGCTGGTGCTGAGGCTCCTGCTGGTGTCTGCATGTTGGAGGGATTGCCCCCGACAGCCTGATCAGCAGGTTGCCCGTTGGATGATCCAGCCGCAGAATTCACCATTCTTGAAAATCTCAGGCGCCCCTACCTGGCGCGCCAACTGTCGACTGTTGGAGTCGGCAGATCTCCTGACACTACTAAAGTGTTGAAGGAGTTTGTAGTTCGGTGTGGGCGCGCGGAGACTCAAGAAGATGAATCATGATTGGACACGAGAGACACAGTGGTTTACGTGGTTCGGGCCGCCTGAGCGTAATACCCTACTCCACGGGAGTGTGTGTGTTGTATTAGCTTGTGTGCCTAAGAGCGTTCGAGAGCCTCCTTCGTGTATCGTCGGTCTGTCCTTTTATAGTACAAGGACAAACCGTTACAAGTTAGCCTGGCCCGACATGTGGCCCCGGCGGTTACTAGTATTGATACACGATTAATTGTTGTTAATAACCCTGTAACGGGCCCTGACAGTGCCGTTACAGGTGTTAAGATTATCCAATTAATTGTCATTAACATGGAATTAATGACAATTAATCGGGTCTTGAAGTCCGCGGCTATCCTTTGACGATCCGGAGTCGTTACAACGTCTTCCGGAGGTTTGAGGCGGCCAGCTCCGACGTTTGGACACGTGGCAGCTCCGGAGCTTGCTTGTGGGAAGCGGGAAGCTCCGGGGTGGCCTGGCACGTGTCAGGTCCGGAGCTTCTCTCGGTCAGGGGTTAAGTCCGGAGGTGCCGTTTCGGTACCTAGCCCGGAGCTTCACCCTTGTGGGTAGTAGCTCCGGTCTGGCAGTACACGTGGCAACCTAGGGGTTAACCATGTTGGAGAAGCAGGTCCGGTTATGTCTGACAAGTGGGCCTCCGAGGGTCTTCAATTTGAGTAGACGTCCTTCCCTTGAGATCTTTGTAACCTCAGGGGGTGTATGGTTTTTAGGGTACCGACAACCACCTCGATGCATAACCCTGAGCTGGATGAGGTGTTCTATGTGGCCCAATTCATCAAAGGGCTGAAAATGGAACTGCGGGGGCCAGTGCAATTTCAGCTGCCCCGCACCATGAATAGGGCTATTACACTGGCGACGGTGCAGCATGACATTCAGGAGAAGGGGAGAATGAAGGCAAATCGAGGGGGAGGAGTGAATAGGACTGAAGGATGGGGTAAACCGGAAGGGAGGATAGGGGGAGCCTATCGTGACTTGTCCAGGGAGAGGCAATTGAGAGATTTCAGAAGACTGAACGGGTTGTGCTATGATTGTGGGGAGAAATTTGAACCAGGGCATGTGCAGAAGTGTTCCAAACGTAGGGGAGCTCAGGCCAATGTGTTGGAGCTGAAAGAGGGGGAGGTCGAGCTAACAGAGGGGGTGTTGTTGCAGTTGGAGAGAGAGGATGAAGAGGCCGCGGAGTGTTGTCAAGTCTCAGTACACGCCCTAGCTGGCACTCAGGGGCCTGGCAGCATGAGACTAAGGGTGATGGTGCAAAACAAGGTGTGTGTGATGTTGGTGGATTCGGGCAGCTCTCTATCCTTCGTGAATGCAGAGTTTGTGGGAAGGTTGGGGTTGCCGACTCAGAAGTGTGAACCCTTGGAGGTGAGGGTGGCTTCAGGAGATATGTTGCGCAGTGACAGAGTCGTAAAGGGTTTTGAATGGTGGAGTGGAGGACATACATTCACAGGAGATATGAGGGTTCTGGGTTTGGGAGCTTATGATGTATTGTTGGGATATGATTGGTTGGCTCAGCATAGCCCCATGCACTCTGACTGGAAGAAGAAAACCTTGCAGTTTTCAGTGGCAGGGAGGGAGGTGATGTTAAAAGGAGATCGGGAGGGAGAGAAGGATGGTCTAGATGGGATCACGCCAACTCAGCTGGACAAACTGGTGAAGGGTAATGATGTGTGGACTATGGTGGTAGTGGAGGTAGTTAAGGAAGAGACAACGAAGAAAGAAGGAGGGGTGGACCAGGAGGGTCTGGGGAAATTATTGCAGGAGTTCAAGGATGTGTTCGGTAGTCCAGTCGGGCTTCCACCCTCTCGGCCCTTCGATCACGCCATACCCTTGGTACCCGGGGCCATTCCGGTAAATGCCAGACCTTATAGGTATTCTCCACTGCACAAAACTGAGATCGAGCGACAGGTGGCGGAGCTTTTGGAGAACGGCTTGATCGAACACAGTGTGAGCCCATTCGCGTCCCCAGTTTTGCTAGTCAGGAAGAAGGACGACAGCTGGAGATTCTGCATTGATTACAGAAAGCTCAATGACCTCACAATCAAGAACAGATTCCCGATGCCCATGGTGGAAGAGATTCTGGACGAATTGGCTGGGGCGCAGTTCTTTACCAGTCTAGACCTGACGGCCGGGTACCATCAGTTGAGGATGAAGGAAGGGGAGGAGTATAAGACTGCTTTTAAAACACACTGCGGGCATTACCAGTTCAGGGTGATGCCCTTCGGGCTGACTAACGCGCCAGCCTCATTTCAGTGCGCCATGAACTCCATTTTGGGGCCCTACTTAAGGAAATTTGTGTTAGTGTTTATTGATGACATTCTGGTGTATAGACCCACTTGGGAGAAACACCTCCATCACCTGAGGTTGGTAATGGAAATACTGAGGGAAAATCAGTTCTTCCTCAAGGAGTCCAAGTGCAGCTTTGCACAAAGGGAGCTGAGCTATCTAGGGCATATTATATCAGACCAGGGAGTGAGGACTGAGGAACAGAAGATACAGGTCATGAAGGACTGGCCGACTCCTAGCTCATTTACCCACTTAAGGGCCTTTCTGGGTCTCACTGGATACTATAGGAGGTTTGTTAAGGGGTATGGGGTGATTGCAAAACCTCTGAACAATTTACTAAAGCACAAGATATTTGAGTGGACCCCAGAGGCACAGCAAGCTTTTGAACAGCTGAAAGAGGCCATGAGTAGCACCCCTGTCCTAGCCCTGCCAGATTTCAATGAGTCCTTTGTGGTGGAGACTGATGCCTGTGATAAAGGGGTGGGGGCAGTGTTGATGCAGAAGGGAAGGCCTGTGGCTTTTCTAAGCAAAGCCATAGCAGAGCAGCATAGGCACTGGTCTATCTATGAAAAGGAGTTCCTGGCCCTCATATTGGCAGTGGGCAAGTGGAGGCAATATCTGGAGAGGACCCCTTTTGAAATCAGAACTGATCACAAGAGTCTGACCTTCTTAGATGATCAGGTGCTCCAGTCTGACCTCCAGAGGAAGGCTATGGCAAAGCTCATGGGGTTGGACTTCAAGATTGTCTATAAGAAAGGAAGAGAAAATGTGGTTGCTGATGCTTTGTCAAGAGTGGAGCAGGTGATGGAAGTAGCAGTGGTACAGGAAATAACCCCACTGTGGATACAGGAGGTAAAGAATTCATATGTAACAGACTTGGATGCACAGAATTTGTTGGCTGAGCTGTTGGTGGCTAGCCCAAATGAACAGGGTTTCTCAGTGGTCAATGGGGTGATAAGGAAGGAAGGGAGAATCTGGGTGGGAGAAAATTCTGCCTTGAGAACCAAATTGATATCAGCTTGTCACAGCAGTGCTGTAGGGGGACATTCAGGCATTCATGGAACCTATCAGAGAATCAAGAAGATGTTTACATGGAAGGGTATGAAAGGAGATGTGGAAGAGTGGGTCAAGCAATGTCAGGTGTGTCAGCAGGCCAAGAGTGAGAGGACTGTGCCAGCAGGGCTGCTGTAACCTCTGGAGATTCCAAAGGCTCCATGGCAGGATATCACCATGGATTTCGTAGAGGGCCTACCTAAGTCAGAAGGTTATAACACCATACTAGTGGTGGTGGACAGAATGTCTAAGTACAGTCACTTTATACCACTGAAACACCCTTATACAGCTGTTCAGGTGGCTACTGCACTATTGGACCAAGTGATTAAACTACATGGGCTCCCCAAAATGATGATCACTGACAGGGACAAAATCTTCTCTAGCGCAGTGTGGAAGCATATATTCACTAGTATGAATATCAAACTACTGATGAGCACGGACTACCATCCACAAACTGATGGGCAAACAGAAAGGGTGAATCAATGCTTGGAAGCTTACCTCAGGTGTGCTGTGCATGAAGCCCCCACAAAATGGAAATCTTGGCTGCCTCTGGCTGAATACTGGTATAACACCAGTCATCACTCCGCGTTAGGGTGTTCCCCTTTCCAGGCTCTGTACGGGTACGCCCCAAATCCTCTCTTGGCTCCAGAGATTCCTCAGACAGAAGACACGAGCATCCAGGAGTATTTGTCAGAAAGGTCAATACATCTGGAGATGCTCAAGGAAAAACTAGCGGCAGCCCAAAACCGAATGAAGCAACAAGCAGATAGAAAGCGCAAAGATCGAGTTTTTATGGTGGGTGAGCTGGTTCTACTGAAGTTACAGCCATACGCTCAATCCTCCGTGGTAAATCGGCCCTACCCCAAGCTCGCCTACAAGTTCTACGGGCCCTTCAAGGTCCTAGAGAGGATTGGTCGCGAGGCTTACCGTCTGGAGTTGCCCGCCGGAGCTCTGGTGCACCCGGTATTTCACACATCGCAGCTGAAGCCCTTCAACCCTAACTATTCTCCGGTCTTCTTAGATCTGCCACAAATTCTTGATTTTTCCGCCGGCGACCTGAAACCCAAGATGATTACTGAGAGGAGGCTGGTGAAGAGAGGTAACAAGGGGATACCGCAGGTGAAGGTGCTATGGTCCTTACCGGAGGAGACAACAAGCTGGGAGGACTGGTTTGTGCTCATCAAGAAGTTTCCGGAGGTCGCGACTTGGGGACAAGCCGAGTTTCGAGGGGGGGAAGATGTTACGGCGGTGGATACAGTGGGGATAGCGCCGGAAGAAGGAGGAGCAAGGACGCAGGCGGAGACCTAGACGAAGGCGATGCCAAGGGAGGGGAATGGCCGAGGTGCTGAAGCGGTGAAGACTCGAGTGTTTTCTAGTGTCGGTGCGGGCGCGAGTGTGTGACGCGTGGAGTGAGTCATGGCGTATACCAGTGCTCTGACAGGTGGGGTCAGTTGTGGTGTGGGACCCACCTGTCGTACACCCCTATGTAATGTACGCGCGAACTGGAGAAGGACATGAAAAAATAGAAGGAAGAAAACCAATCTTACCCGTCTCCTCTTGTCGTCGCTTCCGGCGAGCGCACCTGCGCCGCCCGCTGCGTTGCTCACGCCGGCGATTCGACGACCGCCGGCCACGGGGACGTAACACGCCTGCGTGGGGATCCATCCTGGCCGCGTTCGATCTGGAACCGCCGGGTCCGGGTCCGCCTCGAGCAAGCGCGTGGGTGGTCGCCCACAACGCACCGGCGCAGCCACGGCGGAGGGAGCTGCAGTCCATCCGATTCCACTCCATCTCATATGTGCCCAACTCCTGCATGGAAAAAGCAAGGTTCAAAGCCCACAGAGCGGAAGCTTCTCAGATCTCAGTCAGACAAAGTTGTATTCAATAGATTGTGTCCAACAAATAAAGAAGACAAGATGTGGTTTAGATTGACTCCAGATATGCATTCAGATTTGCAAGATTGTGTCCAAGAAATAAAGAATTCAGATCTGCAAGAACGTTTTTTCAACTATATGCATCAATGCATATGACACTAATCAATCGTTTATTAATATAAACCTATATGAGGATGTGTACAAGTGCCGAAGCAACCCACAACTCTCTACTATATGCGGACGTGGACATTCACCGAGGCGCCTCACAACTCGCAACCAAGCACACAAGCACAAGCAAATACCATATAGAATTCAGCACACCACACTATTTAAAGCTAATATGATATAAGTGTTCTTATTAAAAATTACTTATATGGAACTTAAATTCCTAATTGTGAGGCGGTGGAAGCGTCCTTGGTTGCGCGGATGTGATAGGATTGCACCATGGTGATGTAGGTGACCAAATTGACTCGGGTGACCACAATTCTCCTCTTTCCTCACATTCCTTCATCTCCATGTTGGTTTCCAAACGAGCTAGCTTCTTGCAAAGATAGTGGATCTCTACTTGCGCGGTTGCATAGCGATTGCTCATGTACAGTAGTGCCTTTTGAGACCTATCCATCGCTGGCAAGTTAGTTGTAGCTTCTCGTGGTCCAATTATCTTCCCTGTACCACTCTCCCGCCGAGGGTGCAACTCAAATGTGGTATCCTCAAGCTCAAAGCGACGAGTATGGCACATACTTATGAGTGCTTCCCAGGCAGCGTCATCTGTAGCATCCTTTTGAGTAGACCTCCTGGTGGGAGCATAGTAGCGTGAGACTGCCTTGTTGGTGAAGAAAATGACAACTTCAGCAATGTCATTCATCGCGTCAGGAACGAGGGACTTCTTCTCTTCTTCTCCTTTTTACCTGCTCGTGCCCTTCTCTTCTTTTGTTGCTTGGCGGCTAGGGTTTCTCTCTCTTTTTTGTTTCTTGAACGCGGGCAAGGAGCCACCAACAAAACGCGCCAACGTAGCTACATACTTGCTTGCCTGCAAGAATATAAACAAATCAAAAATTAATATATATTAGAGTTTAAAAGGTACTTCTATCCTGAGATAATGAAACATAAAAGGTAGCATGCTCAATTATGATATAACATTTCAAAATGAAATAATAAAATGTTTGTCATAGTGTCAAACATCTCGAAGTAAGCCCTCAACTCCTCCTTGGTGACATTATCCCACAAACCTGTGATGAAAATCTTATTCGATTCGTAGTTCAGATTATGATCCACAGAAGTTGGTTGATTGTCCTGGTTCATGGGTAGTCTCGCTCGTCCGAGCCCTCTTTACTTCAACCTATATCAGACCAGATTTTACCCATAATAAAGCAATTGTGATGAAGTATTAAGCTAGCATTGCTCGATTGCATGACAGATAAGGTTCAATAACAAGCAAAAAATAACTGATTTTTATGGCATCCATGGGATCAAAGAAGAGAACTTGGTCAATGACCAAATCCGATGACAATCGGTGTAAATCAACTACAATGAAGCAGTAAGCTTGCATTGCCCAGTTACATGCCATATAAAATCAAAGTACATACTTACATTGATATTTTGGTTTCCTCCAATACTTCAATCATAGTTGAGAGAGTGTCCTATGAACAAAAACATAAGCTTTACAATTCATGCATGATTCTCATTGAGTGGCACCCAAATGGTGGAACTAAATAGGCTTACAGTCATGCGGTTGTTGGAGTCGGTAATCCAGAACCACCATTGCATCATACAGTTAGCGTGTGAGTGCACTCCAGAATCATGATTTTGAGCAAGTACTATTCAGGTGTGTTGCATTGGGACCTGAACATCACTTTATATTTCATTGACAGTGTGATTGGTTTAGTGTTAAGGTGTGCTCTTGGATGAAGTTTCATACTTATATTACTTTACAGACAGAGGAGAGCTCAACCCTTTTGGCCACCCAGGATTCATACCAATTAGATGATTTGCTGTTGTGATTTTCGAAACACGCATTTCACCTTCACTCCTCAATGCACCCACTCTTTTCACGGCTAAAAAGAATGTAAATCATGACAATTGCGTGGTTAACTGTTCCGTCGGGAGAGAGTAATGTCAAGGCAGCATTTACGGCCAACACATGAGTTGTGTTCCTTCGATAGCTCAGGATGCGTGACTGTTCTTGTGTCTATTTTCTTCTCCTTTTTTTCACTCTTTTCATTCGGACCCTTTTATTAGCTACTTTGGTCAGATGGCAAAAACTTTAGCGATGAACATTCATTACTTCTACGGCATTAGTATTAACAACAACAAAGTTTCTGAAATACAACTAGTAATCTACTAAAATTTAGGCTTATTTTAGCACAACTTTCAGCTTCTGATTCTCCAGATTCACTTCTGATTCTCCAGAGAAGTTGATTCTCTGAATTCTCCTGGTGAATCAGAATCTGTTGTAAAAAATCGTTTGGCGGAAAAATTGATTCTTGATTCTTGTAGGAGAAGTGTTTGTATCAAATGACTATATTGCCATTAACCTTGTTTTTTGAAGAAACACAAATACAAATGTATTATAAAATTTATGTACATACTGATGAGACAGAAGTTCTCTGTTTTACATCTGGGAGAAATTTACAGCAAACTAGGTGTCGATACATCGGAATTGGAGTTTCACTGGTTTATATACTGAATAGTTCACATCATTTCTGATGAGACGTCCCTCTGTCAAAGACATCAAGAACATTTTGACCAAGAGTTTAGACTCAGACCAATTTATTTTCTTCGTGATCACAATAAATGGAAACAACAATTCTCAATTGATCGCAGCAACCATATAGCAGCTTTCGTATAATTCTAATACAAAACATAATCTAATAACAGTGCAAAAAACCTAATATACAATCTACATAACACACTGAGCCCTCCTCCGGTACATAGGTTTCAAAGGAAACGAGGACCAGGAAAATTTTCAGGTTCAGAATGAGGCCTTCAAGGTTGATTATTCTTCATCTGAACTCTCGTAAGCCAAACCAAGCAAGCTTCCAGTTGTTGCCTGTCCATAAAGCAAGCTCCCAACTATAAGGAAGTAAACAGTAATGTACATTGAAGCAAAAAAGAAAGTACAACAGGGCATCAAAATCTACCACAAACTAATGACTGGCCACAAAATTTCATTCATCACAGAATCAATCATAGGGAAAGAACAAAGAATTTCACAGTACCTTCACAATAATAGTGTTTTCCTAGTGTTTCCCTCATTCCAATCAGCACTATCACCTTTAAATATTAATAGCAGGAAATCAGTAGTCATTACAAGTAAATGGATAGCAACATAACAGAACTGGAAAATTCAAGTTCTACTACATTGCGCAAAAAAAATAAGGGTATGGCAATCTCTGTGTTAGTACAAGCAGTGCATTGCGGATAAAAAATCAAGTTCTATTACATACTAACAACATGAACACAGACTGTAACCTGCACCAATGCATAACATGTAGCCTGAGTTGACAATTGCTATTAACAGTTCGACGACGTCTTGTGCCTGCAATGTTTGGGTAACAATGTTACAGACACATCAACCCAGCGTTACTATAATCATTGTGTAACCATGTTACTTTACAAATCACAATACATCAACCGAGCGTTATATACATCAACCGAGCATTACCTTCACATGTCACAAAGAGGGTGATTCTTCAGCAATTGGCAGGGGACGGGTGAGGGCTTGTTCCTACAATACAATCATGGATCCACGCATTACCTTCACAGATCACGTTTTAGGACGGCAGAGGAGGCGAAAAGCAATCGAGGATGGCCGTATTACCTTGGGACGAAACAACCTGAGGACAGCGGTGGCTGCAACAGTTCATGAATGGCGGCGGACGCGGCTTACCGCCGGGGAACGGCCGGTCGGAGGGAAATGAACGACGGAGCGCTCCGGCGGCCGACGTTAGAGGCCAAAATCGGCCAGCGCAGGGAGGTTCGGGCGTGCCGCCGCCCAAACCCTAGGGCGCCGCCTCGATCGCCTCTAGGGAGGAAGGAGCGACGACTCCACGAACAGGTACGGGGGGAGGCCGTGGTTCAGGCATAAGGCTATCTGCACCAGCCTACACTAAGCATACTCTTCCTTCTATTTTTACAGTACGTACTATAAACTTCAACTGCGCTACAGTATATACAGTATGCTTTACAACGTGCCATTGCAGACTGTCTAAGACCATCCACACCAGCACCCTCTAAAGCATACTCTACCCTCTAAACCATACTCTATATGCTCTATACTTCCAGTATGTGCTCTCACAAAAATTGTACAGTACGCTTTATAATGTATCACTGCAGATGGCCTAACTGGGTTTTGTTCTGTGACGGTGTGGGTAAATTCATGACAAGTCTAGGGTGAGGTCTATTTTTGATTTGATGAGAAGCTGTTTTGGGCTCAGGTGAAGCAGATTTTTTTTGTATTCACGTTTTCTTTACAAAAAGGAGAATTATTCTTCCTGCTCCGCACCGGAATCGGGTGTCCAAAACACCCGTTTGGTACAGCTCCACGGATTCTCAGTGAGAATCAAAAGCTGAGAGTTGTACCAATGGGACCCTTACTAGCATCCTAAAATTATTTAGAACTAAAATCTACTACATTATGATGACTACTTGTTGTGGTATAACATTGGTCGATAATTCAAAAAAATGAGGGTCATTTTCTTGGAACACATTCCAAAATGCGGCATGAGCAACAAGTACCAAATCATAAAATGGCATTTGTATTAAGCAGGGTAACAAAATCTGGACTGGAAGGAATTTTCAGGAGAAATTCCCTTTCAATGCACAGAAACACTCAATGAAGACATGCATGTGAATTTGCTAATGAGAAATGCAGCTTTTATTTTTTTGTGAATTATACGTGTGATGAACTGTTGCTTCTATTATTGATTAGTTAAATTTAAAATAAATAGAAACTATATGTTTGCTTTTTTTCAAAACAGTTATATATATGCTTACTTGATCTCCCCTCTCAGTCATCGATCTAATTAAATCCATCTATTTGGTGGACATGATAGTTGCATCAGTCGTTCATCACACGAGTGTTTTCAAGTACAACACCTCAAATATTGTCATGATTTCATTACTAATTACATTATTGTGTGTGTCTTTTTGTCCAATGTAGGTATTGGTAACAGAAACGAATGTTAACTCTTTAGATAGATTTAAGTTAACATATTTTTTCCTCGAAGTTTTATAGATTTTTTTCGCCCGATCAATAATTCGAGTGTTTTATGATATGAGCATCTTTGCTGCTTTGTCCGCCTACTCTCTGATACAAATGTGGATTGTACTTATACTCCCTCCTTACCGAGTTATTCGACGCTCGGACAGCTGATCGCAGCTTACTTTTAGTTCAATCGTTTGTCCCAAACGTCAAACTTTACGATAAAGATGGAGTATATGTTTAGAACCTTTAAAGAGAAATAGCACCTGTGGTCTAGTGATAGAATAGTACCCTGCCTTACAGACCCGGGTTTGATTCCCGGCTGGTGCAAATCTTTATTTTTTTTGTTGCTCCTACTTTCTTAGTTCCTCGTTCCTTCAGACTTGAGTATAATATTCGGTGCACTTCTTCGTCACAGCGGTGAGAGTACATGAGTAGTTAGGTATATCTAGATTGTCTGTTTCTACTTTCTTAGGCTATCCGCACTCGTTACTCTATATACTATTCTCATTCTACTTTTACAACATTTACTCTAAATTTACACTATCTAGTAAATTTTACAGTAACACCGGTGTGGACGGTCTTAGTTTCTTGTTCCTTCAGACTTGAGTCAGTACGGTGAGATGCTGCTCCACTGCGGCACTGTCTGTCAACCTTTGCAGCAACTGAATCCTTGTTCATTCAGACTGTAATATTCGGTGCACTTGTTCGTCAGGACGGTGTGAAGTGTACGCAGCAGCTTCCTTGGTGCCGAGCGATGCCATACTAATCCACAACGCGCAAACAGGTACTGCGGCACTGCCTGTCAACCTCTGCACGAACTGAATCACTTGGACCAGCGTCCAATGGTTCATATGTTCAGTAACAGAGCTCCTCAACCTCAAGCTCAAGAAGTGCAGGATCAGCCCTGGCGTCGACCACCGGCAAGGCTTTGGTCCTCCGGATCCACCAAAGATCTAGGGCGTGATGGCTGGCATTGGAGAGCCGCCTGTTATGTGAAGAGCTTGGGGTGGAGGTCGACGACAACCTTAGGCTGACTCCAAGGCAGCTACGCAAAAAAAGAAGACTCATACCGCTGACAGCGTCTCACCAAGCAAGTTTCTAAGAAACGTAAAAGTTCCGGTCTCCAACGCAGGATAGATTTAAGGAACCAAATTTCTTTCCCGCCAACTTTTTCCGCTTCCCGCGTATGCTTCGTTGCTTCGCGCCTGATTTCGAAGGCCAGCGCGTCGATTCACGTGTGGCAACAGGGCTGCGCCACAGGATACGGAAGACTCACATATGCGTCTCCCGGAAGCGGGTACTAAAAAATCATCTCCATTTGCGTACTTCGGTTGGAGACTGTTTTTCATAGTTCGATTACCTATTTCAGATTTGAGTCTCTCGATGCATCTTGCGTTGGAGTTAGCTTTAGGGATGCCCGGGACTGTTCCAGAGCGGTTCCCGCTACCGACCGACCGATGGGGGTGACCTACAATGAGCTGTGGGTACGTGGCCGACAGCAATTTTAGTCGTCATCCCGCTGTCGGCGCCCGTCTCCTCACCCTTTCGTTCCCCCGATGCATCAACCGTCCCAACGACAACAACACAAAGGACGTTGTTACCAGGACAGGGTGTCTTCGCCAAGTCATGCTTTTTCCTCATGTAGTAGTACTCGAGTAGTTAATAAAAAATCATTATACGCACACCATCAAGTTGCTAATTACACCTCCACTTTTGAAATATATGACATTTAGGACAGCTAATTCAATTTAAACTAAACCTGTTTTTTTATCCTAATCTTCATATATTTTAAACCGGACAGAGTTTCCATCAAAAAGAAATAAATTACTATTATCTTTTTTTTTTGAAATTGACGGGTTTAGCCCATATTGTATTAAAAAATTTACTACTCCCTCCACCCCAAAAGTTTGTCATATTTTTGTTCATTTTTGAACTAAAAACGATAATCTTTTATGGACGGAAGAAGTACATGAGTGGTTAGCTATATCTAGATTGTTTGGTCAGAGACCCGAAATATATTTACGTGTTTAAGATTAATGTTCTTACATACTTGTGTTCCAAGTTTTTTTTTACTCCCATTGAGATTTGTTCGCAAGACAACAAGCCATACAGGTGATGTAAACTATACAACAATATTTTTTATTCTCTCTCATCAAATTTCTTACGTCTCCACATGCACCACAAATATACTGATTGTAAAACTACTCTAGTGTAATATCTTCAATGTATGTTCTCTGTTCATTTCATTGTTATCCGAAAAGAGTATAGCTACATACAAAAATAATAACTCGCTAACCATAGCCTGCTAAAATACAACACTCCGGGTCTACTCTCATTGACTACCGATCAATGTATATCCACAAGAACACGAAACTGGAAATGAGAAGACCACACCCAACCCAACATGTAGCCTGGTGTGCCACTGAGCTGGATAATGTGCATAACCCAACAGAGTAGAAACTCGTCAGGACAACAAAAACAACAATGGTGGCAATCCTAGTGTACAAAATTGACATTCACATCAAGCCTAAGTGCCTGCTATCAGACCCGGGGATGCAAAAAGGAAGCTCAATGTCACACCTCCAAACACGAAGAGTCGCACAAGGTACGGCGAGTCATGAACCAGACAATATAAAGTGAAGGAGGCTGGCAACGAGCCCCCAACAAAACACGCCAACATAGCTACACACTTGCTTGGCTGCAAGAAAAGAAACAAAACAAAAATTAATATATATTAGAGTTTAGAATATACTTCTATCTTGAGTTAAGGAAACAAAAAAGGTAACATGTTCAATTATTATATAACATTTCAAAATAAAATAATAAAATGTTTGTCACAGTGTCAAACATCTCGAAGTAAGCCATGAACTCCTCCTTGGTGACATTATCCAACAAACCCGTGATGAAAATCTTCTTCAATTCATAGTTCAAATTATGATTCACGGAAGGTGGTTGATTGTCCTGGTTCATGGGTGGTCTCATTCGAGTCCTCTTTACTTCAACCTGTATTAGACCCAGAATAAAGCAACTGTGATGAAGTATTAAGCTAGCATTGCCTAATCGCATCTCAGGTAGGGATCAATAACGAGCAAAAAATAACTGATTTTTATGGCATCCATGGGATCAAAGAAGAGAACTTGGTCAATGACCAAACCCGATGACAACCAATGTAAATCAACTACAATGAAGTAGTAAGCTTGCATTGCCCAGTTACATGCCATAAAAAAATCAAAGAACATACTTACATTGATATTTTGGTTTCCTCCAATACTTCAATCAGAGTTGAGAGAGTGTCCTATGAACAAAAACATAAGCTTTACAATTCATGCATGATTCTCATTGAGTGGCACCCAAATGGTGGAACTAAATAGGCTTACAGTGTCATGCGGTTGTTGGAGTCGGTAATCGAGAACCACCATTGCATCATACAATTAGCGTGTGAGTGCACTCCGGAATCATGATTTTGAGCAAGTACTATTCAGGTCTGTTGCATTGGGACCTGAACATCACTTTATATTTCATTGACAGTGTGATTGTTTTTAGTGTTAAGGTGTGCTCTTGGATGAAGTTTCATACTTATATTGCTTTACAGACATAGGAGAGAGCTCAACCCTTTTGGCTAGCCAGGATTCATACCAATTAGATGGTTTGGTGTTGTGATTTCTGAATCACACACTTCACCTTCACTCCACAATGCACCCACTCTTTCCATGACTAAAAAGAATGCAAATCATGGCAATTGCGTGGTTAATTGTTCCACCAGGAGAGAGTAATGTCAAGGCAGCATTTACGGCCAACGCATGAGTTGTGTTCCTTCGATGGCTCAGGACGTGTGATTGTTCTTGTGTTTAATTTCTTCTTTTTTTTGCACTCTTTTCAACCGGACTCTTTTATTAGCTGTTTTGGTCAGATGGCTCAAACTTTAGCGATGAGCATTCACTACTTGTATGGCGTTAGTATTAACAACAACAAGTTTCTGAAGTACAGCTAGTAATCTACTGCACGATGATGACTACTTGTTGTGGTATAACATTGATCGATATTCAAACAAAATGAGGATCATATTCTTGGAACACATTCCAAAATGCGACATGAGCAGCAAGTATCAAATCATAAAATGCCTTTTTTATTATGCAGGATAATAAAATTTGGACTGGAAGGAATTTTCAGGAGAGATTCCCTTCCAGTGCACAGAAACCAATGAAGACATGCATGTGAATTTGCTAATGAGAAATGCAGCTTTTAATTTCTTTTTGTGAATTATTGGTGTGATGAATTGTTGCTACGATTATATTGATTTAGTTAAACTTAAAATCTATAAAACTATATGTTTGCTTTTTTCGAAACGGTTATATATATGTTTGCTTGATCTCCCCTCTCAATCATGGATCCAATTAAGTCCATCTATTTGGTGGACATGATATTTGCATCAGTCGCACATCACATATGAGTGTTTTCAAGTACAACAACTCATACAACAGCTGTGATTTCATTACTAATTCCACTACTGTTGTGTCTTTTATTGTCCAAAGTAGGTATTGTAAACGGAAACGAAGGTTAACTCTTTCGATAGACTTAAGGTAATAGTACATTCGTTTTGAAATAATTGTCGTTTCAGACAATCAAAAGAATTAGAAATAAACTAATAAAGATTGTCCTAACAACAAATAAATTGAAACGAATGGAGTATAACTTTTTCTAAAAGTTTTATAGGTTTTTTCACGTGAACAATAATTTGACCATTTCGTGATATGAGCATCTTTGTTGCTTTGTCCACCTACTCTCTAGTACACATGTGGATGTGTAGTTATACTAGTTTAGTACTCCCCCCGTCTCCATGAACTTGTCGTTTTGTAGTTCAAAAATGAACTACAAAGCGACAAGTTCACGGGGACGGAGGGAGTAGGTACGTGTAAAGAATAATAGCACCAGTGGTGTCGGGGTAGAATAGTACCTTGCCACGGTGCAAATCCTTATTTTTTGTCCTACTTCCTTAGTTCATTGTTCCTTCTCCATACGGTGCACTTGTTCGTCAGGACGGTGAAGTGTAACGCAGCAGCTTCCTTGGTGCCGATGCCATACCACATCCCCAATGCTCAAACACATGCTGCGGCACTGTCTGTCGTCAACCTCTGCACGAACTGAATCACTTTGAACAAGACTTTGGTCCTCAACCTCAGGACAATGCTCAAACACATCCAAGGGTTCGTATGTTCAGAAACAGAGCTCCTCAACCTCAGGCGGTGCAGGATCAGCCCTTGCGTCCACCACCAGCAAGACTTTGGTTCTCCGGATCCACCAAAGGTCTAGGGCGTGATGGTTGGCATTGGAGAGCTGCCTGTGCTGTAGAGAGGTTGGGGTGGAGGTCGACGACGATCTTAGCTAGGGATGGGCTGTAGTTTTGTTTTCAAGTACTCCCTCCATCAATAAATTTATCTAGATTGGTCAGGGACCCGAAATATATTTACTTGTTTAAGATTAATGTTCTCACATGCTTGTGTTCCAAGTTTTTTTTTCTACTTCCACAAAGTATACAATAGTTTTTTTTTATTCTTTGTCATCAAATTTCTTACATCTCCACACGCAACACAAGTATATATTGATTGCGTAATATCTTCAATGTATGTTCTATGTTTATTTCATTGTTATAAAAAAAGAGTATAACTATCCAAAAAAACTCGCTAACCATAGCCGGCTAAAATACAACACTCCGGATTTATTCCCAATAACTAACGATCAAGGTACATAAACAAGAACACTAAACTGAAAACGAGAAGACCACACCTAACTCAACATGTAGCCTGATGTGCTACCGAATTGGTTACTGTGCATAACACAGCAGAGTAGAAACTCATCAGGACAACAAAAAGAGCAAGGGTGTCAATACTAGTGTACAAAACTACCGTCACGTTCTGCCTAAGTGGCCGACAATCAGACTCGAGGCTGCGAAAAAAGAAGCCCAATGTTGCACCTCAAGAAGCTATGATAATGAAACAGTAGCAAAAGGGTCATAAATAAGCAATAAGTATAGATGGTCAAATAGACCGGGTCCGACAAAAATGGTCTGGCACAAATAATATGGTCTGGACCAGCTCGAAGCCCGGTGCAGACCGTGCTTGATTTCGGCCTCAAAGCCCATGGGCTAGCCCTGCACGGTAGGCCCAGTGACCCGTTTAAGATATGTGTACTCCAGTTACATTTCTGGTCGCTATTCAGAATATGAACAGGCGAAAACCAAATTACTCCCTCCGTTTCGTTTTAATTGTCGTTAGAACAATCTTCGTTAGTTCATTTCTAGTTCATTTGGTTGTCTGAAATGACAATTATTTCAGAACAGAGGGAGTATTTAATGATACACCAATGTACAAAGTTACTCGTATACTGTTCGTATCTGTGACTTGGAAGTGGCTTAGCTTGAAATATATTGATTTACTTAATTCCTGCAATAATTACACTAAAATTTCCTTAAAATATTTGTAAATTTCTTAGGAAATTCCTGGTCTATCTAAGCATTACAGTAACGCATTTATGTACCTGGTCCTAACTTGTGCGCTCCGCAGCGCCACCCCCGGCCAGCTACGTGGAATGCGCGGGCGCCGCATGCAGGACGTCGGCCGCCCAAGCGCAATCGCACGCCACCACCACCGTAGATAAGAACACGCTTTGGTGGCGCACGCGCGTGGCCACAGAATGGCGGACGCCGGCATCGCCGCTGCCGCCGCCGCGGCCGCGTCGGTACGGGCAGCGCATCGGCTCGCTGAGCGTGTGGCCATAGTGACCGGCGCGTCGCTTGCGATTAAAATCAAAGAGGCGTGCATGATGCTCCATATAGTTCTCCAAATGGGCCGCCCGGCACAGACCCGGCATAGGCCCAATATGGCCCGACACGATGGGGCTCGACACGACCTGGCCCGATTTGTCTTCCGTGCCGTGTCGGGCCGTGTCGTCGTGCTCACCATGCGGCCCAGGCACGTCACGTAGGTCGCTTTTTCATGCCGACTTAGCACGGCGGCACGGCAGCACGAGCGGACGGCTAGTGGAGGCGGGAGCGCGGGCGACGGCCGACGGCGTTGAAGCAGTGGTCGACAGGCCGAGGCCGATGGCGTGCGGCTGGGGCCGGCGGGTGCGAGGCGGGGGCCCACAGGCGCGAGGCCGACGGGCGCGAGGCGGGGGGCCCACAGGCGCGAGGCCGACGGACATGAGGCGAGGGGGCAGCATGCGTGAGGTCGACGGGCGCGCGGCCGGCGGACGCGAGGCCGGGGTCCGGCGGGCGCGCGGTCAGGGGACGCGGGCGTGAGGCCGGGGGCTGGCAGTCGCACGACCGGCGGGCGCCCTAGCACCTCGGTGCATGCGATTGGGGATCGGGGCAGAGAGGGGTGGCTAGGATTTGAGAAGTCACGAAGACTAGGGTTTGAGAAGGAAGTTGTATTTATATGTCCATCTAATATTAGATCTAACGGTTAGAAATAAAACTGACAGACTTGTGAAATTATCGGGCCACAACGAGCCGGCCTAAAAATCGTACCGGGCTTGGGCTGACCCAACATGCTGGGAAGACGGCCCAAGCACGGCCCGACTAACGTGCCCGAGCCGGCCCGAATATCGTGTCCGGACCGGTCCGACACTATTCACTTTGGGTCGAGCCCGTGCTCGGGCCTTGTTTTTTCATGCCGAGCCTCGGGCTGCTCGATAGGCCCAGCCCATTTGAAGAACTATAGTGCTCCAGCCTCAAATCGAGAATGTCTGGACGGTGATTTTGGAGCCAATCTATATTGTATAATCGGATCTACTGTAGCTTGCTATTATGAGACAGTGATTTGCACTTGGATCTAGATGTTGGCAGTACTATTATGCCAGGGTTACGAATACTCATAATAAGTGTTTCTTGATGCCACTTGCTGATACTGTGGTCTGTCACAGAGATGAGATCCCGGGCTGCATATATGTCAGGAGATCACTGTGCCAACGTGTCACCACGAGCCAATGTTTTTACCAACCCAGCAGCGTCTCGAGCTCATGAACTGGAACCGACATAGGCTGGTGCTCGTTTTTTTTTTCTTGTCTATATAATCTCTATAAATAGCGACGAGGTCAGATGAGCAAAGCAGACGTCCAACACCCACACGTGGGATGGCAGACGCAGCGGCTTCCCCGACCTCGCTGCCGCTGGCCGGCCGGGTGGCCATCGTCACGGGCGCGTCGCGCGGCATCGGCCGGGCCATCGCCGTCCACCTGTCCGCGCTCGGGGCCAGCGTCGTGGCCGGGTACGCCTGCCGCGCCGCGGAGGCCGAGGCGCTGGCGGCCGAGCTGCCCCGCGCCGTGGCCGTGCGCGCCGACGTCGCGGACGAGGCCGCCGTGCGGGCGCTCTTCGACGCCGCCGAGTCCGCCTTCCCTCTCTCGGCGCCGCCGCACATACTCGTGGCCTGCGCGGGAGTGATGTCCAGCGCGCCGCTGGCGGCCACCTCGGCCGCGGACTTCGACGCCATGCACGCCGCCAACACCCGCGGCGCGTTCCTGTGCCTCCGGGAGGCGGCCAACCGGCTGCGCCGCGGCGGCGGGGGCCGGATCGTCGCCGTCACGTCGTCCACCACGGCGTCGCTGCCGCCCGGGTTCACGGCGTACGCGGGGACCAAGGCCGCCGTGGAGGCCATGGTGCGCGGCCTCGCCAAGGAGCTCAAGGGCACCCGCGTCACCGCCAACTGCGTCGCGCCGGGCCCCGTCGCCACTGACATGTTCCTGGCCGGGTACAGCGCCGAGAGGGCCCGCCGCGCCGTGGAAGTCAACCCCATGGGACGGCTCGGAGAGGTCGACGATGTCGCGCCGGTGGTCGGCTTCCTCTGCACCGACGCCGCCGAGTGGGTCAACGGACAGGTCATCAAGGTCAACGGCGGCTACGTGTCTTAGACAGAGTCGCTGCACCGTGGCCATCCGGTGCCATGAGCGCCGCTTCGCGTCACGGTTCTTCATGTCATTCATTGTATCGTGACGCCAAGATGTAGCCTGTTGTAACATGGCGTCTGATGCGAACCACCGGCAATAAAAAAGCTAAGTTGCTAATCAAAACTCGGACCAAATTTGTTGGTAAGTTTGTTTCAGGCGACGACGCCTGCCGTAGGATGGTTCGTTTCAGATTGTATCGCCCCCAAGTTTGTTTCGGATTCGAAAAGAACTCTAACAGGCATGGATTTTATCAAGTCGGAAAGGAAGTCGAACCAGCGTGATGATACTCTTTCTATTTTTGAAAGTTTATCGTTTTGTATTTTATTTTTGAACTATAATGCGACAAACTTTCAAAGACGGATAAAGTATTGCTTTTACTAGTATGTATTGTTGTTTGCTCTGAAGCTTCAAATGTCCGTTTGTTCTAAACCTTCAATATGTCATGGGTAGTTACTACCTTAAATTTCCTACTGTTAGTGCTAGGATGGTGGGATAGTTAAACTAATGTTGTTGATCTAATGTCAAGAATAAAAGTCCAAGGGGGAGTACGTCATAGGTGTCCGCTCACTTGAATTTTGTCATTCACGATTCACGATACAATATTAAGCAATATGATACGTAAATATCAATGCATATAGATCTATTGGGCAACTTGACACGTAAATACCAGAACATGAGACGCGGCGAAACATAAATAGTTTTCGAGTAGAGAGAG
Organism: Tuctoria greenei; assembly: GCA_036927565.1. Classification (NCBI taxonomy): domain Eukaryota; kingdom Viridiplantae; phylum Streptophyta; class Magnoliopsida; order Poales; family Poaceae; genus Tuctoria; species Tuctoria greenei. The sequence continues at coordinate 201,938,575 of JAYESD010000008.1, read as the reverse complement.
TAGGAATTGTTAATGATAACATCTTGGCCATAAAATTTAGTGTCTTATCAGCATTGTTCTTCTGTCTTGTTTACTGAAATCAGCTAATCTCACGTATGCAACAAACCAGAAACTATAATGTAAAATGGACAGTAGAAATGTGAGTAATTTAGTTTCAATAAATATATTATTCTCTCTGGATTTTTTTTATCTGTCACGAGCTAGTTTATATCTGAACTAATCGGTGACAAATAAAAAGATCCAGAAGAAGTATAAATTTTTTTACGCGTATAATAACATACAAACACTAATGTAACTCTTTATATATAGGGATGGAAGGCGTATCTGCTACTGATAAAGCGATAGGGTATTTTGCTTCTCGAGATAATATCTTCTGGGCCCGTGCCGGAGCTTGGATGGGTATGTTTGGGCTGTCATGGGCCAAGAGAAGCTAATCTAGTCCCGGGCCTAACCCCGAGGTCCAGCCCAAACTCAAACAACCATTGGTAGCTGATCCACCGTCTGATAAGCATCTCCCGTATCACAGCCGTCTAAGTCCCCGCCCGGCCCGGTCCAACCCGCCTCCAACCGACGAGCACCGGCTCGGAGGTCAGCTAGACTAGACCCTGTACCGCACCCGAGTCGAGCCCGACCCGCGGCGCCTGGGCCCCACCCTTGACTTATTTCCCGTCCCGTTCACCTCCTTCCCCCCCCCCTCGCCTCACCCCACCTCTCTCTCACCCCCGCGCATGGCGGCGGCGGCGCGCTAGATCTAGCCCTGCCCCTCCTTCATCCGCCCCCAAAGCAAACCAGAAACCCGTCCAATCTCCATCCGTCAAGACGCCTGCCCGCCGTCCACCCGTCATCCGCGGTCAACCCCGCACGGCTCATCTCATCTAGGGTTAGGGTTTCTTCCACGGGATTTCTATTTTCCTGTACAGTCTGTGGACTAACGAATTTCCTTGCGTCGTTATTCTGACTACACTGTTTAATTAGATCTAGTTTTATTTTTTAACATTTGTTTAATTAGAATAAAACAAAAAAGTAGTGTCTGTTGTAGAGCTGGCTTGTGTTGATGCTTTGCTGAATCGTTATGTCGTTGGAGTTAAGCTTGCGGCTTTATGACTGGCAATTGGAGGTCAATGTTAGGGTTAGTAAACGACATCCTTTATGTCTGAGACGATAATTGAGGTATTATGGTATGTTGGTATAGGATGAGAGTATGCCCAGAGTATGTTTCTTGTGCGATTCTATGTGCTAGTTCGTCAACTTGTACCTATCTTAGGCAATGTACTCTGGAACCAACTGTTCTACATTCAGTTTGTAGTATGAGTTCTGGCCCTTAGTGATATGATGTCTGTGCTTACTGTGGGAGTGGTTGCTAGCTTTTCCAATTCCTGTATGTAAAGGAGAATTCTTGCATTTTAGGTGAGATACAAGCATGATGGCTCAGACCCTGCAAGGGAAATCCCTGCACTATGCACCAAAAAACTTTTCCACTAAGCAACAGATTTCGCAAGAAGACCGTGAACTGCTTCAGTTGGAAAATATCCATCAGCCTAACTCTTGTGTTCGCCGCCTTATCGCTCAAAGAATGTAAGTTCTGAAACTACCAGCATGTACAATAGTTTCCTGCGAACCTCTAGATGCTGTTTAGGCATGTTCTACTGAATTTCACTGCCATTTCTTAATGTTAAAAATTTGTTTTTCATCTAAGTTAACCTATTTCTGTTTGTATTATATCCATGCGTGCATGCATTTTTCTGTAGTTCCTTCAATATCAGCATAATGAACGTCTTGAGTGGATTGGCTATGCATACAGTTGCAATTTGGTACAGGTGGGCTGGTCTGTTTTCTAGTGCAGGCAAAGCTTCTAAATTTTGGGCACTGTGAGCTGTAAATGTCCAGTGTAATTTTGTGTAGAAACTAGAAAAAATATGTTTGATAGTGGCATCACAGACAACTTTTGCATATATATGCAGCTGCCTAGCCGTCTAGGGTCCATGTAAGTCTAGGGTCCCCGTTAGTCCTGTTTATGCAGCCAGGCAGTCCTAACTTGGCTTGCTTAATACGGATTTGGTGCTATGTGCTTGTCTGGCACCTCTCTAGATCATATTGCCTTGGGGAACACTGCTATTGCCAAGTCTGAGGAAGTACTCACTATTCATATATTTCATATATTCAATATTACGAGACTGAATTCTAACATTTTATTCATATTTTGTTGATATTATGTAACTGTTATTAATCTTAACTTGAATACTGAGTATATTACCTGTAGAACCTTGTTCATAATATGAGAAGTACGCCTGTATCTAGCCCACAGTAGGGACAATACCTGATGTAGGTATGACCGTTGACCATGCAAAAATTTGGCATCCAAATTGATATTCTTTATTGTATGATTGTTGCAGTAAAAGTTTGACATCATCTTTGCTTCCCGTTGAAGTGAGACTAGATATTCTACCGAACCTTCATGAATTTCACACATACTTTTGACTCTGACATGTTTCCGTGTTATTGGTTCGACCGTTAGATTTGAAGTAATCCTTGTTCTTGTGCAGCTACACCTGTTTCTTAGCATGGTTAAATGTCTTCGTATTTGAAAATTCCTTTTAGGACTACCTAAGGGTTGTTGCAGAACGAAATGCTTGGTTTCTATTTTTTATACTAATGCAAGTGTATATCATCTTTTCCTACATATAATTTTGAAATTATTACAGTCTTCTTTACGAATACAAGAGAGTGGTTGTATAAGCAATAGATGACCCCTTTTTCTTTATTTTTTTGAGGCTATATCTCTTTCATCACACATTATATTCTGATGCCTTCTTCTCCTGTTATTTAGTGAAGCGTACCTGAAAGGGAGTAAACAATTTTGTAACTACAGCCCAGATTGTCTTCTGAAAATGTCAAGATGCATTGATGAAAAACTCTTCAGAGATGCTCCAACAACGGTTTGTGTGCTATCATGCTTCAATTTTATATGATCAAGGAACTAAAGTTTAGTTTTCCATTTCTTTACTATCATATGCTCTCTAGAACTCAGCTACACATTGAGCTGAAGCAAACTCATAATAACATTATAGTTATTCTTGTTACTCTGTTTTGTGTGCATTGCAGTTTACGTGTTGCTCTTCAAAAAAACTATATGCATGTTTTTAATCAATTTAATCGAATTACTAAATGAAATTCGGCTGCCACAGTATTTCGATAGTTCCATATCTGAAAAAGAAAATTGATTACTTTTGGAAGTCTTGCTAACCTTTAGTCCTTTTTCTATCAGGTCGATTACTGTGATCTTAGCACTTTACAAGTTAGAGTGAATGCTGTGCTCAGTTCTATAGCATTTGGCAGCCACATAGATTCTTGGATAAGTTCAACAGTTTCACCTATGCAAAACTTACATCAGAATGGGATACCGGTGCCAGATTCTAGTATCTATCATGGTAGAATTGGTCCCGCTTTTACTAATGCACCCTCATGTGCAAGAGATGTATTTACAGGCCCAGTGTTCACTTCTCATAGTAAGTTCTGGTGATCAATTCTCTATTTGATTTCACACAATGCACCTGCAAAGGAATCATTCTTTATTGGCTTGATTTTATTAGGGTATGCGCCAATTGATCACAATATGGCTGCGGCTAATATCACTCTAGCTGGAAGGCCTGAAATATTTACAAACACCATATTTGCTCCATGTGTCTTAGCAAGTCCACAATGTAGTTCTGGCCCTGGTGGGATTGTGAGTGCTGGATTGCAGAATGGCCATATAAAGGACTATTTTCCAGGTAACTATTTTATTTTCCCATCCTCACAATATTTATTTGATTGATCATAAAGGACCATTTGCGTTTGGTCTTGGCATCATATATTTATGATTGAATTTTGCTAGGTGACACTCATCAAATTGGTAGTCCACAACCATCAATATCTGGGAGTTCCAGTCCTTTCTCAGCAGTGTGTGATCCAACTACAAGTTCCAGTACGGTGATAAGATCTTCAGTGGACTCTATCTCTGAAACCATTGGACAAAACCTTTCAACAGGCTGCAATGTAAATTCCATTGGCCAAGAACAATCACATCAACCGTACAGAGAATATGGTAGAGATTTTGATTGTACATGGAACCAACCAGATGAGCAATCAAACCTGTCAAACGTCACAACTCAAAGCCATGAGATGATGTACTTTGGTGACTACACCAAAAAGCGTCTATATCCTAAAGTAGAAGACGGAGTTGGCATATACATGGGAATGAAAGAAAAGTATTGGCACATAACTGATAGTGGGAGTTATGATCTTCCAACAGAGGCAGTGGAGAGATCTGAACAAATATCAAATAGCACGGTGTTATTACCAGCTTCTCCTATTTCAGATGAATCGTCTGTCAAGCATTGTCCAGCAAAACGCCTGAAGATTGATTTACCCAATCCTGCCCGTTTCAATCATACAGGGAGTCCAGAGGAGCAAAAGCCTATTGTCAATGGGACCCATGTATCTAGAGAAAATGTAAAATTAGAGAGCCCAGAATTACCTACAAAATCACCATGTTGCAACTCCATGGAGGGCAGCAATGCTGACATCAGTAAGATCCTTGAACCTGACAGGGAAAATAGAGAACCCAGAATTACCTACAAAGTCACCATGTTGCATAATATGGAGGCTGTTACATCATTGGAGACCCATGTATCTGGAGAAACAGCACATTCGGAAAACAGAGAAGTACCTACAAAGTCATCATGTTGCGGCTCCATGGAGGACAGTTGTGATGACACAGATAAAACACTTGAACCTGGCAGTGAAGATGTGTATAGGATGGAGACATTTAGATCACCAGAAAGATGTGCACAAACGGAAGAAAATTTGCTCTGTGCAAATGGTGACATTATGATGAAAGAGTCTGAGGCTGCGGCATTAGATCAGACACCAGGAGGTATCATGAATTCAAAGAAAAAACGAGCGGCTTCCATACTTTACACATTGACTGCCAAAGAGCTTAGAGATCACATGGAAAGTCTAAAACAGCATACTTGTATGGTAAGTGGACAGCCCTTTAAATGCTCCAGGAGTTTCTATCACAGTTATTGACTTATTGTACTCAGATCGTATCCTGTAGCTTAAATACTATGGCATATTTATTTATATAATCCTGTTTTATATGATTCTATCCTTAAGATTATTGGTTTTGTTTCATTCTGACTTGGTTGTCTTTGATGATTTTGCCTATGTAGCCATAGTTCCCATGCCTGATCATAATTTGTTTTACATTCTGCAGAACAAGGTGTCATCTGAAGAATTTCAATCAACTGAAGGCTTGCCTGATCAGAATACATGTAATTTATGTGGGATGGAGAGGCTTCTATTTGAACCCCCTCCACGATTTTGTGGCCTCTGCTTCAAAATGATCAATTCTACTGGCTGCTACTATGTGGCAGTTGAAAATGGGGTTGATAAAATTTCAATATGTAGCAAATGCCACCATCTAAGTAGTTCAAAGGCCAAATATGATAAGAGATTTAATTATGCAGAAACAGATGCCGAGGCTGAATGGGTAATATGCCCTATCTCTCTCCCCATCTATTATCTATATATAACACATCATGCTAAATAACTATTTAACACAACCATAAATTTTTCGCCGACAACCGTAATTTGTTCACCCTGCAACAGTAAATTGTTGGTTGGTGCCACCATAGTGCTAAAATAACTTATTTAACACCCAACATGCTAAATACGAGTTCTCTCTTGCTTACTATTAAGTGTATAATATTAAGTGTACAAAAATAAACATAAATTACTAAATTCTTTTGGTAATCATCGTCGGTAGCTACTATTCTCTTGGTAATATGTTTCCAGTAGTCATTGTCAGTATTTATTACTTGAATTTTATTTAGTAAATTTAGTTAGGTACTTAGGTGTAGAATAACTGCAACACCTAGGGTGTTGAATAGCATTTGTGTATATATATTATTTCTATTTATTATTACTCATCTTTTGTTTGTCCGTGCCATTTCAGTGGGTCCAGTGCGACAAGTGCAAAGCTTGGCAGCATCAAGTCTGTGCTCTTTTTAATCAGAAAATTGTAGACGAAGAGGCAGAGTATACTTGTGCAAAATGTTTCTTCAAGGAAAAGGATAGTGGGGATGTTTCTGCACTTGAGTCACCCACTGTCCCTGGAGCATGGGAGTTGCCACGAACTAAACTAAGTGATCATGTTGAAAGAAGGCTTTCCGAGAGGCTTCAGTGGGACCGGCAGCAGAGGGCCACTGCTGCAGGAAAAGGTGTTGAAGAGGTATTTTTCTCACATTTGTGTTGCGGGTTGTACACCTAGAGTTTTAGTCTTGTAGCCCTGTTTAAATGTTAATTCTGTTCTAAATATTTCTTTTCTTCAGGCTCTTTCTTATCAATAATTTGGTAGTCGTTACCAAAAACAAAAATGTATCTGCAATGTTTTATCGGGTTCAAACCAGCCTCTCTGCAAAAGCAGGGGTAAGGCTGTCTGGAAATAATCCTACCCCAGACCCCACAATGTGTGGGAGCCTTTGGCACTGGGTACGCCCTTTCTGGATTTTCATTCATACTCTGTTCTGTTGAGTTGGGAATTCTTGTCATAGTGTGGTCTTTGCAACTCACATCTAATTTCCTTATGAGAAAAGGCTTTCATGATATAGTGTTCTCATAATTTGTTATAGGCTATGGTTCCTTTATTTTAATTATATGTTTTTATTTTTGGGGAATTTTTGAGTTTGCATCTCATTCGAAGATAGGATGGTCTGAATACGGCATAGGGTTCAGAGTATGCAGGTCATGTTGTGAGTCTTTCCTCAACCAAATTGATGTTACTATCCAGGCCATTTGAAAATCCTATCTGAAAATAGGGAGTTTTAGGATTTTGGGAAAATGTAGTGATTGCTGATGCTTGCTGGTTTATGCTATCTCTCCTGTCTCCTGGAGTTGTGTTGCAAACTGATTTTGGCTCTGGGGTAAGCTTGTTTACTTCCTTTTTGTTTCTATATTAGGTACCAGGAGTTGAAGGTCTTACTCTTAGAGTGGTGTCTTCAGCTGACAGAGTACTGCAAGTACTACCTCGTTTTCAAGAGTTTTTCAAAGAAGAAAAGTACGCTCACAATCTTCCATACAAATCGAAGGTTGTTGGTTCATTCAGTGACAATTTTTTTTCCACCATAAATACCATTTTCAGCAATACATCTTGTACTGACTTCTGTCTTGTATACAGGCTATTCTGTTATTTCAAAAGATTGATGGTATAGATGTTTGTCTGTTTGCCATGTATGTACAAGAATATGGTTCAAACTGCCCAGCACCAAATCAAAGGCATGTTTACCTTGCGTATATTGATTCTGTCAAGTACTTTAGACCTGAAATCAAATCTGCAAGTGGGGAAGCTCTCCGTACCTTTGTGTATCATGAAATTTTGGTATGAGAAATGCAAATATTAGTTAAACACTTATTCTTCTTGGCCTGCATAATCTGACTTCCAATGTTTATACTTTATTTAGATTGGTTATCTGGATTACTGCAAGAAACGGGGGTTTGTAAGCTGTTCCATATGGGCTTGTCCATCCACAAAGCGTGATGATTATGTTTTATATTGTCATCCAGTAGCACAAAAGATGCCCAAATCTGACAAGCTTCGGAGCTGGTTTGTCTTCCTAACACAATATTAAACATATTACTTAGTTAATCATTTATCACCAATTATTTTCTGTTTTCTTAATAATTTTAGGTACCAGAATATGATCAAGAAGGCTGTTAAGGAAGGTGTTGTTGTGGAGCGCAATACACTTTATGACTTTTTCCTTCAGCCTACCAGTGAATGCAAGGCCAATATCTCAGCGGCATGCTTGCCATACTGCGAGAATGATTTCTGGCCTGGAGAAGCAGAGAAACTCCTTGAGAAAAAAGATGATAACACCTCACAGAAGAAAGAGACACAAGTAGGAAGGCTCTTACGTGTTGCCAAACGTGATGACAGAAAAGGAAACCTTGAGGATATGTTGCTTGTGCACAGGGTTAGTTTATTTAATTTGTGATTTTCTGCCGTTTTCTGCATGTTACAAAAACATAACATGTTGATTTATTATTGTTGCCCAGCTTGGAGAAAAGATGCGCCCCATGAAAGAAGACTTTATTATGCTTTGTCTGCAGCAGTTTTGCAAGCACTGTCACCAACCTATTGTATCTGCTAAAAGTTGGGTTTGCACCAGCTGTAAAAACTTTCATCTTTGTCAGAAGTAAGCACTTTGATCAATTTTATCATTTTGATGCTCTGTATCCCTGACTTTTTTTTGTGCTTGTTTGCTGATCAAGTGGCAAATGTGAATAAACCTCTCCCTTTTTTTGTTACTTTGATAACATTGTTGGCTTTCATAGATGTTATGCGGAAGAGCAGAATATTGCACTAAAGGACAGGCACCCAACTTCAACAAAACAGAAGCATATATTTCAAATGGTATGCATGCAACCGTCTTTTGCGCTCAATTCATCAATAAAATAGGACAATGACATTGCTTACTTATTTTTAATAGACATGTGATGAAATTTATATACTAAATGCTGTAGCTAACTGTCCAACAGATTGCAGTTGAACCTCTTCCTCAGACTGATGATGGAGACCCAACAGTGGAAAGCAAGTATTTCGATAGCAGAATTGACTTCTTGAAGCACTGCCAAGACAATCAATACCAGTTTGATACCCTCCGGCGTGCAAAGCACTCTACAATGATGATTCTTTATCTCCTACATGATTCTGCTTGTTCTGCTTGCCACCAGGGCATGGATCAATGCTTGGCTTGGCGATGCCAAGTTTGCCTAGGATGCAGCTTTTGTGATGCATGCTATAAACAGTCTGGTCAAAGCTTGCATATTCATGAATTGAGACAGACTGATAACCACAAGTCATTGCAGAAGCTCACTCAACAGGTATACATCTTAAACTAGCGACCGAATCTTCTTCATATCTTGTGTCCCCTATAATTCTAATATCTGCATGTTGTGTTTTTGTTTGTCTTGGATGATTTTATGAGATCGTTTCATTTCTTTTAAGATCTTTTATGGAAAATACGAAACTATTTTTTTTAGTGCAATTGGTTCTACCTGTAACGTAGTAATCAATGTTGAAATTTGTTCTCTACTTGGATATTCTTGAAATGATTTAATTTTGAATTAACTTCTGAATCTCTTGTTATACTGCAATGACTTTTCCCACCATCTCTTAAGAAAGTTTGACATGTTTTTGTAGGACTACTTAGAAGGCTTGGTGCATGCATCAAGATGCTTTGATCCTCGAAATTGCTCTTCTCGAATTTGTGTAACCTTGAAGAGATTGTTCTTCCATGGTGTACGATGTACTATCCGTGCTCGCAATTGGAAAGGTTGCAAGAAGTGTGTATTCATGTGGAAACTTCTGGTTAGCCACTCAAGATATTGTAATCACGATGACTGTATGGTTCCCAGATGCAGGTAAAACTACGCTTCCGTCTTCCTTATTCAGCTCATCTCTGGAAACGTGTGATACTTGACAAGAAATTTCACTAATTTTGGTCAACCACAAATATTTTGTAATCCTTGCAGGGATATCAAAGTATACATGATTGAAAACAATCTCGCTTGGCCTGTAGCAGGACAGCACATCAGAAGTCAGCTTCTTGTATAAAGTAGTGTACTTGTACTGGTTATTTTTCGTTAACTAGTAAAATTTGTTGGTAGAAATGCAATAAACAGCGGTTGGGCAGATGGACTACAAGGTAAATAAAGTGACGACTGTGTCCAGTGGTGGAGGTGATGGGGAGGCGACTGTGTCCAAGTTTCGCTGGTTTTCCTGTCATTTGCAGATGGGCCAAGTATTTCTCTAAGCTCACATAGGCAATCTGACATTTTTGTTTTAGTGCTCGTACATATCCTGTACATATTATAGCAGTTTACTTGTCACTCATAGATGGATCAAAATAATAGATTATTTCATTCCTTTTTTCTTAAAGATTGTATTGAACATGGCCACATTTCTGTTCAGTGTTGCTGTGCTGTGGCGACATCCCAAATCTGACTCCATGTGCATATTTTTCGTTGCTTTCCGGTGTCCTCCATGTGAAGTGCTACCTGTGGAACTGAGTCTGTTAAGCAAATTAGAAGTAACATCATACAATGGAGGGCACTCCAACAGTGACTAAGGGCATTAACCAATGATTGGATAGCTCAAAGACAGAATATTTTCTTACTGAATACTGTCATTTTAAGTACTCAGAGATCAAAGAGTGAGATCAAAGTTAATACAGCCTTGACCCATGACTGATGGAAATCTTATGAATCAAATATCTTTTGATAGCACCAAACCCATTCAGGATTTGTTCCCACTCACTGCCTGATAGCAGGCCTGGCCAACGGCCAAAACTCATCACTACTTTGGAGTATGGATTTTTCTCCGTTTTATGGTTCACAAATGCTTTCTAACCCATCAAGAATTTGCTTCATTGTCTATTTCAAATATTGCCTGAGTTTATAAATTACCTGTTGTTGTCATTACAAATATAGTAACCCAAGAAATATAGTGATACAAAAATAACAATAATAATGCAATGATAAATTGATGAGGCATGTGAAATAATGCAATAGTAGCTATAGTTAGATTTATTATATTAGCTGCGCAAATTCGTGGATCAAATCATTTTATAAAAATGTTGTTAATTTTTCAATAAAAAAATTAGAGGCAAAGGGGAGAATATTAGAATGATCTGATAGAGAATTACTCCCTTCGTCTCAAAAAGTTTATCGTTTTGTAGTTCATTTTTAAACTACAAAGCGACAAATTTTTTAGAACGGAGGGAGTATATTGAATTCTAATATAGCTTGCAAATAGATATATAAAATGCAGGAAAAATAGTAGAGAATGTAAGTTGACTCCCCAAATTAAATTGAAACCCCGGGGATGTTATGATTTGTGTCCCGGTGTGCACAAAACTCGAAACTGATATTTTCCAATCTGCCTATTTTGTTTATTTGTCTTGTATTTTCCCTTTAGTTAACCCTCAAATCTTTCACATGTAAATTGTGCCGGTAAATGCCAAGCAAGCTCCAACGAAGCAGTGTCAGATCGAAGTCACGCAATGAACGACCTTTTGTCGTCCACAGAATTCACCACACGCAGTGAGCACGTCGCGACGCTAGGCGCTACACTCGCGCTGTGCCATCACAGTCACATGACGCAGAAATGGCCGGCATGCAAGCATTCTACACCAACAACGTACTGCATGGGTTAATTAGCTAAAACTGCATGCGAGCGAGTTTAAATTAATTCGATCGATCTCCTTTATTGATATGTTTATCATTCCATCATCTGCAGCACAAAGCCACATATGTCTGGCTATGAGCCCATGGCTAGCTAGAGATCGATAGATCACTTCTGTTCTCTCTTCTCATGGCTCATTATTTGCCTTCTTCTCGTCATGGTCATGGTCGTAATGGCCATGGCCGTCGTCGTCCAGGCGGCGGCCCTTGCCGATAGACGAGACGAAGGCGTCCAAGGTGCTTTGGTCCGACCGGTAGCTCTTCTGCGTGAACTCTTGGAACTCGCGCCAGGTGAAGTCCGGGTACGCGCGCGGGCGGCCGGCGGCGAGCAGCCCCGGCGGAGGACGGACGACGCGGTCCAGCTGCGGGTTGAAAAAGAAGGTGAGCGAGCGGCGCGCGACGCCGCTGTTCACGACGGCGCGGTGGAGGCAGCTGGCGTGGCGCCCGTCGGTGAGCGCGGAGAAGGTGTCGCCGATGTTGACGACGAACGCGTCCGCGCGCGGCCGCACGGCGCGCCACTCCCCGCCGACGAACACCTGCAGCCCGCCGACGTCGTCCTGGTGCAGCAGCGTCAGCGACGTCGGGTCGCGGTGCGGGCCCGTGCCCAGCGTCAGGTGCGGCTGCTGGCACGGCGGGTACTGGTTCAGCCGCATCAGGGAGTCGCTGTCGGAGAAGAAGGCGCGCAGCACGCCGCGGTCTTCCAGGCCCAGCGCCGCCGCCAGCAGCTCCGTCACGTCCAGCGCCAGGCGCGTCATCACGCCGCAGTACTCCTGGCACACTTCCCTGCATGCAACACATGCACGTAAGGTTATCCTTCGAATTTTACACCGTACCGTACCATCAATCAACGAGCACTTCTTTTTTGCAAAAGGATCTAACAGAAAATTATATTTCGCAATGATATATAGGCTAATAAGTTTTATTAAGAAAGAGCCAAACATCTATAACTTACAAATTTTTTTATCATGAAAACATCAATTTTCTACTATATATAACCACATATAACACGAAACATTTAAGTGATACTTAAGTCTCAGGATGAACCAGATATAGTTACAGCACGCCAGATATGTTATCATTTATACTTAGATATGTTATCATTTAATTAGCATTTATGTTTTACTTCCAAGAAATATTTATTCTAATAAATGACAAGAATATACTCCTTCCTTATCTTTTTAATTATCCTTTATTAGACAGCAAATTCTAGTTCATTTCTAGTTCAAATCTTTGTCTAAAACGTCAAATAAAAGAATAAGGAGAGAGTAGCTTGCATGTGACTTTTATAGTACTAACATGCATCTATAAGGAGAGATCACGATAAAGCGATGGTGAAACACTTACGTACGTATCACTTAAACGTTACGAACGATAGTCAAAATTAGTAGGAACTTCCATTTAAGTGATGGATGAATCTTTCAACATCACTATTCATTTTGAATCAGATGGTAATTAACAAATGAGTATTAACATGTTAACACCATAAATAATTAAGACCATTTACACCAGACAATTAATCAACTTGCATATACGGCTAGTAGACAAATGGTAACTTCTTTCCATGCATGATGACTTAAAAGACACAGTTGGACGCTATAGATGCTACGCAAGAAACTCTCACGCGTTCCAACTAGCTAGAGCATAATTTTTTATTTTTAATTTTTTGCAAACATTCATCAGCATTTTTTTTTTAATTTGTAACCGCGCGCAATAACAGAGGATATTGATGTTGGCCGGCGATCGATGCATGAGGAGAAACGTGGGTCGTACGTACCCCATGTGACGGTAGTCCTCGCCGAGGACGGCGACGAAGTAGTCGACGACGGCGCGCTCGCCGCCGGGCGCCGCGGGGCAGTTGAAGGAGAGCGTCTCCTTCCAGGGCAGCTTGCAGTTGAACCGGCCGGTGAAGCTGCTGGCGTAGCCGTGGTTCTCGCCGGGGCGGCGCTGCGCGCGCTGCTTCTCGGCGAGCGGGCGCGCGTAGAAGGCGTCGAGGCAGCGGTACATCTCGGCGAGCAGCGCCGGGTCGACGCCGTGGTTGACCACCTGGAAGAAGCCGTGCCGCTCGCACGCCTCCGCCAGCCCGCGCGGCAGCTCGCCGCCGCCGCCGCGCAGGAACTCGGCGAGGTCGACCACCGGGATGTCGATTTCCTCGACGCCGGGCGCCGGCGCCTCCTCCGCCGGCCACACGAACTGCGCCGGCACGCTCTCCTGCCGGCTCAGCACGGTCGCGTCGAACACCACCGCCATCGTCGTCGCGCCTGAACTGAACGGATCTCGACCCACGCACTCTCTAAAGACGCTGTGGTTTGGAGACGACGTACGGCCGCCGCCGGCCGACTGGCCGTTTGTATATATAGAGGCGGAGGCGGGGGCGGTGCGCTGGCTGGCGTGTCGTCACGCTGACCGATGTACGTAGGGTCAAGAAGCTTCACCTGGTCTGGTCGGTGGCGAGGGGGGCTGTTTTTGGCACTGGTGTATATTCAGCAAATCTGTCTCTATTAATGGGAGCACACATGATATGCATCTCATCCTTGCTGCCTTGCCTTGCCTTGCGTTAATTACTGGGTTAACTACACTGTCGTAGTAATCCGTCCAGGTTCATCATGCCAACAGCTTTCTCTCTAGTCTCGTAGTTCAGGCGTTTCTGTGTTCGTCAGAGTTTGTTGTCTCATCTGTAACAAATTTTGTCCATGCATGTACAGCTAAGCACAAGTAATATTGTAGCAGAGCATGTGTAAGATACTCCCTCCGTCTCCATAAACTTGTCGCTTTGTAGTTCAAAAATGAACTATAAAGCGACAAGTTCATGAGGACGGAGGGAGTACTTGCATACTGCCACCCCATTCTCCAGCTACTTCTTGATGAGTCACTGATGATGCATGCATGGCGTGTTTGATGCATGGAAGAGAGAACGAGGATCACCGTGTGCAGTGTCACTCTGAATAACTTGTGCTCTATCTTTGAACTGGTATACTAACAAGCTCTCTCAAATAGAAGCAAGAAACTTGCGTGATGGCCCGACACGGTGCTTGTTGCGGCGCCGCCGATGTAGATCCTTGATATAGTCGCTCGCCATTGCAGCCACTGTGAGCAGTCTATCTCTCCATCATCGTATCTTGTGGAATGCGTCTACTAGCTCATCACAAACTTTTATTTTGTATTTTTAAGTTCATGAACTTGTTCATATGTGTCAATTGGATCCATGCATGAATTTTTTGTTTAATGTTACAGATGCATGGATCTTATAAATTGTGCACTACATGTTCATCCTCTTTCACTAAACATTTACTCCCTCCTTATCATTTTATTTGACGTTTCAGACAAGGTTTTGAACTAGAAATGAACTGGGATTTGTGTCTGAACGTCAATTAAAAAGATAATGAGGGAGTATTTCCTAAGTTAAGTCTCATCAGGTCTCGTTGGAGAGGAGCGCGCGTTGCAACTGCTTCTATTGTGTGCCTGTGGGTTTGTACAAAAGCGACTACAATCACCATTTCTAGCATCAACATGTGATTCCCAGTCTATTGAGTTTTTTGCAATCCAACCTGATGGGGGGGGGGGGGGGGGTAATATATCATATAAAGAGATAAAAGGGCAAATGATGTTATCTACAGTATCAACATTGAAAGGGAGTAACAACCCCAATGATTTTCTCTCAGTAGCGTTCCTCAGCCAAAGAAAGAGTGTGAGAAAAAGTGACATATGTGGGATGCACAACGGTTCACATACATCGACGAATAGGTATGGGTCCACAGTGCACCATTTAAAAAGTTCATGCGCCTATAACTGTAAAAAAGTTCATGAATCCGAATAACACAGCTAGATGGGTTCATGAATCCAGCAATGCAAATTAAATTTTATGAACCGGTACGAAACAAATGAACAAATTCATGTACCTCTAATGCATTTTGCTCTTAGATAATTTGAGTAAGATGTGTGCAAACTCAATTCTTGTACATACTGTACCACCACCTTGCACCACCACCTTTAGCACCACTGCTGAAACCAAATCATTACTAATCATCATGATGCTAACAAAATTACCACAACACTCGCACATAAAAGTAGAATTAGTCAAGTTATATCGGCAACGACTAGAATGCAACCAGAGATTTGGTGCAGAAGTACAATCAACCACACTCTCTACCTTTGGATCTGCATACTACGATTGATGCATATTTTTATTTAAATACATGTGTTCCTCTGTTATAAATACATGTTTCTATTACTATTATCAACTTATTCAAAATTCAATCTTCCATGTGTTGCTGAATTCAACAGAAAACAATAACGACTAGTATATCATGACATCACGGAATGAAGTAAAGAGGGTCAACAAGAAACTTTGTTCTATTTATTCATGCTTAATGGATTATGAAGATAATAGAGAGATATAGTATGAGAAATTGTCACACTTGAGTAGTAGAATAATACTTTTTTTAATCATTTCAACATTGAAATGTCTATTTTAAAGGGAACTTAGACTAGTGATTAAGTAGTACATCAAGTAGCATTCATCGTATCTTGTGTTTGATTCCACGTGTGAACGAATTTAACAATATTAGATGCAGGTATATTACAACTCATGAGCCTTGTTCCATACAATAGCACTAGAGTGTCTGCGTTTACATTTGACTGTAACAAGCTGATCATAATCTCATCCTTGTATACATATATAAAACAAGGGAATAACTGCTATGCAATCTGCTGTTTCGTGCAAGCGTGCAATTTTCACATCTCAACCGTTCTCTACCAATCTAACAGTGGTGCACTCAGAGTTCTTTTTGCATATTGTCAGCAACACCAGGTGAGAGGTTTTAAGTGCTAAAAGTGCAGCACCCTTAGATAGAGAACGATTGAGATTTGAAGATTGCACGCTTGCACGAAACATCAGATTGCACAACAGTTGTTCTCATAAAACAATTGAGAATACTTAATTATATTTATACGGAAATCCTTAACAACAGGTGCCTCAAATCAGGTCTTTTTCAGGTGACGCTGTGGACCATCGGATTAGCTTTAGGATTCGTGTCAAATTAGTTATCATCTTCCCAACCCTACCTGACTCCATCCATCGGGCATTCCAGGGAGAGCCGAGAGCGGCGCAGGCGAGCGGCAGCGGCCTAGCGAGATGGCGGCGGTGGAGCAGACCGGTGCGGGTGGCGACGATGACGGGACGGACGCGGGGCGACGCGAGCAGCGACAACGGGACGGGACGGACGCGGGGCGACGCGAGCAGCGACAACGGCGCGGACGGCGGAGCCCGCATCGGCGGCGGACCCGGCGGCCCGTGGCGGCCCATGCAGTGCGGTGGCGGTGGCGCCACCAGGTCTGGGCACGGCGGGTAGTGGGACCACGTCCCCGCCGCTGATGGGACCACGTCCCCGCAGCTGATGTCGCCGTCGAAGTGGTCGGGACGGAGACCGACGCTGAGGAGATCCATCCCGAGGCCCCGCGTCGGCGCGACGAACCGCTCCACGGCCTCGCGGCTTGTCGGGCCAAGCGTTCCTGTTGTCCTCGCCGATGATGACGGGGAAGCTGCTGCCGCCGCAGGCGACGAGGAGGCGGAGGCAGTCGCGCCAGTACCGCTCGCCGCCGGTGCCGTACACCGTGCTGGAGGCTCGAGGCTCGCGCGGATTGTATATATATATAAACAGCCGTTTCGTTTCGACAGGTTGTGTGCCGGTTCTATTCTTCCAGTCGTCGAAGCTTTTTTTTTTTTTGGTATTGCAATTAGTTGCAACTTAGCGGCATGTGGTAGGGACTAATTCGATCATGAATGTAGATAGCATCATGGATTGCTACATAGTTCGGATGCACTTACACACGGGGTGGACACTGCAACGGTGGAGTTGAATTGGCAAGTTTGTTGATGTTTGAATCAACAGGACACGAGGTGTTGATTAACATTGCCCACATTCACCTCCAAGCGGTGCTTGCTTATCAACTAGATGTGCTTTGACCCAAACTTATTTACTTCTAGTTCTTGTTCCTGCATTTGTGTTAGTTCGTATGTCTGCATTACTCTCTTCTTATTACTGATGAGATGGGAAGCTTATGTATGTCTGCAGCACATCGGTAGCAATGGCCCAGGAGAGTTGGAAACAGGAGTCTCCCCACGCCCCTGAGGCCCCATTACTGTGCATAAACAACTGCGGTTTCTTCGGCAGCAGCATGACGAACAACATGTGCTCCAAGTGCTACAGAGATTTCATCAAGCTGGTGGAAACGGACACCCCCGTGGTGGTCGAGAAGAAGGCGACGATCATGACAGCATCATCGTCATCGTCGTCCACGAATCCATCTGAGACAGCGAAGCAAGATGATGCCGTGGCTGCCGCCGTTACAGCTGCTGTGGACGAGAAGCAACCAGCAGCACGGGAGCCGCCGAAGCCACCACCACCCAGCAACCGGTGCCTGAGTTGCCGCAAGAAGGTCGGGCTGACTGGGTTCCGGTGCCGCTGCGGCGGAACCTTCTGCTCGCTGCACCGGTACACGGACTCCCACGAGTGCACCTTCGACTACAAGAAGGCGGAGCGGGAGCAGATTGCCAAGCGGAACCCGGTTGTGATGGCCGAGAAGATCCACAAGATCTGAATGATGATGGTGGTGGTGAAGGGGGTTGTTGTCGTTGAACAAACAGCAGTTCTTGGATGCCCAGAGCCTCCAGTTTGCTTCAGCAATTAGGTTCCTTTCAGAGGTCTGGTCTGGTTTAGTGTGCTTAGAGGTCTGAGATGTGTCTATCCTTCTCTCTTATCATGGTTCAATTCTCTCAATTATGTAATGTAATGATGTAAATATTATCTATTCAAACTGTAATTTAATCATATTCCTTTCTATACCACATCTGTCACTTTTGTTGTACTAGATCATGACTGAAAGTGGCATTACAATTGTGTCGTGCTTGTTCAGACCCTGGATGGTCGGCAGTTCGTCACGTCGCTTGTTTTGTGCTGAAAAGCTGCCGTGGTTTCGCGTCGTCGCTACCTCTCCAAGTTGTGGCCGCCAAGACGATAAGATAAATGTTGCACGTCAGTAAGCTTATTATGGTCACGAAGGTCCCAAGTGGTATTGACATGTCACCGGTTTTCTAGCTACCACTATTTAATTAGTTATTGTGGATCATGACTGAAAGTGGCATTACAGTTGCGCCATGTTACCACTAGTTTGCTTGTTCGCCATTGTGCAGTCTGTTTCGCTAGGTTTTCAAACAGTACATTTCCACATTACCATCTTGTTGAATATTTGTCTCTGGGTTTTAGCTAGCATGTCGGTCACAGAGCAGACTGAGAGAAACTGTATTTCGTTCGTGAGGTTAACTCAAGAAATTCAACCAGAACGTAATGATGATGAGACTATGTGAGAGAAACGGATCCGTGCATTATCGCTTGGTTCGAAGTTCGATATCAATTACAATAAATTTTTAGGTGACAAAATCAGAGGCTATATTTTTTTTTCTTTTTTTTTTTAAAAAAAGGGACTTATTGCATCTCAACGAACTAACTACCACTACGGTATGATTGCATAACACACGAACGGTGAGGACCACAGAGATCTTGGTGGTTCGTGGTCATCAGACGCGGCTCGTGCCACGTCAAGAGTAGCAAATACGTACTTTGATCGCATCACCGGCCCTACGAAACCGATACATACAATACATACAAACACGAAAAGCCAAAAGAAAAAACGGCACTTACTTCGTCAAGAGTCAGAAGTGGCTGGTTAAGATCTCACGTTTCTCGGGAGAAATCAATGGGAATCCGAATGTTTTTCTTCGTCATCCTCGACTTGCCGATCGTAAAGCTCCGAACTTTTTAAAGAAAATAACAAAGAAACAACAATTTCTTCCGAATCAAAACAAAAAAAAAAGAGATTCAAAGAAACACCATTGCAGGCATCGAGTCAGAAGTAGCTGGTTAAAAGATCTCACGTTTCTCGGGAGAAATCAATGGGAATCCGAACGATTTTCTTCGTCATCCTCGTCACGCCGGCTGACAAACGTTTTAACAACAATCGAATGAGAACGACGAAGCTAAAACGGGCCAGAACGAGTAACAAAATCCAGAGAGTAAAGAAATAAATAAATTTGCCTGCTTTGTCACCGGCGAGCGCCCCGGAGTGAAGCAGAGGACGCCTGCCCCCGTTTTGGTTCGGTCTCGCCTACGGATAGATCGCTCGACGCACCCGGGTGCGGCGGCGGGCGATTGCAACGTTACGCCGAGCAACAAGAAACCAACCAATTACTAACAAATCAAAACGTAAAAACGGACAAATCGAAGAGGAGGAATTAAGGGAAGCGGCGAAAATGGTTGTCGAAAAACGATGGTTGGAAGGTTAGGGTTCATGGAGGAAAGGCGGTGAACTCTAACTCGCATTGACAGGGATTGTGGTGGCGGCGGCGGGTGGAGATCAGGGTACGGGGCTCGTGCATATTTGTAGGCGAAGTAGCTGGTTGGGGATGTTCTTTCGGGATCGGAATCGGGCTCGCTTGCCGCGGGCCGTACCATGGGCTTGTATTGTGGCCCATGGAGAGGAAACGCTGTACCCAATGTCCGTGGAGTCGAGGAGCCTGCAGAAGAAGCCGACCTCGCCGACGATGAGCGGCCACGGCCTTGAGCGCCGCCACCACCTGCGTGTCGGACTTGGCGTCGAACACGTCGGTGTACGTAGATGATGCCGCTGCGGTTCACCGTTCACCGGCGTATCGCCGCCGTCGAAGAAGGCGGAGTCGTCGTTGCTGGAAGTTGTTGTCGTGAAGGGTACAGGACATAATCCGGAACGGGTAGACGTTTGACGACAGTGAGGGTCGCGTTGTCGTTCTTGGACAGGAACTTTGCGGTGTAGTATGTCCGGAGATGGTGTCGGAGCGGAAGCGGCACCGGCTGACCATGATAATACGATCGCCGAGGCCGGCGTACGTCCACTACTACAAAAAAACATTTTTACAGTCGCTTCTATATTTTTTTACAGACGGTCCATTAAAAGTGCCGCCTGTGATGTGAGATGAGTTAATAACCGTCTGTGATAATAGAATATCACAGGTGGTCTGTAACAAACAACCGCCTGTGAAAATATATTGATTTTCACAGGCGGCCCGTAACAAAAACCGCCTGTGATAATAGTCATTATCACAGGCGGTCCGTAACAAACAACCGTCTGTGAAAATATAATGATTTTCACAGGCGGTCTGTAACATAAAAACCGCCTGTGATAATGATGGCTCCTCATTGGTCCGCTGCTTCATCCCACGGATCACTCTTGGACTTCGTATCTTCGTTGTCCGCTGCTTATCGATCCAACGACTCAGTTTAGAAGCCGCACGATAGATGTGTCTATAACAGCAGCAGCCACGGTTCAGTCTGTGATCCTCCGTCAGCCTCCCAAGGTACGGCTTCCGGCGGCATCTCCCAAGGCGCGGCTGCCGGCGGCCTCTCTCAAGGCGCGACTAAGGCGCGACTTCGTTTGCTCCAGACCTCGGCGGCTCCGGCGCGGCCTCCCGACGAGTGCGAGCCCTGCCGACGCGAGCACGGGCGCGGATCTGGCATAGTCCACCTCGGGCTCCCGGCGGCGCGGCTGCCGGCGGCCTCTCTCAAGGCGCGATTAAGGCGCGACTTCGGTTGCTCCGGACCTCGACGGCTCTAGCGCGGCCTCCCGACGAGCGCGAGCCCTGCCGACGCGAGCACGGACACAGATCTGGCACAGTCTACCTCAGGCTCCCGGCGGCGCGGCTCCGGCGCGCCTCCCGGCGAGCGAGCGCCCTGCCGGCGTGGGCGCGGGCACAGATCCGGCGCGGTCTACCTCGGGCTCTCGACGGCGCGGCTCCTCCGGCTCCAAGCGGCACGACCTCGTCGGGCTTCGGGCGGCACGGCTCTTGGCGGTGCGACCTCCTTCGTCACTTGGCGGCACTCTTCCAGCTCCCGGCAACGCGGCGACCTCCAGGCGGCGCGGCCTCTTCTGACTCCCGGCGGCACATGTGAATTTTTTTTGTTTCACTAGCCATTTTCACAGGCGCTTTTTAATTAAAAACCGTCTGTAAAAATCTATTTTCACAGGCGGTTCTTAATTAAAAATTTTCACAGGCGGTTTTTTATTACCGACCGCCTGTGAAAATGCATTTTCACAGGCGGTTTTTTATTAAAAACCGTCTGTGAAAATGTAGTTTCACAGGCGGATTATGCAACCGCCTGTGTTAATCGATCATTTTTACAGGCTCTTCGTTACAGGCGGTTTTTAAAACCGTATGCGATAATATGTTTAGAACCGCTTGCGATGAACCATTTTATAGTAGTGGTCTCTGTGCTTAATTGTTCTGCAGCGCCGGGATCGGAAGGTGGTGTGTGGATCGACGAGCGGCGAAAATGGTAGTGGAGTGATGGAGGAACAGCTTGATGAGGTTGAGGAGCTCAGTTACTGAACATCTGAAGTAGAAGTGATTCAGGCAGTGCCGCAGCATGTGTTTGCGCGTTGTGGGTGTGGTATGGCATCGGCACCAAAGAAGCTGCTGCGTACACTTCACCGTCCTGACGAACAAGTGCGCCGAATAGGTAGTAGGAGCAAAAAAATATTAACGATTTGCACCAGCTGGGAATCGAACCCGGGTCTGTACCGTGGCAGGGTACTATTCTACCACTAGACAACTGGTGCTTCTGTTCATTTTTCTATGTACCAAAGTATTATAACTAATAGGTAAATGTGTACCAGAGAGCAGATGGACAAAGCAGAAAAGATGCTAATAATATAAATGCTCGAAATATTGATCGCGCGAAAAAAAAATCTAAGTTTCAAGAAACAGATTGTGTTACCTTAAATATATCTAAAGAGTTAACCTTCATTTCCGTTTACAATGCGTACTTTGGACAATAAAACACACAACAATAATGTAATTAGTAATGAAAATCACGGCAGTTGTATGAGTTGTTGTACTTGAAAACACTCGTATGTGATGTGTGACTGATGCAAATATCATGACCCCCAAATTGATGGATTTATTTAGATTTATGATTGAGAGGGGGATCAAGCAAACATATTTTTTTTATTGATTTTAAGTTTAACTAAATCAATAATAGAAGCAACAGTTCATCACAAGTATAATTCACGAAAACGAATTAAAAAGCTGCACTTCTCATTACCAAATTCACATGCATGTCTTCATCCTGAAAATTCCTTCCAGTTCAGATTTTGTTATCCTGCATAATACAAATGCCATTTTATGATTTGGTACTTGCTGCTCATGCCGCATTTTGGAATGTGTTCCAAGAAAAATGGTCATCGTTTTTTTTTTTGAATTATCGACCAATGTTGCACCACAACAAGAGGTAGTCATCGTCGTCTAGTAGATTTTTGTTCTAAAGAATTTTAGGATGCCAGTAAATTATTGTGATTATTAGCTGCATTTAAGAAACTTTGTTGTTGCTAATACTAACGCCATAGAAGTAGTGAAGGTTCATCGCTAAAGTTCCAGCCATCCGACCGAAGTAGCTAATAAAAGGGTCCTTCTGAAAAGAGTGCAAAAAGGAGAAGAACGTAGACACAACAACAGTCACGCGTCCTGAGCCATCAAAGAAACATGACTCATGCTTTGGCTGTAAATGGCGCCTTGACATTACTCTCTCCTGGTGAACCAGTTAACCATGCAATTTTCATGATTTGCACTTTTTAGCCGTGGAAGGAGTGTTTATATTGTGGAGTGAAGGTGAAATGTGTGATTCGGAAATCACAACAAGCAATCTAATTGGTATGAATCATGGTTGGCCAAAAAGGTTGAGCTCTGCTATGTATGTAAAGTATTATAAGTATGAAACTCCATTCAAGAGTACACCTTAACACTAAACCAATCACATTGATCATGAAGTATAAAGTGATGTTCAGTTCCCAATGCAACACACTTCTCAAAACCATGATTCTGGAGTCCACATACACACTAACTGAATGATGCAACGGTGGTTCTAGATTACCGGCTCCAACAACCGCATGACTGTAAGCCTATATAGTTCCACTATTTGGGTGTCACTCAATGTGATTCATGCATGGATTGTAAAGCTTATGCTTTTGTTCATAGGGCACTCTCTCAACTCCGATTGAAGTATTTGAGGAAACCAGAATATCATTGTAAGTATTCTTTAATTTTATATGGCATTTAATTGGAGAATGCAAGCTTATTGCTTCATTGTAGTTGCTTTACATCAGATTTGGTTGTAGACCAAGTTCTCTTTTTGATCCTGTGGATACCATGAAAATCAGTTATTCTTTATTGGTTATTGAATCCTACCTGACATGCAATTGGGCAATGCTACCTTAATACTTCATCACTGTTGCTTTATTCTGGATGAAATCGGATCTGACGCAGGTGTAAAGAGGGCTCCGATGAGGCCACCCACAAGCCAGGACAATCAACCACCTTTTGGGGATCATAATTTAAACTACGAGTCAAAGACACTTTTCATCAGAGGAGGAGTTTAGGGCTTACTTTGAGATGTTCGGTACTGTGATAGACATTGTGGTGATTTATGAAAAGTATACAAAGAATCCTAGGGGATTTGGTTTCGTCATCTTTGATTCTGAAGAAGAGGGTGACAAGGTGATGCGCCAATGCTTTCATAACCTGAACGGGACGAGGGAGGGGGTCAAGATTGCTATCCCCAAGAATGAGCAGTACTACCGTAATGTACGGGACCATGACAGGCGATCGTTTGGGCTGAGGGGACCTCTTAACTATGAAAGTCGAATGTACCAGCCATGCTACATGCCACAATATGTTCCTGCACACCCCTTTCTCCTGCTCCGGGTGGCTATCCTTATGGGAATGGATATCCTAGCTCAGATGTGACGACAACTGTTCCTGGCATGATGGCAAGGCACATTCCCCTAGTCTATGGAGCATTACTCTCAAATGTACCAAGAATTTAACATTTATCTAGAAGTGATTTTTTGGGATCACACCACTGCAGACATGCATGATGTCAACACTGCAAACATTACAACAAAGTTAAACCATATGAAGCTAGGATCACCATGACATTCATGTGTGTTTATTTATATGTCATTGCATATAATTTTGTTTTATTGTGACGCGTACTTGCACAATGCTTTAACTGCTAGCATGGTAATATTAAAATGTCTGTTCATTTTATTATTTCAATGCCATTACAAAAACCACTGAAACGCTTAAAATCTTGTTCAACGGGTGACGAGTATGTATGAGGTGCGAAGTCTTTCATTGATATATTCTTTCCAACGGTGCCATTCTCGAATCCCTGTAACTACGGACATGTGGACCACAAATCGTCAAAAGAAATGATATATGGCTATGACAGTACACTATATTGATGATGAGTGAAAGCTGGAAAGTTTTTCTTTTGAGGTAACATACTCTTTATTATTTTTGTAATTTTGTTTGTGATAATTATGTGTTGTTTTAGTTCTACTTATTTGGCTTTTTTTTTGTAGGATGATCCTTCATCCACCATTGTTGACGATGAGTGATGTTTGCTGGAACCGTGGATTCGGAGATGAAATGGTAACAGTGATGATATTTTATTATTAATGTTGTAATTATGTTCTTTTGTAACAGCAATGTTGTTTTATTATTTCTATAATGCTGTAAATTTAGTTGAACTCTGCTGAACTGTTTTTTTCCAGTATGTTGCTTGAAGGAATGAACGTTCTGGTCCTGCAGAAGTGAAGGAAAATGAAGTTGTGGAAGGACTGCTCAACTTGTGAATTGTTGGTCAGTTTGAAGTAATGAAGTTGGTTTGAACTTGATTTGTGTAAAATTTGTGGAATCTCTGCACTACTATTCAACTTGAGTCTGTGTGACTGTTGAAGACTTGGAAGTCATTGATTTTTGGTACTCCCTCTGTCCTAAAAAATTTGTCGCTTTATAATTCATTTTTGAACTATAAAGCGACAAATTTTTGAGGACTGAACGAGTACTTCTGTATTGTTGAAGACAATGTTGTGGCCGTGGCTGCTGCTCTTGAGACACCGACACAAGCAAGCAACCGAGGCAAGCAGACGACAGGGTGATGCGAGCACGCACTCTGCCTGCCTGCTGCTGCTGCCTGCACTCGATCGATGGGCATACGTGAGATTAGCTGATTTCAGTACACGAGAAGGTTTTAGAGAATAGAGATGAACAATGCTAGTAAGATGCTCAGAGAAAATTTGGACTATCTCTAATATTAACCATCTCTAAATTTTAAGGCGGCCAATACATTATCGTATTGACAATCTCTACTCTCTCTTCTCGAAAAAACTATTTATATCTCGCCATGTCTCATATAATGGTATTTACGTGTCATGTTGCCCAATAGATCTATATGGATTGATATTTACATGTCATGTTACTTAATATTCTATCGTGAAAGGCAAAAATTAAGTGAGTGGATACCTATAACATACTCTCTTCGTCCCGAAAAATTTATCGCTTCGTAGTTCATTTTTAAACTATAAAGCGATAAACTTTTCGGAATGGAAAGAGTACTCCCTTTGCACTTTTATTCTTATAACAATAGTTTAAACTGTGCCAATCTCACTATCCTAATATTAACAATAGAAAATTTAAGGTAGTAACTACCTATGACACATTGAAGGTTTAGAACAACAGTCTTGGGAAGCTTTAGAGCAAACATCAATAATACTAGTAAAAAAACAATATCTGTTAGTTCCTTTCGGACCCAAAACAAACTACGGTTCCGATACAATTTGAAAGGGACTAACCTCCAAGGCTACAACACATCGTCATGTGAAACAAACTCATATTTCATGGACCGGATAGGATCACTGTAAACATATCACCAACAATTTGGTCCAAGTCTTGTTTAGCAACTAAGCATTTTTGTTTCCGGAGGATTCGCATCAGACACCATGTCACGGGCTACATCTTGGCGCGACAATACAATGAATGACACGCAGCACCGCGACGCGACGCTCATGGTACTGGGTGGCCCAGTGTGCAGTAACTCTGTCTAAGACACTAGCCGCCGTTGACCTTGATGACCTGGCCGTTGACACACTCGGCGGCGTCGGTGCAGAGGAAGCCGACCACCGGCGCGACATCGTCGACCTCCCCGAGCCGTCTCATCGGGTTGATCTCCACGGCGTGGCGGACCCTCTTGGCATTGTCCCCAGCCAGGAACATGTCGGTGGCGACGGGGCTCACCGCGACGCAGTTGGCGGTGATGCGTGTGCCCTTCAGCTCCTTGGCGAGGCCGCACACCATGACCTCCACGGCGGCCTTGGTCCCCGCGTACGCCGTGAACCCGGGCGGCAGCGACGTCGTGGCCGATGAAGTGACGGCGACGATCCGGCCCCCGCCGCCGCGGCGCAGCCGGTTAGCCGCCTCACGGAGGCACAGGAACGCGCCGCGGGTGTTGACGGCGTGCATGGCGTCGAAGTCTGCGGCGGAGGTGGCCGCCAGCGGCGCGCAACTGGCCATCCCCGCGCAGGCCACGAGGATATGCGGCGGCATTGACGCGCCAGGGAAGGCAGACTCAGCAGCGTTGAAGAGCGCCCGGACGTCGGCCTCGTCAGCGACGTCGGCGCGCACAACCACGGCGCGAGGCAGCACGGCCGCCAGCGCCTCGGCATCCGCAGTGCGGCAGGTGTACCCGGCCACGACGCTGGCCCCGAGCGCGGACAGGTGGACGGCTATGGCCCTGCCGATGCTGCGCAACACACCCGTGATGATGGCCACCCGGCCGGCCAGCGGTGGCGAGGTCGGGGAAGCTGCGGCGTCTGCCATAGGTGAAACTGTTGAACTTATACAAGAATCTATGTGGCTGCGAAACGACATAGAACTGAGCACAGCATTCACTCTAACTTGTAAAGTGCTAAGATCACAGTAATCAACCTGATAGAAAAAAGGACTAAAGGTTAGGAAGACGTCCAAAAGTAATAAATTTTCTTTTTCAGATATGGAACTATCGAAGTACTGTGGCAGCCGAATTTCATTTTGTAATTCAACTAAATTGATTAAAAAAATGCACATAATTTTTTCAACAGCAACATGTAAAATGCACACAAAACAGAGTAACAAGAATAACTATAATTTTATTAAGAGTTTGCTTCAGTTCAATGTGTAGCTGAGTTCTGGAGAGCATATGATAGTAAAGAAATGGAAAACCAAACTTTAATTCCTTGATCATATTAAATTGAAGCATGATAGCACACAAACCGTTGCTTTAGCGTCTCTGAAGAGTTTTTCATCAATGCATCTTGAAATTTTCAGAAGACAATCTGGGCTGCGGTCACAAAATTGTTTACTCCCTTTCAGGTGCGCTTCACTAAATAACAGAAGAATAAGGCATCAGAATATAATGTGTGTGACGAAAGAGATATAGCCTCAAAAAATAAAGAAAAAAGGTCATATATCTCTTTTACAACCACTCTCTTATATTCCTGAAGACTGTAATAATTTTAAAATTATATGTAGGAAAAGATAGATACACACTTGCATTAGTATAAATAATACAAATCAAGCATTTCATTCTGCGACTACACTTAGGTAGTCCTAAAAGGAATTTTCAAATACAAAGAAATTTAACCATGCTAGTAAACAGGTGTAGTTGCACAAGAACAAGGATTACTTCAAATCTAACGGTTGAACCAATAACACGAAAGCATGTCAGTCAAAAGTATATGTGAAATCCATGAAGGTTCAGTAGAATATCTAGTCTCACTTCAACGGAAAGCAAAGATGATGTCAAACTTTTACTGCAACAATCATAAAATAAAGAATATTAATTTGGATGCCAAATTTTTGCATGGTCAATAGTCATACCTAAACCAGGTATTCTCCATACTGTGGACAAGACAGTAGATACACACGTACTCTCTCCGTCTCTAAATACTTGTACTTTGTAATTCATTTTTGAACTACAAAGCGACAAGTATTCAGGGATGGAGGAAGTACTTCTCATATTATGAACAAAGTTCTACAGGTAATATACTCAGTATTCAAGCATAGATTAATTACAGTTACATAATATCAACAAAATATGAAGAAAATGTTAGAATTCAGCCTCGTAATATTGAATATATGAAATATATGAATAGTGTGGTAGATAGTACTTCCTCAGACTTAGCAATAGCAGTGTTCCCTGAGGCAGTAGGATCTAGAGAGGTGCCAGAAAAGCACATAGCACCAATCCATATTAAACAAGCCAAGTTAGGGCTACCTGGCAGCATAAACAGGACAAACGGGGGACGCTAGACAGCTAGGAAGCTAAATATATAAGCAAATGTTGTCTGTGATGCCACTGTCAAACATATTTTTTCTAGTTTTTAGTATTTTTACACAAAATTATACCGGACATTTACAGCTCCTAATGCCCAAATTTAGAAGCTTTGCCTGCGCTAGTAAACAAACCAGCCCACCTGTACCAAATTGCACAACTGTATGCATAGGCATAGCCAATCCACTCAAGAGGTTCAAGGAACTACGGAAAAATGCAGGCACACATGGACATACTACGAACAGAAATAGGTTAACTTACATGAAAAACAATTTCTTAACAATAAGAAATGGCGGTAAAATCCAGTAGAGCATGCCTAAACATCATCTAGCGGTTCGCAGGAAACTATTGTACATGCCGGTGGTTTCAGAACCTACATTCTTTGAGCGATAAGGCGGCGAACACGAGAGTTAGGCTGATGGATATTTTCCAACTGAAGCAGTTCAAGGTCTCCTTTTGAAATCTGTTGCTGAGTGGAAGAGTTTTCCGGTGCGCAGAGCAGGAATTTAATTTGTGGGGTCCGAGCCATCTTGCTTGTATCTGACCTGAAATGCGAGAATTTTCCTTTACATCCAGGAATAGGAAAAGGTAGCAACGACCCTCATAGCAAGGCGCAAGCACTGAGGTCATATCGCTAAGGCCAGAACTCATACTACAAACTGAATGTAGAACAGTTGGTTCCAGAGTGCATTGCCTAAGATAGGTACAAGTTGACAAGCTAGCACATAGAATCGCACAAGAAACATACTGTGGGCATTACTCTCTTCCTATACCAACATACCATACCTCAATTATCGTCTCAGACATAGAGGACGTCATTTACTGATCCTAACATTGACCTCCGCAAGCTTAACTCCAACGACATAACGATTCAGCAAAGCATCAACACAAGCCAGCTCTACAACATACGCTATATTTTTTTATCTTATTCTAATTAATCAAATATTAAAAAATAAAAACCTAGATAAAATTAAACATCGCGGTCAGAATAACGACGCAAGGAAATTCGCTGGACCACGAACCGTGCAAGGAAAAACGGAAATCCCGTGCAAGAAACCCTAACCCTAGATGAGATGAGCGTGCGGTGTTGACCGCGGATGACGGGTGGACGGCGGCCTGGCGTCTTGACGGATGAAGATGGGACGGGCTTCTGGTTTGCTTTCGGGGCGGAGGAAGGGCGGACAGGGCTAGATCTAGCGCGCCGCCGCCGCCGCCGCCGCCATGCTCGGGGGTGAGAGAGATGGGCGGGACGGGAAATGAGTCAAGGGTGGGGCCCAGGCGCCGCGGGTCGGGCTGGACTCGGGTGCTGAACCGGGTCGAGGCGGTGGGCGTGGGTTGGGCCGGGTCGGGCTGGGCTGGGCGGGGACTTTGACGAATGTGATATGGAAGGATGTTATTGGAAAGGAGGATCAGCTGCTGGTTGTTTGGGTTTGGGCTGGACCTAAGGGTAAGGCCCGGAACGAGATTAGCTTCTCGTGGCCCATGACAGCCCAAACATATCCACCCAAGTTCTGGCCCGGGCTCACAAGATTTTATCTCAAGACGCAAAACACGCTATCACTTGATCAGTAGCTATGTTTTCCATCTTTAAATATAAAGAGCTACGTTAGTGCTTGTAGGTTACTCTCTTCGTATTAAATTACTCGTTATTTTCTAGTTAAAAAATGAATTAGAGAGTGACGAGTAATTTGGAATGGGGGGAATATTAAATGTGTAAAAAACTTATAACATATTTAGTAAAACTAGATTACTCCCATTTTCTACTGTTCATGTAACATTCTAGTTTCTGTTACTTGCATACGTGAGATTAGCTGATTTCAGTAAACAAGGTTTTAGAGAATAGAGAGGAACAATTCTAGTAAGATGCTTAGAGATAATTTTGACTATCTCTAATATTGACCGTCTCTAAATTTTATGGGCAAAACATTATCGTATTAACAATCTCTACTCTCTCTTTCTCTCCTCGAAAACTATTTACGTTCTGCCACGTCTCATGTTCTGGTATTTACATGTCATGTTGCCCAATCAATCTATATGTATTGATATTTACGTGTCATGAAAGGCGAAATTTAGATGAGCCTATGATGTACTCCCTTTGACTTTTATTCTTGGTATTAGATCAACAAAATTAGTTTAAGATTGTGCTAGTCTCACTATCCTAACATAAAACAGTAGGGAATTTAAGGTTGTAACTACCTATGACACATTGAAGATTTAGAACAAATCTCTGAAGCTAGCTTCAGAGCAAACATCAACACATACTAGTAAAACAATATCATACGCAGTTCAACTTCCATTACAATCCGCATTTGTTAAGAGTTCTTTTCCAACCCGAAACAAAACTGTGGGTCTGATACAATCTGAAACGATAGATCCTACGGCGGACCTCGTGGCCTAAAACAAACTCGAATATCACACACACATAGGATATTATTACTGTAAATAAATCAGCTACTTCATCTGTTCTCAAAAGTTTTTCGTTTTATAGTTCAAAAATAAATAAGAAAGTGATAAACTTTCAAAAACGAAAGGGGTACAAATTTGGTCCAAGTTTTGATTAGCAACCTAGCATTTTTATTGCCAAAGAGGATCCGCCTCAGACGCCATGTGTTACACAGGCTACATCTTGACGTCACGACACAATGAATGACAAGAAGAACCACGACGCGACGCGGCGCTCATGGTACCGGTTGGCCCACGAATGCAGTGACCCTGTCTAAGACACGTAGCCGCCGTTGACTTTGATGACCTGGCCGTTGACCCACTCGGCGGCGTCGGTGCAGAGGAACCCGACCACCGGCGCGACGTCGTCGACCTCGCCGAGCCGGCCCATCGGGTTGACCTCGACGGCGCGGCGGACCCTCTCGGCGCTGTCCCCGGCGAGGAACATGTCGGTGGCGACGGGGCCGGGCGCGACGCAGTTGGCGGTGACGCGGGTGCCCTTGAGCTCCTTGGCGAGACCCCGCACCATGGCCTCCACGGCGGCCTTGGTCCCCGCGTACGCCGTGAACCCGGGCGGCAGCGACGCCGTGGTGGACGACGTGACGGCGACGATCCGGCCCCCGCCGCCGCGGCGCAGCCGGTTGGCCGCCTCCCGGATGCACAGGAACGCGCCGCGGGTGTTGGCGGCGTGCATGGCGTCGAAGTCCGCGGCCGACGTGGCCGCCAGCGGCGCGCAGCTGGACATCACCCCCGCGCAGGCCACGAGGATGTGCGGCGGCGCCGAGAGAGGGAAGGCGGACTCGGCGGCGTCGAAGAGCGCCCGGACGGCGGCCTCGTCCGCGACGTCGGCGCGCACGGCCACGGCGCGGGGCAGCTGGGCCGCCAGCGCCTCGGCCTCCGCGGCGCGGCAGGCGTACCCGGCCACGACGCTGGCCCCGAGCGCGGACAGGTGGACGGCGATGGCCCGGCCGATGCCGCGCGACGCGCCCGTGACGATGGCCACCCGGCCGGCCAGCGGCAGCGAGGTCGGGGAAGCGGCGGCGTCTGCCATTCCACGTGAGTGCTAGCTGGACGTCGTCTTCGCTCATCTGATCTCTTCGGACCGCCGCTATTTATACAGCAGCTTGCGTTGGTTTCATTTCATCGATCAGCTCGAGACGCGCTGCTGGGTTGGTAAAAAACATTGGCACGTGGTGACACGTTGGCACAGTGATCTCCTGACATATATGCAGCCCGGGATCTCATCTCTGCCGCCACAGTATCAGCAAGTGGCATCAAGAAACACTTATTGTGAATATTAATACTGCCAACATCTAGATCCAAGTGCAAATCACCGGCTCATAATAGCAAGCCCAGACATTTTCTAGATCCGAGTATACAATATAGGTTGGCTCCAAAATCACCGCCCACAGACATTTTCTGTTCGAGGTCGAGGCTGGAGCACCATGCCATGCCTCTCTTTGATTTTAATCGCAAGCGACGCGCCGGTCACGATGGCCACACGCCCAGCGACCGGATGCGCTGGCTGTACCGATACCGACGCGGCAGCGGCGACCGCCATTGTGCATGTGGCCACGCGCGTGCGCCACCCAAACGTGTTCTTACGGAGAACCGGTCAGAGGCCGAGTGGCTAGCAGCTCGGACTGTGAGCGCTGCGTGTCTGGATTCCATCTCTCTCAGACACTAGTTGTCTTATTTCTCTCTTAAAGTATCCGGACGATACCCGTGCGTGCGTTAAAAAAAAAACGTGTTCTTATCTACGTGGTGGTGGTGGCGGCGGCGTGCGTTTGCGCTTGGCGGCCGACGCCCTGCATGTGGCGCGCGCGCGTTCCACGTAGCTGGCGCACGCGGAGCGCACAAGTTAGGACCAGGCACATATATTTTTATCGCTTTGTAATTCAGGACGGAGAGAGTATCAATTAAATCAACAAATTTCAAGCCAAGCCACTTCCAACTAATCACAGATACGAACAGTACACTAGTAGTAACTTTATTCATCGGTGCGTGTATTGCTGAATAATGCGGTGTAGTTTGCTCCAGCACTTCAGTAATTTACAGTTGCTTTTATGGCGTCCAGAATCTGCAGCACACGCTTACGTTGGACGACACTTGTGGGTTCGTACTTCACAGCGACCGAGGATGGAGGAGAGCATTACCTTGTTCTTTGTGGGCATGTAGAATGGTTCGTAAACGAGAGGGAAAGGAGTGTCGAGACCACAGACTCGTGCTACTGGAGCTTCCAGCTGAAAGTTAACAAATTCCAATGCGATCAAAGGAGCTTCAGGGTGATGTAACCAAATATTGTCTTTTTAAGGTTCTGTTTTGTTGGATCAAATATTTGAAAGTCTTGTTACCCTTTGAAAGCAGCGCTCGGCTATTGATGCTGCAATTTCCGCACCAAACCCTCCGGTGATCGGAGCCTCATGGCTAACCTGTTAACAGTTTTCTGAGTGAACAGCTGCTTCTTAAGTACTCCCTCCGTTCCAAAAAGTTTATCGCTTTGTAGTCCGGAACGGAGGGAGTATACGACAAGTAAGAAAAATAAACCTAAGCGAAAAGCTACTTACAAGAAGCTTTCCAGTTTTCTTAACTGATGCCTCTACCGTTTCCTTGTCCCATGGTATCAGTGTTCTGAGATCGATGAGCTCACAAGATATTCCATCCTGCCAAATAGTAGAGTAACTAGTCAATAAAGAAACAGAGAAAGTAATGGAGATGAAATCTGACAAGTTTTAGTCATAATTTGAACATTATATTGATTAAAGTGGAAATTTTTCATCCTAGATCAACAAGTGCGTTTTAAACTAGTGTACGTTTTGTAAACATCTGACCTTTGCAGCATCTTCGCAGGCTTCTTTCAGTACTGCAAGTTGAGCTCCCCAGCCAATGAGTGTAATATCGCTTCCTTTCCTAATCACCTAAAGTGTCAAAATCGAATCAATAGTTCGATATGACCAATGACCAATACAGCAACGTGATAGAATTACGCTCACCTCTGCCTGAGATAAAGGCAGCATATAATCCTCCTCAGGAACTTCTTCAACAGCCAAACGGTACAGCCACTGTAGAAATTGATAAAAAAGCTACTTTTAATCGCAGTGTTGTAAGCCAGTACTTTGTGTTCAGTTATTCTATGCTTCGATGTTTTTAAGTTTCTCTACCTTTGGCTCGAAAAATACAACCGGATTCGGATCTCGGATGCTAGCCAATAGTAATCCCTTAGCTTCACGTGGACTTCGCGGTATAACAACCTGAAATTCTCAAATTACTTAGTGATAAGAAAATACAAAATATTTTTCTATACAACGGTAAAATTCTGAACATCAAGACTTAAAATTCTGGAAATTCCATTTGGAATTTTTATTAAAAGGGATCATGACAAGAGTATGCAACAGCCAAAAACTTAACCTTGATGCCAGGAACGTGGCAGAAGAAAGCTTCTGGCGATTGTGAATGGTAGTGACCACCATGCCCAACAGCTCCATAAGGACTTCGGATTGTTAGGCCTAGAAAAGAAAAATATTCGAATAAAAATCCATCAGTATGTAACATAATATATCCATTAGATATGTTGGGAAAAAAAAAGAAATACCTCCGCAGTTAAATTCATTTCCACTTCGATATCTGAATTTAGCTGCTTCATTGACAATCTATACCAAAAGTTATATGAATATGTTGGCACAAAACAGAAATAAAAAAAAATACATATTCATTGACAATGGAACGAGTATACATAAAAAATTAAGAGTTGAAAATGAAGCATTGCACAAAATGGATTTCACAATACAACAACAACAACACAATTGATTTCACAATGGAAAGGGAAATTTCAGCAATCACTTGAACAGAGCAATGAGGCACTTCCTAATACGGAGTTAACATCAAGTGGTCCAGTAAGCAAGTAGTTGAAATAACCCCTGTAGGAAAGACAATACAATAAAGAATGGAATCAGAGACTTGCCTGGTCAAAGGCTGGAAAAATATAGTCCGCGAACTGAATTTCTGCAATAGCTCTATTACCCTGGTTGAAAGAGGTAAAAATATCAGGATTGGTCGGGACAGTTACATTTTTGTTCTTCCTTACATTAATCCAAAGATGTTAAATGATTTGAAGTAAATTGGTGATCAACCAAAACACTATATACTTCTAAGAATAGCAACGCAGGGACGGAAGTAATCTTCTCGCTTTATCCAACTAGAGTGCCACGGCGAACAAGCTATTACAAAAAAACTGACAGGAACATGATCACGCATTACACCATGGTATCCTATTCAAGAGAATAATGAGGCAATCCCGCGTTAAATGCCACAGCTGTTTTAACACGTTGGTTCCGAAACTGCAAAGATGTACCAAACCTATCATTGACCAAGCACTGACTAAACTATGAAACTTTCAGAATCGGGACAAAATTGCATATGTATCTTGTTCGGTTTTAAAGGTCAATTGGACCTTTCTTCATTTGTGATATTAACAACTTGTGCTCTAATCCTATTGAATATTGACACAGGTATTTCAGTAGGTATCCTCCTCATACTAAACGCAAAGTAGAGAATCAACTCTGTATGCGACTCACCATTGCCGCTAGACCGATAGCAAATCCTGCAATACCCTGTTGAGAAGAAACTGGTCAGGAAAAGAACGTGCGTTTGCAAAATAGCAACTACTAGGTCATCAGATGCCGACCCATCAACCGAAGTCGGTTGCGAGTTCAGTAACGTACATGTTACTGAATCAAAACTGGGCATAATAAGCAATTAGGCATCAACGAAAATGGCAGCCAGAATTAACAAACCGTTCACCTGCTCACACAGCGGCGTGTTGAACACCCTGTTCTTGCCGAACCGGTCGGCGAGCCCCGTCGTGCAGCGGAACACGCCGCCGAAACCGACGTCCTCTCCGAAGACGTACGCGCTGTCGAAACGGAAGTCGTCGTCGTCGTCATTCATCAGCTGACTACTAGTTAGATTTCTCGCACGAACAGCATCGAATCCGAAATGAACCGGGAATTTGGTTCAGTGCGGAAGACGGAATAATGGAGTGTTCGGATCGGACGGCTTAATTCGTTTATGAAGGAGACCGAAGCGGAATCCGGATAACGAACAGCAGTAGGCTCTCACCGGGGATCAGTGTCGAGGGCGATGTGGAGCGCCTGGTTGACGGCCGTGAACAGGTTCACCGCCTTCCCTCCTCCTCCTGCTCCGTCGGCGCCATCGTTCCTCTCCGCCAGCCCCGCCGCAGCAGTGCTGGTGCTGCTCCCGCCGGAGAAGCATCGTCGGCGGCGCACGGTCACCGCCCCCCTCAGCGCTGCCCTCCTGGTGGCCATCGACCGACAGCTCCGGGAAGCGGGGGGTTGCACGGCTGAGGTGGGCTCTCAGACCATCCGCACCAATATACTCTAAACCATACTCTATCCTCTAAACCATACTCTATATACTCTATACTTCCAGTATGTCGTCTCACAAAAATTTTCCAGTATGCTTTACAGTATGCTTTAGAGTATGGTTTCCAGTACGTTGGTGTGGATGGTCTCACGGGGAGACGGAGGTGGGAGGAATTCTTGGAAAAGCTGCTGGTGCTGCTGCAGCAGTCAGCAGAGCAGTGCAGTGCTTCTCTTATACTATCTCCCACTTGTCTGCTGCGAAAGTGACGTAGTGCTGGCGTGGGCAGATAAGAACGCGCGACGCGCTGAACCATGCGTGATTTACCCACGTGTTCGTGCGTCGTGCCGTCACTCCGGGAGATTAGGCTATATGATTGGTTGCAATTGAGGTGTGTACTAGCTCATTTTCCTCTACGTAAACTGTCACGAGTTTTATGTTAAATTATAAACTTTAAATCTTATATGAATCTTGGTGTTGACAAATAAGGCCTTTGTACGTTTCTAAACCACTCTTGCATTAGACGAAACAAATGAACTGTTAGAAGGAATGAAATACAACCGGCCCAATACTGACATTTAGGCTAGTAGATATACAGTTGTAGAAAAGGCTTGTCAACAGATTTCATATCATCAAAAATTTAGTTCCACACTTTTTCATAAGAGATTTTACTTGCCTTGACAGTAAAAGTCAAAACCCATTCGAGAATACTAACTTTCACAAGTTTAAAACTAACATATCTTTTCAACCTACCCGATCTATCTCGAGATTCATGCGCTTGTTCTCAGTTTCCTTTTTTTTGTAGAATTATGTATTCACTATAAAAAATTTGTTGATGTATCACATATACTCAGCATACAGCATAGAGAAAACCTACAGCAAGCAATCAATCAATTAGTAACTGAATGGTGGTGAGCAATCAAACAATTGAATGTTTTACCATTGGTTCCTCACGGTGAAGGCGTGCGAATAAAGTTGTGCAGCTCATGCCATGTCATGTGGCTGGCGTTCTAGGAGAAGCTTCCCAAAAATAGTGACTGTTAATGTTATCAAGATTTTTTATACAAATATACTGTACTACGTGTTTTAACTAACTTATCGAGTGTTGAAAATAAAATCAGATGTTTTTTGTTTGCCTCAACTACTACTAC
This sequence comes from Tuctoria greenei, assembly GCA_036927565.1. Lineage (NCBI taxonomy): Eukaryota > Viridiplantae > Streptophyta > Magnoliopsida > Poales > Poaceae > Tuctoria > Tuctoria greenei. The sequence goes on along the minus strand of JAYESD010000008.1, from coordinate 201,901,083 downwards.
TACCTCTAATCATGTCAGATCATTAGATCCTGATGATCAGGTATAAGTCTCGTCCTAGCAAGAAGAACGCAAAAAAAAAAAATGTCACGTGACATGGAAACCAGATCAGCGTGATTGAATTGGGCTTTAGCACCGTGCCTTCGCCTGGGCCCAGCCACCAGTTCTTTTGCAGAAGAGGAAGCCCAGAAACCATAGCAAGTGACTCGCGTCACGTTCGATTTCCAGCAGGGAGTTCGCGCTGACCTGCAGGACCTTACAGAACTCAAAAGGAAAACCAGAGGAATTCAAGCGCCTGCTCAAGAACTACGACGAGTCCATCAACGAGAATGGCAACGATGCCATAACAATCCCTGTTTCGGTTCAGCAAGAAAGTGAGTCATTGAAGCATGGAAGGATGCTGTAGCAGCAGACCATTCGATGGGGAATAAAATGCAAAATTCAAAAGGCAAATCAAGGTACGTAAAGAATTACAACACGCAAATAAGAGAAATACTATAATGCAATCATCTCTCCAGACAATCGCGCAAAAATGACTTGTGAGTCACCGAAGAGATGATTGCATTCTGGTTGTTCCAAGCAAATAAAGAAACAAATTACTCTGCACTTAATAACTGTCCACTTGTATTATTAGCATGGTATTTTCCAAAAAAAATACAAACCAACCTGGCGTGCCCTGTTTCGTTGGAAGATTTGGTGGCACTAAGCTGCCCAATAAATCTTCCTCACGAAACAGTGACTGATACTGCGTGTACAGAGCCGTAACTGTCCACTTGTATTATTAGCATGGTATTTCCCCAATCAATATAAAACAATGTCCGATGGGTTGTTCTGATTCAACACGAATTTAGCAACCGGACGCCCACAACGATCTAAGTTGTGACATCGAGCTCCCTCAAAATCTTAGCAGCATCTTCAGGAAGAACTGGATTGATGTAGCACCCACTTCCAATCTCAAATCCACCTATTACACTTAACTGGGGCACGATCTGAAGGAACCAGTGTGCGTAAGGAAGACGGGATGATGACAGCCCAAATGGCGAGCTGTGGATCATAAAATTGAATGGTGGCTCGTTGAGCTGCCTGCACAACTTTTGCAGCATAGTCTTCAACACCGACCCGAGATCCAACGCCTGCACGACAGCATATAAATTGCTTAAAGCAACATGAATAGCCTGAAGTTCCATGTTTCAGTCTCATGATCATGAAATCAAATGACATAACATAGGAAGTCAAATATAGCCTGGTACTACAAAAAGTATATGGTAAACTCTACAAAATCAATATCCGTATATGGTGAACTGCATACTATTTGTATCATGTCTGATCCTATCCTATTAGTATGACATGTTTATGTGCAGATAATGAAATCATGAATGTCAAGGGAGACGGAAATATTACACCATGATGCATAATCACACTTTGAAACAACAATTTACATAGGAAGAAGAAAAATAGAAGTCATAAACATCAAATCCTGAACTATATGACACTATTTGACACGGATCTTTGGTTTGTTGCATCAGCTAGTGGTAAAGGCAGGCACATGAACTACATCAATAACTAAAAGCAAATGGACTAATTATTTTGCACACAAGTTCAATCATGCATGATGTATATGAACTTCAAAGGTTAATAGGATCACATGTGATAAGGACACTTGGGTTCTATACTTCTATGAAGCATAAATGTGTGCACATGCATGTAATCTGAACCAATGCAAAAGATTCAGAAGGATTTGTACTTTATCCTGGTCAATCTCATGGAAATAAGACATATGTTGTCGAGGAATAATCCATATCTCAAATGGATATGATGCTGCAAAAGGAACAATGGCAGAGAAATTGGTTGTCTCGCTGATCAAAGTATCTTTGGACTTAATCTCACAAAGGCTGCAGCTCCCCAATCTGTCAAAAACTTCCTTCATGCAGTTAAGTCTGGTAGTAACAGAGGGAGGGACAAAGGGAGTTCCAAGCATCTGGCTGTGCGAATGCGCCATTGAAGCCCCAGCAGATGCTCCATGGTTCTTGAACACCTAAACATTTCAAAAATAAATATAGTTATAATCTTAACAAGAAATGTTAGCAGTAGCACACAAAGTACAGGGCAAAATAAAAAAGATCAACTCGTGTCGTCAATATATTACATACAATAATAGTAATCATGGAGAGGATCACAATAGAACAAGCAAACGAGTCAATTTGATTAGATACAAACTTTGGGACAAAGACTGCAAATGGCACTAGAGAACCTTAGAAATACTTAAGTCATGAATGTAAGTTTCGTACTAGTTTAATAATCAAGTGCATTTTTCTATTGTTGGAGCAATATATTTTTAAGTTTTGCTGGGAACAAAATAAATCTAAGCTTTTGTAAATCCCCCGGGCTTGAAGTAGCAATATGAATATGATTCTCCAACTTACAACCTATGTTCTGTCATAAATACAAGAAAAAATTTATCGTATTTACATATTTAAACAAAACATTCTATGCAGCTAAGCAGGTCACGGAGAAATGAAAGAAGAAATAAAATGTCATGCATAGTAGTAGTGATAATCACAATTAGTAAGAATGATGTTGGAGTTCCTGGGCGACTGGCATGTGTGCTTGGCAAAACCACAAAAGTGAAAAGTAATAGTAAATATCAACATATCATGATATCAGATAAGTTTGCAGGCAAAAGTTAAAAGTAATACTATGTGTGAATATATTAAACAGGTTTTGCGCTTTATTTGTACTCACCCATAATAACTGTTCCCCATGTCGACTAATGGGTGTTCCTATATGGTGAAATCAGATATTTATCCTATTTCCAGTCAAAAGTCAAAACATGAACAAAATACTAAGGTTTGTTTATAGAACCAACTCAAGATAGTGAAAAGGAGTTGGAAAAAAGATTTCCTACCCCTAAGCCTTCATGGACGATTCAGGTAACTACACCTAGGAGGAAGTTCTACATGGCATATACACAGATGACAAATATGCTGAGAATGCATGACAGATTGAGTAGGTGACAAATCTTCCACCCAACGAAGCATCTTGTTTCCCAAAAGTGATGGCAGTAGTGTGGCCAAGCTCGATTCAACATTTGCCAGTCAATCCAGTAAAGGCACCATGGACAAAACACAGCAGAACAGACAAAATTGGCATTTTCCACTCAGTTTAAGCTAGAAAGTGCATGTTTCCTGTCCATTTATGTACTTCCAGGAAAGGTTCTTTAAATGAACATGGGGCTAAGAGCAGGTGCATGTCAATCCAAGTAAAAGCAAGCGCACGTAGTACACCTGTCCTCACCAACATGCAATCTAAACTAGAGCCCTTGCCACCACCATGCAACGTAGCCTCCACAACAAGCATATGAAGTTGGTTAACAACTTCGACATGGAAATGCACTACTGAAACAATATGAAGGCATACAAAAAAGATACCGCAATTCACGAATCCATAATCTCCTTTACCCGAAACTGATACGATGATACAAGAATTTTCAAAGGCTCGGTATCAGTATATTCTCAGTTCGCATCTCCATACCACCACAAAGAATTAATGAACACGGTCGATCATCAACAAGATACATATTGTGTTACCACCAGCATAACAGATATTTGGAACAATAGCTTGAGCTAACAATTCCCGTTCCACGCAGAACATGGGAACAATGTACTGCTTGTAAAATGTAACATTGTCTATGCGCATTTAACAAGTTCCTAGGGCTTGCCAAACATGACTTATCACCAATCACGTAGCAAATTGGCGGATCCTTCCAGGTCTCGGCTCCCGCTACCAAATGTGCATAATTATCAAAAGAGTGAAATGTGAACGCCAGTCAAGCACTCATCCAATATACTAGCCACATAAGCAGAAAGACATTGGAGCCACTACCTGAACATACTTCACCGCGGGGTGCTCCGCGAGCTGCCGCACGCGAGCGGCGTAGGCGAGCAGCACGTCGCGGACCCCCTCGGCGTCAAGGTCCCACAGCCGCACGTCGTGGCGCGGCGTCTCGATGACCACGTCGTGGAACCCGAACCCGCGCACGGCGCGCTCCCCGGGCGCGGACTCCTCCCCGTCCCCGTCCCCGGGCGCCGGCGGCTCCACGTCGCGCCGCAGCGCGGGGTACAGGTTCTCGATGACGCGGACCCGCCACGGCGAGGGCTCCGGCGGCGCCGCCTCTGGCGGAGGCACGCGGAAGATCTCGGGCGCGCATTCGGACTCGCGGCCGGCGCAGAAGGGGCAGGACGGCTTCGGGACGTCGTCGCCACCGGGGCCGGGGCTAGGGTTCGCAGTGGGGTTGTGCGACTTGAGGTCGGTGGGGCGGCGCGAGCGCGCCGGCGAGAAGACCACCCACCGTCCGAACACCGCGTCGCGGCGCGCCTCCGTTGTCCTAGGACCGTCCGCCATGAACGCCCTCAAGCTTCGAGTGGGTCGTCACTCGGGTTGGTTCGGCGCAGCACTCGACGCTTGGGCTGCTTCAAGATGGGACACTGGCAGGCACCATGGCCATGTCATGGCCTAAGCCACTGACACGTGGGCCCAAAGATGAATGAATAAATGCGACCAAAGCGCAAAATTTGATGCTTCTTTCAACATTCGAAATTACAGTACTACCTCAACAACAACTATAAGTTTTTGTCCAAACGCGTTAAATGAAACTTAACAATTTTTAAGAGAAGTAATAGAAAATAAGATGAGAAAAAAATACAAATGAAATAAGATTTTACATCTTATTCATTTTAGAAATGGATTAATAAGAAATAAGATAAGAGTAGCAAAATACGAATAAACTAAGATTCTGACACATGAATTGCTATTTTTTATGCAATTCTATCATAAGCTAAATCTCTATGTATGTCTTACTTCTTTAAATCTTGTTTCACCGCCTCCTGTCATGTCAACCTTGATCGATCTCTACCTCTTCTAAAACTTTCTCTACTCTTTATAATCTCACTGTTAACCGGTGTTTCTGGAGGTCTCCGCTGAATATGTCCAAACCACCATAAGCGATGTTAGATTAGCTAGGTATGTCTTACTTCTTTAAATCTCGTTTCACCCTCTCCTGTCATGTCAACCTTGATCGACCTCTACCTCTTCTAAAATTTTCTCTACTCTTTATAATTTCACTGTTAACCAGTGTTTCTGGAGGTCTTTGCGAAATATGTCCAAACCACCGTAAGCGGTGTTAGACTAACTTCTCCTCAATCGATGTCACTCTCACCCTATCACGTACCACCTCCTAATCACGTCCAAAAATAATTGTCACTTAACACAAAAAGTTTAGTTCATTTTAAACTAAAAATTTTGTTCTAAATGAAAAGTATTTTGAAATAGAGAGAGTACTACTTATTAAACAATTTTATTTTTTAGCAAACTTTACAATTAAAACGAATTGTAGTTGGTGTCCTAGTGTATGAACCAAGGCATGTCAGTGTGTAAATCTGACGGTTCCAACTGGAAATGTGCTTGTGCCTGATGTGGCCATTATCTTAGTGCGCCATCATGTTCCAAGTAGTATTCCTTTGCAGGTAGCATTACACCTATAGATGCTTAACAGTACAGCTACGCCACGTTCTTAAATACGTACAATGCAGCACACGGTCAAAAAGAGCAGACGAAGTTGGCCATGATCCAAGGCACTATTCTTCGAAACAGAAGATAACGCACTCGATAATAAGGAGCAATCACAATGGACGATAAGCCTCGAATCTAGAGCAATCAGGAATGACACCAGATTAGCCTGGTGGTAATCAGGACAGTCGGGAATAAAAAAAGATGGCTATAACGAGCCAGTCACACAGATGATGATCACAGCAGCAGGAAACACCAACCATTCGTCCTCTGATAACACAGCCAAATTGCAAATAGTTCACAACAATTTGCTCCAGGATAGACTTCTAACAAAGATCAAGTTCTCAGAACACCAAGTACCAAAATTGGACAAAAGAAATGTGACCAAATACAGTGGAAGTTTCTGCTTGGGACTGATTCCACGACAACTGAGAATCCAAGCTCAACGGTAGCGGCGGAGGGAAACAGTCTGGTTGCGCTTCCAGGTGGCTCTCCTGGACGGCCTATTCTTCTGGTGAGTGTGGCCCTTACCGCGCAGGCCACGGTACTTCTTGCCCGCAGATGTGAGACCACGAAGCTCACGGTGCTTGTGCACAGGGTTGCACAGCCAGTTGATCCTTGGGTCGTTCTGGATGGCTTTGTGCGCCACATCAACAAGAATGATCTCAAAATATTTGTAGGTACTATCCTGTGTGGAGACAAGAGCAAGTAGGGGCATTAACACAAAGAAGGTTCGACAAGAACAAACAAGTCGTATGACTTCCCAGAATACTGCTAAAATCAAGTTTACCTCATTCACCCAGTAGGAGTTGAGAACCCTCAGTCCACCAAGCTTACGTCCAGCCCTCTCCTCAGCCACAGACCTCTTGTTCCTCTGGAACTTGAGCTGTGTGATACCCTGGTGCTTGGGCTTGCCATAGACAATACCCTTAGGCACAGGCCTCTTCCTGCCACCACGCCTGACACGGACACGGTAAACAACATACCCCTGAAAACAAATAACAAAGTGCTAAAGTTAGGCTGCAGTGATAAATTATCAATCAGAAAACAGAAAACCATAGCCACAGTGTGAAATTATCGATCAGATACATGTCGTGATTCAAAAATTCAACACGAACGAGGGCAAATGAGGAATACAGGATACATACACTATGTTGAGACAACACAACTACGATAGCAAATAACTTCAATGACAACAGGCCACGAGTGCATGACCTAACAAAGCTGTTCAACTATCAGAACTGAAACTATCAAGCTCTGTGATGCATTTGAGTGACTAAAATGGACCCAATCAATACAGGAGTACCTCAAACAGATTTAAATCGTTATCACGTAGGAAATGGATGTTTTAAAAAGACGCACCAGGTTCTGGTTAATGCAAATAATTCAATCTATCAAAATACAAATTCAAACATTACACTTCACATACATGTGGGTTTTCCTAGATCATGATTATAAATCATGCGAATGCGCATTTAACACCTATAACAAAACAACAATTCGTAAAAATAGCAACTGACATGATCTATGACCAGAAGCTATGATATGCACAAACTACAAAAGACTTGCTGATAGTAACAGAAAATGAAATCACTCCACAAATCAAACCCTAAATGATGACAAACCATCCCAACAGTCTACTCAAGCTTTCGAACTCGTCACCTTACTGCATGTAACAGCTACTGGAACTGAACAAGATTGCTGCGCACGCGGGGAGATATAGTACCTGCTTGGCCTTGTAGCCGAGGCGGCGGGCCTTGTCGGGGCGAGTGGGCCTAGTGAGTCGCACGATCGCCGGCTGCTGCCTGTACTCCCAGCACCGCACGCGCTGCACGAAGCGCATCACGTCCGACTGCTTCTTCCTCCATAGCTCCGACACGTACGTGTACGCCCCTGCAAGACCACCGCGAAGAGGGCAAACGTAAAGATCAGCGCACAAGGTTTTGCCTGCACGGAGAGGCCAGGAGATGAGCGGGAGGAGGAGTACGAGGAGCTCACCCATGGCGGATGCGGTCGCGGGCGGGCGGTGGCGGCGGAGGGAAGTGAAGTGCGCGAAGGCTGGTGTTTGACGGCGAAGGCGCGGTTATATTGAGACGACGGGCGCTTCGCGGCCGTCGGATGGGGACTAGGGTTTTGGAACGGTGGGTGGAGATGACTGGGCCGACCGAATCGGGCTCCCGCGGCAGATATGCGTATGGGCTTTCGTTGCTCGTTTGTTTCTTTTGAATGGGCTTTCTTTACTGTTGCACTAACATTCCCAAAACCATACTTAGGCCCTGTTTGGTACGGTTCCAGATTCACAATCAGAAACATTTCAGTTCCAATACAGAAACGGTTTCAGACTCTGGAATAGAATCACTTTAGAAACTGTTTGGCTAGCATATCTGTTTCAGTTTCAGGAGAGATGAGAGAAATGTTGAATTGACCCATTTAACCCTGGCTGGTTTGTGGTTATTCTTCATTTATGTTTGTGATTATGTAATAACGTTGATAATAAAAAAAGGTAGCCTCCGGTCATAATGTTGACCCCTAGTAAGAACGTTGTAACATATCATGACTGATATTTGGCTCTTGTAAGTCTTTATTTTGTTTGTATTACCACGTTGACGAGTTAAGAAAAAAAACGAAGATAAAAAATTTTGGCCACTGATCTGAAGCATTCTAAGGTGGTGGCAAATCTTCATAATTTTTTTAAAACTTAGACCCGAGTTACGATTGACCAAAGCGTTCCAAGGTGTGGAACACCTTTTCAGGTGTTTCTCCTCCACAGTTCAAAAAAGTGAATCACTTCAAAGTGTTTCTCCTTTTTACCGTTTGGATCAGTTTCAAGTGATTCTACCCAGAATCAGAAACGTTTCATCCATCCAAACGGCCCCTTAGTGTGGCTTTAAAAAGAGACTATGCCAGGTGAATCGGAAATATCTGTTTTTTTCCAGTTACTCCCACCATTTCCAAAAAATTAGCAGCTTTTAGTTCAAAAATAAAATGAAAGGTGACAAATTTTTATCAAAATCAAATAAAAAAGGAGTATTACCCGAAGAGTCCAATTTTCCCTTATTTTTGATATGAAAAGTCAATATACTTTAGAGAGTGAATAAATAAGATTTATAAAGGCATCTAAAAAGACTGTTCCGTAGAGTAGTAATGTACAAATGATATGCCTTTTCATACATTTTTTTTGGATAATGAAATGCATCAAAGTTGATGGGAAAAGGTATAGATCAGTGCTAATTTGTAGATATCTACCATTCCACTCCTTCATACCCCTGTCTCCAAATGCTTGTTGCTTTATATTTCATTTTGAACTAAATGACAAGCTTTTAGGACAGAGGGAGTACATGAAATGGGCTCCATCTAAAGTATTCAATAGTCATAAAACTACCTATAATATATCATATCATACGTAAAAAAATAGACATGACGATATTATAGAGATTAAATCTGCAAATAATGTTACCAGCCTACTCTATTATACTGTAGTTAGGATTGATGTTCAAACTTGAATCATCACTTCTTATTGAAATCGTGGAAAATTATACATTGCCTCTTTCTACTACGAATGCTGACAGCCTTATACTCTAGTTAGGATTTCTGAAAAAAAAAATATATGAAACTACGATGCAAAGTTATTTTTAGTGCATCACCTTGAGAATCGTCGCAACATGCACAAATCTTAAAACGCCACATGACCGGTTGTTCGGTGCATCGACCAAAATGGTTGTTTCCTCCGGTATCATTTTTAAATTCATGCGAGGGATAGGTGACCATAATCTGGAAAGATGATGCACAGGAGTAGATTTGTACTCTCTTCTAGTCGAAATATTGGGCACCAATTAGTTCAAAAATGAATTAATCGGTGACAAATATTTTAAATCAGGAGGGAGTATCACCGTTCCATAGAATTTGTTTTCAGATTTATCGCCATTTGTTTTGTTAACAATAAAAAGATCTTTTTCCAAACTTAATCAAAATTTTGTTTGTGGGCTCTTCAAGAAACTGAACCGCCCAAAACCTTTTTCTCCACGGCATCCTCACCTCGTACCGACCAACTCACCGTGGGGCCCCTACGCCGAAAACGGAAACTGACGACCCGGCCCCACCTGCCAGAGACGCCCATACACTCCCGCTGCATGCACCGCGAGGTGGCGCAGTCGCGACTCAAAGCCGAGACGGGGACGGGCAGGGGCAGCTGCGCTCCCCACCTCCACAATTCGTGACCCCCCCCCCCCCCCCCCGTCTCCGCCGCCCCAGAGTGTACGGCTCCCGAGGCGACGAATCCGGCGTATTCCTCCGCCGCCGGTCACCGATGTAAGCCTCTGCGCCGCCGATCCCTCTGCCCGTCTGCCTCTTTCACTGCCGTGTTCCGTCGAAACTCTGTTTTTTGAATTTTTTTCCCCGTTGGAGGATGGAGTTCGGCGGTCGGTTTCCCGCGCGATCGGGCGGGAAATCGCCAACCGATGGCGCGCGCGGCCCGATGCGGCGGCCGCCGGCGGGGGTGGGCGCGTGCAAGCCCGGTTTCGGGACGTCGTGGCGGTGGATTTGCGCTAGAGTTTGGGGATTTTCGCCGCGATGCTGTGGGATTGTGGGTCGGTTGTCGAGCGGTGCCGGTTTGGTGCTGGATTGGCGGTAATCTGGTGCCAAAGGCGAGTTTTTTCCCCCGTCGATTGGAAAAGTGACACGGTGCATTCGGTGATGCGGATGCTTCCCACTTTCCCTGCTGATTCACGCATTGGACTCCACGGCCGAAAGGTTGTGGTGGTGGCCTGATGGGGAACGCTGGATGAGGATGCAGCTCGGCTGATTCTTCCCCTTCATCTTACCTGGATTGGTCGCCGGCCCAACTAGGGACCTCTTTTTTGTTGTTCTTCTGGTGATATTTATAGATCAGTAGTTGGACCGATTTCTACACGTATTCCTATATGTGCTTGTGAGTTTTTGTTCATGTTCTTTAACTGATGGATGATGACTAGTAGAACGATTGGTACATAGTTTTTGGCATGTGTTTGTGATTTTTTTGTTTCCGTTCTTTATATTGATCTATGATTATAACTGTGGTTTTGCTTGTGGAGATTGGAAGGAACTCTGCGGGCTGGGACGTTGACCTAAGTTTTATGGGGAGAGGATGCCAGAGCTGCGAAGCAGTACTCGGCAAGCACGCCTGAGGTCTAAAAAGCTTGACGACCCAACGCCTGTAGAGCCGGCTGTGAAACCGGCGTTGCCTGCTCCGCAGAGAGCAGGAAGAAGAACTCCTGCTCGTGCTGTCAAGGGCAGAAAGGCCGCTGCTGGGAGAAAGGTGCCACCGGCACCAAAGCCCAAAAGAAAGGAGATTGATATTGTTGACTTAGAGGCTGAACCAGTTTGTGAAGACCCCCCTAAAGCTTTGAACAAGGTAGCAGAGGTTGCTAAAGGTCCAAAAATGGATGGCGAAAGTGCAGAGAAGCTTGTTGGGGTTGAAGATGAATCAACAACTACACCTGTCCCTGAGAGGGTATTATTTCTCTTTCAATTTGGCTCTGCATGGACTGCCAGCTTGCCATCCCTATTCCCTAGTTTTCTATCAGTTTGTTGCTCACCTAATTACATACTCTTACTGCATTTAGCTTTAACACACCACTATTGTCCTGATTGTTCTATCTTTGTTCTTCACACACCCAAATAAATCACAGGCAACCTGTCTCTTAGAAGCTAAAACTTAACATTGGATTGTGGTTAGCTATGTTATTAGCATTACATGATGCTGTTTCATGTGGAGTTGATTTATAAGTGTAGACTGTGGGGTCGTGTTGCATTGCAATCATATGCTATGAAGCCTAGACAGCTAAAAACACCATTCTGAATTTCATAAAATATCTGTTGTGGTTCATGTTCATACATCAATTAGTTATTACATCACAAAGTAGAAAAAAATTCTTATTGAACAGCACCATGGCCCCCATAAGCTATTATTACATGCTATTGACAGTAGATTCCTTTGCATAAAACTATGCTAAAAAGATGAGCCGAATTAAAACCCATGAAGTGCTGAACCATATGCATACAAATTACAAGATTCTGTTCACCATTTCTAGTCCAATGTACATGCCCAGGCGATTGCTGTCAAAAAGGAATATTTACTTGTAGAATTGTTGTTCAGCACCTGGAAGTGGATAGAACTATGAAGATGGGTTATGTGCCTTTGCTATTAGGATATCCTAATACTGTTATATTGCTGCAGGTTCAAGTTGGTAATTCTCCAGAATACATAACTGACAGAAAATTGGGTAAAGGTGGTTTTGGTCAGGTCTATGTTGGTAGAAGGGTATCTGGTGGAACTGGTCGTATTGGTCCCAATGCCTATGAGGTTTGTCACTTTCTCCGACTATATAAATATTTGATGCAATCTTTTCTTTACGTGGTTTAATATATGAATAAATGTTTTCTAGGTCGCATTGAAATTGGAACATCGGAACAGTAAAGGTTGCAACTATGGCCCCCCATACGAGTGGCAAGTTTATCAGTATGTACTTTACATAGACATCTTTCTTTTGCAGTGGAATTCTTATTGTTATCTTAAAGATTTTTGGTTATTGACATCGTTTGCTAGATCTCTCAATAGTTGCTATGGCATACCTTCGGTACACTACAAGGGTCTTCAGGGGGACTACTACATTCTTGTGAGTTCACTCTGGTTTATCACTCCAGATTACTTTGCCGTTCAACAAGATCTAACATTAACATTTTTGTTTATTTGTTCAGGTAATGGATATGCTTGGTCCTAGCCTTTGGGATGTTTGGAATTCACTGGGCCAGACGTAAGTGTCTTGCAAAACAAAGGATATAGCTTTTGTTTGCATACTAAAAGTTTCAACATCCCTTGCAGGATGTCTGCTCATATGGCTGCTTGCATTGCTGTAGAGGCTATATCAATTCTTGAGAAGCTTCATTCTAAAGGGTGACTAGAAATTATCTACCTTCAACTGAAAGCCCTTAGATTTAAAACTGTCCATTACTCCATTTATATTAAAACAAACCCCCTTTTTCTGCAAGGTTTGTGCATGGTGATGTGAAACCGGAGAATTTCCTGCTTGGTCAGCCCGGATCACCTGACGATAAGAAGCTTTACCTTATAGATCTTGGCTTAGGTAAGGATTAATCAAAAAGTCCTCATCCATATTCCACGCTGCTATAGCTTTTCACTCCGTATTATTTTCCCACTGCCTTATTTGTTGTTGACATTGTGATGCCCAAATTGTACAGCATCCAAGTGGAGGGACTCATCTGGTGTACATGTTGATTACGATCAAAGGCCGGATATCTTTAGGTTGGTTATATCCCCCCCCCCCCCCCCCCCCCCCCCCCCCCCTAAAACATTTTTTTCGATAACGTCTTCTCGTTACTCATCTCTTGTTTCTTTTTGCAGGGGTACAATTAGGTATGCAAGTGTCCATGCACATTTAGGGCGCACTGCTAGTCGGAGGGATGATTTAGAGTCACTGGCATATACCCTTTTTTTCCTGATCAGAGGAAGATTGCCTTGGCAAGGCTACCAGGTAAGTTCCAAGATGCCTATTGAGTGACCATCTTGGATTCATCAGGTGTTTACTTGCTATGCCAATGTTTGCAGGGAGATACTAAAAGTTTCCTTGTTTGCAAGAAGAAAATGGCGACTTCTCCAGAGATTCTCTGTTGTTTCTGTCCAACTCCATTCAAACAGTTCCTTGAGATTGTTACAAATATGAAATTTGATGAAGAGCCAAATTATGCCAAACTTATTTCTCTTTTTGATGGTTTGATTGAAGCACCTGCCTCAAGGCCAATAAGGATCGATGGGGCTCTTAAGGTATGAACTATTTATTCCCAACTTCCGTATATATAGTTACATTTGTCCTTATGTCTCTTGCCATGATCGATGATTCTTGTCTCTTCCCTAAACTATAGGTTGGGCAGAAACGTGGAAGATCGCTTGTAAATTTGGATGAAGATGAGCAAACTAAAAAGAAAGTTAGATTAGGGAGCCCTGCAGCTCAATGGATTTCAGTATACAATGCCAGGCGGCCTATGAAGCAGAGGTAATTACACATGATCTAAATAGATAACACAATATGTGATCAAGTGGTATTGTTTTGGTATGAACAGTCGATGAGTTACTGTTGCTAAAAAAAATGCAAACACTTGTTGAATGTAGGTATCACTACAATGTGGCTGACTCGAGGCTTAGTCAACATATAGAAAAGGGTAACGAGGATGGGCTGTACATTAGTTCTGTGGCCTCGTCAGCGAATCTTTGGGCTCTTATTATGGATGCGGGAACCGGCTTTTCTTCTCAAGTTTATGAGCTCTCACCGGTTTTCCTGCACAAGGTACAGTACTGTCTGAGTTACACATGGCCATTTATGTCTACATAATTACTTAATTAGCTTAGGAAGAAAGCCTAAAGATGGTTTTAAATTCTACGTAGGACTGGATAATGGATCAGTGGGAGAAAAGCTATTACATAACAGCAATTGCTGGAGCGACCAATGGAAGTTCATTGGTTGTAATGTCCAAAGGTACGAAGAGGTTAATATTTCATGTTGTTATTTGTGTGAGCTACTTGTGATTTCTGATCACTTTTACATTAGCGATAAAAATCCCAATGTTTCTCGTGGACTTCAATTTCCATATTTAGTTCTGCGACATTGCTTGCTCTTGGCCAGGGCCAGCTATGTAATGTAATATTTTTCACTATTGCAGGAACTCCTTACACTCAGCAATCGTACAAGGTTAGCGAATCATTCCCTTACAAGTGGATCAATAAAAAGTGGAAAGAAGGTTTTCATGTAACGTCAATGGCCACTGCTGGAAATCGCTGGGGAGTTGTCATGTCAAGGAACTCAGGCTATTGTAGTCAGGTATTTAGAATAATTCTCTCCCTTCCAATCATAAGGATTTTTTTCCTATATGCTTGCCACTTTAGATTCCTGCAAACATTTCCAACAATAAGCATGAGTAAGTACTTATACCGAAGCTCTTTTATTCTACCACCAGGTTGTAGAGCTGGATTTTCTGTATCCAAGCGACGGCATCCACAGGCGATGGGAGAACGGTTACAGGATAACTGCCACAGCAGCTACCAATGACCAAGCTGCTTTTATCCTGAGCATACCGAAACGAAAGCCGATGGACGAGACCCAAGAAACCCTTCGGACCTCTGCCTTTCCCAGCAACCATGTGAAGGTACCTGACCTCCGTCTGCAGCTCGTCAAAATCCTCCTCGCCCCTTATAAAATCTATCTACTGGCATGGTGCTTCTGTTTATTGTTTGGCTACCATAGTATTTTTTTTCTGCTACCATCGATGATCCGAACCTAATCTTGCGACCGACAAACTTGGCAGGTTAAATGGGCGAAGAATCTGTACATTGCTTCCATCTGCTTCGGTCGAACTGTGTGCTGACACTCCATAAAGATGAAAGCTCTTTTGTTTAGTAGTTGCGGTATGAGCGTCTGAGGGAAGTGAGGGAGTAGTAGTCGCTGGTAAGGTATGGTATATGCCGTACCGTAATTGTAAAGAGATAGTGTGCCCGAATCCGGGCTGTGAGACTCTTTTCTCGCATGAAGCTAATTCCCAGTATCAATTTCGATTCTTCTGCTCTGTCTGGCTAATTCCTATCACGGCGGTAATGCTCGCTTACGATCATTTGGAGTATCCGAAATCGTGTGGGTTTTGCTTGCTGCTCCTGCAATGCCAGACGCTTCACTGTAACAGTTCCTTCCCGTCGAAACAGTACACGCGTACAGCCGGCTAGTTTAATGCTACTCTAGCTAGCGAAAGATGTGACCTTTCAAGAAAAAAGTTTGGTTTAAAACACAGATAACAAATGACCAAATTTTGCTTTTGAATCTAAAATACGCCCTGCTTTTATGAACTGTTGTAAAGTGCACACAACCTCTAGTGTAGATACGAATGAAAGCTACTCCTTTCATCTTAAAATACTTGTCACTCTCTAATTTAAAAATAAACCAGAGAGTGATAAGTATTTTAAAATGAAAGAAGTATATAGTAATGCAATGCCATATGCACACCGCAACCTCAGAAAAGAAAGGCAGTCCACCTCTGACCACTACCTATGCTTTAAGGTTATAGGTAGCCAACGGGTCGTGCTGGGCCGGCCCAGCCTGAGCCTGGCCGAGCTCGTGCCTGAAAAACCTCGGCTCGACACGAATCACAAAAAAATCGGGCCGTGCCGGGCTGGAGGTCTAGGCCCGGGCATGGCCCGAATTCAATTTAGGCGTGTCGGGCCGACCCGTGGTGCGTTTCAGTTAAAAAGACACTAAAAATAGCAAAAAACATTATTCGGGTCTAAACGGGCCGTGCTGGGATGGGCCTGCCCGCCATGCCGGGCCTAAACGAGCCGTGCCTGCAAGCCCGATAGGCCGGATGTCCAGGCTCGGGCACGGCCCGGACTCGTTTTTTCGGGTTGTGCCGGGTTCGGGCCGTGCTTTTTTTGCGGACTTTCGTGCCGGCCCATCTGGCCCGACCCATTTGACCACCTATATTTGAGGTCAGTGGTGAGGGAGGGCTGACCGACTGAAGGAGGTTAGACCGTCTGCACCGGTCATACAGTAAATTTTGCTGCATAGTTTAAATTTAAAGTATATACTGAAAAAGAAAAAGAGAATAGTATATAGAGTATGTTTTAGAATAACGAGTGCGGATAGCTGATTGCCACTGTCGCTAGGCTTGGGTGCTGATGCCGGTGTTGGGCTGGTTTCAACGTTATTGGGCCAGTTCGATTAACACAGTTAACTATAAAAAAATCGAAAAAAAAAATTTCACGTGTGTTTTGGTTGATTTCGATTCATGATTTCAGTATTTTTTTTTTGCCCAGAATGACCTAGGCCGCCATTTTTATGCATTCCCACTTCTATAAGACCACCGTGGTCATCCATCATCCTTTTGACCCCTCTCCCCACTTGCCTTCATCAAGAATTCCACCTGCACAAGTGAGATTCGTGCGATTTTTGCTGGGTTTCCTGTGGGGCAGCCTGCGAGGCAAAGCAGCAGCAGCAGCAAAAGTTGCGGTCTTTATCGGCTGGACTCCTCTCCCCGCTCTCTTCTCTCCCCTTCCCCTTCTTTGCGCTTCGTTGTTTAGCGACCCTGACCCACTCGACTCTCTCTCGCGCGCATCCACCTTCCAACTCCTCGTGGTCCCCGGAACCAAGGAGATCTTTTGGTGCAAGATTCGATCTGTTACCGCCGGCTCGCTGCGCAAAGATTTGATTTGCTCCTTTCTTGTTCTGTTTGCCGGCCGGTTTAGTTAGCCTGGTGTGTCTGTTCTTGGGCTGGTTGGTGTCCGGCAGTTATTGGTCCCTCCCAGCTCAGATTGAGGTGGCGAATGCCTGTTCCTAGCTTGACTGCCGTTTCTGGAGCGATCCGCGGTTACTTCTGTGGTCAGCGGCCGTCTTCCTTGATTCGTTCCCCTGCGAGGTTTGGTTGATGTGGTGGATTCTCCT
Source organism: Tuctoria greenei (assembly GCA_036927565.1). Lineage (NCBI taxonomy): Eukaryota > Viridiplantae > Streptophyta > Magnoliopsida > Poales > Poaceae > Tuctoria > Tuctoria greenei. The sequence goes on along the minus strand of JAYESD010000008.1, from coordinate 201,884,047 downwards.
CCTCTCCCGGAGCTCAGTTCCCTCAATTCCTTCGCCATTTTGATGAAGAAGAGTTCTTACGACTGGGAGAGCAACTGCGCTCCTACTCCCTCGTGCTACCTCCCCTGCCTCTCCAGACCCAAACAAGATGCAGGCAGCGGTCCTGTCTCTGGGTCCCCGAGCCCCGCCGCCGCCGTCATCCTCGAGGAGAAGTCGCCTCTGGTCCAGAAGATTGGAGCGGTGGCGGCGCCCGGCGTCGACGACGAGGAAGGTTGCAAGGTGGTGCCGGTGGCTCCCAAGAGTAGCCTGAAGAGGGCTGATTGCGTGGACAGTAAGAATGTGGTGAAAGGCAATGTGAAGTGGATGGATTTGCTGGGGAAGGATCTCACGCAGGTCAGAGAATTCGAGCCAAGGTAATGTGTTCCTGTCATGGTTTCTGTACTACTAGTACTACTCTCTAGTTTAAATTGAGGGTGAATTTGGCGTGGCGCACGACGAATAGGGAGAATGTTTGCCATGTGATTTGTATGATCATCATTTTAGGTAGAGATTAGTATTTAGTTCTGCTGGTGGACATGTGGAATGCCTCTGATCTCTAGGGGAGTGTTCTGGTCTTGGGTCACCGTGGTGTGCATTTTTTGCATGAGTCACCATCACTCGCGGTTGTGTTGACTTTAGGAAAACACTAATCTCTTCTCAAAGTCAATGGATGTCTGATGCACATGACCCTTGGTAACGGTGACCATCTTTTCTTGTTCCAAGGTGGTGGGCACATTATATAGAATCGGGAAAGCCATTGTGTAGTAGACAATTCTACATTTCTTCTATATTTTGACCTTGGTTTAGGTAGAGATTAGTATTTAGTTGTGCTGTTGGACATGTGGAATGCCTCTGATCTCTTGAGGAATGTTCTGGTCTTAAGTCACCGTGGCGCACATTTTTTGCATGAGTCACGATCACTCGTGGTTGTGTTGACATTAGGAAAATACTAATCTCTTCTCAAAGTCAATGGCTGTCTGATGCCACATGACCCTTGGTAACGGTGGCCATCTTTTCTTGTTCCAAGGTGGCGGGCGCATTATATAGAATGGGGGAACCCATTGTGTAGCATACAATTCTACATTTCTTCTATATTTTGACCTTGGTTGCTGTGTGTAAATTATTGATGTCACTGCAATAAACTTGCTGTCATGTGTGATCACAATCTGACTAAGAAATCGGATGGTTGAGACCGTGCTCTGAATATTTATAATAATTTGCTGATTATTCAGAATGAATTAGCAGTAACGGACTCCTTTTGTCTGGGTGCACGCAATAGGCCTGGTCATCTGCTTCTCAGTTGGATAGCTCCCTAAGCATCCCAACTGCAACTTGCTTTTTCTGCCCAATGCGTCCTCATTGTTTTCTTCAACACATAAAGGAAACGTAATCAAACATTTATGTTGTTTTGTCGCTATTTAGAATTAAATCAGCCCGTTTGAGTAACTTGGGGCCTTGGTCCCCGCACTTGTTTTTTTCTTCGCTCCAGGAAGTTTGTTAGCTACTTCGAGCTTGTGTTTGCCTTGGGTATCTAGAATGCAAACATGAAATTCCTTTCTGCTAGTTTTATTTTTTTCCCACGCCACAAATACGTGTGTGCGCTATTGTTAATGTATCCTTGCCAAGTGAAGCGAGGCGAGCTGGACGAACAAGCTTACCAAGCTGACACTTAGTATTTTGTATGTTAATCTTTGTTAAATTGTTGTCGAGTCCATCCATGGATGAAATGTCCTGAACGTGCTTCTGAAGTAATTGATAATGCATCTGCTAAAAAGGTAGCCAGTAGTACTTCGTCTATCACCTACTATCTATTTTCTGAGATTGCAAGTATTTGCTAACACTTAATGTTTATACATTAAGCCACACTTTTTTTTTTGTTATTTCCATGTAAAGAAAAGGTCTTGTTGATTTTTTCTGCAATAAGTCTTCAGCTTGCCATGTGGATGATTGAATATGACCTTTGTGATAATCCTTTCTAGAAACAACTAAAATACTTAGCTGCGAACCAATCAAGCTTGCATTCCATGTCAGCGCGTACCTTTTCTATAAGAAATGAAATCTCAATCAGGGCACTTGAACCTTTATTTTCAGTTAGTCATTCTGCTACGAGTTGCTTCCAGCTGTTTTATAGGGCCATACTCATCATTGGATAAACTGATTATTGATTCGCATTCCCATCACACGTTTAGACCCAGTAACGATGCGCTGGCACGACATTTCAAACACCCTTTTCATCCTTCTGCTGCGATGCTTACAGCACCGTATCAGCGTCATTCAACATTTTCATTGTCATTAACATACAAATACAGTTGGCCCTTCTTTTGCTACATTCAATCCTTGTCAGAGGTGGTGTTGTTCTACTCCCTCCATCGCAAAATACTTGTTACTCTCTAGTTTATTTTTGAACTAGAGAGTGGCAAGTATTTTGTGATGGAGGGAGTAGTTTCTCCACACTAGTGTCCATTTCCATTGACTGCTCAGCTTCTTACTATCACAGAGTGACATGTCTAGTCTTGAACAATTGATGCTTACACATACCATTTCTTCCATGCAGCGAATCCGAAGACTCCGATGACGAAGACGCCAGCCGCTGCACCTGTGTCATCCTATGAGCCCAGAGATCTTCACTGTAAATTCTGTGAAAAAAAAAACAGGACAGGAAAGGATTGTCAGAGTCAGCCATTAGTCATTGTCAGTAGAGAGACTAGAGGGAACCCCATTGTTGTGTGCCGGTGGTGTCTGGCTTGTCATGTGTTTTGTCATCGGCTTCAACTGTAAAATGCTGTTCGAAATGCATAGCTTTAGAAGATTTCTCTGCCAAGTCTGTCGTTTTTTTTTTTCACCTGGTGGTACAATTTGCTACTCGTCTCTGGTTGTGTGGGCCAATACCTCTTCCTGTCGATGGACTGAGCTGTAGTTGACCCGGCCCAACTTATAGTTCTGACGGGCTGTGCAGTTTTTTCTACCGGGCTGGGGAGCCAGCTAAATCGAGGCACACGTTTGTGGTTTTTTTAGAAAATAGTGTTATTTAAATAGGAATTTACAAAATAGGATCTTGATTTTAAAAATTATAGAAATAGGTTCTTCTTGTCCAGTCATCGGACGAAACATTTGATTCCCATGATTTGTCCGGTGGTTAGGCAAATCATTTTTTTGCGAATGGTTTGCCTGTTGGTTGGACGAACCATTTACTTGAGGGGTTGCCTACTAAAATGTCAAACGATATTTTTACAGGCAGATCCTTGACGAATGACCCATCTATTTTTTAATAAGTCGTCTGATGGTTAAGTACGGCGGCCCATTCTTTACTGACTGTATAAGCCATCGTCATTTTTGTCATTTTTATAACTGAAATCTAATTTGCTAAAATTTTAATTAAAATAATACTCCTATTCCAAATAGTACTTGTCACTTAGGATGAGAATTAAACTAGATTTTTTTAAATGAATTAAACTAGAATTTTTTCTAAGTGACAAACATTTTGAGATAAAGGAAGTGTTGTCTTTTTAAAAAAAAAACCGCGTCCGTGAACCCACTTGTTCAGAAAGACATGCCCTATCGCCCCAGCCCAAAAAGCGACAAACCATGTGGGCCCAACGTGGCAGTGAGAGAAACACGGGGCAGATGTCACCGCTTCGTTCGTTAGCTGAACTAAATCTAGCCTTCTTCCCACTTCGTCGGGCCCGGACTTCGCGCTCTCCGTCTCCGGCCATCGCTCGCCTCCGCCTGCCCCCTCGCCGGAGCCTGCGCCGCCCACCGCCTCGGGAGCGGGAGGTATGATGGCCTCCGGAAGCTTGTCCAGCCGCGACTCGTACGACGAGGAGGCCGCCGTACGCCGGCCCCTCGAGCTCGACGGCCGCGTCGCCGCGTCCTCATCCTCCGATTACCTGCCTGGTAAGCTCGAGGGTGCCTACCCTGGGGGGGGGATGGAACCGCGTTGTTGCGTGGGATCTGGTGTCGGAACTGGGGAGATCTCATCCTCCGGCTGGATTTCGTACGGTAGAAGAGGGATCGAGCTGAATTCGCCAGAGAGATGGAAATGGAGGTCGCGCGTAGCTGTGTAGCATGTTGGGAATTATGAGGGCTAGCTTCGTTACTGTTTGATTGCTGGTTGATTCAATGTACTTGCTGGCTTTCTGTTCAATCATTCAGTTAGAGCTAGAGGAGCTTTTCCCTCTGATGCATCACCACAGAGTCTCTAGTTGCTGTGATGGCAAATGCATAGCAAAGGGCACAGCCACAACATGTCCCACAACGTGAGGACCACTGTGGGGCTGCTCTGTACGACACCGTAGAATCAAGCTAGTTATAGTATGACATTGGTGATAGCTTATGTTCACGGACTATGTTGTGTAGTTTTTACATGCTTAGATGCATGCATACGCTGCCCCTCTGAATCAGGATCATCTTAAATGCTCATTCCTGTCATGGTACCTATTACAGGAAGTGTTGTGACTAGACATCAATCAAGCTCAACGAAGGGTGATACAAGTAATAAATACAATGAGGAGCGGCGGCAGCAGCCTGGTACAGATGATGTGCGCAAGAGCAAGTCCGGGTCAAGATACTACACGGCATTTGGGGTGGATCTTTCCCCTGACAATATGGCAGTTGCCATTGTATACTTTGTACAAGGGGTTTTAGGTCTTGCTCGACTTGCTGTGAGCTTTTACTTAAAGGATGATCTTCATCTAGATCCAGCTGAGGCATGTGATGCATTGGTTTTTCTATTCAGATTTAGAGATAAGCTCATATTTCATGCTTGCAATAATTTCTACTAAACAATGGAAACTGGTAAGCGGCTAAGATGGTTTCTTTTATGTAGACTGCAGTTATATCTGGTTTCTCCTCCTTGCCGTGGTTGATCAAGCCCCTCTATGGATTTATAAGGTCCATAGGAGCGCCCAAACATATTTCTTTCACCAGTATATTTTGTACACTCAATTAAGATTCCTCTCCTGTCTTCTCTCGCCTTTCAGTGATTCCATTCCACTCTTCGGATATAAACGAAGGTCATACCTTATTCTCTCAGGATTCCTTGGAGCTCTTTCCTGGAGTTTCATGGCTGCAGTAGTGAACAGTAAATACAGTGCAGCATTCTCTATTCTTCTTGGGTCACTTTCTGTTGCCTTCTCGGATGTTGTAAGTACAACATGAATATTGCACTCTCATGTTATCTTTGTCAATCCTTTTACATTGATCATCGATGATACTATGTGCCGTGTATTTTTGATTGGTCAATGCTTCAAGCTTTAGCAACTAGCATCAATTAAAGTGATTATGCGTTCCACTTATTATTTTATTTTCTTGCTTTCATTTCTAATATTCATACAATCCCATTTTTTTATTATTTTGCATGCTAATAAAGAGGCTTTCTAAATGTGACAAGTTGATTTATCCATATATTGGGTTCTAAATCCTATTGTACGCAGTCTGAGTAAAACTTTAATCATTTGTATAGATATGCGGGCTGTCGATTTGCATTGAGGTATCTAATTTCTCAATGCAGCTTACCAGATTAATACAGGCATTGGAAAAGTATAATAAGAATGGCAAATGAGAGAATATGCAATGATTATATCAGAAAAAATACATATAGTCAAATACTTGGCAAATGAGTTCTGAACATGAGACAATGATTATATCTAAAGGAGATCTCTTTGTTGTGCTTACCTTCCTTCTTCATGTAAAAATCCCTGCTCCATATGCGTTGAACACGACAATTAGATTACTATCCCCGCTACATATGATGCAGCTTGCTTAAAGATGTATCTGAATTATTATTATTACTTTGTAAATAAATAATGCCATCATTCATTAAATGTAACATTTGCATTGTTTGGATGAGGGCAAGATAAAAACAAAATTTACAAGTAATGTTGCTTAGAGATTTGTCTCAATAACCGTATTGGAAAAACGACAGGTGGTGGATTCTATGGTTGTTGAGAGAGCTCGTGGTGAATCGCAAAGTACATCTGGATCTTTACAGTCACTGTGCTGGGGATCTTCTGCCTTTGGAGGAATCGTGAGTGCATACTTTAGTGGTTCGCTTGTGGACGCTTATGGAGTAAGGTCTGTCTCGTAGTATCAATCAACCAACTTGCACCCTATTGTTTTTTAGTGCAGTCTGCTGATGAAAGTATTCATTTAAACGCAGATTTGTCTTTGGCGTTACAGCATTTCTACCCCTGATGACATCTGCGGTTGCTGTACTTGTAAATGAACACCGTGTACCTTCTGGGGAACTTAATATTTTACTCTCTGGTTCAGGATTCGTTGAGACCTCTAAGCAGCACATCCAACAACTATGGATTTCAGTAAAGCAACCAAATATTTTCTTGCCTACCTTGTTTATATTCCTTTGGCAAGCAACACCGCAGTCAGACTCTGCTATGTTTTTCTTCATGTATGTATGAATCATTCTCTACAGTACCAGTCTTAATTCCAGCAGGCTATTTATTGTTTCTTCACACTTGTCTTTATTTGGAGAATTTTCATTACGGTAGTGTGTATTACATGTATATAGGCAACTGAAACATGAATCTACAAAATACTACGAAAAAATTATGGTTTGGGATGTCTGAATTGGACATAATTTTATACATGATAATAAAGCGGTTGTATTATTTGTTCCATTGGATATTCCACTTTAAAATACGATTGATCTTGTACTGTTGCTGTGTGTATGATTATACATGATTATCTGGTTTGATCTTTATTGTGGTTGAATTTTTATGTCTTATTATGATTAATTTCAGCACAAATGAGCTTAGATTTACTCCAGAGTTTCTAGGGCGTGTAAAGCTTGTTACGTCTATTGCATCCCTGCTTGGTGTCGGGCTCTACAACTATTTTTTGAAGGCAGTTCCTTTGAGGAAAATCTTTCTCGCGACTACCATCATTGGTTCAGCTCTTGGAATGACACAGGTGCCCTTTGTGATATTTACTTAATTGATGAAATTTTTGTTCTATCTTAACAAACTGAATTGTACATGTGTCTATTCAGGTTCTTCTTGTAACCGGGCTTAACCGGCAGTTTGGAGTTAGTGACAAGTGGTTCTCCATCGGTGATTCGTTAATCATCACAGTCCTTGGTCAGGTACGTTACACTTGTACACTTCTGCAATTGTCTAATGATAGTAAATTCAAATATATTTGCATATCCGCGATGCGTGCAAAAGTTATGTTGATTGCACAAAAAGTACATTTACTGATGGCCTTTTCCTGACATAATGTCCATGAAACATGTCTGTTATGCGCCTCATATCTGAGGCTGACCAGTCCAAGCATCGCAAAACTCGCTTGTGAGCCTCACCGCCTCTTTTGAGGACTTCATTGGCCGCTTTTGAGGAGAATGTTTCATATATTTGTGGTTCCACAGTCATAGCATCAATTAGATATCAATGTATTTCTTGTGTTTTAAGTTTTTCTCCTGATTTGAGTTTCTCATTGTATGTGTTAGTAGCTGGATTTTTTACTCTCATTGAAGAGAGGATGACACTAGAGAGTTGGGGCAATTTTCTTGTCTATTCCTCACACAATGCCATGCCAACCCAAGGGGTTGAGGCTACATATTTATAGCAGCCCAAGGGCAGCCAACCAGCCAAGCATATGCCTTCTTGCTAGTCCAAGATGCCATGCAAGGTGCTGTCCTAAAGATGCTAACAACCGTCCTAAAAGCAGTCAAGATGCTGCTGTCCTAACTGCTGTCCTAAAAGCAGTCAAGATGCTGTCCTCTAGTCTAAGATGAGTACAACAAGGACCAAAGACCAAAGGACTAAGGTACAACAAACTAAGGACAAGGGTACAAGGGACTAGGGGACCAAAGACCAAAGGACTACAAGACTTATTCCATCATTCTCCCCCTAAGTCTTGTACGTCGTCTTCTGGGAGGGTTGGACCATCCCGATCCTGGAGCAAAGTTCAATGAACTTGAGCCTCCCAAGGGGCTTGGTGAGCAGATCCGCAAGCTGGTCCTTGGTGTTGATGTAGATCGCCTTGATGCTACCTTCCTCCAAGCAGCCTCGAATGAAGTGGTACCTCACCCGGATGTGCTTGCTCCGTTCATGAAAAACGGGGTTCTTTGCCAGGGCCAGAGCAGACACGTTGTCCACCCTGAGCTCCACCGCTCCAGTGTCTCTGCCGAGTAGATCACCAAGCAGTCGAACAAGCCAGAGCGCCTGAGTCGAAGCGGTGGAGGCCGCTATGTACTCGGCCTCGCAGCTGGACATGGCCACCACCTGCTGCTTGATCGACTGCCAGCTAACAAGGCACTTGCCGAAGAAGAAGAGGATCCCGCTCGTGCTTTTGCTGGTGTCGATGTCGCCGGCGTGGTCGCTGTCGCTGTACCCGACAAGGTGTGCCTCTCCAGGACACCTCGAGTAGTGAAGGCCGTGATCAAGAGTCCCCGCAACGTAGCGGATGATCCTCTTCACAGCCTGCTGGTGCTCCGTCGTCGGTCGCTGCAGGAACCGACTAACGTAGCCGACGGAGAATGCCAAGTCCGGCCGTGTGTGGGCGAGGTAGCGAAGGCTCCCCACAAGACGCCGGTACTGTGTAGCGTCCACCTCCTCCGCCGTGCTGTCGCGGCTCAGCTTCAGCCTCTCCTCCATCGGAGTGAGGGCTGGGTTGCAGTTTGTGAGCCCAGCTAGCTCAACAATTCGCCTGGCGTAGGCGGTCTGTCGAAGTGTGATCCCGGAGTCGGCCTGGTGCACCTCAATTCCTAGGTAGAAGGAGAGGGATCCCAGGTCACTCATCTGGAAAGTGGCTTTCATCTCTTCCTTGAACGCTGCCACCTCCGCCTCCTTGGTGCCGGTGATCACCAAGTCGTCGACGTAGACACCCACCAGTAGGGTGTTTCCTCCATTGCCCCGCCGGTAGATGGCCGCCTCGTGTGGGCATTGCCCGAAGCCCATCCTCTTGAGCGTGGAATCCAACTTGGCATTCCACGCCCGTGGTGCCTGCCGCAAGCCATAGAGGGCCTTGCGCAGGCGCAACACCTTGCCCTCCTTGCCAGGGAGCGCAAACCCTGGCGGCTGGTGTACGTAGACCTCCTCCTTCAAGTCGCCGTTGAGGAACGCCGACTTGACGTCCATGTGCTGAACACGCCAGCCTTCTTGAGCAGCCAGCGCAAGAAGCAGTCGCACGGATTCCATCCGTGCCACGGGGGCAAAGGCATCGTCGAAGTCGATCCCCTCCTGCTGCACGAAGCCGCGTGCCACCAAGCGAGCCTTGTGCTTGACGATGGCGCCGGCTTCATCCCTCTTCAGCTTGAACACCCACTTAAGGGTGATCGCACGGTGACCGCGAGGGAGGTCAGCAAGCTCCCAAGTGCGGTTCGTCTCAACCGCATCCATCTCCGACTGCATCGCGGCACGCCATGCCGCGTGTTTCTCGGCCTCCGCGAAAGACCGAGGCTCGCCGTCGTCGCACGCAAGGTGCAACTGCGCCTCCGAATCTTGATCATCCAGATCGTGAGGGGCCAGTCCCGGCACCGGCTGGTCGCCGAGAATGTTCTCCATCTTGCGATACCACAACTGCTCGCCGTCGTAGCACCTGTCGAGGCGCTCCTCGTCGTGGGAGAGCGGAGTGACAAACTCCACTGGGTCGTGCTCGACACAAGCTGGTGACGGAGTGGACGTGGCCGGAGGGGTGGCCGTCGGTGCTGGAGTGCGTGGGGTCGCCGGCTGAGGTGGAGGTAGACGCTCTGGGGCAGGGGTAGACACGCTCGGTGGAGAAGAGCTGCCTACTCCCCCAGCTCCCTTGGAGTAGACGTAGTCGACGATGAAGTCCTCGTTCGTCGAGGTCGAACTGTCGTCCACCGCCTTGTCCCATGCCCATCCTCGCCCTTCGTTGAACACAACGTCGCGCGTCGTGCGCACACGCTGTGTCTCTGGGTCGAGAATGCGGTAGGCCTTCGAGCCCTCCGCGTAGCCGATGAACACCCCGGGGGTGCTCCTGTCGTCGAGCTTGCCGATCTGGCCAAGCTCCTTGGCGAACGCGAGGCAACCGAAGACTCGTAGGTGAGAGACCGCCGGCTTGCGCCCATACCAAGCCTCGTACGGCGTCCTGCCGTGGAGGGCCTTGGTGGGCGAACGGTTGAGGATGTAGACGGCGGTCACCACCGCCTCTCCCCAAAAGATAGCCGGCATTCCCCTCTGCTTGAGGAGGGCTCGAGTCATCCCCACAACCGTCTGGTTGCGCCGCTCGACGACGCCGTTCTGCTGCGGGCTGTAGGGCGCGGAGTAGTGGCGCTGAACACCCTCATCCGCGCAATACGACGCGAATTCAGCCGCCGTGAATTCGCCGCCGTTGTCGGTGCGCAGCACGCGCAGCTTGCGGCCACACTCCGCCTCCGCAGTGGCCTGCGCACGCCTGATGGCGTTCGCAGCCTCTCCCTTGCTGCCAAGGACCACCACCCACATGTAGCGGGAGAGGTCGTCGACGAGCAGCAGGAAGTAGCGTCGTCCTCCTGGTGTAGCCGGTGTCACCGGGCCACACAAGTCCCCGTGAACGAGCTCGAGCCGCTCCTTGGCTCGAAAGCTCGATTGCTGGGGAAAAGGAAGCCGCCTCTGCTTCGTCACCACGCAGACGTCACAGAGCTGCTCCACGTGGTCAAGGCATGGCATGCCTCGCACCATCTCCTTGGCACTGAGCTGCTTCAGGGCCTCGAAGTGAAGGTGCCCAAAGCGCTCGTGCCACTGCCATGCCTCGTCCTCCCGACGAGTGGCAAGACAGACAGGTTGTGCTACCTGCACGTGAAGGACATAGAGTCGATTGGTGCCTCTAGTTACCTTTGCAAGAAGGCGACAATGGCGATCCCAAATCCTCATGACTCCGTCCTTGATCTCCACGCGCGAACCACTCTCATCCAGCTGTCCCAAGCTGATGATGGAGTTTCGCAACGCGGGGATGTAGTAGACTCCGACGAGCAGCTTGTGCTCACCGGACTTAGCGCTGAGGAGGACGGAGCCAACACCCTTGATCTCCACGCCGGAGGCGTCACCAAACTTGACGGAGCCTCGGACATGGGGATCAAGCTCGGCGAAGAACTCCCGTCGACCGGTCATGTGATGGGTGGCGCCGGTGTCGAGGCACCACCCGTCAGTCTTGTCGTTGCTGGAGCCGTCGCCGAGGAGAGCGTGTGCTCTCGGCTCATCAAGATGAAAGAGAGCTGTTGCGGTCGATGCCGCTAGAGATGGCTTGATGCTTCCATGTGCCATGAGCAAAGCTGGCTCCTCCTCCACCTGGGCGACGTGGGCCTCCTCCTCCACTTGTGCGACGTGGGCCTGACCACGTCGTGGCTGTCGACACTCCCTGGCCCAATGACCAAGCTTGCCACAGTTGTGGCAGGTGTCGTCTCGTGCCGGCTTGTGGTTGCCGGCGGCACCGCCCTGGGCACCTCCGCGGGCACTTACTTGCGCCCCGGCCTGGGCGCCTCCGCGCCCCTTGCGCGGCTTGCCGCGCTTGCGGCCGCCTGTCGAGAAAGAGGACTCCCCCTTCTTCCGGTCACCCTGGCTAGCCTCCCACTGCTCGCGAGTGAGATGAAGCTTCCCGCCAATAGTGATAGGACCCGAGAGAGGCTGTGGTTCGTCGCTGTCGACGACCTTGAGGCGACCTATCGCCTCTTCGATCGACATCGTGGAGAGGTCCAACAGAGACTCGATCGAGCGAGCGATCTGCTTGTACTTCTCGGGGATGCAACGGAAGAGCTTCTCGACAGCTCTCTCCTCGTCGTAGGTGTCGTCGCCGAACTGCTCCAACTTCTGCAACAAAGTGTTGAGACGGAGAGCAAAGTCATCGACGTCCTCACCTGGCTTAAAGGCCAGGTTCTCCCACTCCTTGCGAAGCGCCTGCAGCGTGGTCTTGCGGGCGCGGTCGCTGCCGATGCGTGCCGCAGCGATGGCGTCCCAAGCCTCCTTAGCAGTCCGCTTCTTGGAAAGCGAGAACTGCATCTCGGGCGGGACTGCAGCAATGAGGGCATCCAGCGCCCGTCGATCCTCGTAGTAGTCGACGTCGCCGTACCGAACTGCTTCCCACATGTGTCGCACCTGGAGCCGCACCCTCATCACCGCGGCCCACTCCACGTAGTTGGTCTTGGTGAGGGTAGGCCACCCACCGCCGGGACCGACATCCCTGACAATGGCCTGGACCCCATGGTGTCCATGGTACCGATCTGGGGAGGGAGAACCGCGCTGCCTGTAACGGCCGCGTTCTCCGTCGACTGCGCTGCCGCCGCCGGGAGCGCCACCGGCACGTCCGCGCCGGCCTGGGCTGCGGCTATCGCGCCCATGGGGACGTGCGGCTACTCGATGCATCTCCTGTGCTCGCGCCACTTCCCTTGCCAACCTGAGCTCATTGTCGACGCCGCCGTCGACAGAGCCGCTGGAGCTACTGCCGCGCAGAGCCTCCAGCTCTGCTGCCGCTGCACGCGCTACAGCCGCCGCCGCCGCTGCTTCCACTTCCGCCCTCGCTGCTGCCAGTTCCGCCGCCGCCAACTTTGCCGCTAGTGCCGCCGTCGCCGCAGCCTCTGCCGCCGCTCGCTCGCGCTCCTCCGCCGCGGTGACCTCCGTCTGCCGCGCGCTCGAGGCGACCGAACGCTGAGACTGTCCGTCGGACATCGCGCACTAGTGGAGAGCTGGTGTGTGGGGAAGAGGGATGAGCTGGGGCAGCCGGTGTTCCTGCTACCGGTTGCGGACAGGGAGAGGCGCGGGAGGGAGATGAGCAAGAGATGTTTAGGCTACAGGATAGAACGGCTCTGATACCAAGTGTTAGTAGCTGGATTTTTACTCTCATTGAAGAGAGGATGACACTAGAGAGTTGGGGCAATTTTCTTGTCTATTCCTCACACAATGCCATGCCAACCCAAGGGGTTGAGGCTACATATTTATAGCAGCCCAAGGGCAGCCAACCAGCCAAGCATATGCCTTCTTGCTAGTCCAAGATGCCATGCAAGGTGCTGTCCTAAAGATGCTAACAACCGTCCTAAAAGCAGTCAAGATGCTGCTGTCCTAACTGCTGTCCTAAAAGCAGTCAAGATGCTGTCCTCTAGTCTAAGATGAGTACAACAAGGACCAAAGACCAAAGGACTAAGGTACAACAAACTAAGGACAAGGGTACAAGGGACTAGGGGACCAAAGACCAAAGGACTACAAGACTTATTCCATCAGTATGCAATCTTATGTCACTTGAATCTTTTTTGTAGGCTTCATTTATGCCAGTCTTGGTGTTAGCTGCAAAATTGTGTCCTCCAGGAATGGAGGCAACTTTGTTCGCAACTCTTATGTCCATTTCTAATGCTGGAAGCGTTACTGGTGGTCTGATTGGTGCTGGCCTAACTCGGGTATTTGGAGTCACAAGGGAGACCTTTGGGAATCTACCTATCTTGATTGTCGTCTGCAATCTTAGTTCACTTCTGCCGCTACCTCTTTTAGGTCTCCTTCCAGAGGATTCAGGAGACGTGGGCAACGAAGAGATAAAACATAAGTGACTTTAGAATTTGGTTGCTTGTGCTCTGACTTCCAATTATGCATACTGCTGTTACCAGCTCAATGTCCCCAAGTCAAATACGGCTTATACAGCAGGATTTTAGCAAATCAGCAGAGAGATATGAGGATCGCATATAACTGCTGTTCGTCACTTCTGTCATCACTCATATCAGTCTACTACGACCGCTTACATATGGAACACCATCGTCTGAAAATGATCCCCGATACCAATGTGCACAGGTATTTGCCTTTTAGTTTCTGATTTACCTTGTATGCTGAGACAAGCTTTTAATGGTTTTCAGGCTATTTTCTAGCTGATGTAATCCCCACGAAAAATAGATGAGGGCTGAACAATGATCTCCATACAAATTTGAATGTATTGGACATTACTCAAATGTATTTTCCGTATGAGAAGCGAAAGTGTAGAGATGTGATAAAAGAAATACCATGCATAATGTGATGTGACACGTTATCAGGTTCTGCTTGCGATCTAAGCAGAAGTTTTAAGCGTCTCCTACATGTCAATGCATTGCAATCCACTCCGAATATTCTGTTCGGACAATCCGATCGTAGCATTCAGGTATCAGTCAGCATCACACCTGTACATCACGTTCTTGCATCATTTTATCTCCTAGATTATTTATTCACGCAGGGCCCATGTGACTAGCATATACATCGTGTCAGCACTCAACTTATGCTTTGTTATTTTAAGTGCGCATCTAATCAGCACAGTTGTATTATTCTGCCACGTGAAGACCTATTTTTGACCAATTATCTTTAGTGCCGGATCCAGCAATAAGTTATAGGGAGCTGAACATTATTTTTTTTAAAAAAAAAAGAGCCTAAAAAAATTGAAGTTTAAGAGGGATTGAACTTAAGATATCAGGTTTTGAAGTTGTCTCCGTTAGCTAATTAACCAATAACATAGTTGATGTTTAGTTACGTGACTATTTTAGTGCGCTCTTCTTCACCATCAAAATTTTAGAAAATTGTAGGAGGTGCTATTGTTCGAGGGCAAGTAGCGGGGCTGGAGACCCCATGCCCGCTCGGTATGTTCGCCCCTGATTATCTCTGTAAAAATTCAATCAACATGAATTTAAAACACATGAGTCTCATATTGTCAAAGTTGATCAAATTTATTGAAATCGCTGATTAAAGATGTATTTAACCAAACTTATTAGGACAAATGAAATAGTTGGCTTGTTGCAGCTATGTTGATAATTTCCATAAAAAGGTGTGTTTGTTTTACCGAGATGTTGCTTTGATGGCACTGGAAGATTAAAGATGAACAAGACGAGTAACCGAGGGTGGCTCAACGGGTTAGATTTCTCGTAGAGAAACTAACCTATCTGGGGTTTGGAGTGGCGAAATTACGGAGCAAGTAGCCTGGTGCTCTTACTTCATCTATGTGTATTTTTACAACAAAATTTAGCTAAACATTTTTTATGTAAAGACAATAAAATTTTTGAACCATTGTGCATGTCAGCATGTGCACCAGGGAAATTATACATGGTTTCACCGGTGCGGGTTTGAGTCCCAAACTTAGTATAGGCATTAATACTCCATTCATTTTCGAAAGTTTGTCGCTTTTTAATTTATTTTTGAATTGAAAGTGACAAATTTTCAAGAACGAAGGGAATATTATTTATAGTGATACGATATTTCTATTAGTGATGAGACATTCATGGTGACTGCAAATCTCAAGACAAGTCGATTTAGTCTTTTGGAGATGTTTAGGGGCAGGGTATACTTGCATGTGATCGATGGATACTTGTAACATGTATACGCATATAAGTATTTATGTCTGTATTGTGTTTCATTCAGATTTAATGCTTGTGCATGGAAATGCACATATAAGATACTTCATTCGTCTGAAAAAAACTTATCGCTTTGTAGTTTAAAACTGAACTACAAAGCGATAAATTTTTGGAGCAGATAGAATATAATTTAATAAGTTCAAGCATTTATAACTATAAATAAAAAGTTCATGAACTTAAACAAAAATTCATGAACCTAAATGTCCAATGTATTTTAAACTAACCGGTGCGACAAATATCTGAGAACGGAAGTATTAGGAAATAAAATCACACCAGCACCACTACGGCTTCCGTTCCCCCCAAATTCCCCAATCCACGAGAACGGAGCTCCTCCCCCCGCCAAGCGCGAATTCCAAAGCGCCGCTCCGGTCTCCCCTCTCCTCCTCCTCGCGCGCGTCTAGGGTTAGGTTTCCGCGTCCGCGTTCTGCTCCGGCCATGAGGGTGCACCCGGCCCCGCGGAAGCGCACCATCGCCGCGCAGCGTTGCGCGGGCACGGCCGCGGCGGCGGCGGGGGGCGGGAAGAAGAAGCTGCGCCGCCTGCCGCACATCTTCGAGAAGGTGCTGGAGCTGCCCTTCGCGGCCGACGCCGACGTCTCCGTCTCGGAGGACGCCGCGGCGCTGCGCTTCGTGGCGGCCGTCGCCGACGGGTTCTCCCCCGCCGCCGGCGCCCGCGCCGTCGAGATCCACCCGTGCGTCACCAAGGTCGTCGTCCGGGACCACTCAGTAGGCGCGGACGACGACGCCGCGGCGTTCGAGCTCGACCGGTGGCGGTTCCGCCTCCCGCCCTGCACGCGCCCCGCCTTGGCCACCGCGACCTACTTCGAGGGCGAGCTCGTCGTCACCGTGCCCAAAGGCGCCGGACCAGACGACGGGGACGGCGCCGACGGAGGCACCTTGCTTGGGAGCGCCGGCGCCGAGGGCGTCCTCCTGCTTGTACAGTAAATTTATGCCATGGCACAACTGTTTTGCTGATTCGCCTGTTTCTGCTAATAACAGGGGGAGACAGTAAGCGTAAGAATAATGTGTAAATTGCTGTTTCGTGGCTAATTCTCTGTGCAAACATCTGAACCGCTCATGCAATTTTTATGCTGATTTCTTCCAGTTCTAATGAACTAGTGCACCATGTAGTATGTCGTTGATCTGATTAGGTGGGTAAGACTGTCAGGTTAAGCATGAAGTAGCGTTCCAGGTTACAACATATGTAGTTGATCTGATTAAGAGGTCACCGTATGATTCAGTTCAATCGAGTTATCTTTTTTCATATACTTTTGTCTATATCTCATACCAGAAAACAACCTTCGCGTGTCTGTATTTTGTTGAATGTTTTTTTGTTACTTCATCCCAAATTACTTGTCATTGTCTAATTTATTTTGACTTACTCCCTCCTTGTCTAATTCATTTTGATTTGCTCCCTCCATCCTAAATTACTTGTCACTCTTTAATTCATTTTGAACTAGAGAGTGACAAATAATTTGAGATGGAGGTAATACTTATCAATCGATCGCCAATCCATTTCAGAGGACAGCATCTAGTCTGTTTTTCATGCACCACAACCACTTGCGCAATTTCAAGTCATTGGCATCATCAGTTGTCGACATGTCGTTCATCAGCGACACTTTCTGTGACTGAACCTACCGGTAGTAAGCTTGGTGGAAGACAGGAGCCATTCCGTTGTTGTAAGCTCCCATCCCATTGCCATACCAACCATAGGGTAGGGGGCAGGGTAGCTCACAGGCGGGGAGGGGTATGGCATGGCAATGCCCACGTTGGCTACCTCCTTGACTGAGTATATACACATATGGCTCCCTAATAGCCTGTGGGCTCTGGTAGAGGCCGTGCCCGGACGTTCTATCATAAGGATAGGGGGAGGCAACAGCATATGATGTGTGAGATGGGGAGGTTGTGTATGATTCATGTGAAGGGGAGATCGCAGCGTATGATACTCCTTCCGTCTTTAAAAACTTGACAAGCTTTTCGGAACGGAGGGAGGAAGGGGAGGCCGTGGTGTATGATGCGTGTGAAGGTGAGGCAGCAGCGTATGATGTGTGGGAGGGAGAGTGCGCAAAAGTGGTAGGAGCTCTGGTAAAGAGGAGATACAACCGTTGTGAGCGAGACGAGACGACCTGCCGTAGCTGGGGGCATTGGGCCTCCGTTGTTCGCACGGATGCGTTTGTTAGCAGGGCCACTGCTACCGCCACTGGAGGCGCTCGATGCAGCCTTTTTCTTCTCTGTCTTGGCCTTCTCCAGCTCTTCAAGCTGCTGCCGAAGATCCTCCAATGGAAACTCAGGTTCCAGCTTATCGTCCTCAACACATTTTATAACAGCTGAGCTGTAAAGTGGTCGCCGGAGAGAGGGCTTTGTGCGGCCGCGCCTCCCGCTACGAAGTGCGACACGTCTTCAGCAGCGTCGCCGTGAGGGAGGGTGGCGGGAAAAAGCAAGCTGGCGGCGTGGGATGGCACCGTCCTACACGAGCAATGAGTAGCGCCACTAGCCGGTGACCAGTGTGCGGGCCGGTCCTTTGTTCCTTAGCCCATCGCAGCTTTCGCTCCGGCCCAATCAGCCCAATTAACAGTAACCCACCCATTTTAAACCAGCCCATCAAACGCGAGCCTCTCGATCCTAGCGGTCGATCCACCTCGCCTAGGGCTCGTTCGCGTCCCGCCGGACCCCCACCCAGTTATATCCGTATATACCACACACACACTTCGCTTCAAACGCCGCCGCCACGCGCATCCGCAGGACCGCAGCCGCCGCATCCTCCAACTCCGGCGCGTGCCCCTTCACCACCTGACGCGGCCGCCATGGTAAGCTCCCGTCGCTTTTCGCTTCGTCTACCTGTCCCGATCTGACGCGTGGCTGGGTTTCGGTCGGGTGTCGCAGTCGCTCGTCGCGGGGGAGGACTTCCAGCACATCCTGCGTCTGCTCAACACCAACGTCGACGGCAAGCAGAAGATCATGTTCGCCATGACCTCCATCAAGGGCATCGGCCGCCGCTTCTCCAACCTCGTCTGCAAGAAGGCCGACGTCGACATGAACAAGCGGTCAGTGGTTGTCGTGATGACGCTTTCTTTCGCCTCGCGCTAGATTGTCCGTTCAGTAGGTTTTGAACTTTATGGACAATTAGGCAACGGGATTTAAACGATTACACGAGTCAAAATGGCCTGCGTTATTAGGTACTGTACTAGGTTTTTCCTTCACGCTGTAGATTGAGAATTCTGATGAAGCTAGATGGAACTAGAATATGAATGATGGAGTATTTCAAATCTAGACCAGTGGGTACTGTTTTCTTTACTCATTATTTGAAAAAAAAAAAATAAACTGGTTGTGATAGTAGCAGCTTATTTGATTTTTCTTTCTAGTTTGAATCTAATGAATATATCTATCAATTGTTCATTATTAGCATGACAATCTTTGGCTCTTGGTCAGTCAACTGTTGATTACCATTATAAATGTAATTTGAGAAAACCTGTGTTCCATTAGAGGACTATTTTGAATAATACTGTTATCTAGAATAAGGTACTACTGTGAAACTGAAATACTTATATCGGCAATCTTGGCTTTAGATAACATTAAGTCTGCTCATGTTCACTAAAAACTGGAAATGGTTAACCAACTGTGCCAGTATGATGCACACTATTGTACGGATTGCGTGTAGTACATCTCTGACAGTTTTACTTCTGTTCAGGGCTGGTGAGCTGACCCCGGAGGAGCTTGAGCGCCTCATGACGGTGGTTGCGAACCCCCGCCAGTTCAAGGTCCCAGATTGGTTCCTGAACAGGAAGAAGGACTACAAGGATGGCAGGTTCTCCCAGGTTGTCTCCAACGCCCTTGACATGAAGCTCAGGGATGACCTTGAGAGGCTGAAGAAGATCAGGTTGGCCTTTTACCACATATTTGGTTGCCATATTGTACCATTATGTATGTCTTTGTTGTTATTGTTCTAGTAATAGGTAAGATGCATGCACACTGGGATTCTTGTTCATACCATCTTTGAAACATTAGCTGCACTGGCGTTGTTAGTTTCCATGGCATTCACTCCTAGTCATGGCCAAATGGCTAGAACCTTGTTGTTCTTTTATTATCACTGAGTAAAAAACTCGTTTGTGTTTCTCCAGGAACCACCGCGGTCTCCGTCACTACTGGGGTCTCCGTGTTCGTGGCCAGCACACCAAGACCACTGGCAGGCGTGGAAAGACTGTTGGTGTCTCCAAGAAGAGATAAACCCTTCCTCAAGTCGCAGCACTGCTGGCTTATCGTCAGTGTCTTTATCAATGTCAGACTTCGCGATTTTGTTTTGCCTGAGGATGTTTATCATGGGACAGATGATGAGTTGTTTCGTTGTACTAAACCTGAATATATCTTTGTGACTCGGTACCTGTGTTGGTAGTTCATTCTCTGAACCGATGAAGTTTTGAGTTTGAAAAAATCCATGTTATTTCAGTAGCTGAATTTAAATTCATCATTTGGGCCCACATCAGTTGAAAAAATTTGAAATCAAACTTAAAGCTTGTGTCTGCCATGTGCACAACCACATCAGACTAGAAACAAAAAATGAAACTATCAACCATAGTTTGAGGATTAAATTGAACAAAGATGAAGTTGAGCTTTTAACCGAAGTTGTGGAGAAGCTTGGCTATTTTGTCTGATGAATAGTTACCTTTTACCCAACAGTTAATTTAGTTTAAATTGAACTGAGTTTTTTATCCTAAATGTAAAGGGTGGAGGAATCTTGCTCTGCCCCAAAGCGTCAGCATTGTTGCCACTTGCTTGTACCATGCCAAACACAGCCAACAAACCTACCAATAATAATTGAACCAATCAAACGAAGTAGATAGCTAGCTCTCCATACACATCACCCTGTAAGAAATAAAATAATACTAGATCAAAACATTAAGATCATTTGTCTAGCAACATGAACACATAAGAGTAATCAATCAGAGCTGTTAGTAGGAAGAGTTGGTCACCAATCCCAAGCGCCAAGAATCCAACACCACCCTATATAAACTCGCAAAAAGGAAGTCATCCGCAACCAAGCTCAGTCAGCTCACAAGCATACAAGAAACACACACGTGCATTACTAAGCGCGAAGAAATTAGCTTTGCAATACTATAGTAATGGCCTCGTCAAGAGCAGCAGGCAACGGCTTGCCGCTGCCGACCCTCCTCCTCGCCGCGGCGACCGTGCTCCTCCTCCTCCTCCTCGTCGTCCCCTACGGCGCGGCGCAGCCGTCGTCGTCTGCGCCAGCGCCGTCGTCCTCGGGCGGAGGCAGCAGCTGCATGACGGAGATCGTGAGCCTGGCGCCGTGCCTGGGCTACATGTCCGCGGTGCCTCTGCAAGGTGCTCGCCGGCGGCGCGTCCTCGCTCGGCGTCACCATCAACGACACCCGCGCGCTCGAGCTCCCCGGCGCCTGCGCCGTCAAGACGCCGCCGGCCAGCCAGTGCAAATGTGAGCTGCATGCGCTGCGTAGCTAGCTAACTATCGTGATTGGTTATTTTTATTCACTATCGACTCACTGGTCACGTACACGCACGCACGCACGCACATACACTCTACCTTTTTCCCGCCGTGACTGATAGGCGTCGCTGTGCAGCCGTCGGCGTGCCTGTGGCGTCTCCTCCGGCGACAACACCTGCCACGCCCTCCTCCACTCCGGCAAGACCTGAACCGCCGTCGTCGGTGCCTAGCGTCACCCCTGCAGCAGGAGCTTCCGGGACAAAGGCGACGCAGACAGCCCAAGCCCAATCTTCCGGCGGCCGGAGCAAAGGCACGGCCGCGTCGTCGGTCCTTCCCCTCGCCGCCGCTGCCGTCCTCGCCGCAGCATTTGCCCTGCAGCTCCAAGCTTAGAATAATATAAAGGCGTCGCGATTTGAATGTTTTCATGTGCGCGATTTGATTTTCCGTTTGTGGCGCTTGATGATGATGGTGTTTTTCTTGGTCGCCTATATGTATATATAGCTTGTTTGACGTATGTATATGTATTGTGTTTTCGTTTGGAATGCAAATGCCACGCGTTTACTTCTATACATATGCGAAACCGCACGAATTTATCAAGGTCAACGGGGACACTGGAGGTAGTAGACATGGTTTGGCCACCTATCCGACACAGATCCGGCAAAGCTAGTGCTAGATCCAGACGCCGCCGGTCAGCAAGTGCAACGACGACGGTGAGCATATGTAGTCTGAACACTGCTCAGATGTGGACGAGAGTAACATGCTGCATCTGAAATTTAGATGAAAGAATTTACGTGAACTTAGCAAATTCTCTTACAACTGAAATAATATATGAAAGATCGTATAGATGAAAGAATGAATACATAGATGACAAATCATTTCGATTACATTCGTGCCTGTGCCAATATTGGAATGGCAAACCATTTCGGTTTACGTGCGTATGCATGGAGCCCTTCCCATAAATAGATGCTGCGATCGAGCAAAGGGCCTATTTGGATTCAACACCACCTTGACGACCCAACACTTGTGTGGTTCTGCAGGAGAACATAGCAGCAGGATTCCAACAACCACGGCACCACCACCACAGCATACCACCCCTTCTCCTCCTCCACCACCTCGTACGTCGTCCAGAGTGCCTTCGATCGCCGCCACCCTCGCTTTCCACGACCGGCTGCTGAGGATGGCCGCCGCACAAAAGACACGGACCACCGCCGCCGTGACGGCCCGTCTGGCGGTAGTAGCGGCGGCGCTTCTGGCTTTCTCCTCCCAGCTGGCCGTGGCCACGGCACAGAGCAACGGCTGCTCGAGCGTGATGATGACGCTGTCCCCGTGCCTGGACTTCATCTCGAGCAAGTCCCCGACCCCCGGGATCTCCTGCTGCTCCGTGCTCGCCGGCGTCGTCCAGTCCGACGACGACCCCCGGTGCCTCTGCATGGTCCTCGACGGCAGCGCGGCGGCTTCCTTTGGCATGTCCGTCAACCAGACCAGGGCACTGGAGCTCCCTGGTGTGTGCAAGGTCAAAGCACCGTCGATTAGCCAGTGCACAGGTACGTTTATTATAATGCAGTACCGATAATAATAACCAGTTTTTATATCTCTACTTGAAAATTCATCAGGCGTGAATGAATGCATGTCTGCCTGATTTTTCAGCCGTTCCAGGTTCACCGGGAGCACTAGCACCAACACCACCTTCCAGTGACAACCCGGCAACAGAGAAGGGGGAAGAAGCTGATGTAGCTGCAGATGCGCCATCAGGTGAAGAACTACAGTTCCGGAGGAAGGCTCCGTTTATTAATACAAGTGTTCAAACACGCTTCACCTGACGAGTTTGCTCGATGTTTTGCAGGAAACAAAACCTCGACATCCACGAACTCGAAGAACACAAGAAATTTAATGGCGTCGATGATGCTTATTCCTGCTTGTACATTGCTCTATGTCTTCTAATAAGTATTGCAATAGCTAGATTCACTGTCTGTGTCACCCTGCAGGAGTTACTACTTCCTGATCTGACCTTGCTGTACTCGATGATGATTGTTCATTGTGCCATATTTATTTTCTGTGTGTCTCTGGCGTGTCACGAAAAAAATGCACTCTTATGAAATGAATAATCATTCCTCACTAAGTTCAGCGGAATTTCTGTGGGCATGATAATAGTTCCCACACAAATTTCAGTGAGACTCCACTAAAGATTTCCCACCCACTCTTCTTGCTTTAGATAATACTGTCAGCTAATCACTCCATATTATGCTATCTTGCTGTCAAGCAGAAATTTGCTGTCCATATTTTGCTGCTGTGTCCACATTAAAAGGTGAAGTGAAATTTTCTTCGGAACCATAAACTTTTGCCAAACATGGATTATAACACAAAAATTAACGATAGGACGTTGTATAGGTTAATCTTCAACTAAGGTCAGATGACTACTACCTGAATGGTTAGCAAGAAGAAATTTCATAATTTTGTGCAAATTAAATCTTTAGCCAAAGATCAAGCAACTCAACACCATGGGGACTGACTATTGCCTAGATAGCTAGCAACGATGAATTCAACTATATTACGCAGCAAAGATCAAGCAACTCAAAATCATGGGCGCTCATCATGGGGAACCGACTCAAGCTCAGATAGTAAATCATGTCACTTCTGGAGATTCTTTATTGAATTTGATCCAGTAAGTCTGACCATGATAAGGATAACAAAGGAAAGAAAATAGAAATAAAGATGCACCATCATAACCCCAGCAATACTGCCAACAGGTTCAGTTCAATTCAGTTGGAAGCTTCATGACTTAGGAGGTGCCCTGTAATGATATCTCTCATCAGTTTGCCTTGAGGATCCATTTGCTCGCAGTTCTCTTCCTTATAACCAGTATCATGATGTTCTGGAAGTTGAACACTTGGAAGCAGTTCATCCTTGCGGTCTATAAGTATATTGTGAAGCAGACAGCAAACAAGAATTATACTTGGCAACTTATTCTTATCAGGCCTCCACATGACTTTATGTAAGATCCTCCAAGATCCCTTCAGGCGTGCCAAGGCTCTTGTTCCAAGCATCCTTGCAGCTTTTTGCCGAGCATTAAAGTTGAACATTGGAGCAGACAGATTTTTCCCATCATATGGAGTCATAAGCCATGGGAGCAGAGGATAACACGAGTCACCAGCAATGAACTCCCTGATCTCTGCATTCCCCGCTGAGACTCTGGCAGGACCATCCAAACGTTCCCCAGCCTCACAGAGCTTGAAGAACCCAGAGCATTTCATCAAACGTGAAAACGTCATGCTGCCAGGCCAACCAGTCACAATATCAATAAACCTCAAATCATCATCAACAATCCCTTGCAGGAACATACTGTAGTTCTTGGCTGGGTCGCACCAATCTTCAGATGGCTCTACAGCAGGAAGCGTCATGATTATGTGGGTGGCATCAACAGCACCACAACAATTTGGCAGACCAAACGCAGCCTCCAAGTTAGCTTTGATCTCCTCGATCCTGTCCTGGTTGGGCCACACCAGATGATGTCGAGCCCTCTCTTCCATGGACTCGATGAACCTCCAAGTCACCTGCGAAACAGTAGACTGCCCCACACCAAAAGCAGACCCCACCGACACCTGCGAATCACCAGATGCCAGCCTCCTCATGGCAATTGCCACTTGCTTCTCCACACTAAGCAGACGCCCCTCAATATTGATCAGACCGGACGGCGGCCTTGAGATCAAATCCTCCCTTACAATGGAGCAGATGTAGTCGAAGGTCTGCCTCGAAGACCTGAAGAAGTACCTGAATGCTTCCCCCTCATCTGAAGGTACATAAAGACCTGTCCATCGGAGCAAACCAAAACTTAATACAGCCAGACCAAGATTCATACAACTCATGTACAAGCTTTCATTGCTCATAGGGAAACTCCACATGCTACAGCTGATAAGCTACTTGCTAGGAAACTGAATGTTGTCATGCAAGGTACTGGCAAATCCTAACGAACAAAACCATGTTTTCCTAGGATTACGAGGGACTAATATGTAGCTGTGTGTACAAAACCTTAGTCAAAAAAAAAAAAGAACAGTTATACTCGTGCTCTTTCTCCTGTCCACCCTAATCCCAAATCGATGCAGTGTTCTGAGTAGTAATCTAACAAAAGATTAGGCCTTTCGCCAAGAATAAGGAACCCCCCCCCCCCCCCCCCAAAAAAAATCATGGCAAGTACACGCACAAATGCAACGAATCGATTGCGGATTCCGGCGGATTCGGGGGAATGCGGCAAGCAGGAACCGAAAATTCGAGGAATACGCGCGGGGTAGGACACAGACAGAGGGAATCACGGGGTACCAGCGGTGTGTACCTGACTCAGCGTGCTTGTTGAGGAAGGCGTACCACCACTCGGTGTCGAGGGCGCGGAGCTCCGGCGGGAGCGGCGGCGGCGCGCTCCGGGGCTTGGAGACCTTGAGCTCGCCGGACTCCTTGGCCTTCCGCTTCCCCTTCTTGGACTTCTTCATCGGCGGCATCCTCCAAACCCCGCAACCCCCTTTCTCTCCTCTTGCTCGTGCTTCGCGTCGGCGTTTCCCCTCCTCCTCCTCCTCCCTGCCCGTGTGAATCAATGATTTTCGTTTTAAGAATTTCTTGCCATGACTGGCCCCACTGGCAAGTGGGACCACGGGTTGTATAGGTCCGCTTGTCAATGATATTCACCGGAAATTATTGCGAGTTTATAACACAGTATCTGTGTGATTTTGTTATTTACTTTTATACAAGGATTAAGTCTAAATTTGATACCTCAACTATTATATGGGTTTAATTTTCATCCCTCATCTTTTATATGGCAATGATTGTTGTGCAATCTGGACTTTTGTGCAAGCGTGCAATCCGCAAATCTCAACCATTGAATGGACATCTAAAAGTAGCTACCATTTTACACATAGATCCTTTCATCTGTCTGTGTAAAAAGAAGGATCTATGTGTAAATTGGTAGCTACCCTTAGATGTCTATCAAATAGCAGAGATTCGCGGATTGCACGCTTTCAGAGGAGTCCAAATTGCATAGCAGTTGTTGCCCTTTTATATTAAGCAAATTTGCCTTCTGTCTCTTAAAATCATTTACCTACGGTCCCTTAAGTGGTTTATACGGTGGTTTTATTGTCATATCTATCTTTTCTCTCATCTCCCCAAAAATCAATTTTCAAATCCTTAATTTATTTTTCCATTTAGTTGTTGGCCGTCGGGGTGGTGTACAAGATTGTTCCTGCCACCTGAACTATTACGATGGGTGGAAGACTCGTGGTGCATGTTGCACGGACATCGACGGCTACTAATCCAGATACACAGGTAATACAGTAGTGTAACAGCAGCGACACGATGTTGATGATGCAATCTTGTACGTTGTCCCCCACGTCAAACCGTATAGGTAAATTGGTTAAGGATTTGGAAAAAGAATTACTCACCCCCGTTTAATTTTTATTTATCACCGGTTAGATCATCTTTGAACTAGTCAATGACATAAAAAATGGAGGGAGTATCAGGAAGAAGACCAGAGAGAATAAAAATATAAGATCAAAACCACCATATGAATCATTTAGAGGATCATAATTAGTAAATGGTTTTGAGAAATAAGGGACTAAATGTGTCCAGTATAAAAGATGAGGGATGAAAATTTAAGTAAAGTAACAGTTGAGGGATCAAATTTAGACTTAACCATTTATATAAATATGATTAATGCTCTTTATATCCAACGCAGTAGCCATCATCCGGTCAACTAGAAGCATGATCACTAATGATGATACTATCGTGACGATATGGATACCGAATCGTGATGTCAAGACACGTACTCTGCATCTCAACCATCAGTGTGTCTCAGCTAGTGAGTTTGGTGATAGTCTTCTGAGTTCTGATAAAGGAGGCTGCTTGGCTATTTTATTATTCTTTTTATTTGCAGTACGAATAAGTGTGAATAAGGTTTCATAGCTTAGATCTAACATATACTCCCTTCGTCCCTAAAAGAATGTCTTTTTTACAACTAAATTTAGTTCAAAAAAACGGCATCCTTTTATGATAGAGGGAGTATCTAGCTAGTCTATGAAAGCAACTGTAATCGTGTGATGATGTTATCTAAACAAAAGTTACTTGAATATTGTTTCTAGTGTTGCTTATAATCAAACCAGTAGTTTAACACCATGAGACAAATCATATCCCGATCATGGATGGTGTCACCTAGCTAGTCGCACAGTGAAGATAACACCGCGTCGGTTTGCGATGTGTCATAACTATAGTACCAGAGGGGTTCAACGGCGGTGAGCAAGACTGTGCTGTCTTCCGACATAGCCACGTACGGCGCCTTACTCCCTACGTAGTATCGGGCCTTAATTCGTCGTCGTAGTCGAGCCGTGGCGGCACCACGCGCGCCTCCTCGCTCCTGGTGGATCCAGCCGAGATTGTTAGATTGTAGCCGGAGGTGTCGATCGTGCGGTGACAAGCGGGCGCATGATGGATGTTCATTAGGTTGCAAAAGAGGTTTAGTGAAAGTGTGAAACTATCCGCGCTAATTTTTAACTTAAATATATTATTAATCAACATGATCTTGTGTTTTTGAGAAAACATGCATATTGTTGCGTTTAAACGGTACATGCATGGTCTTGAGGATCTAATTCACTTTGGGTCAATATTCACAACGTTTTAAAATATTTAACGCGTCAAATATTTTGAAAACGGACGGAGTGTATATCTTATATTACATCTGTTTTCAAAGCATTTGACGCTGGTTATAGTTCGTTTTGACAAATATTTCGGAACTGACGGAGTGGATCTCTGGGAAAAATTTAAAACGGAAATAACTGAAAGGACACCACGCCGACAGCTGACAGTTAGGTGCACAATTCCTTGATTATATAGCCCTGTGCCAACAGAGATGCGTAGTCAAATAAACCCAAATGTTCAAAGAAAACGATAGCACATCTTTCGTTCTACCTAGAGGTCAGATATGGAGGAGGAAATCGATAATAAAGAATCAAGTTGGTGACGAACTCTGCCTACCTGAGCTGACCTGTCTCTCGATGATGCGACACTAATCTCTGACGCCGACGCGAATGGAGACCGATTAGCTATGGTAGTTACGCTACCATGACCAACTTCTGATCTGCCGGCATGCATGACGTCTTGTCATCACATCCACATTCTCGTCCTCGCTCCCATGCATCGCATCATCCCTAACCTCCTTATATAAACGTACGAGCGATCGATCGAGCGAGCTCATCTGCAACGATAATCGACGCATCCGCAGCACTGCAACTCCAGTGCGATCGAGGTCGTCGGTGGAGTTGTTTCGTGACAGGACGGGGCGGTGCGTGAACAGGCAGGCGTAGAGAGATGGAGCGAGAAGGGACGATGGCGCGCAACAAGCTTGTCGTCGCCTTGACGGTGGTGGTGATGGCGCTGATGATGGCGGCCGCGCCGCCGGCGGCCGGGCAGCTTGGGCTGCCCCTGCCCGGCGGCACGGCGATGTCGTGCACGGCGTCGCTGGTGACCAGCTTCGCGCCGTGCGTCAACTTCGTGACCAACAGCACGGCGTCCCCGACGGCCGACTGCTGCCGGTCCCTGCGCGCGCTGGTGAACGCCAGCGCCGGCTGCGCCTGCCTCGTGCTCACCGGCAGCGTGCCGCTCGGCGTGCCCGTCAACCGCTCGCTCGCCGTCACCATGCCCCGGGCCTGCAACACCTCGGCGGTCCCGCTCCTGTGCCAAGGTACGTACGTACGTAACCGACGACCGGTACGGTCGACGCGAGTCATATCGCCAGTCTTGCAGCTAGCTAGTACGTAGCGTCGATCGATTAATTTGCAGTATCATCTGATGGTGACGTACGTACGTACGGTGCACACGTGCAGATGCAACCACGTCGGCTCAGACCCCAGCTCCAGGCCCCGCCGTCGCAGAAGTCGCTCCTCCCTCCTTGCCGCCACTACGTAAGAACCTCGCTCGTCGCTAATTAATTGGTGGGAAAAAGTTTAATTTACTGACACGAAATAAACCATGCATGCATGATCTCATTTGTTTCATACGATCGATTTGCCACACACCAGCAGCAGCAGCAACGCCGGTGTCTGAAGCGGCGCCGGCGCCGGCGACGATTGCACCGGTGGAGCCGAAGACCGCTACTACTACTACGCCGCCCGTGAGCCAGGCGCAGACGAGGCCGGCGGTCCTGCCCAGCTCTGGCGGCGGCGCCTGGAGGAAGAAGAAGAGCGCTCGCGTATCCGCGACGGCGGCGTTCGTGCTGCTCCTCGCGTCGGCGTGATCGCCCGGCCGGCCACAGACACCGCGTATTGAGATGCTGCAAGATGCGGGGAAGAGATGATGAGTGGCATGCTTCTTACTGTATATTTTTTTTCTTCCTCGTCTGCAAACAGAGTTCGTTGCACACGGATTACCGTACCGTTTTTATTATTAGCATTTCTTCGGGAGTCATTTGGGAACTGGATTGCCATTCTTTTTCAGTATATATATGTGTGATGATTTAATTATATGCATAATGAATTTGTTTCGTTGCATTTAATAGAATTGAATCTCTTTTTTTTTTTGGCGTGCCTTTTATCCGGAACTCAAAAAGTTACAGTAATCAGCAACTCGCTCCAGAACTCCGTTACAACCTCCAATTCTTTCCAAATTAGCGTACTCCTTTCATCTCAAAATACTCATCACTCTCTAGTTCAAAAAATACTCATCACTCTCTAGTTCATTTATTTTTGAACTAAAGAGTGACAAGTATTTTAAGGTGGAGAAGTATTTAGTTATAGCTCGTAAGCGACTTTAACTTGATCACGATGAACTTTTACAATCGCAACTTACTCATAATAGGACTTTTAAAATTATGTACAAAGCAAACACTTGCTTATAAACTTGCGCTCCTCCCTCGGATATATAGAATCCATCAGACATGTCATCAGACGGGATGACGTGACACCGTTTGGTGACGGACCCTGCTGCCTACTCATCGACCGCCCTGGCCTGAATCATGCATCATGTCTAAACATGCATGGCAGCCGAAGAACCAAGATTAGGTAATGGTAGTTATGCTACCCTAACCGATTCTCGAGCTAGTACCAGCATTGCGTCTCGCAGCTAATAACTTTTCATTCTCCAGAGCGTCAGTCACTTAAGAACACGGCACCTGTCCTGATCCCGTCACAAGTTGTTGTGCCATCCATCAGGCGTGAGATTACAAGGCCGCGGCAGCAGCAGCAGATAGGGATCAGGAGGAAGATGGTGGCGGAAGCGGTGAAGCTGCTCGTGGCCTTGGCGGCGGTGGCAACGACGTCCACGCCGATGGCGGCGTCGGGGCAGCAGAAGCAGCCGCAGGCTCCGCCCCCGCCGCCGGCGTCGTCGTCATGCGCGACGTCTCTGCTCGTCACCGCCTTCACGCCATGCTTCGACTTCCTGACCAACAGCACCAACGGCGCCGCCGCGACCGCGACCGCTCCGACGGCGGAGTGCTGCCGGTCGGTCGCGGCGCTGGTGAGCGCGAGCGCCGGCTGCGCGTGCCTCGTCCTCACCGGCGGCGGCAACGTGCCGCCGTTAACGACGCTCGGCGGCGGCGGCGTGCCCGTCAACCGGACGACGCTCGCCGTCGCCGCGCTGCCCAGGGCCTGCAACGCCACGTCCGTCCCGCTCCGCTGCCGAGGTACGTACGTACGTGCACGTGCACGTGCCTGGATCGATCGATCAAATATATCTGACGGTTCAGATAACTCATGAGATCGATCGTCCGTACGCTTAATCTAACGGTGTGTACGTGCAGACACGTCGACGCCTCAGATCCCGGCTCCGGCTCCCGCCGTCGCGGCGGTTACGCCAGCCACGCCACCACCGCTGCGTAAGAACCTCCTCGCTTAATTTTTACTCCTACTTTACTCCCTGATCACGCGTGAGTTAGTTTTCACCTCTTCGATTAGCTTTCTTGCGACACGTACGTACGTACTGACAAACGCCATTATGCTTCTGCTCAAACACTCGCAGCGCCGCCCGCGACGACGACTCCAGCAGAGTCGGAACCGCCGGTGGTCGAGCCCGCCACCGCGCCGGCGCCGGCGGTGCAGGTGCAGCAGCTGCTCAGCTCCGCCCGGAGAACGACGAGCTCGAGCTCCCACGTTCCCGCGTCATCCCTCGTGCTGCTTCTCGTTCTGATCGCCGCGCTGGTCTGACGGCGGCATCCGGTCCTATCCGTCCGACAGGGCGAGCTAATTAAGCATATTCAGTGCTTGTGTTTGTTTGTGCAGTAGCAGAGTTGAAACAGAGTACTAGCATACATACATGTACAGATCGTATTGGTATTTGTTTGTTTGCGTGTGATTGGGATGCTTGTTTAGCTAGCTGTACTTGTAATTACTGTAATTAATTAACGCAGTCTTTCAGATTGGTTATGCATGAGCTGAAACAATACGGAAATTGAAGACGTATACTGATTATCTTCCACAACGACCAGCTAAAAAGTCTATACGAGACGGGAACGAGCTGCGGCTCCGATGGCCAGCGCGCTCCAGTTGCGCCCGTACCGCCAGGGTTCGTGCCCACCCTCCTCCTTAATGAGATCCCTGGTGCCCACCCTCCTCCTTAATGAATTGACAGTGCTTCTGTCCAAGATGTCCGGACTATGTATTAAAAAAAAAGTCTATATGAGCACCAGAATTCAAATGGAGACGAGACTTTAACCTCTCGTGTTTTTTTTTTTTTGCCTGGTCCGCACCAAAGAAGGTTCTGAAACGAAGAGTTTGAATTGAAGGTCGTCAATTTGGACCATGCAACCTCGAAGGCAGAAACCACCACAAATACACGACTTGGCTTCCACGTACGAATCGAAATGCTTGGGGTCATATTGCCATGTCACGTGAAACTTTCAAACACGGATAGCTTGATTTCGTCAGGCCTAAACCAGACAACCTAATGCATGCATATACACTTAACACGGGTCGCAGAACGAACTAAGCGGCGGCCGGGGAGACATGGGTGGCTGCGCAGCTGCATCTCCCTGCTCAAGAACAAGCGAATGCTGCCACTACACAAAGGTCGCAGCACCAACTAACCCACCACCACTCTGACCTACTACTGCTGCCGACTGCTTGGCTGCTGATGAGGAGCAAAAGCGACACCCCGACCACCAGAAAAACAAGGAGCAGATAATGAAATGCATCAATTTCCTGAATCGCCTGTATCGGTCATTAAACCCATAAAACCGATCGTCCTCTTTATCTAACCCCGTCGTCTCCTTCAAGAATTAAAAGATGGGCAGAGATGCTACGAACTTGTGTTGTGCGTGCAAGTGGACCTTTTTCTCTCTTTTCCAAAGGCAAAAATATAATGAAGGAATATTAGAAGAGGACGATTCTTCAGTCGAGGGAAAAGTCCTGTAACACACGAAGGACTTACTGGTTTCTAGAAGCAACAGGGGATTCAACTCTCCGTTTCTGACCACACGAACTCTTACCGTTCGTTAACCGTCCAAAATAACTACCCTTCCAACAACACGGCAATGTTTCAGAGACCGGTATAACGCCACCTGGGGCTGGCTGGTTAGTTAGTGAGTTAGTTACTCTGATTGGTAGGCTGATGAAGGTCAGACATTGGAAAAACACGTGTCTGGATGGTGCTCTGGGATTCTGAAGTGCAAGCCGCCGTCTAGCGTTTAGCAACTCCTGCCTTGGTTGAAGTAGGAACTTTCAGCTCACCTACTTGCTTAACCACCACCTTGTCTTAGTTTCTCGATGTCTTCCTCCCTCCCTCCCTCCTCTTATAAAACCACTCCCAGATCATCAGAGATTCATAGACCAAGCAAAAAATCACAGGAAGCTTAAAGCGACCAAGTGTCAAGTTTTTCAGGGAGTCGGGCGAGGTAAGCAAAAAAAGAAGAGATGGCGGGGGCGAGAGCGGTGGCCACGGCGATGACGGGCGTCGCCGGGACGACCCTCCTCGTCGTCCTCCTTGCCGCGGGCACCGCGTCGGCGCAGTCTTCTTCGCCGACGACGAGCGGGTGCACGTCGGTGCTGGTGAGCCTGTCGCCGTGCCTGAAGTACATCACCGGGAACGAGTCGGCGCCGACGGCGCCGTGCTGCGCGCAGCTGGGGAAGGCGGTGCGGTCGGACCCGAAGTGCCTGTGCGCCGCGCTCGGCGCCGACCCGGCGTCGCTGGGGCTCAGCGTCAACCGCACGCGCGCGCTCGGCCTCCCCGACCAGTGTAAGGTGCAGACGCCGCCCGTCAGCGACTGCAAGCAGGGCAGCGCCCCAACGGGAGGAGAGGCGACGCCGACAACGACGCCGGCCTCGGGGTCCAAGGGTACCACACCGCCGTCGACAGCGTTCGCGAACGGCGCGTCGCCCCGGCCCGGCTCGATGACCACCGGGTTCGTCGTCGCCGCCGCCGCCGCCGCCGCCGTTTTTCTCGCCACCGCCGCCGCCGTATGATCGTATCTGATGCGTATTTTGAGTTTCATTTCATGGCGCGTGCGTGCGTGAGCAGTTGAGCACCGTACGTGTTGTCGTTGTTGATTATTCCGTTAGTGATTATTCGTTGTACCGTGAGACGACAGATTCCCTGTCAGTCTGTCACCTTGATGATTCGTTCAAAATAAAATCTCTCGCTTTTACCCTTTGTATGTACACTTGCACTGCACCGTTGGACTGGCTTGGAACATACAGCTATATATCATTTCTCCTCCTCATCCTCTGCCTTTCGCTTCTCGTTCTGCTGCTTGGGATGGAACAGCATCCCGGCACAGGACAGTCAGAAAAACTCTGTTGATCAAATACTTACTGGTTGTGGATCACTGCTGACTGTAAAGAAACTACAACTGCTGGGAGTAGCAACTTGCAAGTAGATACATCACACTTGGAAGGGAAGCAGTACATACATTTTCCCAGTCGACAGACGTAAACAACTAGTCATTTTTTGTTTTATAAAAGTTCTAATATAGAGGAAAATGACAGTTTTTGCTACAAATAAAAAAGAAAACGGAAGTCAGCGAAACTAACAGCCTAAAGTTGGATGACATGTATAAGTTAGAGAACACGAGCTGGTACTTCTCCGTCCCACACAACAACGGTTGTCTTCAGATGGCTAGTAACAACAAAATTGCCCAGTATCCTGCAACAAAACGACAGTACATACTTTAATTATTCCATCTTTTCCAAGAAAAATGATTACGTTGACAGATAACCAAAAAACTGTACAGTACCTTCTAAGTTAGTATCTGTACAAGCTTTCCTGAGTATCTGTTACCAAGGATGCCAAACAGACAAGAACATTAGGTTTCTGACCATAATGATTTGCATTAGTGTCTTAGACGCTAAGCATGTCTCAAACGGCAAACAGATCGTCAAGAGGGAATTTTTTTAATCATACTCACATCTGACTGTCTAATGAGCTGAATCTGGAACCCTACATATCGAACATTTGACCAATCACCTAGCCTGCATGAAGCACCACGAAAAGTAAATAAAAAATAGTTCAAGTCAACCCCTGACCAGAAAGAAAAAAGGAAAATAAATGCGAGTCAAGAAGTTACAGAAAATTATAGGTCTTAATGTAATCAGAACAAAAATTTAAGTTCTCTCTTTCTTCATGCTAGCATACCTTATATCTTGCCATAAAGTAAAATCAGCAAAAGTTTATTTCTCTGTAGCTCTGAGGATGCGGCAAAAGCTCTTCCACCTCAATCCTTGAACTGAAATAGCCCATATTTCTCCTCCTCTGATGTACAATTTCAACCTCTGCCAGGAAAATACTGTACACTGGCCTGTGGTCGGAGAACCGAGACTCTGCGCGAACATAAGATAGCTGGTTGAGGCCGTTTCCGTACCAGAGAATCCGATCGCACCTGTTTGTTTGTTACGAAGATATAAAAGGTATGAGGTCCTTAGTTGAAAAAAGGCACAGTAAAATATAGCAGTTCTACTTTGTCAACCATATCTATATTCTATGAACAAAAGAAACCTACCATGCTGGTGTTCTCCTCTTTTCTTTTGGGTGCATGCCCTCTCCTGAATACCGATCTGAGTTGAATGAATATTTGTATGTGGGAGGAAAATAGATCCTTCCTTCTTTCCAGCCCTGGAAAACTCGTCCATATCGTTGTTGCATTCTGAGCTGTTTCATAAGGAGAAAACTCAAAGGCTTTGGCTAACGTAATATTAACACAAATAGGGTGGCAGATGGAAGGAAAAATAATTAAAGAGCAATTTCAAGCCTTTTGTTCTGAAAGAGTTTACAATTTCAATTTCGTTGCAACATACTATCCCAATTTTGTTGCTTGCTTAAAGTATATTTCAGAACCTTAACAACTGAACAATAAAAAGGGCAGCCCGGTGCACGTAGTCCGGATTGTGCAAGGCAATTGTTGTAACCTTAAGAATTGAACAATATAGCTGTAAAATTGAAATGCATAGCTGCATACTATTGAACGAGCGCTGCAAATTACCTGATCTTTCTCCAATAATTTCTTCCAGTTATGCATTTCGACAAGAGCTTTTGCTGAACAATATGATAGGGCAATGCGATAATTCAAATCCCCAAGCCATATAATACGACTGCAATTTGAGAATAAGGCATTATTAGACAAGTTTACATTTGCTCCAATAATATTCTGGGAGACATAAAGAAATGCCTTACTCGTGCTCAAGAATTGTCTCAGGTGACTTAAAATCATTGGCACCACGAACCCTTGGGAACCTGGTCTTTCTTAAAATTTCCAAAACATCGGAATTTCTGCGCAGTTCATCCCCTTCCTTTTCCCCTGAGGTTAAATGACAACAGATGAAGCAGAAGCTTGTCTGGTGCAAAGACATGCTTATTGAAATTGAACCCTGCAACAAAATGAAGAAGCTTACAACAAGAAATTACTGACATATTGACAATGACTAAAATGTCAACACTGAGGGATGTCTATATGCTTCCTTATCTTATAGTACCTTATTTCCAAGATAACCCATCAAACCTCTGCCCAAACAAGAAACTTTCAAGTTTCTGACATCATTCTTAATTTCATTCCGTAGCCAAACTGTGAGATATATACCAACCATTTGTTTGCTGGCAACCAAGCAATACCTGAACAGGCACGTATAACTCGGAGTTAGTTTACCGGAACCAAAAAAAGCGCAAAGATCCACTATTCAAGTAAAAATTTAGAGAAAAGAAAAAGTATTTTTAGGCTGGATTCAACTAACAAAAGTTACTGTATCAAGAAGGAATCAGAATACCTGGAGCGGTTTGATTGCTTCTCTTCAGAAGGTGCAGATACATTGTAGCTATGAGGAAATGGCGAAAAATGTGCAGCGTTGCTTGTTCCCACATCTATGTTATCCTCATCTGGTGACCCAGGGCATTGCAAAATTCCGTCGAAATCACTTGGCCGGCCTCCCAGGTTGACTGGGCCACATACACTAAACCTGCGATCCAGACTTGGTTGTGGGAACATGTAGTCCCCGTCCATTCTTAAACTACGACTGAGATTGTGAAACGACCGACGATGGAAAAGTGAAAAGTTTTCTTGCCTTCTTGTAGACCCCTCAAAATCAGCATCTAGTTCTGCAAGCGGATCAAGAACCGGTGAAGGAGTGTGATAGCCACCACAATCACTGGTTCCAGGATTCTTATTCAGTGACCTTCTAATAAGGGACACCCACTTCTTGGCTGGAATATTATCTTCCGTGCCAAGAACGTTTCCAGCATTTAAAGGGACTATCTCCTGGAACCTACCAAAGATTGAGAGACCAAATAACTAAAAGGATCAAAAGCACCAAAGTCCAAATAAAAAAAAGAAACTAAGGATCAGATACATACCCTAATACATAGATATCAGCGGGAGGGGACGTATGGAGCCACTCGTCTAAATTTAGCCACCTTGGTGGAGACTTACCTCCAACGTTCCATGTAGCGGCAAAGATCCTAAATGCAGATGGACACAATAGAATTATCAGATTTTTTAGCATATTTTTGACCAATCAAATTTCATGAACCACCTAACAGTAATATGATTAAATGATAGAAGATTCCATCCAACCCCGTAAACTGATATTCACATTAGGCAAATGATATGATGGCCCTTGCACATAAACACATGGCGAATCAATTGTACCTGTAATCTTGGACTTCAGTCAGGCGTGCTACATCGAAATTATTTCTTCCTCGGCGAGCGCGATCAGCACTCCGTTTGTGCGACGACTGGTCTGTGGGGCCACAAGGAACAGCTGGCAAGAACAATCATATCACTTGGCAGAAGAATGGAAACGATTCAGAACAAAGATTGAAAGGAGCTTGATAAAGTGGAACTGAGCAGCAAAACACATCAGTGGTGGGGAGAGAAAGCTGTGCCTCTGGAGCTGCGGAAGAGAGGGAGTGGTGTGGTCCAAATGGTTCATTTTACTGTACCAGGTCTGCTTCTCTTGGCCGTGCTTGGGCTTGCTTCGTTCGCTGAGCAGCTGGGCCGCCATGATCCACCGCCACCATCCCTTCCTAGAATTGATCACACGGCCAGTAGAGCACGAAAGGAAACGAGGGAAGCACGTGTAAAGCAAAAGGTGCTTGCTTTGCTCGTGATCTTTGATGAAATCTCTATCCGATCAAACCACAAAGTGAAAACACCAAAGAAAAATTGGAAAACATGAAACGTATGCATCGCAAAAGGCTGTTGGTCAGTTGGTGCCTCTTTAAGAGCTTCTGCATCACTGGAATGCTGGATCAAAACTGGGAACTGCAATGCACTAGCAGATAGTAATATCTACGAGTAGGAAATCTTTAACACTTGAAAGGGGCATGTTATGGTTGCTCATCTACCTTTAAACCAAACAGCAGCAGCAAAGCGCACAGGTAGAGCATGCCATTTGGGGGATGGGCTGGGATGGGCTCTCATAACAATCCCAGAATAAATGCACTGAAATAAATAAATAAATACTAACAACAAGAGGGCCGCGATTACTACTCGTGTTGGAACGGCCAGCACGATGCATTAATAATAAGCATACCTTGGCCGGCATCGAAATCAGCATGGAAGTCCTGCGACTGCGACTTGGTCCGGATGTTGAACCCCTTCCTCACGAGGGACTTGGACCACGAAAGCTACACGCAGGCACATGAAAAGAGAAGAAAAAAAAAAGATGAGCAGATCACGAGATGGAAAGAACGCCAGCAATCTCATCGATCAAACGCAGTTCAACATTAGCATCGTCAGGATGGATGCAGTGCAGCGACGACCCATCTGTTGAAGAAGAAAAAAAATTAAAACAGAGCATTCGTACAGTATTACCTTGCTCTTCTTGGCGCTGTCTTCCCTCATCGTCTCATAGCTCAAATCCTCCTCGCAGCGGCGCAGGCAGCAAGAGGGATCTATCTATCTACGCCGCCACCCCGGGTCGCGATGTTCACCGCAAGAAAGAAGAAACCTCAAATCCGGGACCGAATCGTCCCTAAAAGGCAAGGATCCTCGCCCGGAATCCTCCAAATCTCTGAGGACCCAAATCAGCCGCAGACAAGTGCCAATCAGCCAACCAGCCGGTCGGGCGCCAGGAACGAGCCTTGCCAAGATAGGATTTTTTTTTTCCGACGGGGGAATCACTAACAAAAGAGTTAGTGGGAGGGGAGTAAACAGCGAAGACCGAGAACGAACGAATCTCCCCTGCCGCCTGCCGGCACCGGCAATGCGGGCGCTGCCGCGCCTTCTTCCTCCCCACCACCGCCACCTTAGCAGCCTCTAGTAGGACCGACGACGCAGGAGGTAGGGGGATTCGGTCCTACTTGTAGTAGCCTCGTAGTTGTAGTACCGACTACTCAAGGGAGCTGGGATGAAACGCGCTAGGACATGGGGACGGCGGAGGTGGAGGATAAGAGAGTGAGGACGAAGTGGTGCTTGTGTGCAGCCGGGGAGGGGAGAGAGAAAAGAGGGGGAGGTGGAGGAGAGAGAAACGCGGGGTGGAGGTGGACTGAGGAGGAGGCTTCTTGTTTGTGCGTGCTCCTCCCTCTCTCCTTTCGCTGCTCTTTGTCTATTCCACTCTGCTGCTGCTGCTCTCTCTCTCTCTCTAGAGAGTGTGGTTTGGCTTTTTCTCGGCCTTGTCGCCCAAATCCAGGGAGGAGAGGAGATGCATCGAACCGATCGAACGGGAAGAAGGTGCCGGCCGCCACGCCACGCCAAACCCGGACGGGAGTGGCGAACCTTCAAGCTGCATGCAGCAGCAGCTAGAGGGAGCACGAACGGCAGTGAACCCGAGGGTGTGGTGTGGTGTGGACAACAGTTTAAAATAAATGACTGCTGGCCATTTTGGAATAATTTCCTTTGTAAACCGTTCCGATCGCGGCAAAATAAAAAAACGAAAGCAACCGGCGAATATGCCATTCGTCGCGATCTCGCGTTTTCTTTGGGAACAGTGCGTGCGGTTACCATGAAACGGTCGTGATCGGTTCGTGAAATGAACGGCAAGAATGGCTGCAACTGCAACCTCCTGGGCTGGGGTTACCGTGAAACCGATGTACGTACCTGTACATCCAACGTGTGTGTAGTATATATATAGCCTTTTAACAAGTACTTACGGTGTCGTCATTATCACACAGCTAGCTAGCCTCGAACAGAAAGGAACCGGCGGACGCGTGTACGTGCACAAGCTTATGTACGTACTTCCTCCGTCCGTCCTCATGTACTTGTCGTTTTGTAGTTCATTGATTCCTAGCTGAAGCAGAGACCGCTCAATAATCATCTTGGTCTACTGTACGATATGGTGTGAGCGGAATCGACGAGTCTTTGATCACAAGGAGAAATCTGTAATATCTCGGAAACAATTAACCTTTGGTCCCTAACTGGGAGCAAGGGGACTGCAATGTCCACCGCTCCTCATGTAATGTGTGTGTTGTGGTTCTAGCAAGTGCACCTCTAGTGCACATTGCTCGCTCTATGTAAAAGTAAATGGTTGTCACTCTGCTTCTTCTTATAAATATATGCCGGCCGAGGTCGGATCTTTCTTAAAAAAAAGAGCGTATGTATCAGCCATTCGATCAGCCGTGTGGCAGATGTATACGTACGTGTACTACGTACAGGTACACTTAGTACTCCGTGCATGATGATCTTCAGGCAGGTTCGTTCGTCGCTATCATCGCTGGATCGGTCTTGGGAGCAGTCCGGCCGGCCGGTCCCCCACACGTTGGAAAGCATGCACACGTACTACAGTCTACAGTACGTCCGAAGAAGACGGACTGCGTCGCCGGGCATGCATGTATATAAGTATGTAGATTCAGATATCGCTGTGCTGCCTGCCGTATTATTGGCAGATGCCATCAGCACTGTGCCTACTACGATCACGGGCTCGAACGGGCCGGTAACTAGTACTGTAGATCACAACAAATCTCTAATCATACTGCCCACTTCTGTTACTTGTTAATTTAATACAATCCACACTGATCGTTGCGACTGCATGCTGGTGGTGCACCGGTTCAGGATCTCGCGCGCTGCTAATACGATAATGTTATCTGCTCTGCTCCCAACTGGCAGTACAGGTACAGCTTTTACTAACGTAACGCAACGGCTGACAACTTATTAGTACTCCCTCCTTTCTCAAAAGATTGTCACCTTCTAGTTCATTTTTGTACTAGAATGTGACAATCTTTTGAGAAAGGAGGGAGTAACATTCACCGACGTGGCTGCAACACACGCCAATAATGGTTGGTCCACGTATGTGTACCGTCGTGGCATCGGTACCCGTGCTAACCGGAGATCAAATAATAATCCTCCCTCTGGCACTTGTAATTTTGTTGACGTACTTGATCGCGATGCCATCGTGAAACGATTCGAGATACCTATTCTATTAGCTTGGGTGTTGGTTTTCTCGAAAAGCTGGCCTTTAGGTCCTGTTTGGCACAGCTTTTGCTGCAGCTTGTTCATAAAAATAAGGTGAGG
The DNA here is from genome assembly GCA_036927565.1 of Tuctoria greenei. Lineage (NCBI taxonomy): Eukaryota > Viridiplantae > Streptophyta > Magnoliopsida > Poales > Poaceae > Tuctoria > Tuctoria greenei. Next base: position 201,843,379 of record JAYESD010000008.1, on the reverse strand, counting down.
GTGTGTCAAACAGGAAGCTTCTGTAACAACTTATTAGTTCAGCTGCTTCTCGGAATGAACTAAAAGCAGGACATAAGCAGAAGCTATTGTCGACCAGCTTTTCAAACAAGCTGCTTTTGTAACAAGTTACAGCTGTGCCAAACAGGGCCTTATTATTGATACATGTTCTTTGCTTTGGGTACTGTACGTGTTTGTTAATTTGGTTCGAATCATCTCGATCGGCTTTTGTGAAAGGCCAAGGAAATCCTAGATCCGCTGCTCTGTTCGAGGAGAGGACGGGCCGTGGCTTTTTTCAGCTTTGTGTAGTTGCAGGTGACGTACCTCGAAAATGCTAATGTCTGGTGGTTAGAGCTGGGAATTGGGCCGGGCCCAAACCGGACGGCCCGAAGCACGGCCTACCGGTCCAAAGCCCAGCACGGCACAGCCCGACGAAGATTTGAGCCGTGCCGGCCCGACACGAGGTGTTGGCACACGTCGTGCCTGCAACTCAGACACGATGGGCGGCACGGTCCGGCACGACAGATGGGTCGTGCTCGGGCCGGCCCGACACGAAATAGGTCCGACGGGCCGATAACAGCCCGATAAAATTTTACCCCATCTGCAGGTAACAAGACCAGATATTGAGTCAGAACAAAGCAAACGAAACATGCGGCCCAATGCAATCAACAGGCCAATACAAGCGACGGTAGAGCACTGAAGAAATTGAATCCTGGAAGCCTTCCTTTGTAAACACATTACCTGCACGTATAAAACCGATGTGGGACTAAAGATGTGGCCGCTGCGGCGCGTCTGGCCGATGTGGGCCGAGTTCGCGCAGGCCCACGAGCGCGCGCAGGGCACAGACAGCCCACCAGCGCCTATTTTCACTGGCAGGATAGGCCCACAGCGGCTGTTATTAGTTTGCTGCATCTTTTTTATTTTGATTCCGATTTAAATATTCAAACTTGTATAGATTTTGCAAATTAAGACCAAATTTGATGATTCTTTTTTTTTTGTATTCTTCAAAAAAAAACTCTCTACAATTTGGAACAGTTATTTTCAAACAGTTATTTTTTGTTGACTTATCGCTAATTTGTTACCAGATGCCATCGTGAAACGATTCGAGTTAGTACCTATTCTATTAGCTTGGTGGTGTTGTTTTTCTCGAACAGCTGGTCTTTATTGTTGATACATGTTCTTTGCTTTGGGTACTGTACGTACATGTTTAATTTGGTTCGAATCAACGGCTCGATCAGCTTTTGTGAAAAGGCCAACGAAATCTTAGATCCGCTAGCTGCTCTGCATGTTCGAGGAGGACAGACCGTGGCTTTTTTTTCCGCTTTGTAGTTGTAGGTGACGTACGTCGAAAATGCTAATGGCTGGTGGTGCACAGCAAACGCGTGACCGACCACCATAACCATCGTCTTGAACCGGAACGAGGTTAGTTCGTTAGTCCCTCGTCCATCCTCGTTTACTTGACTTCAGTAAAATTAAAATTCTCCTGGCATCAAATAAATGAGAACAGATGGAGAATGATATTACACGGATATAATCACTTATTAGTGTGTTATAAAGCGCACATGCCAATGTCTTTGTGCCACAAGCTACTAATTAGCGGCCCACCACTCCGGACAGCTTCTACAATGGATAGAGCTGTTGTGGAAGGCAGGGATCCTCCCTGGCGAATCGAATCCAAACCGACATTTTTGTTCCGTTGGCAGCCACACCTGAGCTTGCGAGCACCCCTCGCGCATACGTCGTATGCGTAATTTGGTACATACCACGCATGTGTCCACACCCATTCTTGGGTTGTACTACTCCATTACTCTCCACAACCGTCAAGTTGTACGGAAAAAAAGAATTATATACTCTATTCATTCTGAAAATATTCGATCATGCAGACGACTTTGCAAAAATTAAAAAAGGCGTAAAATGATTACTTTACTGAAACACTAGCCACTTCCACATTTTGTAAATTCTTACGATTGTGCTCAAAGAAAATGTAGATGGATATGAGGGATAAAGGTGAAATACTTTTTAATTAGATTTAGGGAGTCAAATATTTCTCTTTCATCTCATAATCTCAATTGTGAGGATATTTATTTAATCTTCTAACTGTAGCATTTTTAGTTCCAATGAAACCGTAGAAACATTTTGTAAAATGATTCCTTTTGACTTCGCATTACTACTTGCACTAAGTTATAAAACTCTAGACATAATCCCAGTTGTGTTTTTTGTAAAAAATTCATAAAACATTAACTTTACAAGAATATGGGGCTTATGTGACTCATCAAGCACATTGTGACTCATTAAGCACATTAACATACATATTTTTTTTCATAACAAAATTTTCAAAACTTATTTTTTATGTAAACTATTGATTATATTACAAAAAATCACCGCACGTAATCAATCAAAACATATAAGCATTAAGATGATTATCTTTATCTAATATACTCTCTCCTGACTACACATTTTCATCTGACGTCAGATATTCTAATGAAACTGCTAATCCGGATTTGTTTACTTTATTACATCTGAGATTTGATAGAGAAATTGCGGGGCCTGATTGGAAAGAGTTCTATATTTTTTTCATAATGGTAGGAAACACCCCCCCCCCGTGCCATAGAAATCTTTACTTAAAACAACTTTCGACTGATTTTTTTATAAGAGGGTCTTAAGATATCTTTTGAGCCTTATTTATAAAAATCGTATAAGAGGTTATAATGTTTATAGAGATCTTCACCCTAGTAATTTCTATGTATCAAAGACATACGTTAAAAATTTGTTGTTTTCTAACAATGTAAATTGTGTTAATTCCCCCCACACGTTTCTAGATATACGAAGGTGCTACAAATTTTATTTCAAATTTCTACAACACTTTTTATATGAATGACTGGAATTTTGAAATGCCTTACTGAGCTAGACTGGCCTTCTGACTGTTGGAACCCTTGCAGGTCCTGATTAATGCGCTCCTGAACTTGGCGAGCAAACTCCTCATCCAACTGAACTAGTCTTGCTTTAATCCGATGCTAATCATGAAATGGGAAGTGCAGCTCTAACCCTTGCAGTCCCTGATTAATGCGCTCCTAAACTTGGCGAGCAAACTCCTAATCCAATTGAAGTTGCAGATGCTCATCAAGAAGTGGATCGCTGTTTCCACCATCCCTAGCCTGCGTGATCCAAGAATCGCTGTCATTTTCTTACATGACACGGTCACGAGGCGACCCTCATGTATAGCCTTGCTATAAAAATAGTTACGCAAAGTAAATACTTATAATATCATGTTATCAAATAAGCTAGTCATATGCCCCCTAAGATAAAATAGGCAAGGTTTTGCTCATGTCTTAAATCATACTCTAAAGCTAACATTAACTTTTGAAATAACCAATAGACTCTTGTATGTTTTTTTTAAACCCAAATAGCAGTGATAGCCGTACTGTTATGATTGCTTAGATGAAAAAAATTGTTTGTACATGAGGCTTGTAATGCTCTTCTAAATTTGAAATGAACTACAACAGAGCCTATAACCAAAAGAACATATTACATTTAAGAGCGTGTTGAAATCTGAAGTATTGAAGTTTACATTCGTTCTTAAATAGGGATTTTCAAACAGACAAACTAGGAGGGGTGCCTTTAAAAATTTAGTCATTTCTCTCCCGCCAAGTGTCCAACAAACAATCGTTAAGTCTTCCATGAAGAATATCTTTCTTGAGCTGGCCATTTCCTTAGAACTCATGTCGAAAAAAATCAGAAGTTTAGGTCCCACTCGGCGAACATTGCTCTAAAAAGCACATTTGAAATCCCAGATATAAAGTGTAATGGATCACTATGCTTTCCTCCCATTGGCAGGCCTCTAAACTACTGTCCCATCGTGGGTTTTCCGCACCGAGGGCCCATGTAAAGGCCCAGAAATAATATTTGGAGTTGGCCCACGTGCAACATGAAGAGGCCCAGAGTGTAGATGAGGCCTTTACCCTACGGGGTACATTCCACCGTCCGATATACTTATAACAGATAGTTCAGATTGCTGCCCGTCCATTCCTAAAGTTGAGAAGTATGTAGACCATTAGACCGGAGTACTACTCGTAGTCCAATGATGTACCTCACATCCTGTCGTGGCAAGGCTTGAGTTAATGTCACAAAATTGGAAGTTAGATTTTAGAGCGTAGTCATCTGTATTTGTAAAATATGTTATTTGAATAATCTATACTGAAGCTACATGTTGTTATTGAATTCTAGTATTACTTTATAAATCACCTCTCGAGGAGGTTCCGTAATTCCATTACATGTTTCTTCCTTGTTAACTGCTTTTTAAAGCCTGAACTCGCCCCTTAGCTTTCATTGAACAAAATAAGCTTTTAATCAGACAGCTAATGTGTGAGTGTGACATTTGTTCAGGCTCGACTTCGTTTGACTGAGGTTGGTCATGTATCGCTTTCGTTCATGCATGTGCCCTCCTAACCCCCTCCCTCCCTCCCCTGTGTATAAAGCTTACTCTGAACCGTCTTAAAATAGTGGTACCTGCTGTTGAGATGTCAGGCTCCTCTCCCTGAACTGGTACTACGACCAAAGTTAAATTCAGAGCAACCAGTTGAGTGGAGGTAGTAGTTGATCGATTGGGTTGGAGAAAAGAGGGTTTGTCGTCGCTCCGACAAATCAATCCTCAACCATTATGCATGCGTATCCATGGGAGATGGAACCAACCATTATAAATAAATGGTCACCAAATGGCAGATGATGATTGGAAAACGAAACCCCCACCGGCACCAAACATCAGTACGTACAAATCTGTATTGTAAGTGAAGCTAGCATTCTGACGGAAGAATTGGTGTGCCTTGCAGTTTGCTCATAGTCATATATAGGCCCTTATCGTCAGTCACTTGGTGGGGAAGCACTCTTGGTTTCTTCTGCTGCCCATTACCATGCCTGCCAATTAGATGGTACGTTAGGCCTATCTGCTTTCTTCTCTGTCCTGCATTATTGGATACCAAAACTAAACGGATATACATATAGATAAATATGCATATATACATATTATATATATATATATATATATATATATATTCTCCCAACCTGCCAAAACTAATATAGCTTAAACAAGGTGCAACAGTGACGATCTATCAATCCATCATCATGACTCGGCACTTTGTTTAATGTCGAGGCAGGCACAACAATACCAGAGAACAATATGCCAACATGTCTAATAACAAGATGGGTAATGGCATGGCGGACCCATTACCTAATTTTTATATTTCCTTCAGAGAAACTGTCGTATTTGTCCAGTTCTTGGCCAAGTTGATTCCCGCCAGCCTGTCGCGCAGCCGGCCGCTCGGTTATTTCGCAGCGAATTCAGTCCATTATTCAGATGGCAGCAACTGCTCCGGCCGTCCTTCCCTTTCCTCACCTTCGTTCGTCGTCCTCAGGATCTCAGCTTCAGCGACGTCGCCGCGCTGTTGCCATCTTTGGAAACCGTATCACTGCCGTATTCTGCTGGGCACGTATACAGTCACTGGTGTTGCATCTCCATACTCTACCTCTTTTTTTTTCCTTCTTTTTAGGAAAATAAATAAAATATATCTGTCAATTATATCTGCTATCTTGTTTTAAGAGGCTGTTGATATGTGTTTGTGACAGGGACATTAGCATTGAACACTGCATACATGCACCTACATAAGCAACAGTTCGTTGAAACAGTTGTCTGAATGAATGAACTGCGATGTAAGCTGGAGCCAGCCAAGGTGATGCTCACATGTGGAGGGAGAAAGGAAGGAAGGAAGGATCTCTTTCTTGCAGCTAGCTAGCTGGATCGATGCCAATGGCATCTGCTGCTTTAATTTATTTATTCCGGTCCTTCTTTGACCCCATCCTAATCAGATGTGCATGCCACTAATTGCTCTCGTCCTGTCCATCATTTCGTTTGGTGGCCATGACCTGGATTATTCCTGCCTAATTTAATTCCCGTTTAATTTATTTTTTCCGTTCATGACCTCGCAGAACTTTTAATTTTTTTGATCGAACAAATAGAGAACTTTTCATTTTGACACTGTTAATTTGGTGGCGGTGGTGGTAGCATCATGTTAAGCTCCCTTTAATTTTAAGCCAAGAAAGTGTGAGCAAACAGATTTTTTTTCACCTTTTTTATCGGCAATGATTCACTCGATCAACACTACTTGTCATCTCTATAGTCTGAATAGAGTTACCGGTATATAAAAAATGAGAAGCAGGGAACAATGATCAGTGGGTCACTAACACTGCAATAGTTTACTACTATAGTATGTCTGCCTACAAATTTCATCATACATTAGCACTCCTGTGAGAAAATAGAGAGAAAATCACAGTGTATATATATATACGTGTTTGTTTACGAGAATTTACCATTTCGGTCTCAAACTCACTTGAGACATGCATGACCAAGGAATTTTACAAGTCACAGCGGGCCGGGCCGGCAGTACTAGTCGATCGTCACCGCCGCGAGGTGGTCGAGGTGGTGGTCAGTAGTGCGGCGGCGCGAAGCAGCCGTGGTCGTCGCAGTGCACCGGCGGGCGGTGCAGGAACGCCATGCACTGGTCGGTCGGGCGCTGGTCTGGCCGGCCGGCGATGCAGTTCTGGCGGTCGTCGATGCGGCGGATGTCCAGGCAGCGCTGCGGCTCGCTGCAGAAGTAGTTGTACGAGTAGGTGAAGTTCCTGAGGCTCGGCAGCGCGCAGATGCCCTCGGGGACGTGGCCGGACAGCTCGTTGTGCGCGACGTCGAGCTGCTCCAGCTTGTGCAGCCCGGCCATGGACTCCGGCAGCGGGCCCTGGAGCTGGTTGAAGCTGAGGTCCAGCACGGTGAGCTCGCGCAGCCAGCCGAGCTCCTGGGGGAGGCAGGAGCGGAGGCCGGCGTTGAGCACGACGAGCTCGTTGAGCGTGGCGGCCATGCGGGCGATGCTGGGCGGGATGCAGCCGCGCAGGCGCAGGTTGGCGAGCACGAGCACCGACGCCGGCGAGTTGCCGAGGTTGTCCGGCAGCTCGAAGTCGAAGTGGTTGTCGTTGAGGAAGACCGCGTCGAGCTGCTTGTCGAAGACGGCCGGCGGCACGGGGCCGCAGAGGTTGTTGAACCGGATGTCGACGTACTTGACGTTGGGCAGGCAGAGGATGTGCTGCGGGAAGCCGCCGGAGAGGCGGTTGTTGCTGACGTCGAGCTCGTGGAGGAGGCGCAGCTTGGGCAGCGACTCCGGCAGCCCGCCGGCGAAGCGGTTGGAGTTGAGGTGCAGCAGCGAGAGGTCGGACAGCAGGCCCAGCTCCTCCGGGAACGTCGCCGCCAGGTCGCCGTGGTTGAGGTCCAGCCCGGCGACGGTCAGCGCGTGCGGGTCGTCGACCGCCGGCGCGCAGTACACGCCGAAGTAGGCGCACACGTCCGGGCCGCACCAGCCGCGCGTCAGGTTCTTGGGGTCGTCCGTCACCGCGCGCTTCAGCGCCTGCAGCGCCACGTACGCCTTCTGCAGCCGCGGGTTGTTCGCCGCCGTCTGCTTCGGCGCCGGTCCCGGGCCCGGCTGCTGCTGCTGCCCGGCGGCGAGCAGCGCGGAGGACGAGAGGAGCAGAGCCAGAAGGAGGAGGAGGAGCACCGTCGACGGCGACGCCGTGGCCTTCGTCGTCATCATCATCATGCCCGCTACCGGACGACGCGCTCTCGCATGCATCGCCATTTGTGTCTGTTGCGTTGCGTCTCGTGTTCGTGTCAAACTGGGCTTATATGTAGACAACGCTTGGTGTTCGGTAGTCGTGCACAAGTTCTCGCAATGCGCGTCTGGAATTTGTTTCCATTCTTTTGTTTTTCTGCGCGAGGCAATTTTCTTCAGCTGAATAATTAAATTTGCCTTTCTATTTCTTTCTTCAGTGGAAAGGTCGTTGGTGCTGTTTTGTGATTGGTTCACAATTATGGCCGATTGTTCATGGCCTATCTCGTGGATTTGTAGGTAGTAGCAATAATGTGGTTAGTTATGATGATTGATCATATGATTTTAATTGCTCGGACAATTGAGGGCATATACGGTTGATTATTTATCTAGTAGTACAAATAATGCGTTGAAAAGTTCACCTGAAAGCTTCTATTGTTGCCATGAGTCATTTATGCATTTTTTTCAGCTGATAACTACATACCTTTAGGTCATACTCTCTCCGTTTTTATTTTATTTGATGCTAGTTAATTCATTTTTAAATTAGTCAGTGCCAAATAAAATAAAAATGCAGCCGCCTATATATGAGGATGACAAGTTAATCTTTGGCCAATTGAATTTCCCATTTCCAGGATATATTCTCAAGATTCGGCACTCTGGGATGGCATATTTTTTGCCTTTCGCATTTTTCAATCCACCCAAATGATTACTGCCTAAGCACTTACTTAGGAGGCAGCAATCCCACTCCTTCAACAGCTCATTGGACAAGATACTGGCGATCCTGGTGGGATCCAGTCCATCTATAACCAAATATATCAAAAGTTTTAGAACAGAAGATGATTAATAAATTTGGTAGGACTAGCTAATGCTTGTTTCCTTGGCGCCACTAGTGGCTGTCTGTTTGTTTGGTGGCCTCTTTTATCTCTTGCCTTTGGCCTGATTATATATTCTTACCCTTATTTGCAGCAGACCAAGGACGACGCGGTTCTTCAACCTCCTCAAACCAGCAAACCACCCAGAATAATCATGTTGCCGGCCCCTCTCTCTCCCGCTCTATAGCTTTTGTTCATGGAGGCTTGGTGTAGCCTACTCTGACCTCCAGTTTTAAATTATTGTTGTAAGGACAAAAAATCGAATTTTAAAATAAATTAGCGTTGTTGATCTAACAATAAGAATTTAAGAACTGAAGGATCAGTTTGTTTGAACAGTGTGAAGGCGCCTGCCAGCCGTTGCTTTCGCCTATTTCAGATTCCTTTTCAGGATCGACCGCGCGCGTGCTAAGACAGTAAGCTTCTGTGTCAATTCTCCATTGACATGCATGGACTCACAAAAGAGACGTTTCAATGGCATTACGGCAGCAGTAGCACAGACAGCGCTGTTGTAGACATATGCATGTAGTAGTAGTAACTTCGTTCGGAAACCGTAAGAACGCAGATCGAGCTTACCTGACGACGACTGGGAGTGTCATCTTGATCAGTAGAAGAACAGCAAGTTATAGAACATTGTTACCGTTTCCAGCCTTGCTTCCGTCGTCCGTCGCCGGATCCGGAGACGACGTTCGTGAGCCACCCGGTCTCTCCTCGTCCTCTCTGACACTCGAGAGGCGGCGACGCTGACTGATTGACCGACTGACTGACTGACGGCTAGCGCTGGAACCGCGTCGCACGAACAGTGTCGGAACACGTCAGGATCTCTGTATCACCTCCTCGTAGCTTAGGGAAAGCTGGCACGCACGCAACAAGAGCACGGAGACATGCTTGACCAACAACTGAAGAACTAACTGCCAATAACATTATCGATCAAGCACTGCATTAAAAAACTGAAAAAAATGAAGGATGGTGTGTGAGGCAGGCTGAAACTGTGCCATAAATTGGTTTCATCAGAGTGATGAATTAGCAGTTGGGTTTCAGTAGCCTCCTGTGATCGATGGTGGTGGTTGTTAAATGCAGTTGCAGAGGGCAGGGTACTGTATCTATTGCTATTTTAGTATTCTAATCGTGCGGCTTCGACGGAATGGTATTTTCGTTGTGGGCTTCGTTAAAATAGTATTTACAACGTTAACTAATCGCTAAAATAGCATTATACCAGATTTTATCCAATTTTTAATTCTTTTCTTTTTTTTTCTGATTTTATGGCATCTAAAGTGACTAAAATGCCCTCATGTTGTTTTTTTCTTTCTCCCAGCTTTTTTTTTGTTTCCTTCGATCTGGTAAAGAACCGCCGCCGCCCCCTGGTCTCCAACGCCGCCCGCGCCCCTGGTTCTCCAACGCCGCCGCCGCCCCTGGTTCTCCAACGCCGCCGCCCCTGGTATCCAACGTCGCCGCCGCCCCTAGTCTCCAACGCCGCCGCCGCCCCCTGGTCTCCAACGCCGCCCGCGCCCCTGGTTCTCCAACGCCGCCGCCGCCCCTGGTTCTCCAACGCCGCCGCCCCTAGTCTCCAACGCCGCCGCCGCCCCCTGGTCTCCAACGCCGCCCGCGCCCCTGGTTCTCCAACGCCGCCGCCGCCCCTGGTTCTCCAACGCCGCCGCCCCTGGTATCCAACGTCGCCGCCGCCCCTGGTCTCCAACGCCGCCGCCGCCGCCTCCTGGTCTCCAACGCCGCCGCGGCCCCCTTGATCTCCGTCGCCGCCCAGTGCCAGAGGTCGCCCCGCCTCTGCCTTGTCCGTGCGCCCCGCAGCAGAGGTCGTCCCGCACGCAGGCCGACGCCTCCACGCGACCACGCCCGCTTGCACCAGTGCTCTGCGTACGGCTGTCCAGAAGCGCTCCCACCTCGACGTAGCAGAGGCCGGCCCTTCCTCCCTGGTATGATGGTGTTATTCTAAATTGATTGAAATTGTTGCAACTTGATTGCAGCAGGCGTTATTGTTAGTTAATCTTGCAATTGGTTCAACTTTTGCAAAACAAAAGTAATTTGATTGAAATTGTATGATCGGGTAATTGATTATGAACCATAGATCATAGGTTTAGACTTGCATAGCACAATGTCTTGGCTAGTTGATTAAATTGTGTATATATCCCTGTTTGATGTTTCAGTTTTATATCTCCTTTGGTGAGGCAGCAGGAAGTTGGTAGGGATGGATTCTATCTTCGATCTTGAGAACACAAGGTACAAATTTTCATGTTCTAATTTCATATAACTATAATGTAGAATCAAAATTTAGAGGTACATATGCTAACTATTTTATTTTTCATGGCTTAGTTTAACAATGGCAACGACAACAGATTTCCCAACATTGGTAGATTGGGATTCAATACAAATTCAGGAGGAAATGGAGGAAGAAGGAAATATAGAACTTTGTAATGAAGAACAAGTTTATGATCTTTTGGGTTTGAGACGCGAGGATGAGATAGAGGAAGAAATAGCTAGGCAGGCTGCATTGACTTCAAGAGGTGATGAACCAAGTGCTTCTGTAATCCACAATGTTGAGGGTATTGAAGGTGCATCAATACCTGTGGATGATTATATTCCAGAGGAGACGATGATGATGTATGATCAGGATAATCCCTCTATGGCTTTAGGTACCATATACCCTTCTATGGCAGAATTTCGATTAGCCATGAGACAATATGCTATAAATAAAGAATTTGAATTGGGTATTGAGGCAACAAACAAATCAAAGTATAGAGGGTATTGCAAGGGTGGTGAGTGTCCGTGGTCTATTGTCGGATACAAGAAGCCAGGTGGAGTGACTGTTACGGTACTGACTTTTTTTACTAACATGTTCATGATTTTGAATGATCTTCTACTTTTGTTGTATATGATTAACTTAAATTTTTGGTATTTAAATGCAGGTCACAGTGTTGAATGATGTACACACATGTACATCTAGCAGTCGTAGAAGGACAACTACACCTTCATGTAAGTGGGTTGCTTCAAAGGTTGTTTCTATTCTTCGAACAAATCCACAAATGGGCGCTAAGGACCTTCAAAGTAAGCTTCAAAATGATTATAATTGCACTATTGCTTATGACACTGTATGGAGAGGAAAAGAGAAAGCTTTGGAACAGTTGTATGGTACATGGGAGAAGAGTTTTCAGCTGTTATATAATTGGAAGGCGGAAGTTATGAAGAGGTCACCAGACAGTGTTATTGAGATTGATTGCAAGACGGTTAGGGGAAAGGTTTATTTCTACAGGTTCTTTTGTGCACTTGGTCCGTGTATTGAGGGTTTTCGATCAGGTTGTCGGCCATGGCTTGGTGTGGACGCGACTGCACTTAATGGTAGGTGGAATGGACATTTAGCTGCTGCGACTGGCGTGGATGGTCACAACTGGATGTATCCAGTTGCTTTTGGATTTATAGACTCAGAAACTGAAGAGAATTGGACATGGTTTATGACTCAATTGCACAAGCTTGTAGGAGATCTTCCTGAACTTGCTATTTGCTCAGATGCTTGCAAAGGGCTACTAAATGCAGTGAAAAATGTGTTTCCACAAGTTGATCAAAGAGAATGTTTTAGACATCTAATGAAGAATTTTAGCAAGAGATTTCATGGTGAAAGTGTAGGACACATGTGGCCTGCAGCTAGAGCATATGATAAGGATATTTATGAGATGCATATGTCTAAAGTTTATGCAGGTAATTCTGAAGCTAAGAAATGGTTGGAGGAGTATCATAAGTTGAAGTGGCAAAGGTCTTATTTTAACTCTGATATTAAGTGTGATTATGTCACAAACAATGTTGCTGAATCTTTCAACAACTGGATTAAAGATATAAAGGACATGCCTGTTGTTGAACTTGTTGACAAGATAAGAGAGATGATTATGACTCTTTTTCACAATAGGAGAAGAATTGGACAACGGTTACATGGAAGGATACTACCAGCAGTCCTACAAATCTTGAGAGCCAGGACTAGAGGTTTGGGACATTTGTCTGTAATAAAAGGTGATAATCAAATTGCTGAGGTGTGGGATAATTGCAATCATAGATTTGTGGTTAGGGCATGTTCTAAAGAATGTTCATGTGATGAGTGGCAGCATACTGGAAAGCCTTGCCAACATGCTCTGTCCTTGATAACAGCTCAACAAATTAGAAATGTCATGATGGAGGACTTTGTTCATGATTATTATTCTGTGGACAAATTTAGAAAGGCATATGCTAGATTAGTTGAACCAATGCCTCACAAGGAAAAGTGGCCCACGGTGGAGTTGCCGTTTGATGTAGCTGCACCGCTTAGTAAAAGGGGTGCTGGCAGACAAAGAAAAAATCGAATCAAAAGTTGTCTTGAAGGTGGTACTAAGTCAAAATCAGTTTCAAAGTCTGCTGAAAATGAGAACGAAAAGACCAAGAAAATGATTAGAGGCAAAGTGAGATGTCCTAATTGTGGAGAATTAGGACATAGAAAAAGTAGCTACAAATGCCCACTTAATGGAACCAAGAAAAGGTAACATTTGAGCTTTTATGTTCTTATGTCTGTTTTATCGATTTATTACTTATTTTATCTGTTTTAATATTACAGACCGAGGAAACCAAGAAAAAATACTACGAAAAATTGGTTTCCTAAGGATTCAACTCCGGAGAGGACAAGTACAATAAGAGAACAAATAATACAATCAAGTCCCGGAGTAATGACTAGAGGGTAAATAATTAATTTTTGTCATCTACTGTTTTTTTAGCACATTTGAGCCTATTGGTTGCTTTCAACTCATTCCAGATTGTGAAAATGTTCTACTGGTTGCTTTTAGCTCGTTCCAACTTTGGTTGTTTTTTCTTTTCTATCTACTGCTACATTTGCAAGATATTACAGACACGCATCTTAGCTTCTCTGGTTAGCCAAAATGCATCAGGATCAATTCTTATGAACATTGAGATATGCACCAGGTTCAATGAAAGTCATCTTACCTTGTCTGGTTAGCTGAAATGCATCCATGATCATCAAATTGCTTTATTATCTACAATTTCTTGTGTTACTGTTGTAGATATTGCATATGTTATTGATAAGACAAAATGTGACAGTTATGTATCACCTTATGTGTAGACGTCTTAATATGATTATGGAAGAAGACGCATGTGAGGAGACTTCATCTTATCAAGCTTTACAGACAAGGGAACAAATAATACAACAGAGTCCTGGAATAATGACAAGAGGGTACATGATTACTAATTTCCATCAATTTACGCATTGTTCTTATATAAATAACTCTTACTAATATATTATTTGATGTGCAGGCGCCTTAATATGCTCACGGGAGAAGGAACATCTCATGAGACTTTTTCTTCTCAGACTTTACAAACTAGTACCGCAGCTCCAAAGAAGATGACTCCAAGAAAAGCCAAGAGAATTTTAAAAATCTGATGTGTCATGTTCTATATGATGTGATACAAATTTTAGAGAATAGTATATGATTATTTTTATGTACTAAGGGTCTTACATATTCATGTGGTCATAGGACCTTAAATGGTTAATATTGTACATTCTGGATTTGCTACATTCTTAATAAGTGTATTATAAATCATTTTGACGATTTCTTCTGAAATATGTTTATTCCTTCTATTTATTTGAAGGTTGCAGTTTCACATGTCCTGCTCCTAGCCTCTGTTGATACGGGATATCTTGTATTTTTCTTTTTTTTTTCCTCACGAAATTTACAATGATCTCAGTTAATACATGATTTTGATGGTAACCAGCAATGCACACCAATGTTGGGTCCGGCAATCTTTTCCACCATTCTGATTCTGGTATTAGTTTATACAGTCATTTACTCTAAAGGGTATTTTGGTCACTTTAGGTGCCATAAAACTAGAAAAGAAAAGAAAAGAATTAAAAATTAGATGATATCTGGTATAATGCTATTTTAGCGATTAGTTAACGTTGTAAATACTATTTTAACGAAGCCCACAACGAAAGTACCATTCCGTCGAAGCCGCACGATTAGAATACTAAAATAGCAATTGTCTCGGCTGTGATGAGCTAGTTAGCAGATTGGTGTGGTGTGGTGGGTGGAGTGGACTGCTACCTATCCTGCTCCTGCTACGGCTCTGCCTCCATTCTCTCCTCGATCATCGTGGTATGGTGTGGGCTGCTGCAGGACACTTGGACAAGGATCCTCGATCGCCACCACCGTTGAGGCTCGGTCGTCACGTCGTTTACAATCATGAAACGTACGTACGAATAAAACCCAAAACGTACGTACGAATATATATTCTCCTTATGCAAACAAAATAAAAAAGAAGGTAACCAGCAGTAGCCGCCAATTGTATTAATATTCTCAATGAACATCACAAACTATACTGAACTACACAAGTTTTTGAGAACAGACAAGATTCTGATTCCTCTCATGCAATGCCCGGAGTGCACCTTACTTCCATCGTGCGCCGGCTGGCCCGCACACAGGGCCCCGGCCGGCCGTCGATCGGCAAACACACGCATCGGTCCGATCAGAGGTGGCAGCTAGTAGTAGACCTTTTGCTGTCCGTTTGGTATCCCGTCGGGCTCAACGTAACATGATCTGCCGTTGCCAATGGCGACTGACCGATCCATGTCCATGCATCGTTCGTCTTTAGGATTCTGTAGCTAGCTACTCCCTCCGTCTCAGCACAACCTTAAGGATTCAAATATGGCATGAGCAAAGAAAGGAAAATACTTTAATACTCATAATAAATGCTCTATGACTGTATCAATCTTCATCATTGCATTTAATGTTCAATCGCTGTAAAGACCAGAACATCCTCTGTAAAAAAAATGAAGGACGAGAGCCTATTTTTTTTAAGCCACATGGGAGCAGTTTGTGAGAAAGTTTCAGTAGCTGGATGGGACAAGTAATAAGTTGACGCGATATTAGTAGATGAGAATAGAGTTTGGCTAGGACAAATTCACAAACCTAGAAATAAAGTTCTGCTGTGACGGAGTGAGTAGCTATCAAACTCGATCTCTAGGTAAACAGCCATGAAGCCTTCGTGATATACTGATATATAGTACTACTTCCCGATTTTTTTAATTGTCGTTTCCGACAATGAATCTAACTAAAAAACAACTAGGCAAATGTGTCCTAACGTCAAATAAAACGATCGTGAGAGAGTATATCTCTGGCCTGGTGGAGCAAGGCATGCAGATGAAGAGCTAGCCGTACGTCAGGTCAGGGTCCATCAGCAGATCACATGATCCGAGGAAACTGAGCTCTGACGGGACTCCTCGTGTACTGTGCGTTTACGACCGACAGGGTCTGTCGGAGCGTGCCGGGTGGTAAAACGCGTCAGTTTCCAGCGAGGGAAACGACGACGCGTGGGGTCCGGCGGTATCGCGTCGGCTAGAGAGGAGATCGGCTCGAGGTGTGCGTGTGGTCACACAGGAAGTGAATTAATTAAATGAAAAAAAAATAAATTACCTCTTACCCGTCACCTCTGCTCACGTCAGCTCGTCCTTGTCAGCATCATCTATCTAACTATACATCAATCCACGCACGAACTTTTTCTACGTGCCGGCCGGCCGCTTCTCTTTAATTACTGTACCCCGTTTGTTTCGATTTTCACATTATATATGCCGAAAACGATGTGCGTACGTACGTAGGCTGCGCGATGGCAACGACGGTTTCACGCTGGCTGACGACGAGTAACCCGGTGCCGGGCTTTTTTCTCTCCTTTTTTTTGCGCACCCGCATGCATAAAATGCGAATTGAAAGGGCCCGGAACGCCACAGTTGGTCTAACACGCCTAATGGGCCACGCACTGCCCTTTCATTCTTTCAGGTGGGCGACACGGCCCACGGTGAGGTTGTTACTGGGCTTAATTTCGTCAATACGTATAACACACCACTATGGCTGGCTGCAGTATTATTCGCGACTATCATTTTACTCTTCGTCTCCATAAACTTGTCGCTTTGTAGTTTAAAAATAACTATAAAGCGACAAGTTCATGAGCACAGAGGGAATATTTTATTTTAGTTTCTCTTAGAATTTTTATAAGATGGGTTAAAATCTCGAATTTTCTCTCCAAAAAGGAGGTTATGACCAGCTCACCACAACTAAATACAGACGTAGACACCGCCTAGATTCGGCATCCATTAATTACTTTGTAGAGTACTTGTATTTAATCTTATTAATTTTACTCTGAAATTCGCTCCTACCGTAAATCAAACTCAGACCCTAAACCTGAGGAGTGATACTGTGGGTATTTAACCACTAGGTGGTAAGACCATTTTTCACTATTTCAAAATAAATAACAACAATTAGGTCAAAATCGAACTATCATTATTTATTTCGAAATAAAGGGAGTAAACTAACCAAAGCTTGATTCAGCTCTGGACTCGCATGCGCATGTTTGAGTGAGTGCATCGCCCTACATCCATCCGTACATCGACCAGGCAAGTTATTGTCGCCTTGTTCTAGATAATAGGTTGTGAGTGTATGCATTTGTACCCGTTTCTAATAAATTGGTCATAACCTTCTTAGAGGGGAAGGTCGGAACTTTCCATCATCTAAAAAAACAGGACAAGTTGTGATGCCACGTCACGTCACTAAATCTGGTTTGATTTGATTTGCAACCTTCTTTTATTTTTCCATTACAAAAGTACAGTCCAGAAAGCTTAGATACTTAGCTTGAACAGAGGACGACGGAACAGGAAGACGGGTAGGATGGCGTTGTCCTGCTAACAGAACCCCCTGCCCTACTCGCAATCATTTGTGAACTGATGACCACCTAATCATTACAACTATAGCTTGACGAGCGCAGTTCTCATCAGTACCACCGATCCATCACACGCACTCAAATCAAACCGACATTTTCAAAACTCATAAATCCGCAATCATCACATCTACTGTACGTGTCTAAGAGAGTTCCAGATCGTCTTCTCATGCATAGTTTCAGACGCCTGCAAAAAAAAAAAGTTCAGAAATGCAAATGCTTCAGGCATCTTGTTCGTCGTAGCGTTGCGTCCATCCACACGTGTGCTACATACCGGATGGACAATCTGCCAACTGGAGGGCGATGATTGTTCTGGTCCGGACGGGACGGGATGGTATGTTAAATCAGTGAGCAGCATTTGGATTAGTTAAGTGATGACAGGACGTTCAAAGCTGTAGTAGTTCTGTGCCCTGTTTAAGCCCACAGCGACGTGTGTGGCATCATCTTTCGCGCTAACTGAAGTCTCCAGGAGTAGTATTATACTTGGACAGGCACTGCTCACCCGTTCAAATCTGGAAAGAGAAATGATTTAAGAATTTAAAAGGCAGAGGGCATCAAGCTCACAGCAGCAATGATTTCCTCTTCTTTTCTTGGTTTGTTTTTTATAATAATGATGATTCTGATGTAGTTGTAGAGTTTGAATACTCATGCTAATCTGTTCCATTGTAAGAACATGTGTTGAGTACAAACATTTTCAGTTCAATGAGATGAGCTAACTTTGAAACTCAATCAGATGAACAAGTTTGAAATGGCCAGGACTTTTTGCATGCATGCCCCTATTTAAGACTCTTTTGGTACTGATTAGGTGGTGGCTATGTTGTACTACTACAACATGCATGCATCAACCGTTAACTTTTAATTCCTCCTCCATCGTTAGTTGGTGTCACGAGCAGTAGTACTATCAAGACACCAAAATTTGGCAGAAAGTCCACGCGCAATTTCGCCCAGGAGCTAGGACCAAATCTCTTTCTCTCTCTCATCCACTCCATCAGGCAGACTTTCTCTCTCTAAAAATGGGAGGCAAGTAAGGAGGAACAAGAAGATGCCGAGGTAAGGAAGCATCCTGCCTTCTCACTCTTTCCCATTTCAAGCGGCATTTCAACGTTTCCATGAATCAATTGTAATCCTTTGTGCGATCATCTCGTTCTTCGTCCCCTTCTCTTTTGTTTCATGGCTTCAATAGCTTCTCGTTCAAGATCGAACTGGGAGTTGCATGGTTTAATAGCTTCCCAAATTTGACGATTCTTTGCTGCATCACCTGTTAAATTTAAATTTCACCCACATTTCAATTCCTTGAACAACCCCCTCGACGAGCTCCTCTTCAAAAGCCTCTTCTTCTTTCGCAGGTTAATCACAACAAGTTCAAGGCTGACTTCAAGTCAGCACCATCAAACAGTTTGAAGCTGGTTTTGAATCAATCAGGAGATCCACAAAGTTTAGAGCCTTGTTCTGAACCACCGGGTCTTCAGAAAATGGAGCAGTACGAGGTGTTGGAGCAGATTGGCAAGGGTTCGTTTGGCTCCGCGCTGCTGGTGAGGCACAAGGTTGAGACCAAGAGGTGAGGTGCCCTGTTCCTTGTAGTATGAGCTGCCCTGTTCCTTGTAG
The DNA here is from genome assembly GCA_036927565.1 of Tuctoria greenei. NCBI lineage: Eukaryota > Viridiplantae > Streptophyta > Magnoliopsida > Poales > Poaceae > Tuctoria > Tuctoria greenei. The sequence continues at coordinate 201,824,520 of JAYESD010000008.1, read as the reverse complement.
TATGTATACCCTAGCCTCTCACTCATGTATTGCTGCTTCCATGATTTGAACCTCTGAAAACCCTGGATCGCTTCATCTCAGGTACGTGTTGAAGAAGATCCGCCTCGCGCGTCAGACCGTCCGGTGCCGCCGATCAGCACACCAAGAGGTGTAGTCATCTGTGCTGTTCCATTCTGTCATCATAAAAATGTGTTTTTTTTTTTTGCTGGGTTGTTATGATCTCGAGCTAATACATGTTTAAAACATGGAAAAGTGACCACCTGTTTCTTGCAGATGGAGCTGATTGCAAAAGTAAGAAACCCTTACATTGTGGAGTACAAAGAGTCCTGGGTGGAGAAGGTGAGCATGGTCCCCTTCTCCCTGTTGTACATAGTGGCAGCATCCTAAGGGCAATCCTTGCTCTTGCACATCTCCTGGAATGCTTCAAATGGTCAAAAAGAAGGATTTATGTGTTAGTAATTGTTTGACATGGATTGATTTTGCTGTTTTCAGGGTTGCTACGTGTGTATCGTGATCGGTTACTGCGAGGGAGGAGACATGTATGTAAACTTCTGAAAGTTTGGCACTGAATTGTACCTGAAAACTGTATTACAGTTCTTGTTATTATTGTTTTCTTTCTTGGCAGGTCAGAGGCCATTAAGAAGGCTAACAGTAACCATTTCTCAGAAGAGGTCGTCAAAACTCTCCAAGAAACCGTATTCCATATCTCTTTTATATCCTACTCACTGAAAGTGGCGCTTTAACCTTTTCTGCATACAGAGACTCTGTGTGTGGCTTGTGCAGCTCCTGATGGCACTTGATTACTTACATGTCAATCATATCCTTCATCGGGATGTCAAGGTTTTTGAACAGGAAACCTCTACTCTATATTATCTATTATCCTTGCAATGGACTCATGCTGCTTACTATGTACTTTTCACATCATGTAATTGTTTCAGTGTTCAAATATATTTCTCACCAAGGGCCAAAATATACGACTTGGTAAGCGTACCTCAGTATCACTCTTGTCAAATAAGTAAGGGAAACTACTATGACCGATGGTAATATCCTTCTCTTCCGGTGATGCTGTCTGAAACAGGTGACTTTGGGCTTGCAAAAGTGCTGACTTCTGATGATTTAGCTTCTTCAGTAAGTTCATCGTGCTCAACACTTCCGCGTGTAACACACTTCACGCTCTCACAGTTGCTTCTGATTCTGATTTTGTGTCACTTTTAAAGGTTGTGGGAACTCCAACTTACATGTGCCCTGAACTTCTCGCTGATATTCCATACGGTTCCAAATCTGACATCTGGTCCCTTGGTAAGCTTCTTCACTATATTCAGCTGCATCCCTTCAGAGTATGGTGTATATGTCATTTTTGCTAAAATACTGCAACGTCCAGGCTGTTGTATCTATGAGATGACTGCTCTCAAGCCTGCATTTAAAGCATTTGTAAGTAGCATCTGATGTTCTATTGATAACTACTAGTTTCAGCGTAAACTGTACCTTTATTGACGACTCTGTTTCTAATAGGACATGCAAGCACTGATAAACAAGATAAGCAAATCTGTTGTAGCTCCTCTGCCAACTATATACTCGGGTGCATTGTAAGCCTTGCCCTATACTTCGACTGTGTAACTTACATATAGTCCTTTTGAATAATGAAAGCAGGTATTAAATCAAATATATTTTTAAAAGTAATTTTGAATTGCATCTTCATTTTCTTTGTTTCGCAGTAGGGGACTCATCAAAAGCATGCTGCGCAAAAGCCCAGACCACAGACCAAGTGTATGTTCATCGTCAACATTTTACCTCAACCTTACTTCTGAACTCATTCATGTCTATTGTGGATACTGAATTTCAGGCTGCAGAACTGCTTAAGCATCCTCACCTTCAGCCCTATGTGTTTGAACTCCAGTCTAAGTCGACTCCCCGCAGTTTGCTATCTGCTAAACCTCCTACCAGACAAGGCACAAATAAGATTGCATTTTCTGATGAGGAAGACAATTGTAAGCCCAAATACATTAAGAGCCATTCATTTAAAGTAGAGAGGGTTGTGAAACTTGACCAAGCCACTGGTAGACATGGCACTCCAAATCCTAACAGAGCTAAGAAAGATTGTTCAGAACTACTAAATCAACCAATGAATGAGTTGTCATCCCAGGTCACCAAGAAAGTTGTCAATGAAGTAATACATGATAAGTATTCGAAAGTGACAAGATCCCCATCACCAACTCCGAGAACGGCGTCATCGACTCCTAGAAGACGGCTGGAACCTTCAAAAACATTTCATGCTACTACAACAGCTCACAAGGAGGTAAGAAGTACCTGATACTGTGAAATCTTAATATCTCGTTGATAGCATTAACATTCAGTTCAGGTTCATCTTTCAGTTCCTATTTGTTGATATTTTCAGTCCTTGTTTTGTAGAATCACCACCCAACACTTAGAAATTCAGATATTGTTCATGAATATTTCACCAAATGTTATCTCCTGGAATTTTAAGCAACTATGTGCGTTTGTACGGATATTTCAGGCAAATTATTACATTTGGCATAGTATGCGTTCGGCATTCTGCTTAACCGAAGAAAATCAACCCATACTGACCTTTTTTTATGCCTTGCAGCGTCCACCCTCCAGGTCTTCAGTGGACCGAATAGTTCAAGCTGCACGACGAACGTCACTCCCCCTGCCGATGATCAGAACTCCTGAAAACAAGCAGGGCAGTGACATTCTTACCAGATTGAAATCTCCTGATGTTTCAGTTAACGCTCCACGAATCGACCGAATTGCTGAGTTTTCACTACCTTCTTTTGACGACCCATTGCATTCTATCACGATGATCATGTCGCCATCTATCATTGACCAATCCATCACCAAGGACAAGTGCACTTTCCAAGTGCTTCGTAGTGACAGTGAACACTACATTGACACTCCTGATATCGACCTTCTTGTCGATAGTTCACCCAGGAGCTCATCGGACTGGAGGCAAAAGAAGTTCAACACAAGGTCTTACCAACAGCGAGCTCAGGCTCTTGAAGGCTTGCTTGAGTTCAGTGCACAGTTGCTGCAGCAAGAGAGGTTTGAGGAGCTGGGAATCTTGCTGAAGCCTTTTGGACCTGGCAAGGCATCTCCAAGAGAGACAGCCATATGGTTGTCAAAGAGTTTCAAAGAAACAGGGTTATAGCCTGCAATTGTTTTGTTCCTTGACTAGTTTCAGGCTCCATGTACAGTTTCAGTTTTGTGACATGTGTCTTTCCCTCTGAACTGGTATTTTTGTAATACTACATACAGATGTTAATTCGATAATAATTTTCTTTACGTAAGCTGTGGCAACAAATTAGATCATCAGTAGATAACAATACCTTAAAAGCCTGTAAGATAGTATCCTGAAAACCATTCCAGCAAGTTGAGATTTGGAGTCAATGACTTTGAAATGATATTCTGATATCATGAAAAAATTATGGTTCTCCAATTCTGCACATAATATATAGTCTGTAGAAAAATCTGCCCTTGCCTGCCTTGCACGGCCATAGATGGACAAATTAACATTGTTCGCAAAGAAAAGGAAACTGTTTTTCACAAGTAGACCAAAGCTATGAACTAGTCATTGCAGCTATAAGCATTTGCCAGTTTGACGGTGTGAGTGGAGAGCATGTCAATGGAATAAACTATCTTCCCGCCAGTTTCCAAACAATCCTACAGGAAGAGAAAATTCATGTCTGTACGGATGATACTAGCAGTGGACAGATGCATTTTAATGATGAATGCTGAACAGTTGTACCCCACATTTTCAATATCAAACACACCTCTCAATCCTTTCAAAACTTAGGGTTCACAAGGTCATGACACCCAAGTCAATTTTTTGTTCCGAACATAATAACATGGAGACAATGGAATTAATTTGCTGAATGTGGCACACATACAGCACATTTTGCTCTAGTTTCATCAATCAACATTCATAAAGATTTTTTCTCTGAACCTAAATATTTCCTTAGCATTGAGAGGCAAATTGGTATCTTCCTTCATTCTGCTTTCTAAATAACATTCACTCAAATTTGCTTCAGTTGTTCAAAGAATACCTTACGCAGTCAACTGGCCATTCCATAGTCGACTCGAGTATTAAGTTGAGCTTCATTCTGATTTTAGAGGTATGCATGCACAATGTCATTCAATATTTTGTATTACTAGGGATGTCAAAGAATGATTGGTATGACAGCTTCCTCTTTGGGATGTGATTGCAAGAGAGCATATCAGCATCACTCAAATATTATCTGTATATGGCGCAGAAGTTTAAACATAGTAAAAGGAATTTTATCCCACAATACAGCATCCTCACAAGATAGCCTAAATATACGAACATGGACCATTATAACATTGAGGGAACATATTTATTGAAGTATTTTATCACCTGCTTTTACACCAATAGCTTATACTCTGAAAAAAATCTAAATTCAACACAGAAACAAGTAACCCAAAAACTCACTTCGTTTTGACACTGACACCATCAGTTCCAGCAATGATCACTGAACTTGCCATGTTCAAGAATAACCCATGCTCAACAACTCCTTCCAAAGCTGATATCTCCTTCCCTGCTGCCAATGCATCCTTGATTGGCGTCTTGAAGTATAAATCAACAATGTAGTTTGAGTTGTCAGTAACATAGGGCTTGCCACCTTCCAATCTCAGCTTTGCCTCAACCCCTTCATCCTTAAATAGTTGCTGCAATCTTACTAGATTGTACTTCCAGCAGAACTGAACAACTTCCACTGGCATCGCTAGACCGCTTCCTCCCAAGCCAGTAACTAGTTTTGTCTCATCGACAACAACAATAAACTTGTCTGATGCAGCCTCAACCATCTTCTCACGGAGAAGGGCACCACCCCGCCCCTTCACAAGGTTAAGGTCAGGATCAACCTGTTTTAAGACCAAAATGGAAGGTAATTAGTCACAAAAACAGTTTGAATGTGAGAGGAACAAAAACAGAAAAAGAAATCTACAAGTTTATGGTAATCAATGCTGCTCAAAAATTGGCTTAATATTGACCATGAAGCTACTATTTTGCGAGTTCATGTCAAGGCGTAACGTTTACCATCACTGTCGTTTTCTTTCTTGGTTACTATCAACACTAAAAATTAATGTTGGCTTCTGATTTACTATTATTTAATATTCTTTTGATTTTTTACGGGAGTAAAATGGCATGTTCCGGTATTCCAACTTCAGATTGCTACAGCTTATCCTTCATGAGAAAAAAAAAACACTTTTAGTTTGACCTTATTAGCGAAAAAAGGAGCATGTTTTGCAATACTGATGATGACAAGAGACAAATAACGAAGGGAGCCTGCAAGAGGCATATATGCCGCTGAATGTCTCCTTGGAGTGTAATCACTAAACTGAGACAACCTCAAATGCCAGCCCTCCGAAATAGCAGCTGAAATATGAGCTCCTTCATCAGCTCCCAGCAAGCCCAACAGCCAAAATCAACATGATATTTGATTTTTACACTTAAGAAGAAATAAGCAGGGATACAGATGCTGACCTCGTCGGAGCCGTCGATGGCGAGGTCGATGCGCGGGTGGTCGTCGAGCGTGGATAGCGGGATGCCGAGCGACTGCGCCTGCTGGAAGGTGCGCTTGGAGGTGGGAACGCCGACGATGCCGGAGAGCTTGCCCGCGGCGAGGAGCGCGCCGATCTCGGCGACGGCGAAGGCGGCCGTGGACCCGGTCCCGAGTCCCAGCACCATCCCGCTCCGCACCTGCTCGACCGCGCGCACTGCCGCCAGCCGCTTCAGGTCGTCCTGCGTCGGTGCCGCTGCCGCCGACGCCGGCGCGGACTGTGCGCGGAAGACGGTCAGACGGGCACGGCGCGAAGTGCTGTTGACACGGCGCGCCGCGGCTGCCGCCGGGTGGAAGCGGACGTTGATTGCGGTGGCAGCCATTGCACGCGCGCGCGTGCGGGTGGTAGCGGAGCTTTGTGAGTGAGGTGTGTGGGCGAGGAGGAGGTTGTGGGGATTGCCTTGCCGGGATGGGGAGTAGTAGTTGGTGGCGGAGGCGGCGACGGTGATGACACAAGAGAAGAGGTTGGGTTGGTGGTGATCGGAAGGGCCAATCAGGGGTCGTTCTTCCTAGTACTGTTTCAACAAAGAATCCTTTTTTCTCCACGTAGGACAGTAGCAAACAAACTTAAGGATTTGATTCCAGATAACAACTGCTATGTAATCTGGACTCCTGTGCAAGCGTGTGATCTGCAAATTTCAGCCATTTGATTCCAGGCAAACGACTGCTATGCAATCTAGACTCTTGTGCAAGCGTGTAATCTGCAAATCTCAACCATTTGACGGACATCTAAGGGTGACTAACATTTTACACATAAATTCTTCCACCTATCTGTGTAAAAAGAATGATGTATGTGTAAAATGGTGGTCACTTTTAGATGTCCATCCCATGATTGAGATTCGCAAATTGCACGTTTGCACAGGAGTTCAGATTGCATAGCAGTCGTTGCCTTGATTCCAGCAAAGATAACCTTTTGTAGGAAAAAGTTAGCATCTTTTATTTCTCTGAAATAACTCACCAAGTAAATGTACTTTGAATCCCTCTGAAACTTTTCTGATCCATGAAAAATATAGAGTTCGTCATATGCCATTTTCAGAATGATGACATATATAAATTCTAAAGAGATAATGTGTCACTTGTAACTATCCAACTTCAATTTGTTTGCTCCAATGAACTCACACACATGGTATCCTCTATGCCTATACTGCCCACTTATTGGCTAGATTCTTTCCAGCTGATATTTAGCACTGTGACAAGCATGTAAGCCATGCCCAGCTACTACTGCAGAGGATGTCAATTTTCCTGCTGTTTATTTTATTTAATACATATACAGCAGGGCCTTCCTGCTGTTTGTTTTGCTAAAAAAACTGCAGAGTTAGGCCTAGGCTCCAGAGAAGAGAGGAAAGCCCATTACGGCCATAGACCTCATCTTGGGCTGCTTGTTTTGGAAACTACTCGATTCAACCCAACACACATGGAGGCACCGGACAAATGTGTTACATGAACTGCAACCACTGTTGGCCAGTCCTTTTTTATATATATAATAGGTGATCAACTTATTACAACTGAATACCAACATAAACTGCGAATTGAACTTTATAGACCAACCAGCATGATGAAGAATACCTACATTTAATATTATAAAATCTAGTATGAAAATCAGCTTGAAAATCGCGGAAAATTAAACTCAGATATGAGAAGTGCTACTCTTTAATTACTAGGGTGAACCCACTTGACCAGACCTGATGAGCCAGCATTTTTTAGATAAAGGAAGCTTTGTTTCGCAATAGAAAAAAGTTCCAGCCTCTGCATAGTGAGGGTACATAAACCTAAAACATATAAAGAAAATGAAAGAGAACCAAGACGAATTGTAACCACACAAAGAAATCGATCCATCAAAGAGCTGAAAATCCTAGCCTCAGAAAGATACTCAAAATCACCACCAAGAGTCACAGATCTCGAGAGAGAGAGGGAAACAAGGCAGATGGCGTCCCTGTTCCTAGTACTACGCAGTAACTAACATCTCAAGCCTCCATGGTTATAGGCGTCATTGTTCTAAATCCCATCATAGGGCAACCGCCAGGACGTGTAGTGCAGGTACAAGGTCAAGGTTTAGATTCACTGCAGAAGTAAACAAACAGAGGCTGAACATTCTTCTTCTTGATGCAAATGTGGTAATCTGGAAGCCCTCGCACCAAAATATCTTCAGGCCTAAACAATGGTAAAGCAAGGAGAAAAAATCAGCTCTGTTTTTTATCACGGAAAATAATATGTGATGCAACCGGATATGTTGCAAGCGAGAGTAAAAGGAATTATATAACAATGTCAATTTTGTACTTTCCTATCCTATGGAACTTATAACGCACAGGACGACGAAGAGCCAACAAGACACTTACCGACTGTTCGAGTATTTGTAACAGGAGGTTGTTGTATCAGTGACAATCAGAAGATAAATTTAGCATCCATAAATGAAGTTGTTAATGTATTTTCAAGCTATCATCTGTGAGGCTATATTAACGAGAAGGTTGGTACTCCATATTCAGTTGATTAAAATAAGTTGTGTTTGCATAATAAACAGTCGTTGAGCATACAACAAGATCCATTTGCAGAATAAAACGCAACTGAGCATACAATGGGATGTATTTTCAGAATGAAATGGTATTAAGTAGAAAGAAATGGCTCGGTTAGTCATGGCTAGCAGAAAGCAGTTAAAGTGAGCAATGTATAATCTTGTATTCATTTTCAATAACATAAGTACTGATATACTCCCTCCGTCCTTGAAAGTTTGTCGCTTAACACTAAGATCACAAATGTATCAGCAAAACAGCAGTCTATCACTGAAATCGACACTCTGGTGTATGCTTACACTATAAGAGATAATGAGATATAAACAAAAGAAAGACTCACCCCATATCTCGAGCTCCTCATCACCCACCATTCATCTTCTCCTCCGAAGCAACAAAGCAACCCTTTGTTCCTGAAGGTGTATAAGGGCAGTGTCAATGAGGACTTAAAAATAGACAAAAATAGCATGCTAGTGCTACATTGGTCAAAGAAAAATAGAAATACAGCACCACTTAACTGGCAGCGGAGGAATTAACCCTCAATGTGCTTATTTGGAACTAGGAGATGAAAACTGAGTTCAAAAAATAGATATTTGACTTTATAACATATTGACTGAAATTTATATCAAGGAGCCAGGATGTTAATGTCTGTGATTTAAAATACAACTGTATTATGCCGTTCCCATTCTAACGATTGAAAATGTATATTCAACATCACTCGTTAGCATACAACATGATAATTAAGCCTCACCAAAAAACATTTTATATCTTTTCTAATTTTTTCTTTCAGGTAATTAAAGCATTCCTGATATTTTCTAATTCTGATTTTCACAATTGAAGGATCATTGAGGTACCTAAATAACACCAGGCATTTACATCTAAAGATGGATAAGTCCCCATAACCATAGATCATTCAAATTCCTTTCAGTAAGCAAGTTTAGTCTTTCTTTTGAACGAAATAAACAAGTTTAGTTACTACTGTTTTCACTTGAACTAGATAGAATCACAATTGAATAGTGCAGATGAAGACACTCACCAGAATTGTCGATTGCAGCAAGTAAAGATGTGATGTATGAGGCCACAGGGACGAGGTGGAGGCCTAAGCATGCGATGTCCATCAGTGGCAGGTGACCAAGTGCCAGTACTGAGATTGTACTGTGCAAGATAGTTCTCTCCAGCATGAAAGCATACAACAGAATTGGCACCGATGGAAGGTAGCCAACTGGATGAGACACATAGGCTCCGCGCCCCAGCAAATAGGACATTATCACTGATGCTTCTCACGGGCACAGTCCTACCCAAGACAAGATCAGCAAGCTTGAGGACCAATATGCGTGAAAAGGAGCTGTCATTGTAGCCAACCAGCATCATCTCTGAGTTCAATTCAACCAGATATGGCAAGTGGATTTCCTGGCTTGAAAATGTCACGACTGTCCTGGGAGGAGGTATTGTTTGCGCAGATGGAGACCCCTCACCTTCGTTCTCCTCCTCTATGCACCGTGGGGGCGGCGGATCAATCACCAAAACATGTGTTAGCCCGTCTTCCCAGTTCACCACATACAGCTTCCCCTGGTACGACAGAGACCTGTCCAGTTGGTTCACCTTCCAATTGCTGATGGTCCACTCATAGTCGCCAGCCGACGCGAAAGCGACCAAGCCAATCCGTTCAAGCGCTAGTATCACCGTGACGACCCCTGCAGCCGTGACATTGGTGGCGGCACAAACCTTGCGGATTTGGTGTAAGTATCGCACACAGCTGAACGTCCAAAAAGGTAAATTGTACCAGGCAAGGGCGGGGTCGTTGTGCAGGTAATTCAGCTTGTCGGCGAGAGATTTTAGGGACGGGAACTCGGCGACGTCGCCGGTGAAGGGATGAAGGAGGCGCACGGCGGTGTCCTCGTCGCGCTGCAGGAGGAGGAGGCCGTCGGGGGAATCGAGGACGCAGTGGGTCTTGAGCTCCGGAAGGGGGACGCGGACGAAGGCGCCGGCGGTGGAGAGGTCGAAGAAGCGTGCGCAGCCGCCGTGAGCGCGGTGGCCAGGGAACTGACCGAAGCCCTCCGGAAACAACATCCAGCGGCGCGGGTGGAAGCGCGGGTCGATCAGGCCGCGACCAAGCGGGGATTCCGCGGCGGCGCGCCATTGAGGGCAGACCACGCGGAAGCGGGCGTAGTCCAAGAAACCCCCGGTTGCGAGCACACGCGCAGCGATGAGCCGCGTCAGATCGGGGTTCAGCCCCGCCCAGTCCGGGGCCGCTTCCTCGCCGTCTTCACCGCCCCCGAGGCGCGAGGAGGTGCACCGCCGCCGTTCTCCGGAGGCCATCCTGCGAGGAAGACGGTTATAAAAAGAAGGTCAATCAAGAGCGACGAAAAAGACTGAATCTTAAATTTTAGGAAAAAATCTATTTTACTACCATCAGGTATCAGTATTGTTCACTTAACCCCTTAAAAAGATTTGGATTCAGTTTAAGTTCAATTTATTCCATAGTAGTTATTTTCTTTTTCGTTTCTCTTTGTAAACATGATTTATAAAGGTAAAATTTTATGAGATTATATGTTACAACAAGATATACATAAAAATATATTTTAAAAAAAATTGTTTTTAATTTTTTATTTTAAAACTAGGTAAACAAATCTTGTTTGGAATATGAAATAATACATGAAAAAAGTGTATAAAAATTATAAAATTATTTTTCTTACATATTTTATGATATCATATACCATTCCACAAACTTTTAATTTCGAATATAATCTATACAAAGAGAAACAAAAAAAAAGAAATTTCAATAGGGATGAATTGAACCAATCTAAATAGTTCTAGGATAAACTGAACCCAAAAATTCTTTAAGGGGTTAAGTGAATAAAGTTGATACTTGAAGTTAGTAAAATAGACCTTTTCCGAAATTTTACAATGGGGGTATGTAAGGAGCCTCCACATTTAATTATTTACTCCCTCTCACTGTAACTCTATTTCTTTAGATTTGACCAAATCTTACTTTGATAAATGATATTTGCAAATCCAATTAATTTTTAACATAACTAAAAATTATAAAAATACTTTTCATGTTGAATCTAAAAGTGCAAGTCTCATCCAATGACTGCGGCGACGACCCAAAGGCAGAGATGGCACACAAGAAAACAATAGAGAGATAAGAAAAATATAACTTACCGATGTAGACCACTGCACCGGAGCTCACTGATGATATGGATCGTCTTGGCAAGGAGTACAAAGTGGGTGAGCGTGTAATCGAATGAGTTGCCCCGAAACGGATGATGACAAAAGTGTCCCTCTTGTGGTGGCGTTTTCGTCTATCAAAAGAAGACAGAACGACACAGGGAGATAGGCAAGGTAGGAGCAACGCAACAATGGTGACACGGAGAGGTGGTGAGGCATGGACGGCACAAGCGGGAGAGGGAGGAGGATAAGGAAGTAGAAGGATAGATCGGTCTGTTAGGAAGATAAGGATGGAGAATAAGAAATAAGAGAAAAAAGGAGAAAGGAAAAAATGAGTGGATTTTCTATATAGCGAATGTAATATTATTAAGATATAGGAGTTATATGATATAATATAAAATAAAAAGATAGTGCCTTTTGATGGGTCATAAGGAGACGGTTGGTCGGACCCCTAGCAAGGTTGTGGTGGGACGGAGATCCAGTTGTCTTTCTCTTTTGTGGATAATGAATTAGTATGGACATCCACGGCTAGATTCGGCGACTGGTTGGCGGTGATCAATGACTTGGTGTTGGTCGCTAGCAATTCTATAATGATGAACAATGTGTGTATATTTCAACGACAGTAGACGACTAAGATAGTGGTTACACTTCTATGTCGGCTACAGGGTTGGTGCACATGATGTGTTGAATGAGTGTACTTTAGCTTAAAGGTTCGTCCTTTTTGGTGCATGGACAACTAGATTTGCGTGAATCGTTCTCCTTCCATGCAGTTCTTCAGGTGTAAACCTGTTCAAATATTCTTTTACAGACGATGGCACGGCTCTTGAATTGGCTCTACATACTTTCCCGAGGTGTTCTCTATAAGGCATGTGTTGTCTTTGTTAGAGCTCTACTTTGTGCTCGCAATTATTGTTTCGGTTGTGTGCGATAGTATTGGTTGTGGCTTGTTGGGTTGTGGTTGTTGTCCGTCATCTTTGATGTATGTTGTACCTTGGGTTGGTGTTTCACCTCTTGATATCAAGCCAAGTTGGTGTTGGTGTACTCACTGTTTCTCTCTTAATACAAAACGTGCAATGTATGATTTGTGGAAAAAATGCATTGCTTTGGAGAAAAAAGGGTAAATGATCATTTCCTTAGTCTTAAGATTTGAAATATGATTTTGAGGAACAAATTTAACCAAAATATATCTATTTACCAAGTGCCAACGTAACCACACCTCACAACCCTTGGCCAACTTGGCCTCCACCTTCAAGAGGTTTCAATTATCCCATAAATACCTATAGGTGTCTAGATGGGCCGGGTCAAACGGATCGGCTCGGAGCATGGCTAAAAAGGCACGGTTTGAACATGACACGACCTGATGGGGCTATGCCTAGACCGGCCTGAAGCACGACGTGACCCGCATTGGCGAAGTTACGTTGGGCTATCCCGGTGCACGGGCACCAGGGTAGAGAAAACGATCAGCACGGATAGACTCTAATTGACATTCTAAAACTTGATATTTACGCTAAGAAATTAGACATGTTTTATGTTGTGCACCACTATAAATTCCAACCTAGCTTCACCACTGGTGACCCGTGCTCGAGCTCAGGCTTTGGCCGATTGAGGTTGCTTGGCACGACCATTTAGGATTGTTTCGGCTCCACATAGTATTTTTTCCTTTTTTTTCCTTTTTCTGAATGTATTTTTAAATTATCTGGCTTTGGACTGGCTCAACCCAGCACAACACAACATGCGTAAAATTAGTCCGACGCATGCTCGAATCTAAGTGTAGGTTTGTCGTGCCGTCCCAACTCGATTAAGTCCGTTTTAGAGTCGTTCTTGTTCGAGACTTTTAATGTCTGAGACCAGCGAGGCTCGACACTTGTTGAACAACTATACTTTGGAATAACCTATTTAGCGAGCATACCTCACTTTATTCAATGTGAAAAAATTGTTGAAAAAAGAGACGTCAAAAAAAATATTGAACAGAAAATAAAAAGGTATTGCTCACTGTGCACTTGGTTGCTGTGCCATCATTCGTGTTTATTCTACGCACGTGCGGACCGTGGTAAAAAAGTGGTGAAATAGAAGGACTGCGCTCACCCCGCCGCCGACGCCGCCAGCCATCGTTGCCCCTGCCCGTCGGCCGTCCCTCCGCCGTACCTCCTCCCTACCTCGCGCTCTCCCGAGTGAACCCCCTCTCCATATTCCCCGAGGCCTTCCTGCTATTTCAGCACCAAAACAGCAGAACCCTAGATAAACCCTGGGGGGAGCTCGTACCCGGCGGCCGCGGTTGCAATGGTGACGGTACCTCCCGGCGAGTGGGTCCCCCACGTCGAGGCCTACGTCGACGTCTCCCGACCGGCCGCCCAACACGTACGGTTCAGCTAGCTTACAGTTTGCGTAGTTTCGGTTGTACTATGTATGATATGGGTGTTTGCTTTTACCCTCTTGGCTTGTGGGAAAAAAACTTTTGATTTCTCTTTGTAATCTGATAGAAAATTTTCAGTTTCAGATTCTGTGCGACCCTAGTGCAATTTGTTACGGGAACTGCTAGTTCTAGGCTTGGGTGTTTGTTATTGATTGCTTGATGAATGCGTTGAAATGGTGACGCCTTCTGTTATCTTAGTAGTAACTGGTTTTCAACGCTAATGTTTTAATAATGTGGGTGTGCAACAGGCTGCTGCTGTGGATGTGCTTTCGGCCCTGGTGAACAAGGACAGGCTGACACTCTTCGATTTGGTATGCCACAGTATTGCAGATACCCGTTTGCTGATGCGTTCCTTCATGATTAGGAAAATGTGGTTGGTGATGTGTTGTTTCTCGTTCGTGATGTTGTTCAGGTGTCCAAGATGGAGATGTATTTGACGACCACAGACCATATTGTTAGATCAAGAGGTTTTCTTTTATCTCTATGCTCTAGTTTGGTTCTATTCCATGTTATGTTTCTCATGATAGCTTCAGGAAATAATGGTGTTAAGTTAGTAAAAGTTAGACCGTTCTCTTTGATTTAAGTAGGATCTATGTTCTATGCTAAGTTTTAATGTGCTAGAATTTATAACACAGCTACAATTTTGAAAATGCACAAGTCAAATTCCTTTTTCCAGATCATTTGTCCTTCCCCCAATATTCAAATGGATGGCAGCTCCGTCTTACATACAAACGTTTAGTCCCTTGCACACCCATGACCCATGCACCGGTTGCTAGTACAAATGTAAAAGAGAGAAAAGAGGATTTATCGGATATGTGAATACACTTTTGGAAAAACTATGACCTTCGTGCCCCTCATCATTTTTTTTTTGAAATTCAACATGCCAAAAATCTCTCTTTTGGCATCACTTCCTGATGGGTTTAAATTGAACATCATAAGTTTCTATTGCAAATTCATATCAGTTATTTGGTAATTTACTTTTTCCCCCCACAGGAATCTTGCTCCTAGGGGAACTCTTGTGCCGAATGTCGCTTAAATGGCTGGATTTCAATACCATTGCGACATTATCAGACTTCTTTATATCAAGACTGGTAAGTTTGACACTTAGACCTGTTGAATAATGTTTACTGCCTCCACAATTCTGTTGCATCACTTACATATATTCACAAAAAGTTCTGTTGTATCACTTACATATAAGGAGGTCAAGAAATATCATAGCAACGGTTCTGTTGTACTAAAAGAAAAGGATCATAGCAAATTGTGACTTTCTTATTGCAAATATGCTGGTTTGGTAATTTAATGTGGCCCTAGCAGCCTAGCTAGAACCAAGTACCTGGTTTTTTAATAATGTTTTATTGCTTTTGTCCCTTGTGAACTGCATCAGAATGTTATAGAAGATTTTTTTTCTTTCATTTTGTCTGAAGGCTCCATAAACCTTAGTAGCTTTTCAATGCTGTGTTTTGGCTAGAGTCCTTAGGTTCCCGTTCTTTCATTGTCATGACACTCATGCTTAGTTTCTCATATCAGTCAGATTGGCACGCACTACGTGGGGGACTTGTTGGTTGCCTGGCTCTATTGCAGAGAAAACAAAGTGTTGGTAGCATCGTGATTGCTGATGTCAAAAGACTTCTAGAATCTTTTTTACAAAATGTTCAAGTGCAATCACTTGCTGCTGCTGACCGCAAGGTGATTTGAGCTCCTGTGCAAATATGCTTAGATAAGTAAATATCTTGATTTAATATATTAATATCGTAACTCTCTTTCTGTTTCTTTTTCCAGCTATGTTTTCAGATTCTTAGCTGCATACTGGATCAATACCCAGAAGCTGTCAAAACAATGGTGTGGTGATTACTTAATACTTTTGCAACGCTGGATCACTACCATCTTGTCAAACCATAATTGCTATCCTTGCAGCAAAGAAGATGCGTTTATTAATACTACGATTCTATCTGTGCATAATCCATCTAGCTGTTAGCAAAGTGTTCTCTTACCTACATTCTTTGTTTTTTTGTAGTTGTAGTTCTTGTATCTTGTAGGATTTTCACTATAATTATAATTTCTCTGCGTAATTTTGGGTATGTCATGTTATACATGACTCGATCTGTGTGCTTTTTTATTATGTAATTGGTGATTGGGAGAAAAGATTTAACTAGATAGCAATACACACAACTTTATAGAGGCATGTGGTCGTATTGTGTTTCTGTTGAAAGAAAATGTGCTTCATCGTGAGCATCAAATATAATAAAGATTTTTAACATAAAAAATGATATGATGATTCATATATATATATATATATATATATATATATATATATATATATATATATATATATTTCTTACTAGCAAAGCATATGATACTCTTTCCATTCTCAAATACTTGGATTTCCCTTTCACAAGTCATGCAGATCGATTTAGTTTATGTGTTGCTTTAAATGTGACAACCCCTGTCAAAAGCAAAAGCGATGTAGCAAAGCAATTTATATGCTGCTTAATTTCTATTTCATCCTAAGTGTTTCAGTAAGTTTTCTAGTTCCCCCAGGTTATGTAAATGATTTGATATAAACCCAAACTAAGTTGATATGTCTAGGATGGTGAACAACTGCTCTATGGGATATGTGAAGCAATTGACGAAGAAAAGAATCCAGAATGCTTGAAGCTTTCTTTCCATGTAGTGGATGTTGTCATGAAGCTATTTCCAGGTCCCTCTGGTTTGGCAGCACAATTTGCAAGCGAAGTTTTTGAGATCCTGAGCAAGTATTTCCCTGTCTACTTTACACATGTATGTTAATGTACCATTTCAATTTTCAAAGCATTTGTTTGCTCGACCATTCTGTTACTCAGTTGTTCTTGACTTTCTTTTCTCCCAAGTGGGATCATAATAAATTAATGATTAATAGTATGTGCCATGTATGTTGTGCAGGGAATGGGTGATGAATTAGATGCTACCAGAGATGATCTTTCTAAAGCATTGATGGTATGAATATTGTATTTCACCTGATTTATGAGCAGGAAGGATTCTTTTATTTTTCTAGGATGTACCGTAGCATTAATTAACTCTCTGTTATGAAGTACTCCCTCCTGGTTCGAAATAGTTGTCACCGGCTAGTTTAAAAATGAACTAATCGGTGACAAATATTTCAATCAGGAGGGAGTAGTTGAACTTCTCTGTTGCTAGATCTGTTTGTCGTGCTTGTAAGTGGAGTTCCAGTTATTGTGTTTTCTACTTCTCTTTGCTAATTATGTATTTAAATCCTGCAGCATGCTTTTTGTTCAACTCCATATTTCGAACCATTTGCTATCCCTTTGCTTCTTGACAAGCTTTCTTCCTCTCTTCCATTAGCAAAGGTAAGCAGCCCCTACTGCTTTGCTCCTTCAAAAATCATAGATTCATAGTGACATCCTCACGGTGATTTCCTGCTCAAAACTGTTGGTTTTTTTTTACAGCTTGAATCTCTAAAATATCTGGACAGTTGCATTCGCTGCTATGGAGTTGACAGAATGGTTAAACATGCACGTGCTGTTTGGTTCAAATTAAAAGAAATGATTTTTAGCATTTCTCCGGAATTAACATCAGGTTCATCCAAAGATGCAGAGAAAAGTAGGAATCCATTAGTTTCAGAGGCCCTGAATTGTTTGAAGACTGTCGTAATGTATTTCAGTTCTTCAGATAAAGATCTTCTCATCAAATTGATTTTGTTGGATGAGGATATTGTAAAAAATATCCGTTCTATGTCAAGTGTTGAAAAGTCCATTTTGACTTCATCTGAAGACCTGATTCAACTACATGCAATTGGAAGTGTTATTTGTATTCTTGCTGAATCATCTGCATATTTCTGCACTAGGGTTCTTCAAGAGCATTTCACACACCTGGTAGATACTTTGGCAGTCTCAGCTGATTGTGAATCTCAACAGTTGAATACATGTAGTGGATCTTGCACTCCTATCAACTTTGGAGCACTGTATCTATCAGTTCAAATGCTTTCATCCTGTAGAGAAGTGGCTTTGGTATCTTCTCACAAAGATGATTCTTCAGTTACATCAGAAAAGGAATCCTGGTTGCTTATCCTAGAGAAAAAGTTGGACCAATTGATCGATCTCCTTGGATCACTTTTCACCATTGCTTCTCAATCTGTACAGTCAATGCTAAGACAAGAATATGTCTCATGTGCTGGTATGTTAGTCTCTTACCTATAACTCACCAAGGGCCACATTTTGTTAGACATGTCTTTTTCTAGGTGTCATGGCATTCCTCCATAATATGTTGGTCCGTGCTTGTAAACTTTCTCCATATAGCTTCTTATGGTCAATGTTGCAATTTTCAATGCTAATCATGCATGGTGCCCCTTCATTTCAAAAAAGTTACCTATTATGTGTCAATGTTGTTGATGCCACAGCTGCTGCGAGGATCTGCGTTGCTTTCTACTCTTTATCATGTTGCATGCCTATACTCTCGAGTGGACCAAAAGTTGCCTAAAGTTTTGCAGTGGCGGCATAACTTTGGCATGGCAAAGCATGGCGGGGAACCAAATATCCCCTTATATTGTCACATTTGTATATCCAGGGACCAGGGTATCTTAGTTCAAAATATTTAATCCTGGAGCTTTTGAAATAGTTGTGCTCCTGATGATTTTTTGTGTTTCTTAAGATCAATGAAAATGAGATCTTCTAATTCGGCCAGTTCTTGTAAATGCTTTGCAGTGAAGGGCTTGCAAATCCTTGCAACATTCCCGGAACATTGCTCACCTCTACGGTCAAATGCTTTCGAGGATGTTCTACTGATGCTTACGTCAGTAATTACACGCAAGTATGAAAATGAAAATTTGTGGAAATTGTCATTGAAAACCCTGACTAGCATTGGTTCATCTATCATCGAGTTACATGCTTCTCAGAAGGAAGTGATTTACAGCAAAACTGTTGTTGACAAGATTGTTTCTTTGGTTGAATCTTATGATATTTCAATGCCACTTGATCTAAGACTCGAAGCAAGTTATGAAGTTGGTACTGCTGGGTTGAACTATATGCTGAGGGTTGCTAGATCACTTGAAGTAGCTGTTGTCACAAATATTTCTGAGGCATGTATCCTCTACCTGTGTTTCATGCAAGTTCTGTCCTCGTAAGCTACTGAGCAAATATTTTACTGATGATGCAGGCTAATGAAAGAATGGAATGTGCTAAGCATGCAGTCCATTTACTTGAGTGCTACTCCAGTCGGGTCCTTCCTTGGTATGCCAACTTTGATTTTTAGTTTGTGGTTCTATGTTAAGAGACATAGGCTAAGAGAAATCTGGGTTCCAAAAACTTCTTCCTGGGATTGTGCAACTAAATGGCAAAATAATGTTCCAGAAACTTGTCCATTAAGTAGATACTCCCTCCTTTCTCAAAAGATTGTCACCTTCTAGTTCATTTTTATACTAGAAAGTGACAATCTTTTGAGAAAGGAGGGAGTACAACAGTTCATCATGCTTTGTGATAGGTTTCTCAGACATGGACTAATATTCTTTCCACACGATATATATTTGTAAATGATCTTTCTTCATTATTCGTTTTATATGACATTTTGAAAAATTATCCTTTTCCCCTTAACAACAATATCCTTTATGGCAGGTTATTTACCTCTGGCAGTACCAATGGACTTCCGCTGACCTTTGCAATGCGCCTCTGGGATGAGATGAAGGACTGTGCTATGCTGGATAGAATCAGTTCACAGGTGAAGCACTATCAACTTTAACTGTTATCAGTTGACTTAATAGTACCTGGCTCTATGATGGTGCACATTGTATAATAAAGCTGCTTTCTAATCTCTCTCTACCTTTTTCTTCCAGGGCCTCCTGGACTCACTAATGACAGGAATGAAGCTTTTAGTCGGAGTCTGTACAGAGGAACAACAGTCACTGATTATTCAGAAAGCATATGCCATAATATCATCAGCGTTCTCACTCCCACTGAAATTAATGACACGCCGTATTTTGGATGTAGATGAGTTAGTTCCTTCCCATATTGTTCATGGAACAGCCCTTATCAACATGCTTTCATCAGTTACAATCGGCCTTCGGCCTCAAACACCTGCAAATATGATGGTGATGATTAACCTATTTACATCATACCTATTGAAGGGACAATTGCCAGCTGCTTATGCGCTAGCTTCTATTTTCAATAAATATCCAGACAATCCAGAGTTTTCACATGAGTATCAGCTGGATAAAACACTTGATATTATTCTTGAGAGGTGTTTCTCGACAATATTAGCGAGCAGCTATGCGAAGATATCTCACTCTTCCAGTGACACCACTGATTGTGACAATTTCTCAGACAGTCGATCTGGAAATATACTTTCTATCAACATTTTATCTGGCTTGGCTTGGATCGGAAAAGGATTACTTATGAGGGGAGATGAGAAGGTGAAGGATATTTCAATGTTTCTTCTGAAGTGTTTAAACTCAGATGAGACTTCAGCTAGTATCCACCAGGAAGAACCGTATGCCAGTGATTCATCAGATATTACCCTTGCAACATCGGCAGCTGGTGCATTCCATGTAATTATGAGTGATTCAGAGGTCTGCCTAAATAAAAAATTTCATGCAAGAATAAAGCCATTATATAAGCAGCGTTTCTTCTCGATACTTATGCCAATCTTCCTCTCTAAAATCAAGGAATCCACTGCAATGAGAACAAGGTAGTTATTGACATTCCTATTATTTTACTTCTATATCCTTCAGTGGTTACTGTATTTTTTCTAGTTAGATGCTTCTCTAACATTTGTCTAGTGCATCATTATTTTTGCCTTTAAACTTGATCTCCCCACTTAGTGATACTAGCGAACTGCCTGTGTGTTGCCATGAACTGCAAATCAAATAATTACAAGTATACAATATATTCATATGAGAAAAAAGATGAATAATTAATTTTCAACTCATACCTAGTATGTGATGAATCAAGGTTAACACACTGCATATATAGCAATTGTAGTGGTTGATAAATAAAGGAGAGTGCATGGGTAGTGTGGTGGTGGTGGCAGACAAACCATGACCACCAACTCCAATTTTTAAGATAGTAGAGATTCTGTTTTCAGGACTTGTCGACTGTCGTTACGTATAAATAAAAATCCTCAACCTAGGAGCAACTAGGTGGCATTGTAAATAAGAAAGAATATACACCGAGTCGTGTCAAAGATTTCTCGAACTTGGGTGATCTACGCGTATATCCAAGCCCTCAACCAACTGAGCTAGGCCTAGTTCCTCATATGTTTTCTTTTTGTGGGAATTACTCCTCATACCGTTACCAATATGCTCTGTCATCTCAGTTTGTTTTGGACAAGATAATATCTTTATTATGCATAAAGTCACAAATACAAGAAGGAATACATGAGCCATACCTTTCCCAATTTGGGATTGGGAAGAGAGACTCTCTCTACTCCTTTCCTAATTTAGACTTGGGACTAGAGACTCTCCTCTCTACAACCTAACTCCGGACTGAGAAAAGTAGTGTATACAATAGAATGATGCTCAAGTGGTGAGTGGTGTGTGTCAAAAGTGAGGGCAGGGGGTCCTATTAATAGCTAGAGAAGGGTCGGTTCCCGCCACTAACATCACCTTCCTAACTTCCTTGCATAAATACAAAAAATATGTGTTTTTCCTCGTGAATTGTGCTTCGTCATGAGATATGTTAGGAGAAAGGCTTCACTCTAGTTGGTTGATATTGCTTGGTGATGGCCATATTTTGGTATCTGTGCTATAAATCTATTAACTGCTGGTAGTGTACCACTTTTATAATTGGTCGATTATAAGTGAGAGAAAAAAAACAATTGCAGATTGGCACTGTATCCAGCTTTTGGGCATATCATTTCCAATGCTCCAGTACAAGCAGTTATAACAGAAGCTCATCAGGTTACCTCTTTGAATCTGATATATACTTCTACCCATGTTTTATTAACATATACAGCCACTGTTGAATTAGAGCTTACTAATTGACCTGTTGTTTTATTCCCCCATTTTCCAGATTTTACTTGTGATGCTTGATAGCTTAGCTAAACTAAGTCTGGATATTTATGATAAGGATCTAGTGTACAGTTTGTTGCTCGTCCTTTCTGGAATGTTAATGGATGAAAAAGGTGAGATAATTTATGTTGCTTTATTTCTACATTTGTACCCTAGTTCCTAGGTTACAGATATTTAGGCTCCATTTTATTTCTCATTTTTGTTCTTTTCTTCAAATTCCTCATTTTGTCCTTCTCGAGCAAAATTTAATCATTATTCTAACTAATTTGACCCAGCTATTTAATCTTCGATTCTTCGTTTCCTGAGCAGGCAAAGAATGTGTTCTGGACAATATCCACACCACCATAAGTGTTCTTGCTCAACTTGTTTCCTATCCTCACATGATGGTGAGTTAATGTTGCTTATATTCATCAATTCATACTATTTGTCTAATTGAGCATTTGAGCTGTTGTATTTGTAAATCAATATGTTCTCACTTCCTTTTCACTTTTCCTTTAGGCTGTACGGGAAACATCATTACAGTGTTTAGTAGCCATTTCTACTTTTCCCCACTCCAAAATTTATCGCATGCGTCTACAGGTTTGTTTTCTATTATTTTTATATGTAATCTGGCCATAGAATAACTATAAATTTGCCCATATGTTGTATCTTATGAATAAGTTCATGCTCGTCTAGGGCATAACTCAACATTATTAGGATTTGTGGGTCCCTTAATGTAGCTAACTGTTGCTACATGAGAAAATGACTTTGACTTAAATGAAGGAACTCATATCAGGCCAATACGTTCATGCAGGTTGTACAAACAGCAGTCAAGGCTCTTGATGATAAGAAAAGGGCTGTTCGACAAGAGGCTGTTCGATGTCGACAAGTATGGTGTGTAAATTTTCTGGGCACTAACCAGTTTATAACTTCTGTATCAAACAACATTTGCTTACCTTACTAATTGCTTCCGTTCACAATACATGCAGGCAGTCATTTGCCTAAGGGAGCCTCTTTCAATGGTACTATCACATAGCTGGGAGTAGCTTAATCTTGCGATCCTCTTGGGTGCCTGATGATATACATGGTAGGTATGCAATTGTTCGATGTTTTAGTCATTCTAACTTGAGACTTGAGACTATTATTGTGGTACCTTTATTGATTAATTACTTTCAGGTCAAGGGCTAGCTAGGGCACATACAGAGTAACAGTGTGCCATCACATAACGTGATAGAGCGAACAGTATGGTGCATGTTGCAAACCTGATATTTGGATCATCAGCTGTCAAGTTGTGAATGTTAGAACATTCTCTGATGAACCTGTAACCATGGGAGAAATGCTTGTGTCTAGGATTATTTGTGTTCAATATTCTGGTTGCTGCAGTTCAGTCTCTACTTTTTATTGATCCAGAACTTTTTATTCTTTAGGATACATGCATGTACGTTCATTCATATGATGGATGGAGAGTGTAACTCTAGTGTCTCCTCCCTACTGCATTGCACTTGTCTCAAATGTATGAGAATACAAAACATGCCACTGAGAAACAAGGTGTCCAAACATCTTCCACGGTTTGGTGCCGTGTCTGACTCCAAATGTGATATCATTAAACCATATCGTGGAAGGTGTATCAGTGTTATTACATCGATCCAGTCACTATTTCTCGCTCGTTCTGCAGTATGTGGATTACTATCCATATAAATTTCTGTGTTGTGTGATGTCCATATATATATGGTTCCCGAGTCTGAAACGCACAGCTAGCAGTGTTGGAAAACAGTGATACCTATGCTGCTTATTTTACGTTTCTAGCTAGAGACTTACGTATGACATGCGCAAGAAGGATCTACTACGAATCTGAAGAGCTGAGACATGTGACGATGGACATGAAGATGTTGATCACGTCGAGGTACAGCGAGATGGCAGCGGTCACGTACTCGTCGTAGCTGTGTCTCTTGATCAGGTTGTCTGTGTCGTAGATGACGAACCCGGAGAACACCAGCGCCGCGACGCACCCGTAGATGGTCGTCGCCACCTTCCCCATCGGCAGCAGGAACTGATCGATCGATGCATGCAGAGCAATATTATTGCAAGGTTCGTCATTCAGGTTTTCAGGTTCAGAGACACATTATTCGCCACTGAGATGAAGTGAATCGTGTTGTTGTGTTCTGTGTGTTTGTCATGCATGCATGTTGGCTGACCTGGACGAGGCCGTAGAGCACGAGGATGAGGGACGCCGCCACCAGGAAGGGGCCGAGGAAGCTCAAGTCGTGGCCCCTCTTGGCCGCCCAGAACGTGTAGAGCGTCAGGCCGAAGACCACCACGAATGTTAACGATGCCGCTTCGATTATAATGATGCCTGTGTAGTAGTTTGCAGAGTGAGTGAGAGAGACATCGACCGAAGTGGGCACACGAACATTTTAGAGATTCTGCAAGAATTTTGCTGGAACAGATCGGGAATTCTTTGTTTCTGTGGACGATGGACAGTTGATGATGTCGTCACCTCACCTTTGGCGGAGAGGCAGCCTAACCCCACGGCCGAGCTCATGCAAACGGTGAAGAGCGCGAGGAGGAACAGGTTGATCGGATGCCGCTTCCGGAGGAACACCATCGGAAGCATCACTGCTCACCAATCACGTCCACGTCGTACGTCAGAACAATCGATCAGATCACACGATCGAGTCGAGTCACCGCATGCATCAACGAGACGATGACAGACACGTACGGAATGACTGGAGGAGGGCTAGCTGGTCTGCTCACCGACGACGGGGGACACGAGGATGGCCACGAAGGCGGCGAGCGCGGCCGGCGTGCGCGCGGCGAAGAACCGGCGGACGGGCGGGACGAAGTAGACGGCGGCGGCGACGGCCACGGTGGCCAGCATCTGCGTCGCGACGATCGCGTACACCTTGCGGACGAACGCCCACCGCAGTTGCGGTGGGCTCTCGATCGTGTACGGGCTCGCGCCGGCGCCGGCGCCGGCCTCCGCGTCGTCGTTGTGGCGGTTGTGGTGACGACCGCTGCCTTCGCCCATCGTTGGCCGTTGTCGTTGTCACCGGCCGGCCGGAGAGGTCTGCGAGGTTTGGACGTACGACGGAAGAGCGGAGAGGTCGAAGGCCGGTAGGGATGATCGTCTCGAGACGCGGGCAGCTGAGATGCGCGGGAAGAGGGAAGGAGAGAGAGAAAGAGAGAGAGAGAGAGGACCGAGCGAGATTTTCTGATCGCGGTCAGTTTATACGGTTTTGTAGTAGTGGTTCGGCTGCTTGGCGTAATCGACGTTTATAATATAATCGGTCCATGCAGGCCTCAGGACATGTATGATGTATCAAACTTTGCCAATTTCTTCTTCGACTGAAATGCCAAAATTGCAGTAGTGACGACAACTGAACGGGCCGAGGCGTTGACCATCTTCACTCTCACTGTCCGGGCGTTCTCCATCCTCTCGTAAGGATGCGGCCGCGTGATTAGCAGCATGCAAGCCCTGGAAATCGAATTCCAACCAGTGAACGCGATCACACATTCACACAAAACCGTCCAGGCTGCTGCATGCTTCCTAATATGTGATCGATGGCGGGAAAATCAATTCTATACGACGGGACGTGTCATGCAGGTTTCTACACGCACTACTGTATCATAATACTAGCTGGGTTTGTTAAGCATCTGAATACCATCGTTCTCGGTGCAGTTATACTTAAATTTTTTGTTAGAACCAGTGAACAACCCGGTATGATTAGAAGGACGACAATACGCCATCAACGTAATAGCTCGCTGGTCAGTAGTTGCCACCAGACATACAAACCAAAAGGTGTGGTAGGCAAATTACTCTCTCCGTCTTCAAACACATGATAAATATTTGAAGACAGATAGAATGTCTTTTTATAGTGACTAGTGCAGTTGCCTACATTACCAGTGGCTATATATATATATATATAAACTTGTAGCATTTTTTGTACCACCTGTCCCTACTGTGAAACATGCACATTACAACATTCTATCGAAATTTTTAAATGAGAGCCCGCCTTTTTCTCGCAGGACCTCAAGCATAGGACCTCCCACATCACCTGCTGCGTGGATTCATGTGCAGAGGCATAAAAATCTTTTCTTTTTGCAGAAAAAACGCCCTACGAAAATATAAAACATTTTCTCCGCTAGGCTAACCATACTTTATTTATTTTAGTTCACATCCACTACGTAAAAGATACCATCGTCAAATGAAAAAAGAAATAAAAAAATCCTCCTTTCCTCCCTCTCTCCCTTCTCCTTCCTCTGGTCGTGTCAACTGTCTTCTCCCCCTTCCATTCTTCCCATTTCTCTCCACGAAGCTGCTTGCGCGGGATCCGAATCCAAGCTCGCCCGCAGCCTACCGGTGAGCCCGCGCTATCATCTCCCTCCTCCCATCAGCCACTGCCCCCTTCTTGATTTAACCCGTCGGATTTGCTCCGGCTTTCTCGGGCGCACCCGAGGCTGCATTTTTCCCTCAGCCCGAGATTCGGTCCGCGGGGGCCGTCTCCGCTCGATTCCGCGGGCCATTTCTTCGGATTTGTTTGGTCTCGTGTTTGGAATCGGTTGGTGGTCTGGTAGAGCTGGAAAAGGTGTCTCCTTGGCATCGATTCCGATCTTCTCCTACTGCCTTCCTGGCGTCGTCTTCCCCGATTAGCTGGGATTAGTACAGATTCTGGTTAGTGGATCCTTGGCTTGTTTCCTCCTCTTGCTTTGCGGTCGGTGTGGTCATGCCATCGGCGCTCGGTTTGTACCTGTGATTTGTGTGGAAATCTGAGAGTGTGGAGATTCGGGAAGTCCTCTCCTTACTGTGCTCTATGAGGAGCAGCTTCTTGTCGGAGTCGCCGTGCGACGAGCCGCACGTCCATGGCTACGGCTTCAACCCTCAGTCATGGCTGCAGGTGGAGCGGGGGAAGCTGCCCAGGTCATTCTACCCGCCTTCTTCCATGTGAGCCTCCCCAAAGCCATTCTACCATTTCCTCTTTTGTTAGCAAAGTTCAACTTTCACTGTGATGCAGCTAGATTGCGTCGCGTGACTAATCCCAGTTATCTGATACGTGCAGCGAGTCGCTCATCAAGATTGCCGAGCCGCCTGTAGTGCCGTTTTATAAGCCTTTGGATTATGTTGATGTGCTGTCAAGAATACATGAGGAGCTGGAGCAATGCACGCCAAGTGAGCGACCGTGGCTGTATATGGTCCAGTCTCAGGTATTTCGTGGCCTTGGCGAGGCAAAATTGCGACAGAGGAGTCTGCACTCCGCATGGCGATGTGCAAATACCGTGCATGAGAAGGTCATCTTTGGGGCGTGGCTGCAGTATGAGAAGCGTGGAGAAGAGATCATATCTGACGTCCTTGCATCTTGTAGGAAGTGCTGCCGAGAGTCTGGGCCACTTGATGTTGCATCTGAGATGCCTGCTCAGAATTTTGAGATAGCCGGTTCTTGCGAGACGAGTTACTCATCTAGAGTTTCTTCCACCGTGACCTTTCAAATAAGGGATGGGAGGGTGACATGTGATAGGCGCAAGATTGCATCTTTGTCAATCCCTTTTTGCTCCATGCTTAATGGACCGTTCACTGAGTCGCAGCTTGAGCTTGTTGATTTGTCAGAGAACCGTATTTCGTTGGAAGGCATGAGAGCTATCTCTGTGTTTAGTTCCTCATATAGCTTAGGGGATTTGACGCTGGAAATCTTGTTGGAGATTCTAGTGTTTGCGAACACATTTTGCTGTGACAGATTAAAGGATGCTTGTGATAGGAAACTGGCCTCATTTGTTTCGTCAAGGCAGGATGCTGTTGAGCTCATGGTGTTAGCATTTGAAGAAAATGCACCAGTCCTTGCAGCTTCTTGCTTGCAAATGCTTTTACAGGAGCTTCCTGATTCCCTAAGTGACGAGGTAGTAGTGAGCCTTTTCTTGAGTACAACTGCACAGCAACAACTTATAATGGTCGGACATGCCTCTTTTTTGTTGTACTGCTTGCTTAGCGAGGTTGCAATGAACATTGATCCAAGCACTGAGACAGCTGTATGCTTGTCAGAGAAGCTAGCTCAATTGGCTGTTACTCCTACACAGAAGCAAATAGCTTTTCATCAGCTTGGATGTGTTAGACTTTTGAGAAAGGAATACAATGAAGCTGAACATCACTTTGAGGTTGCCTTCTCTGCTGGTCATGTGTATTCCATTGCTGGCCTTGCTAGAGTCGCCGGTCTGAAAGGAAAAAAAGCTTTGGCCTACGAGAAGCTCAGTTCAGTCATAACTTCCAGTGTTTCACTAGGGTGGATGTACCTGGAGAGATCTTTGTATTCTGAAGGTGATAGAAAGTTGGCAGACCTTGACAGAGCAACTGAGCTGGATCCTACTCTCACTTATCCTTACATGTATCGAGCTGCATCCTTGATGAGAAAGAAAGATGCTAAGCTTGCCTTGGAGGAAATCAACAGACTTTTGGGTTTTAAGCTGGCTTTAGAGTGTCTGGAGCTTCGGATTTGTCTATATTTGGCGCTCGAAGACTACAAGTGTGCCATCTGTGACATTCATGCGATTCTTACTCTTTCTCCTGAATATCGGATGTTGGAAGGGCGTGTAGCTGCTTCCAAAATAGGCACTCTTCTTGGGGCACATGTCGAGCAGTGGAATACGGCCGAGTGTTGGCTCCAACTCTATGAGTGCTGGTCTTCAGTGGATGATATTGGCTCCCTTTCAGTGATTTACAGGATGCTGGAGTCAGATGCTGCAAAAAGTGTCCTGTACTTCAGGCAATCTTTATTGCTCCTTAGGTAAAATTTGTACTATTACATCTCTCGTATTATTATCTGACGGTTGTTTGGTTTCCAATTTAATAAATGATAAGTGGTGTTTGATTTCTAGCTGACCCCAACTTGTTTTGCACAAAGGCTTGGTTGTTGTTTTTGTTGTATAAGTGGTGTTTGATATTTGGTTTCCAGGTTGAACTGCCCTGAGGCAGCTATGCGCAGTTTGCAATTGGCACGGCATCATGCAGCAACAGAGCATGAACGACTAGTATACGAGGGGTGGCTTTTGTATGACACTGGACACTGTGAAGAAGCCCTAGAAAAAGCAGAGGAATCTGTTTCTATTCAAAGGTCATTTGAGGCGTTCTTTCTGAAAGCATATGTTTTGGCTGACTCTGGAGTGGACCCTTCTTATTCTTCAACTGTTATCTCGCTTCTTGAAGATGCATTGAAATGCCCTTCAGATCGGCTTCGTAAGGGTCAGGTTCGTGCTGCTCTATATTGACACAAAATTTTGATCCGCTACTGTTATATACTTCTGATATTTGTCTGAATACAAAAATTTAGTTTAATATCTTCCATGCAATAAATGTGGAAACTGGAAAGTCAAAGGACCACTTTGTTCATTCATTCTTGCTGGGAAATGTTATTCCTTATTTGAAAACTAAGAAATCCAGCTTTGAATGTAGTTAAATAAAGTTATCTGAGATTTATCCATATCTGTGGTTGGTATTGGTCCAACAAGTCTGTCCTTACTGGTCATTGCGGTATGAGGGGACACTAACACTTTCTGTGCATCATTTTTACCTGCAGGCTTTGAATAATCTTGGTGGTGTCTATGTTGATTGTGGGAAATTAGACTCAGCAGCTGATTGCTATACAAGTGCTTTGAAGATTCGACACACTAGGGCCCATCAAGGTCTTGCCCGTGTTCATTTTCTCAGGAATAACAGGGATGCTGCATATGACGAAATGACAAAGTTGATAGAGAAAGCTAAAAACAATGCTTCAGCTTATGAGAAGCGCTCTGAATATTGTGAAAGAGAACAAACTATGGCAGATTTGCAAACAGTGACCCAATTGGATCCTTTACGTGTTTATCCATACAGATATCGAGCAGCAGGTTAGATCAGAATGAACTTGCCTTCATGTTTTGTGAAAACAGCAACAAATAATTATGCTGTCATTTGTTCCTTCTTGGATTCTGACTTGTAAAGTAGTATATCATGCAAGATACAGCATTGTGAAAAATTAATCTTTCTAAAAAAGGGCAATACCAAGTGTCGAAGGCTCCCACACACTATGGGGGTCTGGTGAAGGGTCATTCTGTGAACATTTTTTTGGGATAGCTGTCAGCTTCTTATAATGACTTACTGTTACTTCTTGACTTTCTGAAGTTTATTAATTAAATACTTCCTGAAATAGTAATACTATGCTTCTTATAAAATGTTTGATATTATGACATTGCTATTTTAAAGATGGTCAAGCCATTGGAGGCCTTTGTAGAATTTTAAATACTAGAAAATTTTGTTTTAAGCGGGATCAAGCCAGCCTCTCTGCAAAAGCAGATGTAAGGCTGTATAGAAATAACTCTTCCCTAGACCCCATAATGTGTGGGAGCCTTCGGCACTGGGTGCGCATTTTGAAGGGCTCCTTACCCTAGACCCCAGAATATGTGTTAGCTTTCAGCACTGGCTATACCCTTTGTTTTAATCTTAGCATACTGAATTGTATTGTTTTCTCTGGTAGATTATCTTATCCCTACTGTTCAACATCGAGTTCAAGTATTACCTAATAAAAACATCAAGTTCAACTGCGTCCTTCAGTCATGATACATGAACTACAACAACAAACAGATTTTTTTTGTGATTGTATTATTTTATAGATTTCCTGTTAACAGAAGTTGCTTGGCCCTACACCATTTATATTAGTAGAGTGGTGAGAATCAAAATATATTATGATGAGTGATAAACCCTCCATTGGTATATGCATAAGTAATCATCTTGTGATGCTTGTATATCCGGAAAGTACATGGTAGACAGTGGTGCATTTTATTCATTAGAGAAATAGCCTATCCACGTGTACAGTGCGCTTTTGGTAACATGCGGACAATGATAATGCTTATATTTCTCAGTTGTCCTGATCCCTGGTTTTCCAAATATTTGTACTCTTTTTTTTTTTCTGAGATATATGACCAGCAGTCTTAACCTCATAGCCCTGATTCAATATTTGTACTCTTTTTTTTTCATAGCCATTTTTTATGGTACATCTTTGCAGTGCACGCCAGATTAATAATGTGATTATCATATTATGTTTGTTTTGATTCACAGTGCTGATGGACACCCACAAGGAGAAAGAGGCAATAACAGAGCTCAGCAGGGCAATTGCATTCAAAGCTGACCTCCATTTATTGCATCTTCGTGCAGCATTCCACGAGCATACCGGGGATGTTCCTAGCGCACTTCGTGATTGTAGAGCTGCCCTCTCTTTGGACCCAAATCACCAAGAAATGCTCGAGCTTCAGAAACGTGTGAACAGCCAAGAGCCCTGACAAAAATTGTGTCATGTTGTGTATTGTATGTATACCACGATTCATGCCTGCCACGTAGATGCCTCATGATAGCCTTGACTTAATTCATTTTTTTTTCTTTTCTGATGTCAGCAAGAAAGCTTAGTTTTAGCCCTTGAGTCCATGTCATGTGTAGAAGTTTAGGCTAAATGGCTAATCACTGAATTGTCGCCTCGCCTGAAGAAAGAAGTTTTCGTGCAAAATGTAGGTGATGTTACAAGTTAACCTGGTACTCAATTCTTCTCCATTTCAGATCCATCTGCCTGTAATGTTAGTGATTTGATGAGGCTTATAAGAAAACCTGTGGTGATGCATCCTGTACAATTCAGTGACCTTATTCTTTATTCCCTTTTCGTAATGCTGAACATAGATCTTGTAACATCAACTGCAAAATTGTTCATGTAGCCTATAGCTTGGAGTCATTCAGAACACCAGTTAGAGAAGTAGCCTATCCTGATGTCAAGATATGTCTTTGGAGACGCACATTGACAATTTGAGATTTTTTGACCTGAGTGCACTGAGAATATGTGTGTGGCACCTTTGAGACATTTGTTTGCTGCGGTTTTTATGCAGCCAAAGTGCACACTGAAATGATGTCAGTGGCATGCTCTAACCATGTGTAGGTTGAGATGTGCCTTGTGCCATGCTTGATGTTTACAAGGCTGTATCTGTGTTCCCTGATCATGGTGTTAAACCAGAGTTCATGATAAGGTTGTTGATGAAGATAGCTTGGAACCACCTGCTGTGTTTTCCTTTTTTTTTTTCTTTTCTTGTGGTGATTCAGACTCCTCCTAGATATTAACATCATCATCAGGCACTGTGAGTTCATCAGCTGTGTAAGATCTGAAAATACTGCAACAACCACCACTGCAATTTCAGTAACTTTGAGTAGATTGCCATAAGAATATATATTACACAGAACAATAATATTGTCCTTTTGTTTTGACTAATTACGACCAGTTAACCACAACATGCGACTTTATTCTCATTGCCTGTCTTGACCTTGACCTTGAGTCCCTCCTGACTTTCCACTAGGCGGTGGTAGTATTGCTTAAGATTGTCCACATGCTTAACCCTATGTTTTCCCTACTCTAAAATACAAGAATGAACAATGTTGTTTTAAAGTTGGAATTGTCAAGATTTCAAGTGTATGAAATTTAAAACACCAAATAGTTAGTAGCTTATTACTATTATTAACCATTTATCTTTGTAAGTAATAATTAACTTTTAATTTTATAGGTTAACCAATTACAAAATTATTTTATTATATTATTTTACAATTAACATAATTCTTACAAATTAGATTAACAGATAACAAAATAAAAAAGAAAACTTACATGCTTGCTCGGCGCCTGTCCCAGCCAGCGCCGCAGGGTCGGCTGACACCAGCGGCCGGTTCAGGCGCCTGTCATCTAGTATTACCTTTTAAAATTAGGCAACACTGTTCATCTTTCTAAAACATAAATAAATGATTGATAGATGAGTTTGTACCTGTTTTATAGTTTAGAAATTGAGTAGAATATAAAGAAGAATGAGCGAGAGACACTGTAAAATAAAATAAGGACTCTTTTAAAGAAAATATAAATGACAGAATATTGGTTGCGAGAGAAAGAGTGTAGCCACTCACCGGCAGCACCGGCAAGGCCGACACCTGTCCCCGTCGGCACATGACGGCGCAAGCACCACGTGTCACTCCCCGGTCACCCTGACCGACCACGGGGGCTACCTCACCTGCGTCCCCTTCCCCACCTGTCCTCGCGACCTCGCGGCGCCCCCATTTCTCCCCGGCCCATCGCCTTCCAGAACCTTCCTTCCCCGAAACAGCCACGCCCTACGCATCCTCCAAGAGCCGCCGCCTACTCGTGACTGCCACCACGCATCTCCGGGCGCCGAAAAGATCCCGTCTTGAGCGGCAACTGCGGAGG
Source organism: Tuctoria greenei (assembly GCA_036927565.1). Classification (NCBI taxonomy): domain Eukaryota; kingdom Viridiplantae; phylum Streptophyta; class Magnoliopsida; order Poales; family Poaceae; genus Tuctoria; species Tuctoria greenei. Next base: position 201,791,626 of record JAYESD010000008.1, on the reverse strand, counting down.
TCTCCCTCTTCCCCTCTCCGCTAAAGCTCCCGCTTTTTCTGCTCGAATTCCGCTCTCCGTTTCGGCCAGGTTTTGGATGCTAAAGCTCACGTCTTGGCGTCGATTTCAGGTTCTTAGGCTATCTCCAACAAGGAAGGTAAAAAAGGAATCCTATTTGGTTTCCTCCTGGCGTGTGGCTTTTGGGTCCCCGTCTGTTAGCCTGTACTTGCAGGTGGGGAAGATAGTGAGGTATGCCTGGCAGGATTGCACCATATCCTGTTCCTGTTCCCCTTCCCCATATTAGATTAGATGCTACCCCCTTCCTTGCAACGAAGCCATGTGTGTGTATGTCTGCCCTGCATAGGAGGCCAACCTCTTGTTACATTTTCTCGGTTCTGAAATGAGTTCCCTGTGATCATTTCTGGCACTACAGTGTAGATTTCGTGTTGACTCTTGGTTAGGAGTAGTGTAGATTCGGCGATGGATGCAATGCTGAACCTGGTGAAGGAGGAGACCGGCCATGGGGAAGGAAATTTGTTGGGTGTTGTGGCTGGGGACGGGCCTGCGACAGCGCCAAGGCCGATGGAGGGGCTGCATGACGCAGGGCCTCCACCGTTCCTTACCAAGACCTACGACATGGTCGATGACCCGACCACCGACCACGTCGTGTCGTGGAGCGCCACCAACAACAGCTTTGTGGTGTGGGATCCCCATGCATTTGCTACTGTGATGCTGCCCAGGCACTTCAAGCACAACAACTTCTCCAGTTTTGTCAGGCAGCTCAATACCTATGTAAGTATTTTTTGTTCTCCCTTTCGCAATGTGGCTCAGTTCCCTAATGTTTGGGTATTAGAAGGGATGAGTGTGGCCTTTTCCCCCTGCAATTGAAGCTCCCAAATTCGATGCTATCGACTGTTTTGTTAGTAGTAGGATTGTGAACTAAACAAGAGTTGAAGATTGCTTGGCAGTAGGCCCTCTTCACCCTGATCAAGCAGTGGAAATCTCGTATTTTGTTTTTGGTGATAAGGACATTTTTTACTTCAGAACATTGATGGTAATTGATTGAAAAAAACAATCTAACTTGGGAAAGTGCATAAAAAGTAGTTCTATCGTATGCAACCGATCAGCTGTTTTTCTTCTTCTTTGTGCAAGGGTATAGAAATCCAGACCAGCAAACTTTAGTTGAACTCTGAGGAACATAAGCATGACTAGATCTGCTTGTATTATCCTTAAATGAGGAAAGAGAAGAAAAATATTGTTGAAATTTGGGAAGACGTTACTGCTGTTTTGTATTAAGCATACATGTTTTTAAACAGTTGCACACTTTTAATTGATTTATTTTTCTTGATGAGGTTCTTCTGTCATATGTTTGTTGTCCTATGTGTTCCTTTCTCTGATTTAACCACAGCTGGAATATGTATTCACCATACATATATTTTGAAATAATACTATGTTATGGATCATCACCCGAAGGCAGCTATTGCACCATTGCCCTACATGTGCTGCATGTATTGATGTCAGAGCTCCTTTTTTTTTCTAAATTGCTGACAGTTGAAATATTTCTCTTATGTACCCACTCATTGAAATAAAACCTCAAGCGCATGTTGGCGTCTTAAGTCATGCGCTACTTTAAACTGACTCACTGCAAACCTTGCATGATGCACTTCTTTAAAATGGAATCAATATTTTCTTGGTTAACCAATATTTTCGCAATTGTCAATTGTAATACTTCTACTAGATGTTACTGTCCATGTGTGTGCTAATGAGAGACGACGAGTTATGGTTTCTAATTTGCGCTTGAATCAATAGAGAAGGGTGAAGATTGAAGCAGAAAGTTAACAAATAAAGTTCAGAAAGAACTGAAAACAGTGCAAACTGAAACTGTGCAAAAGTGAACTGGAACATATCAGAAAAAGGTAATAGGATCTACTCTATGTAATTACACATTAGCTGTTATTGCTACGATCTTAATAAAAGATCCACCATCCTTTTTACTGGCAATAGACTTGTCACATCTTGCACTGAGGTCTTTCAAAGCTAATCCTTGTGATACATGTTGTTTGCTGGCCTATCCAGGGTTTCAGGAAGGTGGATCCTGATAGGTGGGAATTTGCTAATGAGGGATTTCTGCGGGGACAGAGGCACCTCCTGAAGAACATTAGACGTCGAAAACCTCCCTCTCATAACGCTCCAAACCAGCAGTCTGTTGGCCCATACCTTGAGGTGGGTCACTTTGGATATGACGCAGAGATTGACCGGCTGAAGAGGGACAAACAACTATTGATGGCGGAAGTGGTGAAGCTACGACAGGAGCAGCAGAACACAAAGGCAAATCTCAAAGCCATTGAGGATAGGCTGCAAGGGACTGAGCAGAAGCAGCAACAGATGATGTCATTCTTGGCAATCGTCATGCGAAATCCTGAATTCCTAAAGCAACTGATGTCCCAGAATGAGATGAGAAAGGAGCTCCGAGAAGCCATCTCAAAGAAACGTAGGCGCCGCATTGATCAAGGACCTGAAGCCGATGAGTTGGGCGCTAGTAGCAGCCTAGAGCAAGGTTCACCACTTCTATTTGATCCCTCAGAGTCGGCCGACTTCCTTGTTGACGGGATCCCAACTGATATCGGGAATTCAACTTCGGATGGCAAAGTTCTGGGTGAGCATCAGGGTATTGATCTTGGCACTTATGATCAGCAGCAAAACGTGCCAGACATGCCTCAGGGTGAGTTGAATGAAGATTTCTGGGAGGAACTGCTGAATGAAGGACTTGCTGAGGAGAATGATAATCCTGTTGTCGAAGATGACATGAATGTGTTGTCTGAAAAGATGGGCTATCTTATCTCAGATAGCCCAACATCCAGGAAATAGTTTCTTCCATTACACACACTATCACCAGCTTTTCTCATGTTGGAGGGTTCACAATCTGCAGCTTCTGAATTATACCGTGACAACAAAGCAACAAATACTCCGTGACTCAGTTTTCTATGCATGCTGAACTCCTCTTCCATGAATATTTTGGGAAAATTTGCTGGTGTCTGATTTGACTGAGTGTAATTATCACTGCTTTTCAGTTTTCGCTGGTGGTGTAACCGTCAGGCAACATCTGGTTTGTTTGTTGTTTAGGGATTTATGCTTCTCAGTGTGTACAGCGAGACTTTTTATTCTTGTAAACACTTTGGAGAATTCACTTGCGTGACGATTACAAATAGCTTGTTTCTTGTGTTTCTTCTTTTTTCTTATTATTGTTATGCTGACCGTTTGACTCAGTGGTCGGGGATTCACCGAGACAAAGAAGAGAAAATTATGACCGATCCAATTACTATAGAGCCAGCAACATCCCCTAAAGCCAATGCCACTCTCATCCTTTTTCCCCTCGGCTAATTTGCAAATTATTGGCCTTCTATTTTTTACATCGAACACGATAGGAACTTGCAACCTGCAAAGTTGTTTCGTTATTTGTTTTTGTTTCTGTTTTCTTTCTTTTTTCAGAAAAGTCTGTTCAGAATTTTGAACTACTTTTTCCTGAAAAGCTTTCAAGAGAAGTTTGTTTGAAATTTTTAAACAAACTTGTCCTAAAAGTGCAGGAGTTATTACATACATAAGTTTAGATTAAAATGTTTACTTGAAATTACTTAAAAGTATTAAGCATGAGTCATTTCAAAATGTTTATTTAAAAAATACATTATCACTTTCACATATTTCCATCTCGTCTTGTAAAACTATTTAACATATTTATTGCAGAATTTAAGTACATGTGTACAAATATAAATATGTCCATGCACGGATCCTCTAAAATTGTTTTAATCGTGAAGATTTGAGAAGATAGACAGGGCACCCTGTTCAACCAGAAGACGGTCGAGAGGCACGTCGGCGATCGACATGCTCTCAAAGCCGCCACACAAACAAACACCCTCGTCGCATCGCACGGGCTCTGGATTCTTGCTAAGGAGCCGGCCAGCTCGATCGCCTGCCTAATCCGCTCTTCACTGCTGTGCGCGGTGGCCTGACCCTGGCCTTCCACGCCGATGCATGGCAACAACAAGACCACGCCGCCCCTGACTGAGCTCGGCTCCCTCCGCCTCTGTTCACGGTGCCCTGGCCGCCCACGTCGACGGCGGCAAGCGCGTGCATTGACCTAGCTCGGCGTCTATCTACCAGCTGCATGCTCTATTACAGCCGTGAATCGCCGGCCGACGTGGCCACCACCCCCGTGGTCACAGGCTCACGAGCTTGTTGCTTGAGGGCTTTGACGAGCTCCACCTATAAATCTGCCAGCCCACGGCACTCTCAATCTCACAGCACAACCGCAGCAAAACCAACACTAGTTGAGTCGTCGTTGCCACTTCCGTTTTCCAATGGCGACAACCGTGATGAGCTCTCTCGCCTTCGCCACCGGCGTGCGTGCCGGCAGATCCCCGACGGCTGCGCTCGCGCCGCGTCGACGCGCCCAGCTGGTTGTCAGGGCTCAGAGCAAGGTGAGCTACTGATCATCGTCTGATGATGGCACGTAAATATTTCTCACTGCGTTCTTGAGAAACTTTTCGCCCTGATTCTAACCCAACTGTATGTGCACGTCGCTGCAGCCGGACAACGTGCCCCCTCCAGCCAGCAAGCCAAGCACGGGCATCTGGGACGCGCTGGCGTTCAGCGGCCCGGCGCCGGAGCGCATAAACGGCCGGCTCGCCATGGTCGGCTTCGTGTCCGCGCTCGCCGTCGAGGCGTCGACGCGCGGGGACGGCCTCCTCTCGCAGGCCGGCAGCGGGTCCGGGCTGGCCTGGTTCGCGGCCACGGCGGCCGTGCTTTCCGTGGCGTCGCTGGTACCGCTGCTCCAGGGGGAGAGCGCCGAGGGCAGGAGCGACGGCTTCATGACCGCCAACGCCGAGCTCTGGAACGGCCGTCTCGCCATGCTTGGGCTCGTGGCTCTCGCCGTTACCGAGTACCTCTCCGGCACGCCCTTCATTAACGCGTGAATATGTACATAGGCTGCCTCGTAGAAGAATCAGGCATTCTGTACCTAAAAGTAGCTAGCAAGCTTCTGTACTGTACGGGATAGAAATTGATTCTGCCGTCTGAAAAATTCGAGCATGGCAAACAAATCCCAGAACGGTGCCTCCTTCAATGATCTTATTGTTGGGAAAAAATATATGTTACTCTAGAAATTAATATATACATCATCAAGTAAAGATATCATAAATTGTTATCACTAGGCGCGCAGTGCAGCGAATATTGGAGCAGGCAGTCCAACGTAAATACTCCCTCCATCCCTGAAAGTTTGTCGCTTTGTAGTTCATTTTTGAACTACAAAGCGACAAACTTTCGAAGACGGGGGGAGTACGTGTCAATTTAGTAGAAGTAGTCGATCACGATCGTGTGACACTCGGTTCCAATAAAATAAACCAGGAGCATGCTAGGATCAGTTAATTCACATATGAGACGACAAAAGCGAAATATCACATAATATAAGCTAAGTTGGATAATAAATATCCAGTACATGAGTGAACCATAAAACTAAAATAAAATATACATAGCGGCATAAACCTAAGAGTGAAACTTCATCACAAGTGTCGCTCGAATAGAGGCAGAAATATAAGAGTGAAACTTCATCACAAGCGTCGCTCGAGGGCACGCTAGCCTAGTATTGGGCACCAGGGTTGAAGCCATCGTCTTCTGCATACTCCACTCCATCTTCATAGACTAAGCAGCATTCATAAAAAAAGCAACAAACAAGCGTGAGTATATAATGTACTCAATAAGTGACAGAAATATATGACATATAGGCTGATCAACAAGGAAGGCTAGACAACAGTTTAAACATTAAGCAGAACATCCCATCCTTAGTTTATCTTAGCATGCTATTTACTACGTAAATACTCACAATCTCTCACACTAATATAGAGTGTCAGGTTCCATCCACCTGACCAACACGACTGTCCAAGTTCCATCCACTTGGACACCCACCCGTCAGGTTCTATCCACCCATACTCTAACCCACTGGATTTCATCCACCCGGCCACCGACTTATCAGGTTCCCACCACCAGCTGACTACCAAGACCAAGCGATCCAACCCCCTTGATCATGAGTAAGACCAAGCTTTGCCCTTAACTGTGAGCATGACTATTTAGATGATTTTATATTTTGCGGAGTTTGTACTACTTTAACTACAAGTTGTAATTTCTTTGTTGTCATGTGGACTAAAGTCTCATTTACGCTTGTGACCACGAATCACATTGCACACTTCCTATGGTATGCTATTTTGCGAATTATTGGCCTTTTATTGTTTACATTGAACACGGTTCAAACTTGCAACTGCAAAGTTGTTTCATTATTTGTTTTTGCTTCTGTTTTCTTTTTTATTAAGAAAAAGATTGTTCAAAAAAATTGAACGGTCTTTTTTCTAAAAGTTTATAAGAAAAGTTTGTTCGAAATTTTTAAACAAACTTGTCCTAAAAGTGCAGGAGTTTTTACAGAAGTTTTAGAGTAAAAATGTTTACTTAAAATTAGTTAAAAGTATTAAACAGGAGTTACTTAAAAATATTTATTTAAAAAATACGTTATCACTTTCACGTACTTTCTTCTCGTCTTGTAAAATTACTGATATTTTTGCAGACTTCAAGTACATGTATACCAATTATAAAGATGTACGTGCACGGATCCTGTGAGATTGTTTTAAGCATGAAGGTTTGAGATGATAAACAGTAGCATGCAAGTCAAAACGAATTACAGTACTTGGTGAATACTTATCATCCCAGTTCAACCACAAGTCCGAAAGTAGAGTGCAGAGACGGACGTCGGCGATCGACATGCTCTAGCGGCCGCCACACACACCGTCGCGCGGTTTTGGATTCTTGCTGACGAATTTTCCGGCCAAGGAGCCGACCAGCTCGCCGGACCAATCCGCTTCACTACTGTGCACGGTGGCCTGACCCTGGCCTTCCACGCCGATGCATGGCAACAGCAAAACCACGCCTACCACGCCTCTGAGCACGGCTCCCTCCACCAACCACCTCTGTTCGCGGTGGCCCAACCGCCCACGTCGACGTCGACGGCAGCACCACCGCCCACCCCCGACGAGGCCTTGATGAGCTCCACCTATAAATCTGCGCTCCCACACTCTCAATCTCACAAGTCACAGCACAGCCGCAGCAACACCAACACTGAAACAGCAGCAGAGCTTAGCATCATCCACCCTACTTGAGTCGTTGCCACTTCCCGTTTCCAATGGCGACAACTGTGATGAGCTCTCTTATCTGTTATCTCGACTTATTCGATTCGATCCTGTTCATTATCACCTGCTTGTTCTCCACGCATGGCCATGGCCGCCTCCCGGCCGCATGGTCTACTGGATTCCACCCACCCTTTCGGAACACGACGGCGTGGTCTTCATCAACATGCAGTGCCGCATTGCCGACCTGCGACCATCGCAACGCAGTGGCGGATCTAAGATTACCGAAGGGTACGTGTCACGCGTTTCGGAAACCGACCCATTCGTCTTTGAATTTAGGTTTGAATTAGTTGGTTTGAATTGTAATTAGGATTTTTGCACTAGGTTTTACTTATATTTGTTTTTTGGATTTAAATTGTGATTAATTTAGTTGATTAGATTTAATTTCTTATGGTAATTAGGTTTATGTTAATTGGTTTATTTGAGTTGTATATTAATTTAGTTTAGTTGTTTATTTTTTGTTAATTTATTTATGTTAAGTTGTTTAATTGTTGTTAATTAGGTTAATTGATATTAATTAGTTATGTTTGTTGATTAAGTGTTGATTATGTGTAAATAAATGAGCTTCGGCTCAGCCTGGCCCGACATGGCCCATTTAGTGATAACGCATTCATCGAGACGGGTACGGAGGCGAACAACGCATGCAGGTAAGGATGCCAAGCTCCTGCGCGTGAACGGCGGACTCCGACGACGGGACGATTTCATCTCTGAACTACTTACGACGGCTAATGCCAAATTCATCGTAAGTTAACTGCGGCACTGACGGGGCGTAACGTACGACGGCTAACCCTAAAGCCGTCGTAAGTTAACAGCGGGCCTCGACGGGGTATAACTTAGGATTGCTGATCCAGTTCCATGTCTCTGTCTCGTTCTTTCCTCCTCTCTCTCACTCTCTCGTATATGACTTAATGATGAAAGATATCAACATAATATATACAATACGCATCACCCGTTTTGAATCGGTCCGTCTCGCATGCTTTACGCATGTGAGACATCTAGGTTCGGAACTGTCCCTTTCGAACAGTTTGAGAATAATTGTTGTATAGATCTCGATCTATTCAGTTGTGCGTACCAACTACTAATCAGGAATTGATACAAGCTGCACAAGTGGACCTCTCGAAAAGCGAGTCCTGACATAAATGATACTCCTTTTGTTTTTTTTATTTACTACCAGTTAGTTCAAAAATGAACTAACCGATGACAAATAAAAAAAAAGAAATACTAGTTTGATCAAAATGAACTAAGTAGCGTTATTTATTTTTTAACTGATGGAGTAGTAGTAGAGAGATTGGTGTGTACAATGGAGGTAACGTGGCCTTAGTGTGGCAGGCCTAAAGACAGCTGAGTTTGCCGGTACTGAACCTGTAGTATATCCAACAAAACTGAACTAAATTGAAGGTTAATCACACGGCTAGCTGTTCCTCCTGGTTAGAGAACACTTCATCTGTGGCTGTGGCACGTGAGGTTTTGTTTTGTGGAGAAGTCTGCACATCTCTTTCCATACGTTCAAGAGCTAGCAAGACCCAGTCGTCCGTGCACTTCAAAGCATGGGTTATTGAACGTTTTGACAACTTAACCGAACCGATGTGATGTTCTTGATTTATGCAGACGACGCGGCATGCTCCATCGATTTTTCGCGTTCCGCGGTTAATTTGGTTGCTGTTGTGCCGTCGTCATCGTCAAGTACAGACCGGCCGGACGATTGGATGAGCTCTGCTTAACCTGCGTTGGGTTGATGTCGGTTCACCCTGAGAAAAGGAAAAGCAAAAGGAATAAGTGAAAAAGGAAAAAGGTAAAAGATAAAAGAAAAGGTAAAAGGGGAGTCCGTAACTGACTCCCCAGATCCACCACGATCGGAGGTGGGAGAGACCAACTGGCTCGGTCCCCTGCCGTATAGCTCTATAAAAGCTAAAGGTGATTAAGTGCTAATGACGTTCGAAACACTACTAATCACAAGATCCAAAACCGATCAAAAAGAGAGCTTTCACGGTGGGAAGATCCGAGCAGCTCCAAGTCCCGCAATGGCGACCAACGGATCCTCATCATCCTGTAAGTTATGCTAATTCATCCTCTAATCATGTTTTAATGATTGTTAGTGCATAAATCATGATTAGGGTTCATGTTTAAGTTCTGCACCTAAAGATTTATTTCTAACAATGGTGTCAGAGCCATCCTAATTATCTTTTATGCCTTGAGAATTTCGGATCAGCACTGTTGTTTAGAAAAAGATAGAATCAAGATGAAAAATCTCCAAACCCTAACCCAAGTCCGACTGTTCTTTCCCAAAATTGATGCCCCAAAACTTTGGATTAAACAAAACTAAGGAGATAAGGGACCTACCTGATGTCTGGTGACCCTGCATCCTTCTGGAAGCTGCAGCCGTAGCCATGCTGCATGGTCGCGTGCTGCTAACCGCGGCACCGTGCTAGTGCACGCAAGCTGCTAGCACCATCACGTGTTGAAGCTGCAGCATCCCACGTGCTTGCACCTGGCTGCTGCCACTAGCGAAGCCTCCGCCACTAACGATTGGAGCATCGCCGTGCGCTTCGCTGGCCACCATGCCTGTGCGCATACCGCTTCGCTCGTTGGACTCCCGCCGGGTTGACTGCGCCCGCCATACGCCGCCTGCTCGCGCGCACCGAGCGCTGACCGCGAGCGCCCGCCCCGAGCGCTGGCCGCTCGCATCCGTAAGTCGCCAGGCGAGCCGCACCGCCCGCACGCTGCCGTGCGCCGCGGGCTCCGCGCCGGCCACGGGAAAGAAGCCGAGCTGCCCGTCGTGCCGCTCCGGCTGCACCACCACCTGGATCCGTATTTTTCGGGGATGTAAAGTGGGAATTGACTAGGGTTTGTGACCGCCGCCTTTTTGTTCCTGACCTAATGTTTTTCGGCCGTTGGATTCTCCTGGACGGCCAGGATGAAGCGGTGTCTGGCTGGGCCGGTGGGCCGCGCGCGGGGGAGGAAGTGGGGTGTTGAAGGGCCGATTTTGGCCACGGGCTTCGGCCCAGGTTGTCTTGACCCAGCATAATTTTTCAATTTGCTACTGGACTGGGCTATATTTTGTTGGGCTGACCTTGGGATTTATGGACCCTGCCACTGTTTAATGTTTTTTCGCATTTTCTATTTAATTTAGTGATAATTAAGAATTTTATTTATGTTTATTCACTGTTTTAAATAGAAAATTTTATGCCCATAATGTATGACATGTTAATGAGTCTAAATTAAATTTGAACCAACGGGATAATTTAATTTGGATGATTTAATATGTTTATAACGTTTCGATCATTTTAAGCATCAATAATGATGATTTACGTTTAATATTAAGGATTGATGCTTAATTTGATAATGATGGCTTCAAAATTAATTCTGACCAACGTTGATTTAATTTTGAGTCATGTACTTATGTTTAATTACGTTATGCAATTTTATGTTATTTCTGCCCAACGGTGATGTAACATATAATTGTATTTTATTGCATGTTTATTTATTTACCAACGTAAATTTATTTTCATGCGATTTTCTGATAATTCTCATGTATAAATGATGACAACCACTATGACGCCGTTTCGATATGAAAATATCGAACAACTTACGGGCAGTAACTTCCCTCGCTGGAAGACCTGCGTTGAAGTGTCCTTAGGGTTTAATCAACTGGATTATGCCCTAAGGGAAGATAAGCCTACGGCACCCACTCCTGGTGTCGAAGGATATGATGAACTCAAGAGGACTTATGAGCTTAAGTTGGAGAGATGGGAGAATTCCAATCGTGTGGCTCTCCTTGTTATGAACGCCTCAATATCTCCGGATATTGCAGGTGCCCTTCCAAAGAAAGATACCGCTAAAGAATTTCTTGCTGCGGTAGAGGAGCAATTCCAAGGCTCCGAAAAGATTTATGCTCATGAGCTTTTTGCGAAGCTTCTTGAGAAATACAATATGGATGGGAATGTGAGGAGCCACATATTAAGGAAGGTGCATGCATCTTCGAAACTTAAGTCTTTGAAATGTGAATTAAGTGAGAATCTTCTGATTATTATGATATTGGAATCTCTCCCAAGTGAGTTTGATCAATTTAAGATCAACTACAACTCTCTGAAGGAAAAATGGTCACTTGCTGAGATGACTCCTAGAGTTGTCCAGGAAGAAGAAAGGATACTTAAGCAGGTTCAGGACCAAGCTCATTACGTTAATTCTTCCAAGAGGAAGAAGGAGTGGAATGGTCCTGGCCCCTCAAAAGCTCATAAAATGCCTTTTAAGAATCAGTCTCCTCAAAAAGGCAAAGGTCCTAGCACTTCCGCTGCGCCTGACACTTCTAATGCACCTAGGACCTTTGCACCTAAAGGAGAAGTTGTGTGCAAGCACTGCAAGGATAAGGGACATTTCAGAAAGGATTGCCCTGATTTTCTGAAATGGCTAATGAAGAGAGGTAATGATGAAATTACGTTTATTGATGAATCTCTTTATGTTGATTTTTCAAGAAATACATGGTGGATTGACTCAGGTGCAACTATTCATGTTGCAAATTCTATGCAGGGCTTCCGTACAACCCAAGACCTTCGGGACAGGGGAAGAAGCCTTAAAGTTGCTAATGGAAAAGAAGCGGAGGTTCAAGCTGTGGGGTCTCTCACATTAAAGCTGCATTCAGGACATCTGCTTAGATTAAATAATGTTCTTTATGTTCCTTCCTTGAGTAGGAATCTCATTTCAGTTTCATGTTTAGATGATGACAATTATGCTTGCTTATTTGGTAATGGACAATGTAGTTTGATGCATTGTGATAAAAATGTTGGCCTCGCCTTCCGACGAGGAAAGTTATATATGTTATCTCTACATGATTCTGTTATGCACGTAAATGATGATTATGTTGATGATGATTTGAAGCGCGGCGCTGAAAAGAAGTGGAAAGGCGTTAGTACCTCATCGAAATTGTGGCACCGTCGCCTTTGCCACATTTCGAGGGGGAGAATTGAACGATTAATAAAAAATGATACGCTTCTTCCACTTGACTTTTCAGACGCTGATTATTGCATTGATTGCATTAAAGGAAAATATGTTAAGACAATAAAGAAGGGAGTGACAAGAGCCACTAAAGTTTTAGAGCTCATTCATACTGACATATGCGGGCCTTTTAACGTTAAATCCGTAGATGGTTTTGATTCATTCATAACCTTCACAGATGACTTTTCCCGCTATGGATATATTTATCCCATACGTGATCGATCAGAGGCTTTGAACAAATTTAAAGTTTATAAATCCGAAGTTGAGAATCAACTTAACGAAAAGATCAAAGTAGTACGGTCTGATCGCGGGGGAGAATATTACGGAAAACACGCTCCTTATGGGCAAATTCCAGGACCTTTTGCGAGGTTTTTAGCTGAGAATGGAATTGTTGCTCAATACTCGATGCCTGGTGAACCTCAGCAAAACGGTGTGGCCGAGCGACGCAATCGCACACTAATGGATATGGTGCGTAGCATGCTTAGTCACGCAAGTTTACCAGTAAGCCTATGGATGGAGGCTTTAAAGATAGCTGCACACGTACTTAATCTTGCTCCAACTAAAGCAACACCGAACACACCTTACGAGATGTGGACGGGAAAGAAACCCAACTTGAATTATTTACGTGTGTGGGGTTGTCCTGCAGAAGCTAAAGTGTTCAATCCACAACTTAAGAAATTAGACCCAAAAACAGCCAGCTGTTTCTTTATTGGGTACCCTCAGCGGGGAAAGGGATATCACTTTTATTGTCCAAATCACGTGACGAAATTTGTAGAGACAAGACAGGCGGTATTATTTGAAGATGATGTCACGGAAGTGAGGAAGATTGATCTTGAGGAGAAACGAGTTTACGTACCATCACCGAATATCCAAGAGTTCATCTTTCCATTTAAAAATGTTGTCGTGACACCGGACCCTCCTCTCGTTCATCCCGGAAATAATGAAAATATTGCTACAAATGAAAATGAGGAGGTGAACGAGAATCCGGAACCGGAGATTGATCTTCCACCAGCCCCTCTGTTGCGCAGATCGCAACGTGAAAGAAGAAATCCCATTCCAGATGACTATGTCACCTACATGACTGATGACGTAAGTGACATGGGTAAAGTGGAAGATCCTTCTTCTTATAAAGAAGCTATGAAAAGTGAAAATTCGTCTAAATGGCTTATGGCTATGGAAGACGAATTAAAGTCAATGGGCACTAATGATGTTTGGGACTTAGTAGAAATTCCCGAAGGAGCTAAAAGAGTTGGATGCAAATGGGTTTACAAAACCAAATATGACTCCAAAGGGAATATCGAAAGGTTCAAAGCGAGACTGGTGGCTAAAGGGTTTACACAACGAGAAGGAATCGATTATAACGAAACCTTTTCTCCAGTGTCAACCAAAGATTCGTTCAAAATCGTGATGGCATTGACAGCTCATTATGATTTAGAGCTGCACCAAATGGATGTTAAAACTGCATTCTTAAATGGTGATTTAAATGAAGATGTATATATGGCACAACCAGAAGGTTTTGTCGTTGAAGGAAAAGAACACATGGCATGTCGTCTGAAGAAATCCATTTATGGCTTGAAGCAAGCCTCGAGACAATGGTACTTAAAGTTTGATAATGTAACACCTACATTTTTTGTACAAAAATTTGCTCAAACCTTGATCATTGTAGCATGCATTTTCTTGTGAATTTTTGGTGTTTAAACGTGTAGCAAACGGTTCAAATTGAATTTGAATTCAAAATCAAAAGAATTGAATGGAAAAAGAAAAAGAAAAAGTTAAAAACCCCTTTTGGGCCGTATCCCCTCCCCCTGGCCCAATTTCCTCCCTCCCCCGCCAGCCCACTGCTCCCTCCCCTCTCTCCCTCTCTCTGCCAGGCGGGGCCCGCTTGTCGGCGCCGTCCCCCACCTCTCTTCCTCCCGCGCCCGCACAACCGCCGCGCGCAACCGACGCCCCGCGCCCACGTTCCCTCCCCCGAATTCCACTCCCCCGGACGGTTTTCGTGCGCCCATCGAATCCGCACCCCCCCTCTGCGCTTAAGAGGAACCGACGCCTTCATTTTCCCCTCTCCCCGAGCTCTCCCCGGAACCCTAGACCTCCATCATCGGTGAGTCGCCGGCGCTCGCGTTCCCGTCGCCGTAGCCCCCTCCTCCCCATTCTTCCTTGCCTAACATGATCACCGCCTCACCAGGGACACGCCGGACGTGTTTGCTCGGGTGAATCACCACTGCAACGCCGGATCGCCTAACTCCGACGAGCACCGCCGCCATTTCTCGTCGCCGACCCCTCTCCGGCCGAATTCAAGCCTAGCTACTCCCCGCGGTGAGTTCCCTAGCCTCCCCTCTTTCATTCTGTGCTTTTGGCGCGTGAGTTAGGCGTAGCTTTGGCCGTTTTGGCCGTCTCCGGCGAGTTCACCGCCGCGGGCGCTTAGCGCCGCCGCGCCGGCCACCGCCGACGTCGCCGGGGGCGACGTGGCCCAATCTGGGCCATCGGTAGAGCCCCAACGGCCACGATTAAAACCCCATACCGTTTCGGCATAATAAAATCCGGGTCGTTCGCTTCGGATCCAACGGCCCACATTCAAATCCCCTTTTCCCGCCTCTGCGTTTACACCCAGGCCCCTGGAATATCACTAGCTACCCCCTGGACTTCTCCAGAATTGAAATCTAGCCCCCAGAAATCACAGACTAGCCCCTGGAACCCTAAAAATTGGTTTTAACCATTTATTTAAGCATTCTAACCCCTGTAATTATGTAGAATGTTGTATTTGGACCCTGTACAGTGTAGAAAACTATTTAATTAACCCCTGGACTTTTATTTATTTGCTGAATAGGGTTTTTAACTGTATTTAAGGTATAGAAATTAGATAAAAATGATGAATAAGTGTAGAAATGCTAAGAAAAATGTTTATAAATTATTTTATGCTGTGAATTAATTGTAGAGTTCAGATAAAGTATATTTGGTCCCTGGATTAATTATTATAAAGGTTTTAAAATACATTTTTGCTATAGAAAATTCAATAAAATTGGTTTTAGGCTATAATAAAATCCCAAAATTCTTGGAAAAATATAAAATGCATACTTTGACCATGATAAATGATAAATACCTCGTAGGGACGCATTAGTGTAGAATTTTGTGCCTATGTGTATGTGTGAATGCATTGTTTTGCGTGCCTTTACTTATTTAGCTTTATTCTATTCTTGCCATTGCTTGGGAATATATCTAGAGTCGTTCTACGACCCTAACCTCAACTTCCAAGACCAAGACTTCGTCAATTCTCAAGTCTCCAACGAAGGCAAGTGCCCTTGACCATCTTGTACCTATTTTAGGAATTTAGCTAGTTGCATGCTAATTAATTTGATGTCCTACTTCATGTTTACATGCCCTGTTCCTTACCATTCCTTGTTACCTGAAATGGGTTGGGAAGTAGATAGGTTTTATTTATGCTTAGCCATGCTTAGATGTTGGGATTGGGAATTCATACAAATGTTCTATGCTTAACTTTATGGTTACTTTAATTTGGTGATGAATATACATAATGATAGTGGATAGGAATCTGGTGGTTGGGTAGCTTTGGTATGGTGCATTTTGCACGAGACCCGGGATTGGGGTTTGTTACCACCGGATTCTAAGGACCGGTTTATGGAGGAAGCCACTAAGCTTTATAGTACCACCACGAGACTGAGATGGGGCAGCTTGGTCAATTAATTAGGTTCCTCCCGATGAACTGCTAGTGGTTGGATGGTGCGGGGAATGAGTCGGGTGATCCGCTCTTGGAACCGCAAGGCTCAAGAGGGGGCTCTGGGGCGGAGGGTTACTCCGAGAATCCTCAGTGGTGGAAACCTTAGAGGGCTAGCACTAGTCGGGAGTACCTTTGTAAAGACCATGTTGTGATCTCCTGGCCTCACACCAAAGGAAGTGTGTAATGTGGTTAGCTACCACGGGCAATCAGGGAGGTTCACTTAGTCCACCTGGCAACAGGGGATGAAATCACTGCTTGTGGGGAAAGGGTACACTCTCTGCAGAGATTTGGTAAAACTGTCATGACAGCCGTGCTCACGGACAAGAGCGGCTTGGGGCCAGTTCATAATTAGTCTATGGTTGGGAAATGATGGTTCATTATGGTTCAAGTTCTTTCAGTATCAGTGATCATGTGTTGATTATTTGTTGAATTATAATATTGATAATTGAAAGCTAAGGATAGGTTCTAAGCATAGTGCTAAGCCATAATTGGCCTTTCCTTGCTCTAGCCAATCATGTCATTCTCTTCCCGCACTTGCTGAGTACTCTATGTACTCAAGCGTTTAATTCTCCTTTAGAGTATGAGGAAGAAGAAGCTGCACCGGAGGACTTCTACGTCAACCCGGAGGACTTGGTCTAGGCTGGCGACCTCACGCGCAACGGCTGCCTGTGGAGACGAAGCCCGCTTACCTATCTTGTTTTCTGTAGTGTTGAACTGTTTAGTGTTGTAAATATTTGTGGAGTGTATTTGAAGACCTTCGGGTCGTTCTGTAAGACTATTTATGTATTCCGAACATGGCAATGTAATGGTATTTCACTTTCGTCAACGCATGTACGATTCAACTGATCCTGGCGTACATGTGGTTAGCGTCTGTTCATCTTTACGATGACCGGGCGTGACAAAGTGGTATCAGAGCCGTGTTGCCCGTAGGACGCAAGCCTAGTTAGAAATGGCCGAAAATTAAGGACTATACTATTTTCATATGAAATAGTATTTCCAAAACTTTGTGCTCTCCATCTCAACCCTTGTGCTTCTTACCTTGCTTTGCTTGTTTGTTTTTATTCTAACTTGATTTATTAGTTATTATCTCACTCTCTTCTTTTCAAATGTTTGTAGATGGCGCGGACCAAGCAGACGGCCCGTAAGTCGACTGGAGGTCGTGTTCCTCAGCACGCCCTAGCCAGTCGCTCCGCACCTTACACACCCCGGAGGGAGACGACACTGCTCTCCAACGGGAGTGCTGCTTCGAGGATGCGCGTCCGTCTTCGTTCTCTTCTTCGAGCTGCGGGGTACCGTGAGTACCGTGTCCGCTTAGTCTACCACACCACTAGGGTCTTTGCACCCTATACTGGTGAGCTGGAGTGGACTTCTCAGCTGGCCGTCTACTACGACTCGGAGTTGCTGCACTCGCACTTCTCTCCGGCCTGGAGGAGCTCCCAGCGTGCAGCTGAGGAGGACGCCACGTGGGAGGCGACCACCTACTGGAGCCACGCCCACAGGTTCCTTCTTGGGTGCACGGAGCACGCGTACACCCCTCAGCGCCCTAGTGGCACAGCCGCCTTCACTGGACGTGACGTCGAGGGACGCTTGACTCACCCCCAGTGCGAGAGGCTGGTAGACGACGTTGTGGAGTTGTCTTCGCGACTCCAGCGTTGTCAGCAGGAGCTGCAGGACAGCAGGGACCTGGTTGACCGCTACGAGCGACTTCGACGACGCTACACGAGGATCACTGGAGTTGATCCTAACTCTCCGCAGTACGCTTCGGACGTGGAGCCTTGGGACCCGAACTCTCCGGATCACCGCATGAACTCCCCCGAGAACTCAAGAGAAGACTCAGAAGAAGAAGACCCGGAGATGGAGGTTGAGGAGGACTCCGACGAGTAGGAGTGGACTCGTATCCCCGCTGGACGACTCAGGACAGTTATCCTTAGTTTGTAGGAGCGTGTAGCTGCGCCCTCCCTAGTCTTGAGTTGTACCCCTTTTATGTTGTCATGCTAGTAGTTTGCTTTATGTTGTGTGTGTTGGTTGCGACATGAGTTGTGGAATGCTTCGGCATCCTGTCCACATCCATGTCTTTAGTCTTGTTTAAGTGTCGTGTGAGTGGTGGAATGCTTAGGCATCTTGTCCACCTCCACACTAGTTGATTAATGAACTTGCTTTATGTCTATTACCCTTGATGCATATAGTTGGGACCGTGTTACCCTAGCATATCCTTTCTCATCTCATCTATTATTCTAAGACCTCAATGAACTTCTCTATCACAGATGGCTGGACGAGGAAGAGGTAGAGGCCGTGGTCGTGGTAACCCACCCCTGGATGAAGAACTTGGAGGTGTCCCTGGATGGAATGCAAGGGGTGCTCGAGGAGCCCCAGCATCTCAACAAATGCAACAGATGATGGCTCTTCAGACCCAGTTTCTTAACAACCTCACCCAAATTGTCACTAACCTGCAACAAGCCCCACCCCCACCACCACCAAACTACAACCTTCCGCCACCACCACCTTTTCCACCTAGGTCCTTCCTAAGGGACTTCCTGAACACCCATCCACCCACTTTTGCCACCGTTACCGAACCCATGGACGCTGATGATTGGCTCCGTACCATTGATAGCAAGCTGAGGCTCATCCACTGTGAAGGAAGGGAGAAAGTGCTTCTAGCCTCTCATCAACTTCAAGGACCAGCAGCTGACTGGTGGACCGCCTTCACCGAAGCCCACCGGGACCCGAAAAATATTACATGGGAAGAATTCCGTACCAACTTCCGCAATCACTTCGTACCTGAAGGAGAGATACAAGCCAGGCGTGAAGAATTCCTGACGCTAAAGCAAGGCCGCATGACTGTGAGGGCCTACCTGAATGCCTTCACCCAGCTATCCCGCTATGCCCCAACAGATGTGGATACCGACGCCAAGAAACAATTCCGCTTCAAGAATGGGCTGGACAAAGAGTTAAAGTTTGCTATGTCTTCCAGCGACTACGGCGACTTCCAAAAGTTAGTGGACAAAGCTTTCAAAGTGGAAAGGACTAAGAAGGAACTGGAAGATGACGAAAGAAAGAGGAAGTTGACTTTAGCAGCACATGCCTCCAGCAGCAATGTACGCCCCCGTCTCAACCCTCCGCCTACAACTCATATGACTCGTCCCATGAACTACTCGGGACAAAGGTATCCCAACTCCAACTACAGGCCACCCACCCCTTACAACCAGCCAATGCGCCAGCAGCAGCAGCAGCAGCCACCACGCCAGCCAATGCAACCCCCACGCCAGCAGATGCAGCCACCCCGCCCTTCAGCCCCCGCTAACCGTCCAAGTGGCCAACCCCCAAGAAACCAGTCAGGAGGCAACAAGGGCCCAAATAATGCTGCAGGAGTACAATGCTACAAGTGCGGAGAATGGGGACACTATGCCAGCAGTTGTCCAAAGAAGCAGCAAAACCCAACTGGCCGTGTCAACCATGTGACTCTGGAGCAAGCACAGGAAGCACCTGATGTGGTGATCGGTACGTTCTCTGTCAACTCCCACCCCGCCACCATATTGTTTGATTCGGGTGCTACACATTCATTCATATCCAAGGATTTCATAAAGAAGCATGACATGATAGTTACATTCTTGAATGGGCCATTATTGATAAACTCTCCTGGAGGAGAGATGGTGGCAAGGCATCTATGCCGAAAAGTGAGTATAAACATAAGGGGGGTAGTCTTTTGGGCCAACCTAATAGTGTTGGACTCACAAGGATTAGATATCATCCTGGGAATGGACTGGTTGACAAAGAATCAAGGAGTAATTCATTGTGCAACTAGAACAGTCTGCTTAACACACCCGGATGGCACCACAGTGGAATTCAAGCCAGATCAGACACAAGAAGCAATAGCACAACTCAATCACCTTGAGAGTACCAAAGACATCAGGGTTGTGAAAGAATTTCCGGATGTATTCCCAGATGACTTGCCAGGTATGCCCCCTGATCGAGAGATTGAATTTATCATTGAATTAGTACCTGGAACGGCCCCAATATATAAGAGGCCATATAGAATGGATGCTAAACAATTAGCTGAACTAAAGGATCATATTGAGGAGTTATTGGCAAAAGGATATATTCGCCCTAGCTCATCGCCTTGGGGAGCACCAGTCATATTTGTACCTAAGAAGGATGGAACTCAAAGGTTGTGTGTGGACTATCGTGCTTTAAATGAGGTGACAATCAAGAATAAATACCCATTACCCAGGATTGAAGATTTATTTGATCAGTTAAGAGGAGCATGTGTGTTTTCCAAGATTGATCTTCGTTCAGGCTACCATCAACTGAAGATTAGACCATCGGATATTCCCAAGACGGCTGTCGGTACCCTAAAAACCATACACCCCCTGAGGTTACGAAGATCTCAAGGGAAGGACATCAACTCAAATTGAAGACCCTCGGGGGCCCACTCGCCAGACGTGACGGGACCCGCTTCTCCAACATGGTTAACCTCTAGGTTGCCACGTGTACTGTCAGCCCAGAGCTATTACCCACAAAGGTGAAGCTCCGGGCCAAGTACTGAAACGGCACCTCCGGAGGTAGCCCCTGACCGAGAGAAGCTCCGGACCTGACACGTGGCAAACCACCCCGGAGCTTCCCGCTTCCCACGAGCAAGCTCCGGAGCTGCCACGTGTCCATACGTCGGAGCTAGCCACTTTAAACCCCCAGGAGACGTCGTAACGGCTCCGGATCTCCAAAGGACAGCCGCGGACTTCAAGACCCGATTAATTATCATTAATTCCACATTAATGATATTTAATCGGATGATCTTAACACCCGTAACGGCACTGTCAGAGCCGTTACAGGGTTGTTAACAACAATTAATCTTGTGTATCAATGCCAATAACCGCCAGGGCCACATGTCGGGCCAGGCTGACTTGTAACGGTTTGTCTTTGTACTATAAAAGGACAAACCGCCGGTACACGAGAGAGAGGACTCTCGAACACACTCAAGCTCACAAGTAAATACAACTCACACACACACCCGTGGAGTAGGGTATTACGCTCAGGCGGCCCGAACCACGTAAACTACTGTGTCACTCGTGTCCAAATCGCACTTCACTTTCTTAGATCTCCGCGCGCCCAAACCGAACCACAACTCCTTTAAACACTTTCATAGTGTCAGGGGATCTGCCGACTCCAACAGTCGACAGTTGGCGCGCCAGGTAGGGGCGCCTGAGATCTTCAAGAATGGTGAATTCTGCGGCTGGATCATCCAACGGGCAACCTGCTGCTCAGGCTGTCGGAGGCAATCCCTCCAACATGCAACCACCGGCGAGAGCCTCTGTTCCAGCGGGAGTCACACTCCCACCACCGCCATCTTCTCTGGCAAGACGTGCCGAACGACATGATGGTGCACCGGCGTCTCATTCTGCGCCGGCAAGTCGTGACAACCCAGAACACGCGCTCCATGCAGCGCGTGCTCTCCTTCAGCGACCACCACCTCCGGATGCATCTCAAGGTGCCATGGAGCAATGGAGAGCCGATATTGAGCATTTGGTCACAGCAGCGGCCGAACGCCTCAACAATCAGGGTCCACCCCCTTCAGGGCGGGCCCCGTCGCAGCGACGAACGTTGTCTGGAAGACTTGGTCCACATGTCTCCAACAACCGGAGAAGAGCTGCGTCACAGCAAGTGACGTCGTTGCCCTCTGGGGCACGACGTGCCCATACTGCATCTCGACTTTCGACACACGACCTCCGGGCGGAGCTTGATCGCCGATACCGCCAACAGGATGGCCGTGTTCACATCGAGCGAGCTCGAGAAAGACGAGATGCTCAAGACCTTTCTACTCTGGAAGGAGTAGGAGGAGGCTGTTCCGCCCTAGCCATGCATCTGCGCATGGTTAGATGGCCACAGAAGTTCCGGCCACACTTGCCGGAAAAATTCGACGGGACTGTCAATCCCGTAGAATTCCTACAGATATACTCCACTGCGATCTTAGCAGCTGGAGGAAACGAGGTTGTAATGGCCAATTACTTTCCAGTGGCTTTAACTGGGACCGCCAGGTCCTGGTTTATGAGCCTTCCACCCAACTCTATCGACAGTTGGGAGGAGCTATGCCGCCAGTTCACCGCCAATTTCGGGAGTTCATACACCCGTCCGGGCACCGAACTGGACCTTTTTGCGGTCGTGCAAAAAGGAGGAGAATCTTTGCGGTCATTCATCCAGAGATTCTCTCAGATACGTAACACAATCCCTTCTATCTCAAGCGCTTCTGTCATTGTAGCATTCAGACAGGGTGTACGAGACAAGAAGATGTTGGAGAAGCTGGCGATCAAAGAGATCACCAGTGTCACGGAGCTCTTCAGCCTGGCTGACAAATGTGCCAGAGCTGCGGAGGGCCGTGAAATGCACTCCAAACCAGCCCTGGAGGATCATAAAAAACCCTCCAAAGAAGAAGCCGCTACCTCCGGGAGTGGCAAGAAGAAAAAGAAGACCAACGGCAAGAAGAAGCCGTCGGCCGGCACATCCAACGTTGCAGCCGCTGCAACTCCTGGTGGCCGGGGGCCACGCCCCGAGAAGCGACCTCGACCGTCTTCCGAAGACGGTGGCAAATCCAAGATGTGGTGCCCCATTCACAAAACGGGCAGCCACAGACTGGAGGACTGCCGGGAGGTCCAAAACCTTGCCGAGCGCTATCACAAGCGCCGGGAAGGGTCTCCCTTCCGACAGAGGGAGGGGAAACAAAAGGTCGATGAAGCTCCGGCTGAAGAGGAGTTGGGGTTTCAAGACCCCAAAAAGGTCTTGAAAGCCGTCTACACCTCTGTCGACGATGATTCTGACGTCTCCGACAACGAGCGTCGAAAAACCATGAACACCATCTTTGGTGGATCATGGGACATCACCTCTCGTCGTGTCATCAAGACTATGCGACGGGATATGGCTGCTGTAGCTCCTACAGCTAGACCGGAGCCACATCGAAAGTGGATGGACACACCCATTACTTTTGATGCTTCGGACTGTCCTCAAAGCATGATCGGAGCTGGCTAGCTACCCTTGATGGTATCTCCCACCATCAACAACATCCAGCTCCATCATGTCCTGGTAGACGGAGGTTCGGGGCTTAATCTCATTAGCTTCGAAGCTTTCACTAAGCTTCAGCTCCGACCTTCGGACCTCCAGCCCTCTCGACCTTTCTCCGGAGTAGGTCCGGGGGCCATAACCCCACTCGGAGCTATTACTCTCCCTGTTACCTTCGGGACCCGGGAGAAGTATCGCACCGAAAAGTTGATCTTCGACGTCGCTCAGATCAACTTACCATTCAACGCCATCTTGGGTAGACCTGCCTTGTACAAATTCATGGCAGCTGCTCATTATGGATACCTGGTGTTGAAGATGCCAACACCAGTAGGCGTTCTTCGGATCCGTGGAGATCGCACTGCCGGAATAACTGCTCTGGAGGAACTCCATGCACTCACCACAGCGCAAGAGGAGGACTCCAGACAGAAGCAAGCTCCACAACCTCCGAGCATTCGTCAACGAGGCTCGACCTCTGCACCCCGTGTGCAGCCAAGCGGCGACACCGACATTCCCGTCAAAGTCGTCCAAATTGGTTCCGATGTCACTCAAACTACCCGCATATCGGGTGGCTTGAACGACAAATAGGAACTCGCGCTCATCACTTTCCTCCGGGCTAACGTTGACGTGTTTGCCTGGCAACCGTCACAAATGCCTGGGATCCCCAGGGAAGTGATTGAGCACAATCTGAAGATTTACCCTGACGCTCGGCCTGTGCACCAGAAACCTCGGAAGCAATCTGTAGAGCGACAAAACTTCATCCGACAAGAAGTGAAGAAGTTGCTCGAAGCCGGATTCATCCGAGAAGTCTACCATCCAAAATGGCTGGCAAACCCAGTCGTTGTGCCTAAGGCCGGCGGGAAACTTCGGATGTGCATCGACTACACCACACTGAATAAGGCATGTCCAAAAGATCCATTCCCACTACCTAGAATAGACCAGATAGTGGATTCCACCTCCGGGTGTGAGTTGCTGTGTTTTCTAGACGCATATTCAGGATATCATCAAATCCGGATGTCTAGGGAAGATGAAGAACATACTTCATTCATCACAGTGGATGGGTTGTATTGTTACACAGCCATGCCTTTTGGTCTCAAGAATGCAGCTTCAACTTTTGTACGAGCAATGTACAAAACTTTCGAAGAACTCATTAGAGACATAGTGGAAGTGTACGTTGATGACATCGTAGTCAAAGTCAAAAACAAGGAGTCCCTCTTGGACACCTTGCAGGCTGTTTTCGACAAGCTGCGGGCCACTCGCACGAAGCTAAACCCAGACAAGTGCGTCTTCGGGGTTAGTTCCGGAAAGCTTCTTGGTTTCCTGGTAAGTCACCGGGGTATAGAGGCTAATCCGACGAAGATAAAAGCCATTGAAGACATGCGGCCACCAACCCGCATCAAAGATGTCCAAAAATTAACCGGATGTCTAGCAGCCCTCAGCCGGTTCATTTCAAGACTGGCGGAAAGGGCACTTCCCTTCTTCAAGTTACTGAGGAAATCCGGACCATTCCAATGGTCTGAAGAAGCAGAGAAGGCATTCCAGGAGCTGAAACAGTTCCTCACCACCCTACCAGTCTTGGTAGCTCCAAACCCTGGTGAGCCTTTGTTGCTTTATATTTCAGCAGCTGACGAAGTCGTCAGTATGGTTCTGGTTGCGGAGAGACCGGAACTACCCAATACTCAGGAATCCAGATCCCTTCGGGAGGATCCGGAGCTTCCTGAAAGCGGGTCTGGGTCCCAGCTCCCAGACCTAAACCCACAAGAAGCCACTTCAGAGGACCCAGATCCTCCCGATAGGATCCAAGTCATTCCTGAAGAAGTTCCGGGTTCCTCCACCCAGAACCCGGAGGTCCCCGAAGATAGTCTGGACCCCTCTGACAGGGTCCGGATCAATGAAGAGGAAGTTCCGGACCCCTCCGGGAGGGTCCGGACCATTCAACGCCCAGTATACTTCATCAGTGAAGTATTACACGATGCCAAGACTCGATACCTAGAGGTGCATAAGCTGCTCTACGCAGTTCTTATTGCCTCAAGAAAGCTTCGACATTATTTCCAAGCTCACAAAGTCTCGGTGGTAACTTCATATCCACTTCGAGCGATCCTGCATAATCCCAATTCAACTGGGAATATAGCGAAGTGGGCAGCGGAACTGGCTGAATTCGACCTCGAATTCATTCCAAGACAAGCAGTTAAGAGTCAAGCGTTGGCAGATTTCGTGGCAGAATGGACTCCCTCTCCATTAAACCCTGGGGGCCCCAGCGAGCAGAAGAAGGAACCACAAGTTCCGGCCTTCACTAAGCCTCACTGGACCCTTTACTTCGACGGCTCCATGCAGAAGCAGGGAGCCGGAGCTGGAATCCTTCTCCTCGCACCAACCGGGGAGAAGGTAAAATACATGGTGCACCTTGACTTCAAGGCAACTAACAACATGGCGGAGTACGAAGCACTCATATATGGATTGAAGGTGGCACTATCATATGGTGTCAAGCAGTTGCTGGTCAAAGGAGATTCACAACTTGTCATCAAACAGGTGAAGGGTGAGTGCTCCTGCAATAATCTCCAGCTGGCTGCTTATCTCCTTGAAGTCCAGAGGCTTCAGAAGGACTTCGAAGTCCTAGACCTTCACCATGTTCAGCGTGCTCACAACGCTGAAGCTGACGAACTCTCGACTAAGGCGTCAACCGGAGCTCCGGCCCCAGACGGAACCTTTGTCCGGAGGTTGTCAAAACCCACAGTTCAGCCTGCCGAGCTGAACGAAGGGGGCGAGATCAGCATCCCGAAGCTGACGGTCCCGATGGCCCTGTTACCATGGCAGCCATCAAGGGTCGTAGGTGCTGCCGGAAGCTCCGAGCAACCCAGCACGCAAGACTCAAATGCTCAAGTCAGTTCCGATGCATGGATCTCGGAGATCCGGAACTACTTGAAAGACAACATCCTTCCTGACGATGATGTATCCGCTGACCGGGTAGTCAGATTGGCTAAAAGATACACGTTGGTAGAAGGGGATCTCTACCGGCGCGGTGCCAACGGCATCCTAATGCGGTGCATCACAAGGGAAGAAGGCTGCGAGCTCCTCGCAGAAATCCATGGAGGTGAGTGTGGGAACCACGCGTCTTCCCGCACGCTGGTCGGAAAAGCCTTTCGGCACGGCTTCTACTGGCCTACAACGCTCCAGGATGCTACTGAGCTAGTGAAGAAATGCAAAGCATGCCAATTTCATGCAAAGCAAATTCATACACCTGCTCAGCCCTTACAAATGATACCTCCTACGTGGCCTTTCGCTGTGTGGGGGATGGACATCTTGGGACCCTTCCCAAGAGCCGTCGGAGGTTACAAGTTCCTGTATGTCGCCATCGACAAGTTCACCAAGTGGCCGGAAGCTACTCCTGTTGTGACGATCAACAAACAATCTGCAATCAATTTTCTACAATCTATCGTGAGCAGATTCGGAGTCCCAAACAAGATCATCACTGACAATGGGACTCAGTTCACAAGCTCCGCATTTCAAGGATATTGCGAAGACCTCGGCATACAAGTTTGCTACGCTTCCGTAGCTCATCCTGCCAGCAATGGGCAAGCCGAGAGAGCAAACGCAGAGATCCTTAAAGGATTAAAAACGCGCACTTATGAGCGTTTGAAAAAGCACGGAGCTAATTGGATCGAAGAGCTTCCGCCCACTCTATGGGCTAACAGGACTTCTCCAAGTCGGGCAACCGGAGAAACACCCTTCTTCCTGGTGTACGGAGCAGAAGCGATCCTTCCTCCGGAAATCACCATGGGTTCTCTCCGAGTCCGGACCTTCGACGAAGCCGCGCAGGACCAGCTCCGGCGTGAAGACCTAGACCTCCTCGAGGAGGGAAGGTGCCAAGCAGCTGTTCGAAACGCCCGATATCGCCAAGCTCTACGGCGCTATCATCAGCGGCATGTACACAACCGACAGCTCGAGGAAGGCGATCTGGTGCTACGGAGAATACTATCCAGAGAAGGGCAAAACAAACTCTCCCCCGGCTGGGAAGGACCCTTCCGAGTGATCAAAGTATCCCGTCCCGGAAGCGTTCGCTTGGCTGCCGAGGATGGGACACCTCTCCCAAATCCTTGGAATATCGAGCACCTCCGTAAGTTCTACACTTAATTCCACGGAGGTGAGTCTTAAGTAACTTGAAGTGTATGTTATAGAGTCATTGTACAGAGTCGGGTAGTTCCTCCGGGAGAGCAGCCGGACCTTTCCCGAAAGGTTTGGAAAGCTCATGCAACACTTGATACAGTCTCCGGACTAGAAGTGTAGCTAATTACCCTGGGTTAAACGAGAAACCGAACACGCTTAGCCTGGTTCCGTACCCTAAGAGTGTACTTGTTTCCCCTGTACCCCGGACCTATAATGAAAGACACCTTCATGTGAAATAGACTCCACGTGCATTCATTTTTGCATAAGGCTCAACATTTTTATTTTTCTCTTTCTTGTCTATAACAGAAACGTGCAATTCTTAAGAAGTTCTAGTTTAACCGGTTTATGTACAATTTGAGTTGGATTGTCAGATTTTTTAGATTTAAATATCGTTTGTGGTCAACTCGCCTGAAAGCCGCCAAGCCATTCTAGGGCCGGAGTGTGCTATCGACTTAGCCTGGTCAAGCACCCTAAGTACGCCACTCTACCTACATCCCGGCAGGCCAAAGTAAGGTGGGTCCACGGACAATTGGATCTGAAAGAAAAGACAATTCATCCAATTGTACTAAAAATCGTGTTCAGCTTGAAATTCTCTTAAGAACCGTAAGCCGCGACGAAGTTATAGATAAGGAACGAATTTTACTGTTTTTCTTGGCTTAAGTGTGCAGGAAAAATAAAAATGATATTGATGGAGAAAAAACGGAGTTAACCAAGCTTCGACTCCCACTGGCGTTAACTTAAAGATGGTGAGAAGACTCTATCACTAGAATCTGTTGCCAGCAAGCCAAGCGTGGCAAAGGTCATTGCCGGAGCTACTAAGCTCCGACACCTTGAAGTATTAACTATCGACACTCAACGTGTTGGTAGAAGCTATTGCCGGAACTACTAAGCTCCGACGATGGACAGTGCCGGAGCTTCTAAGCTCCGACGATTTCAAGGGACCTTCACTATCGAAAACTTCGGACCTAAACTATACGAGTTCGAAGCAAATCTGTCTTCAACAAAAATCAACATCCTTTTGGTACAAGTCCACAATCAAATTGTGCACATCTACCAGGGGGCCAAGTGAAGACAAAGATGTTGAAGACAAGAAATGAAATTCACGAAAAATTGGGGATTTCATTTCATTTGAAGACCAGAGATTACATCTGGGGACAAAGGATTACAAAATTGAGGAAGAAGAGAAGATACAAATAAAGGCTAAGAAAGATAGTCCTAGACCCTATGGAAGAACTCAGCGACCTTCTGGGCGACCTCCGACACGCTGGCTCGGGTAGCTTCGCCTTCTCCTTCAACGGGGCCTTCAAGCACCGGGTCCAGAGGGAATCGAGGGTTCCGGCTAGTGTAACACGTCAACACATACTCTGTGACGTTTCTAGCCAGGGATTGCCCCTCGACCTCCAACTGGTCCGCGATGACGTCGCCCACCTTGGAGAGCTTGCTGCCCGCAGCGCCCAACGCTTGCAGCGCAAGGTCCGGCTCCGGCTCCGGATCATCCGGAAGCACGGGGCTGAAACCCATCGGCGCTAGCGCATCGTCGGCCTTGCTCAGGAACTCCCAAATTTGCAGGGAGTCCGTCTTCCTCAGGCCCTTCATCTCTTCCAAGGACCTCCGGGCCGCCGCCAGCTCTGAGTTCTCGCGGGAGAGGCGCTCAACTTCTTTGGCGTTTTGCTGAATCTTCGCAGCAACCTGCTTTTCAAGTCTTCCGAGCTCCTCCTCCCGGAGGTGGATCTTGTTCCGGCGGTCGACCAGGTCTTTCTCCCTAGCCTCTATTTTCTTCTCCCGGGCGACGAGGACACACTCATACTCGTAGAGTTCCTGCCCTCGCACCCAGGTCTTCTCCTCCTCCTCGAGGCAGCGCTCTTCCAATTTTTTAGCGCGCTCCTCGAGGCCCTTGTCCGCCAGAGCTGTCTTCTCGGCGAGCTCTTCTTCACGTCGCAAGACGTCGTCCCGTAGTTCCAGAAGTTTTTGCTCCTCATCCTCGAGCCGCTTTTCCCTTCCCTCAAGTGCCTCTCGGCGCTTGATGAGTGCGGTACTGATGGCTTCGAGTTGATCGAACCGAGCGTTGGCTGCATCATTGGCAGCCTTAGCTTGGTCATGGTACTCCCGGGATTGGGCGTCGAGGTTGTGAGTCATGCTCTCCCTCTCGTCCAGCATCTCACCCCAAAGCTCCAGGCGGATCTTCTCCCGCCTGATCCATTCCTTGTCCTCAGCAATCCTCGACTGCGCCAGCTTGGTCTCGAATTGGAGTCTATTACGCCACCTCCTAAGGGTTTGGCGCTCCTCTTCAAGAACCTTGCTGTCGTGGAAGAAGGCTAGTTGGACTTGGCGCAGACTGGAGCAAGCGTTGTCGATGGACATCGACAGTGAGATGGGCTCCGGACCTTCTGGGGTCTCCTCCGCTGGCTCCAGCGGGTCTTCATCTACAAAAATTGGGTCCCACTCTACGAGAGCGGAACCCCGAGCTTCCAAGGCACTAGGGCCCTCCTCCGGGATGACCTCAGTCGCCACCGAAGAAGGACCCGCCACCAAATCTTCATTCGCCCCCTCAGGCTGGGGGCCGGCGACTTCGTTCAGGCACTCTGGCTCCGCCACGGGTACCATCGACGTCGTCGCCTCCAATGGCTCCGGCCGTGACGCTCCTTCCGAGGGAGGCTCAAGCTCCCTCGCCTCTTCAACCACCGGCTCTACAGCCGGCGCCTCCACCACCACCGGCTCTGCAGCCGACGCTCCAATAACCACCGGCTCTGCGACCGGAGCTTCAGAAGTAACCGGCTCAATTGCCGGAACCACTTCAACTTCCGGCTCGCACGCCGGGGCTTCAGCTACCTCCGGCTCAACCGCCGGGGCTTCAGCACTTTCCGGCTCTAAAGCCGGGACCGCTACTTCCTCCGGCTCAACAGCCGGAGCATCTACTTCTGCAGCACAGGGGCCCGGAGCTTCAACCTCCGGAGCGGGTGCCGCTGGCGCATCTTCAAACCCGTGGTCCGGCGCTACCACGGGAACTTCTGGAGACGAGTCAAGGTCCATGACCACGACAGCCGGCGCCGGAGCTGTCGCAGCCTCCGCCTGGGGTGGCACCGGAGCTGGAGCAGAAGCCCTTGTAGCCTCAGACACTGTGGCTGAGGGCAGAGCTTCACTCCCCTTCTTGGGAACGCTGCAGATGAAGAATGAAGAAATTGAGCAAACAGTTACTATAATTAAAGTTAATTGAGATAAGCAAGAAAAATTACCTTGGGAGGCTCACGCACCAGCTTGCGCGGAACCTCTTTCCCGGACGTTCCGGGCTGGCCACGGTCGGCATAGGAGCTCTGGGAGGACTCCCAGGACTTGCCGTAGCCACGGGCGTTTCCCGGGTCGGAGCTCTCCTTGACCGGGAGGAACTCCTAGACCTGGAGGCCCTCACCGCTTCTCGAACCGGAGTCGCCTGTCCGGAGCTGGCACCTCCGGAGGGACCCATCACAGGGACAGCAGCACTCCGGGAGGATCCCACCGCCGGAACAGTAGCGCTCCGAAAA
The DNA here is from genome assembly GCA_036927565.1 of Tuctoria greenei. Classification (NCBI taxonomy): domain Eukaryota; kingdom Viridiplantae; phylum Streptophyta; class Magnoliopsida; order Poales; family Poaceae; genus Tuctoria; species Tuctoria greenei. The sequence goes on along the minus strand of JAYESD010000008.1, from coordinate 201,760,973 downwards.
GATCCCACCACGGGGACAGACGCTACAGCAGCGGAGGATCTTCCTTCCTGAGGACGGGGAACTGGCGGGGAAGTAGCAAGTCCGACGGACCTTCCGTCAGCATGTCGCAGCTTCCTCTTCCGGCTCTCCGGCTCCTCCGCCAGCTCCTTGCCTTTGCCGGTGACTTCAGCTCTTGGCTGAGAGACAGGGGCGGAGCCGCCTTCCGACAACCCGGGGATCGCTAACCGGGCGGTCGATCTTCTCTCGACGACGCCAAGGTCGTCAAGCGCGGGCATCCTCCGCCGGAGCTCCCTGCTGAACTCAACTTCCACGTTCAGGGGGAGGAAAGCCGGTGGCGGAGTCAGGTACTCTCCGTCTACATCGATGCCGTGCTGGAATTTCTTGAGGTGAAACTCCAAGGACTTCCCCACCATGTTGGACTTCAACCCGGTCTCAACCCGGTCTTCGTCCATCACGCTGTTGAGGGCCCAGGCGAGCTTCTCCCTCCTCTTCAGCGGCGCCCACCTGTTGGACAGGAAGTTGCAGAACACCGCCTGGGGAGTTAATCCTCCCTCCACACATTGGCGGATCCTGGACAGGACGGGGTCGAAGGCTGCCGCCAGCACCGGAACTTCGCTCCACACCGACGTGTCAATGCCGGGCAGACCGTCTGGCAGCTCCAACCGCTCGTGCTCCTCCACCCGGACGACTACCCAATCTTTCTTCCAGTCATCCCACTTCTCGGAAGGGAACGACCGGAGGTACTTGAACGGGCACTTCTTGCGCTTCACAAAGTAGTAGAAGCCAAGGTACTCGTCACTTCGGCCGGTGGTCTGGACGGTGAAGAAAGTGCGGAAGAGCTCGATGCAGGGAGGGATGCCCACCCACATCTCGCAGAAGTGGACAAAGATGGACACAAGGAGGAGGGAGTGAGGGCCAAGGTGGTATAGCTGCAGACCATAGAAGTCCAGCAGCATCAAAAAGAAGGAAGAAAATGGTGGGATCAGCCCCACCATGGCATACGATGAAAAGTATACCATTTCGCCGGAGTGCTCCTTTTTAAAGGGAAGCTCCCCGCCGGTGCGGATTGAACGGTTGAAGAAGTCCGACGACCACCCCATGAGGGCTCGGACCTTCTTCAGATCGCTCTCCGTCTTCAAACGACTCTCACGCAGACCCAACTCCATCGCAGCACAGCTAGGCGAGAGAAGAGAAGCAAAGCACGAGTTGGGAGTTTGAGCGCGAGAACAGATGGAAAGCGTAAAGAACTCCCGACGGTGCGCTTTCCTTCTTAAGTAAGCCCTCGCAACGCTTGGATGGAAACTGCAGGGGAGTCAAGCGTACTACTCAAGAATTCAACCCAGCCGATGACAAGAGGGCCCGGGACCACCCCGACGATCAAGTCGAGGCTCTTACCCAGGCGAACAGTTGTCATCACGAGGCGGGAAACCCAAAGGCGGCGGACTGACAAGGCGCGCGGAACCGATACGGTTTTCGTATCGGGAACCGACGACCTTCAATTGCGAGAGATCCGCACGTCAAAGATCTTATCTGCCGCCTGAGGTGCGCCACGCGTCGGGACTCAACCATAAAGCCCCGCCAAAGGCACCTCCGAAGACCCTTGAAGACCCAGTTCAAGAGTCGCAAGTGTGGACCCACCTCCGGCGGAATGACTTCATCCCGTTAGCCTTCCCCGGAGGTAAGTCCAGGGGGCCACTGTCGGTACCCTAAAAACCATACACCCCCTGAGGTTACGAAGATCTCAAGGGAAGGACATCAACTCAAATTGAAGACCCTCGGGGGCCCACTCGCCAGACGTGACGGGACCCGCTTCTCCAACATGGTTAACCTCTAGGTTGCCACGTGTACTGTCAGCCCAGATCTATTACCCATAAAGGTGAAGCTCCGGGCCAAGTACTGAAACGGCACCTCCGGAGGTAGCCCCTGACCGAGAGAAGCTCCGGACCTGACACGTGGCAAACCACCCCGGAGCTTCCCGCTTCCCACGAGCAAGCTCCGGAGCTGCCACGTGTCCATACGTCGGAGCTAGCCACTTTAAACCCCCAGGAGACGTCGTAACGGCTCCGGATCTCCAAAGGACAGCCGCGGACTTCAAGACCCGATTAATTATCATTAATTCCACATTAATGATATTTAATCGGATGATCTTAACACCCGTAACGGCACTGTCAGAGCCGTTACAGGGTTGTTAACAACAATTAATCTTGTGTATCAATGCCAATAACCGCCAGGGCCACATGTCGGGCCAGGCTGACTTGTAACGGTTTGTCTTTGTACTATAAAAGGACAAACCGCCGGTACACGAGAGAGAGGACTCTCGAACACACTCAAGCTCACAAGTAAATACAACTCACACACACACCCGTGGAGTAGGGTATTACGCTCAGGCGGCCCGAACCACGTAAACTACTGTGTCACTCGTGTCCAAATCGCACTTCACTTTCTTAGATCTCCGCGCGCCCAAACCGAACCACAACTCCTTTAAACACTTTCATAGTGTCAGGGGATCTGCCGACTCCAACAGTCGACAACGGCATTTGTCTCTCGGTATGGATTGTATGAGTATACAGTCATGTCATTTGGATTGACCAATGCTCCGGCGTATTTTATGTATCTTATGAACAAGGTTTTCATGGAGTACTTGGACAAGTTCGTAGTGGTATTCATCGATGACATACTTATCTACTCCAAGACGGAAGAAGAACATGAGGAGCACCTCAGGATGGCCCTACAGAAGCTTCGCCAACATCAACTGTATGCCAAACTTAGCAAGTGTGAGTTTTGGCTAAAGGAGGTATCATTTTTGGGACATGTCATATCTGAAGGAGGTATAGCAGTGGATCCAGGCAAAGTGGCCGATGTCCTTAAGTGGGAAACACCTGAGAGTGTACATGATATAAGAAGATTCTTAGGTATGGCTGGTTATTACCATCGATTCATCGAGGGATTTTCAAAGATCTCTCGACCACTAACCAAGTTGCTTGAGAAAGGAGTTGCTTTCAAGTGGACCCCTGAATGTGAAGTGAGCTTCGCCGAATTGAAGAAGAGGTTAACCAGTGCACCGGTATTGGTGATGCCCGATATGCAAAAGGAGTTTGTGGTCTATTGTGATGCATCTGGTCATGGTTTAGGATGTGTCTTAATGCAAGGAGGACATGTTGTGGCTTACGCTTCAAGACAGCTTCGGAAGCATGAGAGGAACTATCCAACACATGACTTAGAATTGGCAGTTGTTGTTCATGCTTTGAAGATATGGAGACACTACTTGATGGGAAAAAGGACGGAGATATATACAGATCACAAGAGCTTGAAGTATATATTTACACAGCCAGATCTTAACCTCAGGCAACGTCGTTGGTTGGAATTAATCAATGATTTTGATGTGGGAATTAACTACCATCCAGGCAAGGCTAATGTGGTCGCTGATGCTCTAAGCAGGAAGGGACAAAGCAATAACTTGTCAGTACAAGCTCTTCAACCCCAGCTATGTGAAGAGTTTGCAAGGTTAAATCTATGTCTAGTGTCTAGCACTGAAGCAGTTGCTATGGAAGTGGACTCAACCCTTGAACATGACATACGAGAAGGACAAAAGAATGATGAGAAAGTCAAAGAGATCAAGCAGTTGATGAAGAAAGGGAAAACTCCAAACTTTAGAGAGGATGAACAAGGAACTTTATGGCTTGGAAAGAGGATTTGTGTTCCGGATGTCAAGGAGATTAAAGAGTTAATACTAAGAGAAGCTCATGACTCATCATACTCCATTCATCCCGGAAGCACAAAGATGTATCAAGACCTTAAAGATCGATATTGGTGGCATGGAATGAAACGGGATGTAGCCGAATATGTGGCTATATGTGATACATGTCAATTGATTAAGGCGGAACATCAAAGACCAGCAGGGTTATTGCAACCAATCAAAGTGCCGGAATGGAAATGGGAAGAAATTAGTATGGACTTCATTGTGGGACTACCAAGAACACAGTCTGGATATGATTCTATATGGGTTATTGTGGACCGTCTAACTAAAGTGGCTCACTTTATTCCTGTGAAAGAGACCTACAACGGCCCCAAGTTGGCGGAACTGTACATCTCCAGGATTGTATGCTTACATGGAGTTCCTAAGAAGATCATCTCAGACAGAGGCACTCAATTCACCTCAAGATTCTGGCAGAAGTTGCATGAATCAATGGATACCCGTCTAAATTTCAGTTCGGCGTATCATCCTCAAACTGATGGCCAGACAGAACGCACCAACCAGATATTAGAAGATATGTTGAGAGCGTGTGCTTTAAAGAATAGCAAGAGTTGGGACAAGAATCTGCCATATGCCGAATTCTCTTACAACAACAGTTATCAAGCCAGTTTGAAGATGTCTCCTTTTGAAGCATTGTATGGGCGAAAATGTAGGACACCGTTGTTTTGGAATCAAACTGGGGAAAGTCAAGTCTTTGGGCCTGACGTATTACAAGAGGCTGAAAGACAAGTACAAGAAATTCGGAAGAATCTAAAAGCAGCTCAAACAAGACAGAAGAGTTATGCGGATACACGAAGACGCGATCTCACATTTGAAGTTGGTGACTATGTATACTTGAAGGTGTCACCTATGAGAGGATTGCGAAGATTCAAAGTAAGAGGCAAGCTGTCACCCCGATACATTGGTCCGTTCAAGATACTCGAGAGACGAGGTGAAGTGGCATATCAGCTTGAGCTTCCGCCACACTTGTCAGATGTGCATAATGTGTTTCATGTATCGCAGCTTAAGAAGTGCTTAAGAGTGCCTGAAGAGCAATTACCCATGGAAGCCGTGGATGTACAGGAAGACTTGTCTTATGTAGAGCAGCCTGTCAAAATACTTGAGACACTGGAAAAGATCACAAGAAACAAAGTCATTCGCATGTGTAAAGTACAATGGAAACATCACTCCGAGGCAGAAGCAACATGGGAAAGAGAAGAAACTCTCAAGGCGGATTTCCCTCATCTATTCTCTTAGAGCGTCCGAATCTCGAGGGCGAGATTCCTTTTAAGGGGGGTAGAGTTGTAACACCTACATTTTTTGTACAAAAATTTGCTCAAACCTTGATCATTGTAGCATGCATTTTCTTGTGAATTTTTGGTGTTTAAACGTGTAGCAAACGGTTCAAATTGAATTTGAATTCAAAATCAAAAGAATTGAATGGAAAAAGAAAAAGAAAAAGTTAAAAACCCCTTTTGGGCCGTATCCCCTCCCCCTGGCCCAATTTCCTCCCTCCCCCGCCAGCCCACTGCTCCCTCCCCTCTCTCCCTCTCTCTGCCAGGCGGGGCCCGCTTGTCGGCGCCGTCCCCCACCTCTCTTCCTCCCGCGCCCGCACAACCGCCGCGCGCAACCGACACCCCGCGCCCACGTTCCCTCCCCCGAATTCCACTCCCCCGGACGGTTTTCGTGCGCCCATCGAATCCGCACCCCCCCTCTGCGCTTAAGAGGAACCGACGCCTTCATTTTCCCCTCTCCCCGAGCTCTCCCCGGAACCCTAGACCTCCATCATCGGTGAGTCGCCGGCGCTCGCGTTCCCGTCGCCGTAGCCCCCTCCTCCCCATTCTTCCTTGCCTAACATGATCACCGCCTCACCAGGGACACGCCGGACGTGTTTGCTCGGGTGAATCACCACTGCAACGCCGGATCGCCTAACTCCGACGAGCACCGCCGCCATTTCTCGTCGCCGACCCCTCTCCGGCCGAATTCAAGCCTAGCTACTCCCCGCGGTGAGTTCCCTAGCCTCCCCTCTTTCATTCTGTGCTTTTGGCGCGTGAGTTAGGCGTAGCTTTGGCCGTTTTGGCCGTCTCCGGCGAGTTCACCGCCGCGGGCGCTTAGCGCCGCCGCGCCGGCCACCGCCGACGTCGCCGGGGGCGACGTGGCCCAATCTGGGCCATCGGTAGAGCCCCAACGGCCACGATTAAAACCCCATACCGTTTCGGCATAATAAAATCCGGGCCGTTCGCTTCGGATCCAACGGCCCACATTCAAATCCCCTTTTCCCGCCTCTGCGTTTACACCCAGGCCCCTGGAATATCACTAGCTACCCCCTGGACTTCTCCAGAATTGAAATCTAGCCCCCAGAAATCACAGACTAGCCCCTGGAACCCTAAAAATTGGTTTTAACCATTTATTTAAGCATTCTAACCCCTGTAATTATGTAGAATGTTGTATTTGGACCCTGTACAGTGTAGAAAACTATTTAATTAACCCCTGGACTTTTATTTATTTGCTGAATAGGGTTTTTAACTGTATTTAAGGTATAGAAATTAGATAAAAATGATGAATAAGTGTAGAAATGCTAAGAAAAATGTTTATAAATTATTTTATGCTGTGAATTAATTGTAGAGTTCAGATAAAGTATATTTGGTCCCTGGATTAATTATTATAAAGGTTTTAAAATACATTTTTGCTATAGAAAATTCAATAAAATTGGTTTTAGGCTATAATAAAATCCCAAAATTCTTGGAAAAATATAAAATGCATACTTTGACCATGATAAATGATAAATACCTCGTAGGGACGCATTAGTGTAGAATTTTGTGCCTATGTGTATGTGTGAATGCATTGTTTTGCGTGCCTTTACTTATTTAGCTTTATTCTATTCTTGCCATTGCTTGGAAATATATCTAGAGTCGTTCTACGACCCTAACCTCAACTTCCAAGACCAAGACTTCGTCAATTCTCAAGTCTCCAACGAAGGCAAGTGCCCTTGACCATCTTGTACCTATTTTAGGAATTTAGCTAGTTGCATGCTAATTAATTTGATGTCCTACTTCATGTTTACATGCCCTGTTCCTTACCATTCCTTGTTACCTGAAATGGGTTGGGAAGTAGATAGGTTTTATTTATGCTTAGCCATGCTTAGATGTTGGGATTGGGAATTCATACAAATGTTCTATGCTTAACTTTATGGTTACTTTAATTTGGTGATGAATATACATAATGATAGTGGATAGGAATCTGGTGGTTGGGTAGCTTTGGTATGGTGCATTTTGCACGAGACCCGGGATTGGGGTTTGTTACCACCGGATTCTAAGGACCGGTTTATGGAGGAAGCCACTAAGCTTTATAGTACCACCACGAGACTGAGATGGGGCAGCTTGGTCAATTAATTAGGTTCCTCCCAATGAACTGCTAGTGGTTGGATGGTGCGGGGAATGAGTCGGGTGATCCGCTCTTGGAACCGCAAGGCTCAAGAGGGGGCTCTGGGGCGGAGGGTTACTCCGAGAATCCTCAGTGGTGGAAACCTTAGAGGGCTAGCACTAGTCGGGAGTACCTTTGTAAAGACCATGTTGTGATCTCCTGGCCTCACACCAAAGGAAGTGTGTAATGTGGTTAGCTACCACGGGCAATCAGGGAGGTTCACTTAGTCCACCTGGCAACAGGGGATGAAATCACTGCTTGTGGGGAAAGGGTACACTCTCTGCAGAGATTTGGTAAAACTGTCATGACAGCCGTGCTCACGGACAAGAGCGGCTTGGGGCCAGTTCATAATTAGTCTATGGTTGGGAAATGATGGTTCATTATGGTTCAAGTTCTTTCAGTATCAGTGATCATGTGTTGATTATTTGTTGAATTATAATATTGATAATTGAAAGCTAAGGATAGGTTCTAAGCATAGTGCTAAGCCATAATTGGCCTTTCCTTGCTCTAGCCAATCATGTCATTCTCTTCCCGCACTTGCTGAGTACTCTATGTACTCAAGCGTTTAATTCTCCTTTAGAGTATGAGGAAGAAGAAGCTGCACCGGAGGACTTCTACGTCAACCCGGAGGACTTGGTCTAGGCTGGCGACCTCACGCGCAACGGCTGCCTGTGGAGACGAAGCCCGCTTACCTATCTTGTTTTCTGTAGTGTTGAACTGTTTAGTGTTGTAAATATTTGTGGAGTGTATTTGAAGACCTTCGGGTCGTTCTGTAAGACTATTTATGTATTCCGAACATGACAATGCAATGGTATTTCACTTTCGTCAACGCATGTACGATTCAACTGATCCTGGCGTACATGTGGTTAGCGTCTGTTCATCTTTACGATGACCGGGCGTGACAGATAAAGTGATTCGAACTTTTGGTTTTACGGAAAATGCTGTGGACAACTGCATATACATAAAATTTAAGGGCAGTAAGTTCACAATTTTGGTCCTATATGTGGATGACATACTTTTGGCTTGTAGCGATAAAGATATGTTACATGAAACCAAAAGCTTTCTGTCGTCAAACTTTGATATGAAGGATCTCGGTGAAGCCTCTTACGTTCTAGGCATTGAAATTCACCGAGATAGGTCCAAGTACACATTAGGACTATCACAAAAGGCATACTTTGAGAGAGTACTGAAGAAATTCAATATGCATAAGTGCTCTCCCACGCCTGCTCCAATAGTTAAGGGCGATAAATTTGGGACATTTCAATGTCCAAGGAACCAAATTGAATCTGGCCAGATGAAGTCGGTTCCATATGCTTCAGCTGTCGGAAGCATTATGTACGCTCAAGTTTGTACGCGCCCTGACTTAGCTTTTGTAACGGGAATGCTTGGCAGATTCCAATCAAATCCAGGAATGGACCACTGGAAGGCCGCAAAGAAAGTCTTGCGTTATATGCAAGGTACTAAAGATTTCATGCTAACATATCGAAGATCTGATAACCTGGAAGTTATTGGTTATTCAGATGCTGATTTCGCCGGCTGTGTGGATAGTAAGAAATCCACGTCAGGTTATATATTCACACTGGCTGGAGGAGCTATATCGTGGAAAAGCTCCAAGCAAACGGTGACTGCATCGTCAACGATGCAGGCCGAGTTTGTAGCATGTTATGAGGCCACTGGACAGGCTGTATGGCTAAAGAATTTCATTCCCGGGCTCAAAGTGGTAGACAGCATTAACAGACCACTTGTGCTGTACTGCGATAACGAACCTGCAGTTCTCTATGCGAGTAACAACAAGTCAAGTGCTGCTGCCAAGCACATTGACATAAAGTATCATGTTGTGAAAGATAGAATCCAGGATCATACCATTAAAGTTGAGCATATCAGTACGACCGATATGCTTGCGGATCCAATGACAAAAGGCTTACCACCCAACATCTTTCGTAAACACGTTGCCGGCATGGGATTATTGGAAGCCTTGTGATTCTGGAAAGTAGGGACCTTCAAAAGAGCCACTCCCCATAAAGAATAATGTTCTCTATTTGAGATCGGTTAATGCATCATAAGTGTCGAAGTTCTATGATTTTGTTAATTATTTGTAACGCTTCACTTTATGCATTATACTTATTGAGAATGGAGAAATAAGGTTGAACCAGACGATCAAGGGGGAGAATGTTGGGTTGATGTCGGTTCACCCTGAGAAAAGGAAAAGCAAAAGGAATAAGTGAAAAAGGAAAAAGGTAAAAGATAAAAGAAAAGGTAAAAGGGGAGTCCGTAACTGACTCCCCAGATCCACCACGATCGGAGGTGGGAGAGACCAACTGGCTCGGTCCCCTGCCGTATAGCTCTATAAAAGCTAAATGTGATTAAGTGCTAATGACGTTCGAAACACTACTAATCACAAGATCCAAAACCGATCAAAAAGAGAGCTTTCACGGTGGGAAGATCCGAGCAGCTCCAAGCCCCGCAATGGCGACCAACGGATCCTCATCATCCTGTAAGTTATGCTAATCCATCCTCTAATCATGTTTTAATGATTGTTAGTGCATAAATCATGATTAGGGTTCATGTTTAAGTTCACGATTGGATGAGCTCTGCTTAACCTGGACACGTACGTCGAGACGGCGATAGGAGTGGCGGCTTGTCTTTGCAAGTTATCCGGCTGACGGTAATAGTCAAATTTCATGTAAATTAATTAAGGTTGATGCGACGACAAATATAACTTAGCTGACTAATAACACAAGTTAATTAGTAATTTTTTTAGAAAGATCCGGTACACCAGCATGAATTAATAAGCAGGAGGAGACAAAGTGTAACTGAAGTTTACAGTGCACCCGTTTGCTTAAAGATACAACACCAACTACAGCCGGAGATGAGTAATTAGTAATTTAGTATTACTATACACATGCAAGAAACACATGGTCAACAAGTAGATAAGATAGAGATGCATGTAGCGTAAAAAACCATGTGCTGCCTGAAAGGGGAAGAAGAAGGCATGCACACAGATAGATGAAGAAGCCACGTCGGTTGAGAAGGTAGACCAGTCCAAGATGAACAACGTCTAGTCCAGCTGCTGAAAACCTGTCTTCTTCGTCAACTATTAGCCTTGTGAGCTGTCTCCCGTTGCTGCTCTCCAAGCTACATAAGTCAGTCCAAGATGAACAATATCATCCAAGTCAAAAGCTAGGTACCTGCTGCTGAAAAACTTGCCTTCTTTAACTATCTAATATAAACTGTACTTTGATTCCTAATTATACTATATTATTTCTTCCTCTATATATAGTGGACAATTCGGACTCGATAATTATATCCCGTTCTTCACTGCGACATCAAGCCACATCAGTTTCAAGAAATGGCGCTCGCAGCAAGCCGGAGGGCATCCTCCCTCCTGACCCTCGTGGTCCTTGTCTCCGTCGTCCTAGGCTTCCTCGCCGGCCATGCCGCGGCCACGGGGAAGACAGGCCAGGTGACCGTCTTCTGGGGCCGGAACAAGGCGGAGGGCTCGCTCCGGGAGGCCTGCGACACCGGCACGTACACCATCGTGGTCATCTCCTTTCTCAACGTGTTCGGCCACGGCAGGTACGGTCTCGACATCTCCGGCCACCCCGTCGGCGGCGGCCTCGGCGCCGACATCAAGCACTGCCAGTCCAACGGCCACCTCGTGTACCTCTCCGTCGGGGGATTCAGCACCGGGTCGTACTCGCTGCCCACCCCGCAGGCCGCGGTGGACTTCGCCGACCACCTGTGGTTCTCCTACCTCGCCGGCTCCCGCGAGGGCGTGCACCGCCCGTTCGGCGATGCCTACGTCGACGGCATCGACTTCTTCATCGAGAACGGCTCGCCGGACAACTACGACGTGCTCGCCAGGCGCCTCTGGAGCTACAACAAGGGCTTCCGCGCGCGGACGCCGGTGCAGCTGATGGCCACGCCGGGGTGCAAGTTCCCGGACCGGCGCGTGAACCGGGCGCTCGCTACCGGGCTCGTCGGGCGCATCAACGTCAGGGTCTATGGCGACGGCTACTGCGCCGCCTACTGGCAGCTGGAGTGGGACAAGTGGACCAAGGCGTACCCGGACTCGCAGATCTACGTCGGCCTGCCGGCGTCGGAGCAGACGGTCGGCTATGTGCACCCCAAGAACCTCTTCTACGGCGTGGTCCCGGTGGTGCAGAAGGCGGCCAACTACGGCGGCATAATGATCTGGGAACGCTTCGCCGACAAGAACACCAACTACAGCAGCTACGCCACTGAATGGGCTTAGAGAATGGAGAGCTCCATCCATCGTCCACTTATCACCCTACGTCTACGTGTATTTATACCTGTTTTATACGCATGTGTTGCTTTATCAGCTGTTAGATGTCGCTACTCTACTCTGCACTACTAGTGAGATTTTGCAAGAATAAAATGAATCACGTGTAAGAATAAACGAATAATTGTTATTGATTTATCTGCTCGTCACTTTTCTTTTTATTACTCTTCTCCCCCTGGGATACTTCTACACCCTTTCTTCGTACATTTATACTTCTATGTGTTTTTAGTTGTTATCATTAGGGCAAGAAGATATAGCTTAAAATTAAACTAAAATTATTATCCTAACAAAAACAATGCTTAAAACGGTGGGAATAACATTGAACAAACTCGAAAAGATCTGTTTAAACAGTTGGAAAACAACAACAACAAAAAATATTAGTCAGAGAACAAGCAATAACTAGCAGACCGATTGTTAATAAATACATAACGAATTACCTATTACTTATCTAAACGAACTTGTCGAGCTATTTGAGCCTACCAGGGTCATGAGTCATTTATCTTCCAATTGGAGCTCAAATATAACTTTTAATGAACTCAAGTAGACAAGTTAGGTGCAGTATAGAGGGTATCATCAAGCGGTGGTCCACGGACTTCATTATGTTTGAGCACTACCACTTGTATTCATCATTTTTTTTTAAAGAGATTACATTGTTGACTTCATGAATGTGTGGCGCATTCTACGCATAACATTACAATTAATGAGCAATATCACATTTCCAGCATGATTGTTTATATTTCAAAAAACATATAATTAGCAGTCAAAGACAGAGGAGCACGGTCAAGTCTGGTAGCATCCGTAAGATACAATAATAGTATAAATCACGGCTGCTGCACACTGGTCAACTGTTGAATGAGAAGTAGTACAGCATAAAAGATGTGCCCAGACAGAAACAGAGGCGAAATACACGGGGAAAACCACGTACTCCTCCGTTTCATCCAGATGACCAGATCCATTCTTGCTGGGGGGCGTCGTCAACATAAGCTGCGCTGCAAACTTGCTCCACGTTCTTCTCTCCAAGCAAAAGCACGACGAGTAAAATCTTCGGCTCGATTTTCCACGCGGAGAATAATCAAAAGCTATGTAGCTGGCTGAGCTGCAAACTTGCTCCGGTGGTCAACTATCTATGGCGGCTACCGACACGTTCGTTCCCTCTCTTGATCTTGATCTCGATCTCGATCTCGATCCAGATGCATATGTATTCCTCTCTCTACGATTATCTATATATAGCGGAGCCGAGTGCAGCGGTTCTTATCACACGCATCGATCAAGACTTCAATAAGAGAGCTAGAGTGATCAAGAACTAGCTAATCATATATGGAACCATCATCAGCCATGGCGAGGGCAGCAGCCTCGTCCTTCCTGGTCCTGGTCCTCGCGGCCGCCGCCGTCCTTGTTAGCCCGGCAGCGGCAACAGGGAACAAGACCGGCCAGGTGACCGTGTTCTGGGGCCGGAACAAGGACGAGGGCTCCCTCCGCGAGGCCTGCGACTCCGGCCTGTACACCATGGTCATCATGTCGTTCCTCAACGTGTACGGCCACGGCAAGTACAACCTGGACCTGTCCGGCCACCCGCTCGCCGGCGTCGGCGACGACGTCAAGCACTGCCAGTCCATCGGCGTGCCCGTGTCGCTCTCCGTCGGCGGCTTCGGCACGGGGTACTCGCTGCCGTCCAGGCAGGCAGCGCTGGACCTGTTCGACCACCTCTGGAACTGCTACCTCGGCGGGTCCATGCCGGGCGCGCACCGCCCCTTCGGCGACGCGTGGCTGGACGGCGTGGACCTGTTCCTCGAGCACGGCACGACAGCGGACCGGTACGACGTGCTGGCGCTGGAGCTGGCCAAGCGGAACATCCGGGGAGCCCCCGGCGGGAAGCCGCTGCACCTGACGGCCACGCCGAGGTGCACGTTCCCGCCGAGCGGGTACCTGAAGCGTGCTGTCGATACGGGCATCTTCGAGCGCGTTCACGTCAGGATCTACGACGACGGCGACTGCGAGGCGTACTGGCAGACGGCGTGGGATAAGTGGACGGCGGCGTACCCGGCGACGAGGTTCTACGTGGGTCTGACGGCGTCGGAGATGACGCACGGGTGGGTGCACCCCAAGAACGTGTACTACGACACCGCGCCCTTCTCGCAGAAGGCGGACAACTACGGCGGGTTCATGATCTGGGACCGCTACTACGACAAGCAGACCAACTACTCCAGCATTGTCAAGTACTACGCCTGATGACCACCAACAAATTAATCAGCTGGGTGATGACGTACGTTTCCTCCAATAGTGATTATCGTCTTACACTACACTACACTGTAACTACGTATCCAGAAAAGTGAGGAATAAAAACAGGTTTCTCCTAGAGAAAGCCTTCCTGAAATTAAAACCGTGTTTGACATAGCTTCACTCTACATGCCGCGGGAGAGAATGTCGATGCTGGAAGCTGGAGGCGAACGGCGCAGGACGACGACGGCCTAGGGTTGGCGCTGACTGGCAGAGTGCTGACGCAGGGCAAAACTGCGGCGCGAGGCGGCGGCCGACGGAAGTGCCGACCGGCGGCGGAACGGAGTTGTTGAGCGGCGGCCAAACGTAGGATCCCGGTTGGGCGCCGAGAGGTCAGGGTGGCGGTGGATTTCTTCACGTTCAGGTGATGGCAGTCTAGGTTCCGCTCGGAAGTCCTCGCTGGGGAGCGCATCCGACGCGGCGCGGCTCCGATGCGTGTCGGGATCCTCCACATGCGCCGCCAATGCTCGTGGATGGAAGTGGTCGGAGGCGGAGCACCGTTAATCGCCGGGGGCGACGCTCGACTGCACGAGCCTCACGAGCTCTAGAAGAAGACACGACGGGAAAAGAAAAAAGAAAATACCGGTTCGGTGTGTAACTAGTGGCAATTGCCGGTAATTACCACCGAACTCCATGTCCACTTCCGTAACAACCTGTTTTGAAGTAGAGAAAGAGGTACTCCAGAAAACTGTACTAGAACTTTGAAAAATCCTTAGTTGGACCTCCTCACAGAGTTTAAGAGTTGGAATGCTTGGCAATATTTTTTCGGCTCTTTCATGGAGTTTGGCCTGGAGCCATGCCAAACATGCTCTAAATGAACAAGTTAGAAGATTGATATCTGAGATCAATGATAGTTGCAAAGGGAGGCTGAAAGGCACTGTAGTTTTGAAGAAGGCATTCCGACTACTCCTAGTTGATTACTATGTCATTGTCTAATTCAAAAATAAATTAAAAAATAATAAGTAATTTGGAATGGAGCGAGTAGCTGACTGGATACTGATCTAACGACTCGGCGAGCTAACTGAGCAAGGCAGACCAAGTTAGGGTTTTAAAGCTATCATAAAAAACTGAAACAGTGTCACTGTCTAGGTAAACATGGAGTTCACTACCTGATATAGAAGCACCAGCACTTGCTGCTTGCAGCAAAGCACTAGCTGATGATCGACTGGATAAACAAAGAGGAACAGGAGGAGGGGTGAAGAAAGAAGTACCACGGAAATTATCCATTGCAAATGTAGATACATCAAAATCTGTTTGTGATGAAAAATATCATCTCAAGCACTAGATTTCTTACCAGAACTGGATGGAGGTGGACGCCTTTTGTAACTTTAATGCACCAAATTTGTCAGCGTAAAATTTAAAAACATAGTATAGTGATGTTTTAACTTCAGTGAAGTAAGCAGATTAATCATTATCAGTTGAATGATATAACAACCTAAGTACATTTTGAAATCCTTTAATTTTTTTGCTTTAGGATCCAATATGAATGCAACAGAATAAAGCATAGGAATGTTTCTCCAATACTTAAGACAGTAATTTTGTATACTAATGACAACTTCTCTAATTAATCTATCATTTTCAATCTGTTTGAAATGTTTAGCAGTCAAGATCAGAAGAGTAATCCCAATGTCTAATAGAACCATGAGTTAAATTGAATCAAAGACTTAAGAACTACGTATCTTAACTCTCCTTTAATTAAAGTTACACCGGTTGACTAGGTAAGGCTTTACCATCACAATAAAGGCTTACCTAGTCAACCTGGGCCCCGACAAGTTCTTCAAAGGCTTGCTTTCGTCTGACCTGGATACAGTTGAGGATGAGTATCTTGTCCTGACTGGTGTGGAGCTTGGATTCAGGGACAAGGAGGACAATTATTATCTACAAGAGCTTAAGTTGTTCCACCACAGGTCCTTTTGTTGTGCTTGTGCCAATAGTACTGCCATACATTGTGTGCTATAATAAAAGATCAGTATCGTTGGCTCTAGTATGTTTTTTTTTCAAAAATATCTGGCTGACGGCCATGTTCCATTAAGTAGGTAAGAGTTTATATGTACAAGAGGTGCAGAGCATGAAATGAGAAGAAAAATACATCCGCGAAAAGATTACAAGCGCCAATAACAGATTGAGAAAATCTTTGTAGTGGGGTTGCAGACAACTAGAACCTAGCCAGTCGATGGATTTGGAAGGACAGAGGAAAGATGTTTGGCACCGGCCAAGCACCACAACTTGACTTCATCCCTAATCGCTGACATTAGCTGAGGCAGAGAGCGCTCATTGTTCCAGAAAATTCTATTGTTTCTTTCTGACCATAAAATCCAGCAAACCAGGATGATTAGAGAGTGTAGCCCCTTGGATCGATCTCCTTGGAAACATTCCAGCAGTTTGATGACCCAATCTGTGGTGGAAGAACAAGGGCGCCAGAGAGCAGGATGCAGCAGAGGAGCCTGAAGCCAGCTGCTGATTTCTGACCAAACCTGTGTGGCTAAACTGCACTCAACGAAGACATGAGAGGAGGTCTCTAGATTCATGTAGCAGTTTGGACAGAAGTAGTTGTTTGGCCAACTTCTTCTTTGAAGCCGATCAACTGTCCATATTTTCCTTTGTAATAGCAACCACTGAAAAAGCTTACATTTCTGCAATGCCCAAGCCTGCCAGATGAGTGATGGATAAGGGGAAGTGTGACTTCCTTGGAATTGGAGTTGATAAGCCGAGCGAGACGTGTACTGTCCCAACGCTGTGAAAGTCCAAGTAATTTGATCTATAGTTGTCGGCGACAGTTGGATGTTCATGCTGTCCAGCAAAGTCCAAAGCTGGACGTACTGCCATATCAGTACCAGGGACAAAATGGGCATGAGGTCCTGAATCCAACAGTTAGCAGCAAGTGCCTCCGCGACACACTTTTTTTTTTTCTTCTTGCTGTGGTGGAACAACTCTGGAAAGAGGAGTGCTGGAGTCATGCCATTAACCCAACTAGAGAGCCATAAGGATGCTCTGGTTCCATTGCCGACGGTCACTTTAGTGGCGGTTGCAAAAAGTTGAATATCAGTTTGATCTACAGGAAAGTCAGTGCCGAGCCAGGGACGGGGAGGTTGTGCCCAGGGGAGCCACAACCATCTCAGGCGGAGGGCTCTGCTGAATCTTCCAATTTCGGTGATGCCCAGACCGCCACGGTCTTTAGGACGACAAACCAATGGCCAGCTGACCTTGCATTTGCCTCCAGTCAGTTGTTGTGCCCCTGCCCATAAGAATCTTCTTCTGGCCTTGTCAAAGCAGCGGACAAACTTTTGTGGTGGCTTGATGGATGTGAGCAGGTAGATGGGAAGAGAATCGAGCACCGAGTGGACGAGTTCTTTTCTGCCCCCGAAGCTTAGCAGGCTAGTTTGCCAACCCGAGAGTTTGTTCTGTACTTTGTCTAGAGTTCCTTGAAGGTGTTGCAGGTGCAGTCGACCCAAGCAGATTGGTAGTCCGAGGTAGTGAAGAGGAAAAGATTCTCGTTGTCCATTAAAATCCCCTAATAAATTCTCGAGATCGATTTCTTCGCGCTGAATAGGAGTCATACTGTACTCTTGCTCACATTTACTTGTAATCCGGTGGCTTCCCGAAGAGCTGCAGTATAAGCAACATGTTCTCATTGTCTGACCGAATTGGATTGAGGAACAAGACAACGTCGTCCGCGTACAATGCAATTCTTGCACTCGTTGAGCCGTCGTGAAGTGTGGAAATGAATCCAGCAGCTGTCGCCATCTCAAAAATTCTCTGTAAAGGGTCAATGGCCAAGTTGAAAAGTTGCAGCGATAGCGGATCACCTTGGCGCATGCCACGTGCATGGCTGATTGGGGTACCCGGAATACCATTGAGTTTGACTGTAGATGAGGAAGTCCTGAAGAGAATTGACAACCAATTGCGCCATCGGCTGGGGAAGCCGAGTTGTGCTAGAAGCTCAATGATATATTCCCAGCTCACACTGTCGAAAGCCCTCGAAATGTCGAGTTTAAAAAATAATGTTGGAGTCCGGTTCCTATGAAAAGTCCTCGCCATGTTCCGAACTAGCAAAAAGTTATCATGTATACTTCTATTTTTTTTATGAAGGCACTCTGCTGAACTGAAACCAAATTTTCCATTTCCTTGGAGAGACGACGGTGCTTAACATACTAGGTTCCTGCGGCCTCATCTTGGGGATAATGACGTTGTTAAGCACGCGCCGGCGCGCGGGTGCCAACGATGGTAGAGCCATAGTATGTTGGCCAACGATACTGGTAGCGCCAACGATGCTGGTAGAGGCAGCTGGTGCCGGCGCGCGCGTGTGAGCTACTCTCGTTCCTGCTCCTTCGTCCCTGCTCCCAGGACGTCCCTGTACGTACGCGCCACACGCCTGCTGCACCGCACGCCGATTGTGATTGCCAGTGCGATGCGCTGTTGCGCCCTGGACGCGCTTGCATGCGGCGTTTTTCCTGCACGGCGACCCGGGCGTCCACGCCTCCATCAGCGAAAGCGAAAGCATCGCCCACGTAGCCCGCGAGATCGATTGAGGACAAACAAGGCACCTCGCCCCGCCAGCTGCACCCGCGGGTCGCTCGCCGACGACGACGTGCGTCCGTGAACAATGAGATGACGGCCATCGGCATCATGAAACGTGTATGGCCGGTTTTAAGACTTGAATGAATTCCATCAGCAAATACTAGGGTAGTGGGCTTTGTTAGTTTCCCTTAATTCGTTCTGAAACTTTGATAGCTGAAATATAATTCAAACTTGATTTTGACATGTAAGGATGTGTGAAATCTGATTTTTGCTCGTCTAATTTTATCTATAAAGTTAGGCATATTTGCTTCTTTCCGTGAGAGACGGCTCCATCTCCTGTTCTTTTTTTTTAAAAAAAGTTTTTACTTGTGCATCCTATCATTTTTAGAATGCTTTAATTATTTGAAATACTGTGCGTATCACTTTTGATATTCAACAACAGATACTATCGCACATATGTTTTCGGAATCTTGATTTCATTAGTAAAAAAACATATATATTTGTATGTCTACTTTCTTATAAACTATTTATAAAAAAACTTTTACAATATTTTTTTTAAAATTTTTTAAAGATTACTTTTTTGACTGTGTTCACTGTTGCGCGAGTCATTGGTGGGGTGTAGCGGCGATTCATGGCCGTAGATGGAATCCATAGAGCTGCCTGGTACGTACTTGCACCGTGGAGCGGGCCAAACCGTTGCGTCCCCATCGACGTGGACGACCATGCCGCCGTGTATGGAGTTCCGGAAGAGACGGGAGTGGCAGAAGACTCCAAAACAACGCAGCGGCCACGCGGAGTCATCACCATCAAAACAGCCATGTATGTCCATTAAGTGAAGCTTCACCGGTTCTGAAATGCTATTCAGAAACAAAATTGATATTCCCTCTCTTATTTTCTCCTTATCGTTAGTAATTACGTACTGTGAAATTTATAAAAATGATTGGCAACAGCGAAATTTAAAACGGAAATGCTTTCTATCAATCCCGTGACATTTACCCAAATTTCGGTCATCACCGAGAGCTGTCGATTTTCTTCAAGATTGTGCCAACCAAACTTCTCCCTCCATTAAACCTAGCCCCAGACACCGATGGCCTGACCCGGCGGCGGCGGCACAGGCGGCCTCGGAGGCTGCGCGTGAGCTGCGGCACGACGGCGGCAGCGCGCTGGGGCGTCGGTGCAGCGGCGAGTGAATCCGGCAGCAGCAGACGCGTCCAGGATGAAAGGTAAGTTTTGTTTTTTATTAATTGTAATCCGTAATTGTAAAATAAAAAATAATTTTGTAATTGATTAATCTATAAAATTAAGAATTAATAGTTAATAATAATAATTAGCTGTTAATTATCTGATGTCTGAAATCTTCACAAATTTCAAACACCTGAAATCTAGACAAAACCAATTTATAAACAAGACTGGAGTCATGAAGTGGAACCTAGCTGCTTGTCGATGTAATATATCGTTATAGCAGTACTGTACCTGGACATACATGCACAAGTATATGCAAGTACGAAGTACATGCAGAAGCGCCACTACACACGGTCGGTTACAAAATCCTAGCTAGGACGAAGAAACTAGCAAGCGAGCCTAGGACGCCCTACATATATACTCATACATTGACGAACGGCGCGCCGGTGATGTACTCGGTGACGGCGAGTGCGACGAGGCCGAGCATGGCGAAGCGGCCGTTCCAGAGCTCGGCGTCGGCGCTCATGAAGCCGCCGCTCCTGCCCTCGGCGCTCTCCCCCTGGAGCACCGGCACCAGCGACGCCACGGACAGCACGGCCGCGGTGCCCGCGAACCAGGCCAGCCCGGACCCGCTGCCGGCCTGCGAGAGGAGCCCGCCGCCCGTGGACGCCTCCACGGCGAGCGCGGACACGAAGCCGACCATGGCGAGCCGGCCGTTGATGCGCTCGGGGGCCGGGCCGCTGAACGCCAGCGCGTCCCACAGGCCGGGCTTCGCCTTCGCCTTTGGCTTCGGAGACGGAGACGGAGACGGCGGGGAGGGTGAGGATGATGTGGTCGTACTCGGCTCAACGTCCGGCTGCAGAGGCGTTATCACTTGTCAGTACAAAGATCGTAATTTTACTTATTAACCGAGAGTAAAGTAACTGATAACACCAGGGACGCTTGCTCACCTCGGTCTGGGCCCTAACGACGACCAGGGCACGACGGCGCGGCACCGGGGCCGCCAACCGGCCGGCACGGACACCGCCGGCGGCAAGGGCGAGGGAGCTCATGGAGGCCATCACCGTGGTCGCCATTAATTACTACTACCTTAAAAGCAGTAAAGCACGACCGGGCTGCTAGCTGGCGAGTGGTGACTTGTGTGCTGCTAGTCTGCTACCTTGTTCGTTGCGATGGTTGAGTGAGGAGGGCGGCCGGATATATAGAAAGCCAGCGCCAGCGGATGAGCGCCCGTCCGTGACCGCGCTCCGCGGCGGTAGTGTGGCCGGGAGAGGGGCCACGTCGCCGGGCGGTACATGCGCGCGACGTGGACGGCAACCGGTTCACACAGCCAGGCCCAGGCTACGACGAAACGGAGGGTGGTCGACGTGGATGTCCACGGCACCGTCGACCGGAAAGTTGGCCGGAAAAGTGCCACGAGATTCCAGAACCACTCTTGGCTGCTTCTGCTTGTGGTCAGTCCTCCACTCTTGGTTGCTCGGGGTGCCAGGTGCGTCTACGTATGTGCAATGCCAGCGGCCATCCAAGGATGCATCATCTCTCTCGCCTCGTCACCGGGAGGTATGCCAAAGTTGGACGCATCAAATTTGATGCCTGCCGTGCCGTAAAATAAACAGCATGAATAACATCGAGCTGTAAAAGAGAGAGAGAGAGCTGCTGGTAAACGTGTTCGACGTACGTGAAGTGGAGGACGACGCCAGGTTCACGGCGAGATGGGTGATTGCGCTAGCCGTACGTCGTCGACGTGGGCGGCCAGGCCGCCGTGAACGGAGAGGGGTGGGAAATCCCCTGCAGTAACTGCAGTGCAGTTACTGCAGAGGATTTGAGTCCACGGAGAGGTGCCCCGCTCCATCGTCAGAAAAGGATAATTAAGTGGGGGACAAGTACTACTGAAGCAGCGAGGCTGTTGACCTGTACATTAATTTCCACTGTACGAATACCACATCGTCGTATCCATTAAAAAAAGGTCTTTCTACATTTTAGCCTCAGATTTAACAAGATTTCTTGCCACAGATAATTAATAACTAATTACTACAGCGAACAACTAATCATTAATCTTAATAATTAACAAAAAACAACAAATTTCTTATAAAGTCTATACAATCACAAAATCATTTCAATTGGCTATTTTACGACTAATATAATTCATTATATTTTGGTCGGGCCGGGAGGATGGGAAAGAAGATAAGTGCTGAACGTACAAATCTTGAAGCGGGTCACCTATTTTTTTTTCAGGCACCTATCCTTTTTTTTTTCAGGCACGTATAAGATAGTGTTTCTCATTAACTTTTTTTTGATGTTTTTACTCGTTCGATGGGCGAATGAACAGGGCAGCATGTACCAGACTTCCGGAACGAATGTGGCCGGGAACGGATGATTGCATGCGCCGCCGGCAACTTTCTCGTTTGTTCTAGTAGAGCCGAATTTGCATACAACTTCTGGAACGAACTATGGATTCGTCTTCACTCGATGTCCGTGAGAGTCATGCAAGCATTGCACTATGAGGAAGAATCTGTGGCCACCAGCTTCAAAAATTCATCGTGAATAATTAACAGAGCCTGAAATCCATGGGGTGCATTCACGTGTTGCTTCGTTGGGATAGGTTCCATCAAATTATAGATTTTTTTAAAAAAAATAATGATTTCTCTCGTGTATGATCTTAATGTCATAGGAACATTAGCATCCGCACTTTCCGTTGTAAAACTGATTAGGCTGAGGATAAATGCTAGGAAGTTTTAATCGGTTGAACTTGTACATGATCTAACACTAATTAATCAAAATTACACATAGGCAAACAAACTAACATGTATCTTATAGACACGGCAGAGAGATTATAATTAAAGGGAGCAGTGAGATATGTAGGTTACTTTCAACGGGGCCACTTGACGCCATTGAGCTCAAGTGGTGGTCGCACTACAGGAATCCCGACGATTTGCGACGGCCGAAGCCGTCGCAAATAAGCCAGATGCCGTTGCAAATAAGCTATTTGCGACGGCTTTCTTTATTTGCGACGGCTTTCGGCCGTCGCAAATATGTCGTCGCAAATAAGCTTATTTGCGACGGCCACCGTCGCAAATAAACTTATTTGCGACGGCTAGGAGAGGCCGTCGCAAGTTGTTGCTGCGGGCTGGTGGGCCCCGCGACCTTATTTGCGACGGCCCAGCCGTCGCAATTAAAGCTTATTTGCGACGGCATAGCCGTCGCAATTAAGTTCCACTATTTGCGACGGCCAGGCCGTCGCAAATAAGTTCAGAGGGCAGGGCCCACGTGTCCTCCTCCGGGACCCACGACTCTATTTGCGACGGCCAGGCCGTCGCAATTAATTCTTATTTGCGACGGCCAGGCCGTCGCAAATAACTGTGGTTTAATTGCGACGGCTTGTACCCTTATTTGCGACGGTACTGTATAAAAAGCCATCGCAAATAAGGTTTTTTATTTTTTTTTTTTAAAACAGAAAACACTACCCGGCTCGATGGCCAGAATCACAACAAACACAATATAGACAATATACACAGTATATACACAGCATACACAAACATCATCACAATCACAAACTAAAATTCGATACATCTCACATCGTCATCAACAAAGTAAATAAAAGGGCTCACTCGCCCATCTAACCTCCGAAGCCACCTCCAAAGTCGAAGTCGTCGTCGTCGCGCCTCAATCCAGGCGGCGGTAGCGAAGGCGACGGCGTTTGTGCAGCCGTCGCGGATCCCTGCAATTAATAAAACTTAGAGTTAGAATATAAATGCATCAACATCTCTCTCCCTCCCTCTCCCTCTATCTTCATCTAGATCACCCTCTCTTCCTCTCTCTTTTCATTTCTCTCTTTGTCTCTCACTCTATCTTTCTTGCTCACTCTATCTCTCTATTGCTATCCTTTTCCTTCTATCTTTCTCCCTCTATCTCCATCTACATCTCCCTCCCTCTATCTTCCCCTCTCTCTATATCTCCATCTACATCTTACTCTCTCTTCATTCCCATTCTACTCTATCTATCTTTCACTCTTTCTTTTGTCTCCCTTTCTTCTATCTCTTTCTTTCTTCTATCTCAATCATTTTCTTCTATCTAACTATCTGTCTCTTTCATCTATCTCAATCTTATTATGCTGGAGAAGAAGGATTACATAGAGACTTACCTGACCCGCTGAAGAAGGATCGCCTGGGAGGACCGGTGGTAGTACCGGTAGCTGGATTCCCAGACCCTGCGCCCGAGCGATGGCCTGTCATTGCAAACATTAAATGCTACCTATTAGTAAGTCATTTAAGATGAATTAATGAGAATTTTAATTTTTAGATTGTTACCTCCATTGCTTCCCGCATCTGCGCCAACGCTGCTGCCTGGGTTTGGATCGTGGCCTCCATCGCCCTCCTTTCCTCCTCATGTCGCCTTTCATTTTCTTCTACAGTTTCTCGGAGGGACTGCATCTCAATGTCCCTCTGCGAGCGGCGACCTCCCGTACCCGAAGCCTGCGTGGAGCTGCCTCTCGCAGGTCTACCCGCCCTCGAGTCGACAACTCCGTCGAATATGGCGAGCCTATAAAAAAGAGAGTCAGTAATATGAAATTAAAATATCTTGAATACTTTGAATTGAAAACGATAAAATGACTTGCAAACTCACCTTCCGTGTGCTTTTCCACCACCGGTTGCATACGCGGCTTGAGGATCGATCGGTTGATGTTCCCAATCGAAATCCTCGTCGTGTATCTTCCTAGCCTCCTCCCCGCACTTAGCCTGCAAAACAATAAAATCGTGTAAGTTCAACAATCTATATAGTTATATGTAATATGAATGGTTTCTAAACTTACCAACCGCTCGGCTGCAGCCTGACTGCACCCCATCGACTGAGAAGGGTCCCTGTGACCTCTCTTCCAAACCTCAGCAGAGGTGGGCGGCACCCCCGTCTCGCGCTCCTGTCAATACGTGTTAGTACGAACAATATATTATTAATATATAAACATAAGTTACACACACTTACCATGCGTTTAGCTAAACGCAAGTGGTTATCTTGCCCGTGTCTGCTCTTCCCCTCCACCCCTCTGCAGTCTCGAGCCTTCCCGGACTTAGCTTTAAACTCGTCGCTGTCCAGTAGCGACAAAGGGCCCGAAATGCATCGTTCCGACCCTGCAACCAGCTCACGTGGCCCTGCACATAGTTGAAAGTCGTTAAAAGTACCATCAAGGACATTATCAGAAAAAAATACTTACTACACTCCACGTACCTGCGCGTACTCCTCCTCCGTCAGGTGCCTCTCGCTCTCTTGCCGGAAGTGTAACACGTGCTGCTGGTTCGCCTTCAAGTGCTCATTAATAATTTGAACACGGGCGTTCGACAAAGCTTGTCGAAGCGCCTTGGCAGCGTTGAAGTGAAACACTCGCCTCGCATCCTCAAACATGCGATGGTCGTCCGGGTCCTCTAAAGTATATCTTGCCTGCGATAAAGAATATATTGAAGAGATGTGCACTAAAAGAGTTTAATAGTTGTAACTTAGAAACTTTTTTACATACTTACCATAAAATCGGCCCATACGGCCTCCTGAAGGTTGCCGTGCTCCTGGTGATGGACGCGTGCGTAGTCCTCACACGAAAGAGCAGGCACTCCGTCGATGACCCCGGGATAGTGCAAACGCACTATGGACCCGAGGACACCGTTCAGCGGTCTCTGGTGTTTCTCACCGGTGAAAGACAAGTCGTCCCAACTCCTATAAGATATTTATTCATTCATTCATTACTTAAGTAATCAAAAGAAACTAAAATTGAAAACTATAATTTTTATTACCTATCACTGACTGGACGAATCACGATCCTCTGTGAAGGGACCGCGGGAGGACTGACAAAGTGAGTCCTCCTCGTCCTCCGCGTCTGCTGGGGCGCCACGTCAGGTGACCCAGACGGCTCCTCACCAGCCGAGTCAAAGGCCTCAGGAACAAAGTCATCGCCAGCCGGGAGCTGGCTGGCCGAGGGCTGACTCACCGAGGGCTGCCTCGCCAAGTGCTGGCTGGCCGAGGGCTGCCTCGCCGAAGGTTGGCTCACCGAAGGCGCCGCAGCCTCTGAGTCAGCCGGTGAGGACTACAACATTCAAATGATTCATAAGTAAGTTTAATGTGAATTTGAATTTAAAGAATTTGTCAAAAACGAGTGACATTTACCTGTGACGAAGCTCTAGAGCTGGTCTGAACGTGCCCCAGCAGCTGAGAGCGTCTGCTGCCAGTCGACGAGGCACCAACGAAAGCGTCCTCAGGTCTATAGGGGTAGAACCCCCTCGTCGGCGGCACCTTCTTACCCTTCTTTGACGCCATCCTATTGTAATTAGATAATTAGTAAATATGCAAATAAAATATATAAAATTCATGTTACTATCTTCAAGAAAACATTACTTGTAGTCACTTTCAAAATTCATCAACATCATTGTCATGTGCCTGTGCCCTACTCCTTAAACCAGCCCAACAATCTTCCATCGTGGCCTGTTCTAATTTTCGTTTTCGCGTATCATCTGCCTCTACATCTTCAACGTCTTCAACATCTCCAACTAATTGATCGAGTCCTGCACCAAGCTCGACGATAAAAGTGTCTGGCAACTCTTCTTCTTGGTACACTTCTTCAACGTCTTCGCTATCATGGTAACCATCATCCCCAGGAGTATATAGCCGCTCACGAGGATTCACCTTATATACCACCCACCAAGCACTGAGCTTCGTGCATGGATAAGGTAGATAATACACTTGTTCAACTTGATGCGCAAGAACAAATGTATCGTAACCCCGTAGTCGGTCCTTATGTTTCACTTCCACCATTCCAAATTGGTTTTCTCGAGTTCCATGAGTACGATCAAACCAGTCACAGTCAAAGAAGACAACTCGAAGGGTCTTATTTCCGGTAAAAGTAAATTCAAGGATTTTGTTAATGATACCATAATAATCGGTTAAATTCCCTTGAGTGTCCATTGCTCTCGTCACAACACCGGAATTTGATGTTGCCGCAAGAGGACGATGAGCTTCAAAATGAGTTGTATGGAATCGGAAGCCATTTACGTCATATCGACCATAGCTTCTAACATTCACCAATCCATAAGATAGCTGCCGCAAATCTTCATGGACACTGTAAGTCCGACACTGTTATAAAAGACGAGAGAATATTACATAATACTTCTTTAATAATAGTAATTTATAATACATAGAAGACGAGAGAATATTACATATTCTCGAAACCAAGATAGAAAACTCTGTCCCCCATTTATTCCTTCCTTTCGCATCGCTTCTACTTGTTTGGCCGTAGGTTGATGCCTATGTGGCCAATATTGTCTGTGGAACTCGCTGAACATGAAAAAACATCTTTTAGAGTACATGTGTAGCAAAATATGTAGATTAGCATAAACATAGGAGAAACACTTACTCGAAGTATTCCTGCATGCCTTCTATATTTGCGTACATGTAGAGTAAAGCAACAGTCCTTTCCTGTTCGGATAGCACGTAGGTCGTGTAGCTACCAACGGTGGTGCCTCTCGTTTGAAAAATGGAAAGGTCGCTTAGAGGGGGTGTTTCGTCCACATTATACCGCATCGCCGAAGTATTGATATTGTTTTCTTCCGCAAAGTAGACACTTGAAAAGTATCCAACTTCTTTAAGAGCATATGCTTCAGCGATGCACCCTTCCACCCTTGCCCTGTTGCCAACCATTGGTTTTAGATATCGTAGCGCTCTTTCAATGTGATACATCCACCTATATTGCACAGGACCGCCAACTTTAGCTTCGAATGGAAGATGGATAAGCAGATGTTGCATTGGATTGAAGAAACCCGGTGGAAAATTTTTTTCCATCTCACATAAAAGTATGGGTATCTCCTTCTCTAACTTATCCATCATCCCGATCTTGATTTCTTTAGCACAAAGCTGTCTATAGAAATAGCTGAGCTCGGCTAAAACCTTCCACACCGCATCATCTAGATAGCCTCGGAACATAACAGGTAGGAGTCTTTCCATTATAATGTGATAATCATGACTCTTCAATCCAGTGAGGTTTCCTGTGTTAACATTTATGGCTCGTTTCAGGCTAGCTGCGTAACCATCTGGGAATTTCAAAGTTTTCATCCATTTCATAACTTCTTTCTTTTCTTTCGATCGAAGACAGAAAGAAGCACGTGGCTTTCCACCACTTTCAGAGATTTCAAGAGTTGGACGGTGACAAATGTCTGCCAAATCTAGTCTAGCTTTATAATTGTCTTTCGTTTTGCCAGGCATATCCATGCAAGTGCTTATGATACTTTCGCTCATATTACGCTCCTGATGCATGACATCAATGTTGTGCATTAGAATCAACGACTTCACATATGGTAGCTCCCAAAGTCCACATATGTGAGTCCAATTGTGTTCCTCTCCATAACCTACAAAATATCCAGGACGACCTTCATCAGGCACCAGTTTGTCCAACATATCAGAAATTTCTGACCCGTTGAGACGCTTCGGTGGCCCTTTAGTGACAACAGTGTTCTTTCGAAAGACATGCCTCTGCTGCCTAAATATATGATTCGAGGGCAGCCAACGTCTGTGACAATCAAAGTAAGATATTTTGCCTCCATGAGTTAGTCGAAAGCAATCCGTGTCTGAAGCACATATCGGACACGTCAGACGACCGTGAGTGCTCCATCCGGAAAACATGACGTATGCCGGCAAATCATGGACGGACCACAAATAAGCAGCTCGAAGGTTGAATTTCTGCTTCTTGTAACTGTCGTACGCTTCGACTCCTGTCCACAAGACTTTCAATTCTTCGATCAGCGGTTTTAACATCACGTTGAGACGTGACCCGGGATGATCAGGTCCAGGTACAATGAGGCTGAGAAACATGAACTCGTTCCTCGTACAAAAAGCAGGTGGCAGGTTGTACGGAATGACAAAGACAGGCCAACATGAGTATGGCGCGGCATTCGCACTGAACGATGATAATCCGTCTGTCGCTAATCCGATGCGAACATTCCTCGCATCACGAGAAAAGTCTGGATCGAAACGGTCTAGCGCCTTCCATGCATCACCGTCGGACGGATGCGTCAAGAATTCTTTGTTCTCACGTTTACCTTCTTTGTGCCATCTCATGTGTCTTGCGGTTCTTTTTGAAAGAAACATCCACTTCAACCGAGGTGTCACAGGCAAGTAACGAAGCTGCTTATGTGCGACCTCTGTCATCACATTATCGCCATTGTCATTAACAACTTCGACATACCTCGATTTACCACATTTCAAGCACATCTTCTCATTGGCGTGCTCTTTCCAGAATAGCATGCAGTTGTCTGGGCACACATCAATTTTCTCATACTTCATACCGAGACCAGATATCTTGATCTTTGATTGATACATATCTGGTGGCGCTTTGTGAGGTTGTGGAAGGATATCGCAGATCAATTTCATGAGATCATTGTAGCAGTTGATGGAAAAAAAAGTACTTGGACTTAATTGCCATAAATCTGGTCAAGAAAGCAAGTACAGTCACAACCGTGTGTTCATGCAACGGCTCTTGTGATTTCTTCAGCTCCTCGAAGAACTTCTCTGCCTCATTTGTAAGAGGATCCTCCACTTCAAGAGCTTCTAACATCTCATCCATCCTATCAACCTCTGTTATATCATCATCCTCATCCACTTCGGCTATGACTCGAGAATTAGTCTCGCCGTGGAAGGTCCACACTTCATATTGTGGAGTGAAACCGTTTCGACATAAGTGAAACGAAAGCTCCAATCTTCTCAAAAACTTAGTGTTTCGACATTTTGTACATGGGCACCGCACCATATCTTCCGTTGACAACGAAAATGCTCGATCCAAAAATTGATCTAACTTGATAAACCACTCATCGGAGTGACCACCATTTCTGCTCTTCCAGCCAGTATACATCCAACTGCGGTCTTCACCCATGTTTGACTCTGCAGTTTAATGTGAAAGAAATTGTCGTTAATGTATTGTTGTGTTATGTCACGACCCTACAACCTAGGCAGATAGATCCTAAACCCACCCAAGAGTGACCGAGTGGAGCGTGCTCATGACGAGACGTGTGATCCGGATTCGAACGAAATTTCGGCAGCATAACCCCGCTGTTCTCCACTGCACGCCCAAAAATGGTGCAACAGAGAACAACAGGGTTACGCCACCGAAATCTCGTCCAAATCCGGACCCACGTCTCGTCACAAGCCACGCCCCCTCGGTCACTCCGAGGCTGTCCAAAAAGGGACAATTCCGAACCTGCACGTCTCACATGCCAATGGCATGTGAGACGTGCCGATCCGAAACGGGTAATCAATTGCTATAGGTTACGTTGCTCATGTTCATTTATAAATCATTTACGAATGAGGAAAGAGAACGAGAGTGAGGAGAAAAGTGGGTCAGAGTTGAAAGTTTCATAGTCAGGACCGTCCTCCGCTGCCGGCCTCTCCTCCGCTGTCATGCTCGCCGCAGGCGATATAGCGTAGAATATCTCCTCTCTCTTTTGATATTTCTTCTGATACATTATCGTTTTAACCCGCTTATATATATATTTATATTTATATTTATATATTTATATATATAAAGAATATTGAACATGCTAAAAGAAACATAACAATTAATCAAAATTTGAACATTTAATAACTTAATTCAATAACGATAAGCAGCAATGAACATAAACATTAAGAATACTAACGCAAAACATAAGCATGCTTAACATCTACATAATCAATAACATTATCAACAAATTTGCATAACCAACATCATTAACAACTAAGCATAATTAACATCAAGATCGAGTAACAATTTCTACTCATTCGATCAACAATCATTCGAAGATTGAACAATCCATATGAAGGCAATTATTTGCGACGGCCAGTTAAATTGCGACGGCTCGGGAGCGCGGCTAGCGGCTAGCGGCGGGGCCGGCGGGCCGGGGGCGCAGGGGCGGCGGGGGGCTGGGGGCGGTGGGCGCGCTGGGGGCGGCGGGGTCGGGGCGCGGCGGGCCGATGGCGAGGGTGCGGCGGGGCCGGGGGCGCAGGGGCGGCGGGGGGGCTGGGGGCGGTGGGCGCGCTGGGGGCGGCGGGGTCGGGGCGCGGCGGGCCGATGGCGAGGGTGCGGCGGGGCCGGGGGCACAGGGGCGGCGGGGGGCCGGGGGCCTATTACATGGCATCATTCCCATACATACACACACTCAAGTTCTTTCGCCGTATGCATAAAACTGCACTAGCAAATGCCCTTTTTATTACATCTTCTATAATTAAGTGATTCAATCCTTAAATAAACTATACAAGCTATTCTAAGCTACTATAGCTAATTGCTACTACCTCTTAACAAAATTGCTAGCTACATCTGAAAAAAACCCCTAAAACAGGGGGGAGTAGCACTGACCTCAACGTCGGGGCGCGGCGGTCCGGTCGGGGGCGCAGCGGTCTGGGCCGGCAGCGGCGACGCCGGTGGCGCGGCGGGCCGGAGGCGGAGGCAGGCGGGCCGGAGGCGGAGGCGACGCCGGTGGGGGCCGAGGGCGGCGGGCGCAGAGGCGGGCGCGGAGGCGGGGCCAAGGTCGGCGGGCGCGGAGGCGGGGCCGAGGGCGGCGGGTGCGGAGGCGGGGCCGAGGGCGGCGGGCCGGCGGCGGAGCTGGGGGCGCGGCGGCGGGAGCGCGGCGCGGCGGCGGTGGCGGGGGCACGGAGGCGGGGCCGAGGGCGGCGGGCCGGCGGCGGGGGCGCGGCGGCGGTGGCGGGGGCGCGGCGGCGGGGTGTTGAGGAAAATGAAGGGTCGGGGTGGAGCGTCCCGATATAAGCCCTAATTTGCAACGGCTTTATTAATTGCGACGGCCTGGACTTACGGCCGTCGCAATTAAAACCTATTTGCGACGGCCGTTTAACCGGCCGTCGCAAATAAGGGTTTATTTGCGACGGCTCTCTTATTTGCGACGGTCCTAGGGTTGGCCGTCGCAAATAATCGCTTATTTGCGACGGCTGGTCCGTAAGCCATCGCAAATAAGCTCTTATTCGCGACGGGATCTTATTTGCGACGGCCAGAGGCGGGCCGTCGCAATTTAAGCTATTTGCGACGGCTGGCCGTCGCAAATAAAATCAGCCGTCGCAAATGATCGCTTTTCCTGTAGTGTCGGTGACGACAGGCGGCGGTGCAGTGACGGCCGGCGGCAGTGCGGTGACGATTAGATCGTCTCCTCTGTCGGTGGCGACGTCTTCAACTGATGGCGGCGGCGATCAAAGATTGTTTTGGCTTGGCGGGGGCCTCGGGGACGTGTGCACTGGTGTTTTCACGCCTTGATGTCCCCCTGGGACTTATAGCGCGTGCGAGGTGGGGGCGCACGGTACGAGTCCGTTGCACCCTCGAACGTATCGCGTGTGGCTAAGAGGGACTCGGTCGTGGGTTGTTGCTCCACACCCGTTTCTTTCGAGAGACTCTCACGGGGCACCCGGTTGAACCGGGATCACCCCTAACATCCCCCCTTGATCTCAGGACAACTTTTTTCTTATTTACTCAACTTACTCTTTCTTAATTACTAAACTTATGTATATTTCCTCTCGCTTTGACATAAGGGGCATGACACATCAGAAACTACCATTTACGTACTGTTTGACTCGACGACCACAATATGTCTCATAGTCAGAAACAACCTTATACTTAGGTGTCCCCTTAGTATCTAGGACTTGTTTCACAGGCTCTCCTCTAATCCCATGTCGGCTACGTGTTCTCTGAACACATTGGGTGGGAGACCCTTGGTTAGCGGATCCGCAAGCATTTGATTAGTTCTTATATGCTTGAGACTAATTGAATTATCCTGGATTCTCTCTTTTACAACATAATACTTAACGTCGATGCGCTTGGAAGCACCACTCGACTTGTCATTGTGAGAGTATGTCACTGCTGGCTCAGTATCGCAGTACAACTTAAGTGGTTTATGAATGATGTCTACCACTCTTAGACCGGGAACAAATTTCTTAAGCCAAGATGCCTGTCCAGTGGCCTCATAACAAGCTATGAACTCAGCATACATTATGGACGATGCAGTTATAACTTGCTTGGAGCTTTCTCCACGATATAGCTCCAGTCACGAGGGTGAATATATAGCCCGATGTGGATTTCTTAGTATCCACACAACCCGCGTAATTTGAATCTGAGTAGCCCACTATTTCTAATGGGTCTGACTCACTATACTTTAACATGAGGTTCTTAGTACCTTATATGTATCTTAGAGCCTTCTTAAGTGTTTTCCATTGGTCTAGACCTGAATTACGTTGATATCTGCCAAGCATCCCAGTCACGAAAGCTAAGTCAGGGCGCATACATGTTTGAGCATACATTAAGCTTTTGACAGCAGAAGCATACGGAATTCCTCTCATCTGATCAACCTCATACTGATTCTTAGGCGATCACGATTGTGAAAATTTGTCACCCTTAACTATTGGGACAGGCGAGGGCTTACAGCCTTACATACTGTACTTTTTGAGTACGCTTTCTAAGTATGCCTTCTGAGATAATCCTAATACCCCCTTACTTCGATCTCCGTGAATTTCAATCCCTAGAACATAGGAAGCTTCACCTAAATCTTTCATCTCAAAGTTTGAGGACAAACACTTCTTAGTTTCTAAGAGCAGATTGATATCACTACTTGCCAGTAGTATGTCATCTACGTATAGTATAAGGAAAATAAATTTCCCATTCTTAAATTTAGCATAAATGCAATTATCCTCCTCATTTTCCTTAAACCCAAACTTCCTTATCGTCTCATCAAACTTTAGGTACCATTGCCTTGAAGCTTGCTTAAGTCCATAAATAGACTTCTTCAAGTGACATCCCATATGTTCCTTACCCTCAATGACAAAACCCTTTGGTTGAGCCATGTAGATGACCTCATAAAGATCCCCATTGAGGAACACCGTTTTTACATCCATTTGATGTAATTCTAAGTCGTAATGTGCTACTAATGCCATGATGATTCGAAACGAATTCTTAGATAATACGGGAGAAAATGTCTCATTATAATCAATACCTTCTTGTTGAGTGAATCCCTTAGCCACAAGCCTAGCCTTATACTTCTCGATCTTCCCTTTGGAGTCACGCTTAATCTTGTAGACCCATTTACAACCTACTGTTTTGGCTCCTTTAGGAATCTCTACTAAGTCCCAGACTTTGTTGGCACTCATGGATCTTATTTCATCTTCCATGGCTTTACGCTATTCGGACGACTGAGGTCTTCCCATGACATCCTCAAAAGAGGTGGGGTCATCCTCAATCTGAATTTCCTCACTTAAGTATAACTGATAATCATTTGGAATTGTCGATCGTCTTACTCTTTATGATCTTCTTATTTGCCCATCTTCTGATGGTGGAGGCTGTTGTGGAGCTTCGTTTGGTTCTACCACTTCCTCAATGGGCGTGGAAGGTGGAGCTTCCCTTATTTCTGATGTGGTCAATCGAGGTTCAACAACAGGCGGTGCATCACTAGCGGCAGACGCCGACGATGCAGCGGCAACAGGTAGGGAGAAATAGGGTTCTTGAGTCATTGGAATGGATAAACTAATTCGTTCCTCCTCATGGTCTACCTCCCACCTAACCATGCTCCCTCTGATCATATTGTCCTCTAAAAACACGGCATGTCTAGTCTCAATAAACTTAGTGTGTCTACCTGGACAATAGAACCTAAATCCTTTACCCTTTTCAGGATAGCCAATAAAATGGCAACAGATTGTTCTAGAATCTAGTTTACTTAAGTTCGGGTTGAACATCTTAGCCTCAGCTGGACATCCCCACACATGTAGATAGTTTAATAAGGACTTACGTCCTGTCCACATCTCATACGGTGTCTTAGGTACTGACTTAGATGGAACAAGGTTAAGTACGTGAATGGCGGTTTTTAAGGCCTCCATCCACAAACTAATTGGTAGTGTAGAATAGCTTAACATGCTTCTTACCATGTCCATAAGCGTACATTTTCGTCGTTCCGCTACACCGTTCTATTGAGGTTCGCCCGGTGTAGAATACTGGGCTACTATGCCATTTTCCGGTAAAAACCTCGCAAAAGATCCAAGGACTTGGCCATAAGGGGTGTGTCGACCGTAGTACCCACCTCCACAGTCAGACCTTACTATTTTAATCTTAACGTCATGCTGATTTTCTACTTCAGCCTTAAATATCTTAAACTTATCCAATGCTTCGGATCGTTCCTTGATTGGATAAATGTATCCATAATGACTAAAATCATCTGTGAATGTTATGAAAGAATCATAACCATCTACTGAGATCACAGGAAAAGGTCCGCAAATATCTGTGTAGATTATTTCTAAGACTCCCGTGCTTCGTATGACATTTTTCTTAATAGTCTTGGTGAATTTTCTATTAATGCAATCAATGCATTCCTCAGAATCTGAAAAGTCTAAGTGTGGAAGAATCGATTGAGATACTAATCTTTCGATCCTCCCCCTCGAAATATGGCATAAACAACAATGTCATAATTTCGACGAAATATCTAAATCGCTTCTTTTGCGCTTACTACATCCTAAGTCGTTCTTAGAAGAGACTCGATCATCACTTATAGCATACACATTCTCGTGAGTGGACAACAAGTAAAGCATATCTTGTCGGAAGGCAAGACCAATAATCTCATTATTATAACTAATACAACACTTACCAAAATGACAAATGTATCCTGAATCATCCAAACACAAAACTAAAATCAAGTTCCTTTCTAATGAAGGAACATAAAGAACATTATTTAGCCTAAGTATAAAGCCACTAAGTAATCTAAGGGATAAATCTCCAATGGCTTTGACTTCGGCTTCACGCCCATCTGCTACCTTAATCACTCTTTCCCTTCTTCTTATAGTTCTCATCGTACTTAATGCCTACATGGAATTGCAAATGTGCACAGTGGCACCTGAGTCAATCCACCAGGTGGACCGTGAATAGTTCACATATAAGGCCTCATTTACAAAAGTAATTATATCATTACCTTTCTTTGCACACCACTTAATGAATCCAATACAGTCATTCTGGAAATGCTCATCTGACCCACATAAGAGACACTTATCCTTGTCCCTCTTCTGAGGAGACTTGCCTTTAAACTTATTGGCTGAACTGGAGCCTGAATCTTTGAAGGAAGGTGGTTTGGGAGAAGTAAAGTATCTCTTTGCCTTTCCCTTACCCTTAGTGTCAGCCAGATTGACATAATCACCACCCTTAGAGCCTAAGGTTTCGTCCTACGGCCTGTATGGCTCTGATACCACTCTATCAGGACCCGCCTTTCGTGGGTCCACTTGTGATTCCCGTACCAATCCCTGGATCGGTAGTTGGTACGCACAACAGAATGTATAGAGGTCCATACACAAATATTCATTACAGAACCTTTATGGTCTTACAAGCATTGTCTTACAGTACATTCATTCGTGACTTAACAAGGTCTCTGGTTACATAAAAGTAGAGCTACGACAGCTTTGGTACGGCTCCGTTCCCTCAGGCATCCTTAGGAGTAGGACATAACCTATTCCTCATCCTCGCATGGCACTTCGTCATCTTCATCCTCCTCTGGGCGGCAACATATTAAGCAAGAGTGAGTACATAAAGTACTCCGCAAGCCCTAACACTACTCAAGGGGAGGTGTTTAATGCATTGGGGCTGGTAGCAAGGAGAGGCCATACGACTTAGTTTTGCCGAAAAGCATTTTATGCAAGGTTCTCTTTAAAAAGAGTTTTGCAATGAGAGGGAGAAGTAGTTGAATCAATATTATTGTTGTTGGCGGGACCTGGGGGAGTTTCAAACCATCCCGCCAGTTCCCTCACTTTTAGAAGAGCCTTCGGACCCAAGGCCCTGACAACTCTGGCACACATGCCAACTCTTTCCCAAAACACGGCGGCCTCGTCCACCCACACACACACTTCAAGGAGATGTGCTAATACTAATAAATAGGAGCCCAAGGCATAGTGTGCCAAGACTGTGACAACAGCTATCCGGATAGATTAAGAATCTGCAGAGTTTCTACACTTTACCCACAAGCCATGCACACCGAGCCAGGGTATGACATGACGCTCATCCCATATTCCCCGAGTAACCCCACAATCACACCTCGGCCCGACCTAGGGGTTATTCGAGTATTACCAACCTAGCCAGACACCAGACGACCCTCGGTCTCTGTGCCATTTCCTGGTTCACCGTGCCCTCCATGGCTCTACAGATTTTCTCTTGTGGCAGTTACTAGAAAGGTAGGGGGAGTCCTGCCATACAGGTTTCGTGGTTGTACGAAATCACTATGTTGAGGTCAAATGAACCGATCCTTATATTGGTGAGGCGGCTCCATCTGTCCTCGGCTAGAGGGCTAGTTCGGAACACCCAACATCGAACTAAATTAAAGTACTCAACACAAGGGTAGTCCAGAAAACATGGTCATCGGACTACTACTGAAGCACTCAGTGCCAATCGGTGCATTACACCGAATACACAGCCGCAACTGGTATACCTCTTAGGGAGCCCGCAACATCCCGTCATCGTACCCGCCTCGACCACCCATCCCCTTCACACACACAATTCATTAATATCCCACCCATATCCTAACTCACACCACCAAACACCTTTTAACACATTTCACAATCATGTATACAGTGTGTAGTGGTTCGTGATGCGAACATCGTAGGGATTCCTAAGCATAGTACTAACAAGGAGGTGCTCACATCGCTGCTATAGCGCAGTGATGAAGTTGTTAGGTTGTCAAGGGGTTGTGTTGTCAAGGTCAAGGAGGGGATTGTGATAGTCACTACTATTATCGTAACTGATACAGTGTCTTGTTTCAAGCCATTGATAGCGAGTAACTTATGTGTTACTGTTCATTGTTGGCTAGTAGCTAACACCGATACTCAGTCATCGACATAGCTCATGCTACCACATCAAGTGGTTCATAGCATACAACATTTTAAAATAGACATACAGTCATGCAATGAAAACAGGCCATAGGTGCGATTGCAAAACATAGGTTGTCGATTGTTGGAGTCGGCAAATCTCCTGACACTACTAAAGTGTTGAAGGAGTTTGTAGTTCGGTGTGGGCGCGCGGAGACTCAAGAAGGTGAATCACGATTGGACACGAGAGACACAGTGGTTTACGTGGTTCGGGCCGCCTGAGCGTAATACCCTACTCCACGGGTGTGTGGTGTTGTATTAGTTTGTGTATGAAAGCTCACGTCAATGCGTGTGTGCCTGAGAGCGTTCGAGAGCCCTTTCCGTGTATCGTCGGTCTGTCCTTTTATAGCACAAGGACAAACCGTTACAAGTTAGCCTGGCCCGACATGTGGCCCCGGCGGTTACTAGTATTGATACACGATTAATTGTTGTTAATAACCTTGTAACAGGCTCCGACAATGCCGTTACAGGTGTTAAGATTGTCCGATTAAGTGTCATTAACATGGAATTAATGACAATTAATCGGGTCTTGAAGTCCGCGGCTATCCTTTGAAGATCTGGAGTCGTTACAATGTCTTCCGGAGGTTTGAGGCGGCCAGCTCCGATGTTTGGACACGTGGCAGCTCTGGAGCTTGCTTGTGGGAAGCGGGAAGCTCCGGGGTGGCCTGACACGTGTCAGGTCCGGAGCTTCTCTCGGTCAGGGGTTAAGTCCGGAGGTGCCGTTTCGGTACCTAGCCCGGAGCTTCACCCTTGTGGGTAGTAGCTCCGGTCTGGTAGTACACGTGGCAACCTAGGGGTTAACCATGTTGGAGAAGCAGGTCCGGTTATGTCTGACAAGTGGGCCTCCGAGGGTCTTCAATTTGAGTGGACGTCCTTCCCTTGAAATCTTTGTAACCTCAGGGGGTGTATGGTTTTTAGGGTACCGACAGTGGCCCCCTGGACCTACCTCTGAGGAAACTCACCGGGGTGAAGTCATTCCGTCGGAGGTGGGTCCATACTCGCGACTCTTGAACTGGGTCTTCAAGGGTCTTCGGAGGTGCCGTTGGCGGGGCTTTACAGTTAAATCCCGACGCGTGGCGCACCTCAGGCGGCAGATAAGATCTTTGATGTGCGGATCTCTCGCAATTGAAGGTCGCCGGTTCCCGATACGAAAACCGTATCGGTTCCGCGCGCCTTGTCAGATCGCCGCCTTTGGGTTTCCCGCCTCGTGATGACAACTGTTCGCCTGGGTAAGAGCCTCGACTTGATCGTCAGGGTGGTCCCGGGCCCTCTTGTCATCGGTAGGGTTGAATTCTTGAGTAGTATCCTTGACTCCCCTGCAGTTTCCATCCAAGCGTTGCGAGGGATTACTTAAGAAGGAAAGCGCACCATCGGGAGTTCTTTACGCTTCCATCCGTTCTTGCGCTCAAACTCCCAACTCGTGCTTTGCTCCTCTTCTCTTGCCTAGCTGTGCTGCGATGGAGTTGGGTCTGTGTGAGAGTCGCTTGAAGACTGACAGCGATCTGAAGAAGGTCCGGGCCCTCATGGGGTGGTCCTCGGACTTCTTCAACCGCTCGGTCCGCGCCGGCGGAGAGCTCCCCTTTGAAAAGGAGCACGCTGGCGAGATGGTGTACTTTTCCTCGTACGCCATGGTGGGGCTGATCCCACCGTTTTCTTCTTTCTTCTTGATGCTGCTGGACTTCTATGGTCTGCAGCTGTACCACCTTGGCCCTCACTCCATTCTCCTTGTGTCCATCTTTGTCCACTTCCGCGAGATGTGGGTGGGCATCCCTCCCTGCATCGAGCTCTTCCGAACCTTCTTCACCGTCCAAACCACCGGCCGAAGCGATGAGTATATTGGCTTCTACTACTTCGTGAAGCGCAAGAAGTGCCCATTCAAGTACCTCCGGTCATTTCCTTCCGGGAAGTGGGATGACTGGAAGAAAGATTGGGTAGTCGTCCGGGTGGAGGAGCATGAGCGGTTGGAGTTGCCAGACGGTCTGCCCGGCACTGACACGTCGGTATGGAGCGAAGTTCCGGTGCTGGCGGAAGCTTTCGACCCTGTCCTGACCAGGATCCGCCAATGTGTGGAGGGAGGATTGACTCCCCAGGCGGTGTTCTGCAACTTCCTGTCCAACAGGTGGGCGCCGCTGAAGAGGAGGGAGAAGCTCACCTGGGCCCTCAACAGCGTGATGGACGAGGACCGGGTTGAGACCGGGTTGAAGTCCAGCATGGTGGGGAAGACCTTGGAGTTTCACCTCAAGAAATTCCAGCACGACATCGACGTTGACGGAGATTACTTGACTCCGCTGCCGGCCTTCCTCCCTCTGAATGTGGAAGTTGAGTTCAGCAGGGAGCTCCGACGGACGATGCCCGCGCTTGACGACCTTGGTGTTGTCGAGAGAAGATCAACCACCCGGTTGGCGATCCCCGGGTTGTCCGAAGGCGGCTCCGCCCCTGTCCCACAGCCAAGAGCTGAGGTCATCGGCAAGGGCAAGGAGCTGGCGGAGGAGCCGGAGAGCCGGAAGAGAAAGCTGCGGCATGCTGACGGAAGGTCCGTCGGGCCTGCCACTTCCCCCCCGGTTCCCCCTCCTCAGGAAGGAAGATCTTCCGCCGCCGTGGCGACTGTCCCCGTGGTGGGGTCCTTCCGGAACGTTACTGTTCCGGCGGTGGGATCCTCTCGGAGTGCGACTGTCCCCGTGGTGGATCCCTCCCGTGGTGCTAGCTCCGGGCGCGCGACTCCGGCATCTGGAGCGGAGAGGGCCTCCAGGTCCAGGAGTTCCTCCCGGTCAGGGAGAGCTCCGACCCGGGAAACGCCCGCGATTGTGGCAAGTCCTGGGAGTCCTCCCGGAGCTCCTACGCCGACCGTGGCCAGCCTGGATCGTCCGGGAAAGAGGTTCCGCGCAAGCTGGTGCGGGAGCCTCCCAAGGTAATTTTTCTTTTTTTACCTCAATTAACTTTTTAATTGTAGCATCTGTTTGCTCAATTTCTTCGTTCTTCATCTGCAGCGTTCCCAAGAAGGGGAGTGAAGCTCCACCCTCAGCCACAGTGTCTGAGGCTGCAAGGGCTTCTGCTCCTGTCCCGGTGCCGCCCCAAGCGGAGGCTGCGGCAGCTCCGGCGCCGGCTGTCGTGGTCATGGACCTCGACTCATCTCCAGAAGTTCCCGTGGTAGCGCCGGACCACGGGAATGAAGATGCGCCAGCGGCACCCGTCCCGGAAGTGGAAGCTCCGGGTCCTGGTGCTGCAGTAGTAGAAGCTCCGGCTGTTGAGTCGGAGGAAGTAGCAGTCCCGGCTTCGGAGCCGGAAAGTGCTGAAGCCCCGGCGATTGAGCCGGAGGTGGCTGAAGCCCTGGCATGCGAGCCGGAAGTCGAAGTAGTTCCGGCAGTTGAGCCGGTTACTTCCGAAGCTCCGGCCGCAGAGCCGGTGATTGTTGGAGCGCCGGTCACAGAGCCGGCGGCTGAAGAGGCGAGGGAGATTGAGCCTCCCTCAGAAGAGGTGTCCCGGCTGGAGCCAGTTGCGGCTCCTGCTCCGGAGGCGACGACGTCGATGGTACCTGTGGCAGAGCCAGAGTGCCTGAACGAAGTCGCTGGCCCCCAGCCTGAGGGGGCAAATGAAGACTTGGTGGCGGGACCTCCTTCGATGGCGACTAAGGCCGTCCCGGAGGAAGGCCCTAGCACTTTGGAAGCTCGGGGTTCCACTCTCGTAGAGTGGGACCCAATTTTTGTATGTGAAGACCCGTTGGAACCAGCGGAAGAGATCCCAGTAGGTCCGGAGCCCATCTCGCTGTCGATGTCCATCGACAACGCCTGCTCCAGTCTACGTCAGGTCCAACTGGCCTTCTTCCACGACAGCAAGGCTCTTGAAGAGGAGCGCCAAACCCTTAGGCGGTGGCGTAATCGGCTCCACTTCGAGACTAAGCTGGCGCAGTCGAGGCTTGCGGATGACAAGGACTGGATCAAGCGGGAGAAGTTCCGCCTGGAGCTCTGGGGTAAGCTGCTGGACGAGAGGGAGAGCATGACTCACGCCCTCGATGCTCAATCTCGGGAGTTCCACGACCAAGCTAAGGCTGCTAACGACGCGGCCAATGCTCGGTTTGATCAGCTCGAGGCCATCAGCACCGCACTCATCAAGCGCCGAGAGGCACTTGAAGGGAGGGAAAGACGGCTCGAGGATGAGGAGCAAAAACTCCTGGAGCTACGGGATGACGTCTTGCGACGGGAAGAAGAGCTCGCCGAGAAAACAGCTCTGGCGGACAAGGGCCTCGAGGAGCGCGCTAAGAAATTGGAAGAGCGCTGCCTCGAGGAGGAGGAGAAGACCTGGGTGCGGGGGCAGGAACTCTATGAATA
Source organism: Tuctoria greenei (assembly GCA_036927565.1). Taxonomy (NCBI): domain Eukaryota; kingdom Viridiplantae; phylum Streptophyta; class Magnoliopsida; order Poales; family Poaceae; genus Tuctoria; species Tuctoria greenei. Next base: position 201,719,329 of record JAYESD010000008.1, on the reverse strand, counting down.
CGAGTGTGCCCTTGTCGCCCGGGAGAAGAAAGTGGAGGCTAGGGAGAAGGACCTGGTCGACCGCCGGAACAAGATCCACATTCGGGAGGAGGAGCTCGAAAGACTTGAGAAGCGGGTTGGTGCGAAGATCCAGCAAAACGCCAAAGAAGTTGAGCGCCTCGCCCACGAGAATTCGGAGCTGACGGCGGCCCGGAGATCCCTGGAAGAGATGAAGAACTTGAGGAAGGCGGACTCCCTGCAGATTTGGGAGTTCCTGGGCAAGGCCGACGACGCGCTGACGCCGATGGGTTTCAGCCCCGTGCACCCGGATGATCCGGAGCCGGAGCCGGACCTTGCTTTGCAAGCGTTGAGCGCCGCAGGCAGCAAGCTCTCCAAGGTGGGCGATGTCATCGCTGACCAGCTGGAGGTCGAGGGGCAATCCCTGGCTAGGAACGTCACAGAATATGTGTTGACGTGCTACACCAGCCGGAACCCTCGATTTCCTCTGGACCCGGTGCTTGAAGGCCCCGTCGAAGGAGAGGGCGAAGCTACCCGAGCCTGCATGTCGGAGGTCGCCCAGAAGGTCGCCGAGTTCTTCCATAGGGTCTAGGACCGTCTCTTTTAGCCTTTACTTGTATCTTCTCTTCTTCCTCAATTTTGTAATCCCTTGTCTCCAGATGTAATCTTCGGTCTTCAGATGAAATGAAATCCCCAATTTTTTGTGAATTTCATTTTTTTGTCTTCAACATCTTTATCTTCACTTGGCCCCTGGTAGATGTGCACAATTTGATTGTGGACATGTACCAAAAGGATGTTGAATTTTGTTGAAGACGAATTTGCTTCGAACTTGTGTAATTTAGGTCCGAAGTTTTGACAGTGAAGGTCCCCTGAAGTTGTCGGAGCTTAGGAGCTCCGGCACTGTCCATCGCTGGAGCTTAGTAGCTCCGGCAATAGCTTCTATCAACACGTTTGAGCGTCGGTAGTTAATACTCCAAGGTGTCGGAGCTTAGCAGCTCCGGCAATGACCTTTGCCACACTTGGTTTGTTGGCAACAGACTCCAGTGACGGGGTCTTCTCACCATCTTTTAGTCAACGTCGACGGTTGACGCCCTGGTGGGAGTCGGAGCTTGGTTAGCTCCGGTTTTTCTCCATCAGCGTAGGGTTCATTTTTACGGCACACTTAAGCCAAGAAAAATAGTAAAATTCGTTCCTTGTCTATAACTTCGTCGCGGCTTACGGTTCTCAAGAAAATTTTAAGTTGAACACTATTTTTAATACGACTGGATGAATTGTCTTTTCTTTTAGATCCAATTGTCCATGGACCCACCTTACTTTGGCCTGCCGGGATGTAGGTAGAGTGGCGTACTTAGGGTGCTTGACCAGGCTAAGTCGATAGCGCACTCCGGCCCTAGAATGGCTTGGCGGCTTTCAGGCGAGTTGGCCACAGACGATATTTAAATCCAAAAAATTTGACAATTCAACTCGAATCGTATGTAAACCGGTCAAACTAGAACTTCTTAAGAATTGCACGTTTCTGTTATAGACAAGAAAGAGAAAAATAAAAATGTCGAGCCTATGCAAAAATGAATGCACGTGGAGTCTATTTCACATGAAGATGTCTTTCATTATAGGTCCGGGGTACAGGGGAAACAAGTACACTCTTAGGGTACGGAACCAGGCTAAGTGTGTTTGATTTCTCGTTTGACCCAGGGTAGTTAGCCACACTTTTAGTCCGGAGACTGTGTCAAGTGTTGCATGAGCTTTTCAAACCTTTCGGGAAAGGTCCGTCTGCTCTCCCGGAGGAACTACCCGACTCTGTACAATGACTCTATAACATACATTTCAAGTTACTTAAGACTCACCTCCGTGGAATTAAGTGTAGAACTTAAGGAGGTGCTCGATGTTCCAAGGATTTGGGAGAGGTGTCCCATCCTCGGTAGCCAAGCGAACGCTTCCGGGACGGGATACTTTGATCACTTGAAAGGGCCCTTCCCAGCCGGGGGAGAGTTTGTTTTGCCCTTCTCTGGATAGTATTCTCCGTAGCATCAGATCGCCTTCCTCGAGCTGTCGGTTGTGTACATGCCGCTGGTGATAGTGCCGTAGAGCTTGGCGGTATCGGGCATTCCGAACAGCTGCTTGGCACCTTCCCTCCTCGAGGAGGTCTAGGTCTTCACGCCGGAGCTGGTCCTGCGCGGCTTCGTCGAAGGTCCGGACTCGGAGGGAACCCAAGGTGATTTCCGGAGGAAGGATCGCTTCAGCTCCGTACACCAGAAGGAAGGGTGTTTCTCCGGTTGCCCGACTTGGAGAAGTCCTGTTGGCCCATAGAGTGGGCGGAAGCTCTTCGATCCAATTGGCTCCGTGCTTTTTCAAGCGCTCATAAGTGCGTGTTTTGAGTCCTTTAAGGATCTCTGCATTTGCTCTCTCAGCTTGTCCATTGCTGGCAGGATGAGCTACAGAAGCGTAGCAAACTTGTATGCCGAGGTCTTCGCAATATCCTTGAAATGCGGAGCTTGTGAATTGAGTCCCATTATCAGTGATGATCTTATTTGTCGTTCCTATTCGCCGGAGGAAAGTGATGAGCGCGAGTTCCTATTTGTCGTTCAACCCACCCGATATGCGGGTGGTTTGAGTGACATCGGAACCAATTTGGACGACTTTGACGGGGATGTCGGTGTCGCCGCTTGGCTGCACTCGGGGAGCAGAGGTTGAGCCTCGTTGCCGAATGCTCGGAGGTTTTGGAGCTTGTCCCTGTCTGGAGTCCTCCTCTTGCGCAGTGGTGAGTGCATGGAGCTCCTCCAGAGCAGTTACTCCGGCGGTGCGATCTCCACGAATCCGGAGAACGCCTGCTGGTGTTGGCATCTTCAACACCAAGTATCCATAATGAGCAGCTGCCATAAATTTGTATAGGGCAGGTCTACCCAAGATGGCGTTGAATGGTAAGTTGATCTGAGCGACGTCGAAGACCAACTTCTCGGTGCGGTACTTCTCCCGTGTCCCGAAGGTAACGGGGAGAATTATAGCTCCGAGTGGGGTAATGGCCCCCGGACCTACTCCGGAGAATGGTCGAGAGGGCTGAAGATCCGAAGGTCGAAGCTGAAGTTTGGTAAAAGCTTCAAAGCTTATAAGGTTCAGCCCCGAACCTCCATCCACCATAACATGATGGAGCTGGATGTTGTTGATGGTGGGAGATACCATCAAGGGTAATTGGCCAGCTCCGACCATGCTTTGAGGACAGTCCGAAGCATCAAAAGTGATGGGTGTGTCCATCCACTTTCGATGTGGCTCCGGTCTAGCTGTAGGAGCTACAGCAGCCATATCCCGCCGCATAGTCTTGATGACACGACGAGAAGTGATGTCCCATGATCCACCAAAGATGGTGTTCATGGTTTTCTGATGCTCGTTGTCGGAGACGTCGGAGTCATCGTCGACGGAGGTGTAGACGGCTTTCAGGACCTTTTTGGGGTCCTAAAACCCTAACTCCTCTTCAGCCGGAGCTTCGTCAACCTTCTGTTTTCCCTCCCTCTGTCGGAAAGGAGACCCTTCCCGGCGCTTGTTGTAGCGCTCGGCAAGGTTTTGGACCTCCCGACAGTCTTCCAGCCTGTGGCTGCCCGTTTTGTGAATGGGGCACCACATTTTGGATTTGCCGCCGTCTTCGGAAGACGGTCGAGGTCGCTTCTCGGGGTGTGGCCCCCGACCACCAGGAGTTGCAGTGGCTGCAACGTCGGATGTGCCGGCCGACGGCTTCTTCTTGCCGTTGGTCTTCTTTTTCTTCTTGCCACTCCCGGAGGTAGCGGCTTCTTCTTTGGAGGATTTTTTGTGATCCTCCAAGGCTGGTTTGGAGTGCATTTCACGGCCCTCCGCAGCTCTGGCACATTTGTCTGCCAAGCTGAAGAGCTCCGTGACGCTGGTGATCTCTTTGATCGCCAGCTTCTCCAACATCTTCTTGTCTCGTACACCCTGTCTAAATGCCACAATGACAGAAGCGCTTGAGATAGAAGGGATTCTGTTGCGTACCTGAGAGAACCTCTGGATGAATGACCGCAAAGATTCTCCCCCTTTTTGCACGACCGCAAAAAGGTCTAGTTCAGTGCCCGGTCGGGTGTATGAACTCCCGAAGTTGGCAGTGAACTGACGGCACAGCTCCTCCCAACTGTCGATAGAGTTGGGTGGAAGGCTCATAAACCAGGACCTGGCAGTCCCAGTTAAGGCCACTGGAAAGTAGTTGGCCATTACGGCCTCGTTTCCTCCAGCTGCTAAGATTGCAGTGGAGTATATCTGCAGAAATTCTACGGGATTGACAGTCCCGTCGAATTTTTCCGGTAAGTGTGGCCGGAACTTCTGTGGCCATCTAACCATGCGCAGGTGCATGGCTAGGGCGGAACAGCCTCCTCCTACTCCTTCTAGAGTAGAAAGGTCTTGAGCATCCCGTCTTTCTCGAGCTCGCTCGATATGGACACGGCCATCCTGTTGGCGGTATCGGCGATCAAGCTCCGCCCGGAGGTCATGTGTCGAAAGCCGAGATACCGTACGGGTGCGTCGTGCCCCGGAGGGCAACGACGTCACTTGCTGTGATGCAGCTCGTCTTCGGTTGTTGGAGACATGCGGACCAAGTCTTCCAGACAACGTCCGTCGCTGCGACGGGGCTCGCCCTGAAGGAGGAGGAGCCTGGTTGTTGAGGCGTTCGGCCGCTGCTGCGACCAAATGATCAACATCAGCCCTCCATTGCTCCATGGCATCTCGAGATGCATCCGGAGGTGGTGGTCGCTGGAGAAGAGCACGCGCGGCATGGAGCGCGTGTTCTGGGTTGTCATGACTTGCCGGCGCAGTATGTGACGCCGGCGCACCATCATGTTGCCCGGCACGTGTTGCCGGAGAAGATAGTGGTGGTGGGAGTGTGACTCCTGCTGGTGCTGAGGCTCCTGCTGGTGGCTGCATGTTGGAGGGATTGCCCCCGACAGCCTGAGCAGCAGGTTGCCCGTTGGATGATCCAGCCGCAGAATTCACCATTCTTGAAAATCTCAGGCGCCCCTACCTGGCGCGCCAACTGTCGACTGTTGGAGTCGGCAGATCTCCTGACACTACTAAAGTGTTGAAGGAGTTTGTAGTTCGGTGTGGGCGCGCGGAGACTCAAGAAGGTGAATCACGATTGGACATGAGAGACACAGTGGTTTACGTGGTTCGGGTCGCCTGAGCGTAATACCCTACTCCACGTGTGTGTGGTGTTGTATTAGTTTGTGTATGAAAGCTCACGTCAATGCGTGTGTGCCTGAGAGCGTTCGAGAGCCCTTTCCGTGTATCGTCGGTCTGTCCTTTTATAGCACAAGGACAAACCGTTACAAGTTAGCCTGGCCCGACATGTGGCCCCGGCGGTTACTAGTATTGATACACGATTAATTGTTGTTAATAACCTTGTAACGGGCTCCGACAGTGCCGTTGCAGGTGTTAAGATTGTCTGATTAAGTGTCATTAACATGGAATTAATGACAATTAATCGGGTCTTGAAGTCCGCGGCTATCCTTTGAAGATCCGGAGTCGTTACAATGTCTTCCGCAGGTTTGAGGCGGCCAGCTCCGACGTTTGGACACGTGGCAGCTCCGGAGCTTGCTTGTGGGAAGCGGGAAGCTCCGGGGTGGCCTGGCACGTGTCAGGTCCGGAGCTTCTCTCGGTCAGGGGTTAAGTCCGGAGGTGCCGTTTCGGTACCTAGCCCGGAGCTTCACCCTTGTGGGTAGTAGCTCCGGTCTGGTAGTACACGTGGCAACCTAGGGGTTAACCATGTTGGAGAAGCAGGTCCGGTTATGTCTGACAAGTGGGCCTCCGAGGGTCTTCAATTTGAGTGGACGTCCTTCCCTTGAAATCTTTGTAACCTCAGGGGGTGTATGGTTTTTAGGGTACCGACATAGGTGAAATATGATCAAGGAGTTAGAGCTTGCCTTTGAATTCGCCGAGGAGGTCTTCCTCGAAGTTCAGGTCTTCCGGGTCTTCCTCAATGTCCTCAGTCGCTATAATATAACTAAGCGGGTAAATACACAGCAAGAGAAGTCTAATACTGGGAATAACATTCGAGAAATCATTTATTAAAGCTTTTGTTGTCGTCTCCCTAATCGTTCTTGGGGTTAATGTGAGTTGTTGGGTACCCTCCATGTGTTTTCCTATTTTTTATAGCTATTAACTTATTATACTATTTTGTAAGGTTTATTAGGACTCTATTTCCCTGCTAATATGTCTTAATAACCCTTTACCATTTTTACAAAGTTTCCTAGAATTTTTCTGTGTGTAAAAATGTGTTTTTCACATTTTTGGGTACAGTCTCCGGTATCCCTAGCCGTTTTGGCGAGTTGACAGTGGCTGTCAGTGGGTCTGTTGCTTTCTGTGTACGCGCGGGGGTGCACCTAGCTGAGCGAGCGGGCTGGCTGAGGGGTCCCAGACGTCACCGACCGTTGGTCCACTGCACTGGTGGGCTGCGAACCCATTTAGCAGGCCATGCGCCTGTGGTACGCGTGAACCGAGCCCATGCACCCTTGCGCGGCGCGGGGCCTAGTGGCGTGGCGCGATTGGGCTGATGGGACAAGCCTGGCCCGAGTGGAGTCCAGGTGGCGGCCACGTTGGCGCCACGTAGGCACGGTAGGGGCGCCTCGGTGCTGAAACAGAGGAGCGGCGGCTGCACGGCGGGATCTCGCCAACGGTTCGCCGGGACCCCTCCGTCGGCTCTGCCTGGAATGCCCTGGTGCAGTGGCGAATTCTCAGGGATAAGCTGAACCTATCGGCGGCGACAGCGGGCTGGGACATCGGCTGGAAAGACGGTGTCGGCGTGTCACGGATGGCGGCACGGGCGAGCTCCGAAGGTCTGCGTCCCGCGTAGCGTTGCTTCAGTTTCTTTTCTCTACGCGTACTACATCATGCAGTGAGCGGTCTAGGAGGCACGGCCATGCCAAGGAAGGTCCCACGGTGGCTGGCAACGGCGAGGTACGGTGGCTCGGTTAGGGTTGACAGTGCTCCCTCCTTCTAAGAGTTATCTGACCGAATTAACCCATGTTATAGTCGTTCTAATGGATCACGAAGCTAATGGAGCAAGGGTATTGGCGTGGCCAGGCTCGCCGGAGCACGAACGTGCTTGATGGCCGGTGGAGCTAGGTTTTGATGGCCACCCTTGCTCGACCTAATGTTCGGCGCGAGACAAGGCATCACATGTGTGCTAAGTCTACTGAAGAATACGCCTGCGAACATAATCGAAGGATGAAGGGGTGTATCAGCGGTGGTGAGCTCGGTGGCCGGCGATGAGGAATAAGAAGGGGGCTCCGAAATTCCACTTTGAGAGGGGCGCTCAAGCCCCGAGGTGTGAGGTGGAGTGTGGTGTGTGGTACTGCGGGCAAGGTGGCGAGGGTGAGGGCCGTTTTATAGGCCCGTATGCCGATTCCCGACCGGAGGCGGTGGCGCTACTTTTGGTGCGGCCGCACAGGTGCTCGGCTGGCGGGGCGAGGGGTTGTTGGGGTAATGATGTGAGGCTGGCAGGGTGAGGCGGCATCGCCCCCGTGATGATGGTGGCGCAGCGGGGGAGCAGGCGGCGCGACAGGTTGCCTCGGCGGGTCATGTCGCGGGAAAGCCGGACTTCGGTGTCGGGCGAAGAAGAGAAACAGGGAGGGAGAAGGCGGTACCGTCCTGGGCCAGCTGGGCCGTGTGTGCGAGCGGGAGGGAGAAGAATGGGCCGCACGAGTTGGGCCTTGGTGGGCAGGTTGAGCTATGGAGAGATTTAGGGCTTGGGTCCAGGTTTAGGCCTTCTCCTTTTTTGCTTTATTTCCTCCCTTTTTCTGATTAGATTCTCAATAATGGCCTTAATCTAATGAGCTGGTCCTTTTTATACATTTGTTATTTTATTTTATTTTTTTATTCCTTTTAATGCCATAATTATTTGGGGTTTCCAGCCCCCTGCACAATCTCAGGGTTGCCACTAGGGTTTTTATCTCAAAAGTAGCTAGATTAAATCGAAAAGTTTTAATTCCGAGTATTTTTTTGATTATTCCAATTTTTGGGATGTTACAAATCTACCACACTTAAACGGAATCTCGTCCTCGAGATTCTGATTCCTCCTCGAACAGGTAGGGGAATTCCTTTCTCAAGTTGTCTTCACGCTCCCACGTAGCTTCTGCTTCTGTGTGATTGGTCTATTGGACACGACATAACCGTGTTGCAGTCCTCCGTGTCTGCCGGGTCACGACGTCTAATATCTTCACCGGCATTTCCTGGTATCTCAGGTCAGGCTGTAGGTCCGTTGCATCTATGGGCACTTGCTCTTCCGGTACCTTCAAGCACTTCTTGAGCTGAGATACGTGAAACACGTTGTGTATGTGTGACATATGCTCTGGCAGCTCTAGTCGATAGGCAACGACTCCTACTTTTGCCAGTATTTTGAACGGTCCGACATACCGAGGGGCCAACTTGCCTCGAACTTGGAACCTCCGGTGCCTCGGATGGGTGAGACCTTGAGGTATACAAAGTCTCCCTTGTCGAATGTTAGTTCTCTTTGACGGTTGTCTGCATAGCTCTTCTGTCGGCTCTGAGCTATTTTGAGGTTTTCCCTAATAGTGGTAACTTGCTCTTCAGCGTCCTTAATGATCGCGGGGCCGAAGAATGAGCGTTCTCCAACCTCAGACCACATTAAAGGGGTCCTACACTTCCTGCCGTATAGGGCCTCGAACGGGGCCATCTGAAGGCTGGCTTGGTATCTGTTATTATACGAGAACTCGGCAAATGGCAGACTTGCCTCCCAATCTTTTCCGTACATTAGCACTCATGCTCTTAGCATGTCTTCCAATATTTGATTCACTCGCTCTGTCTGCCCGTCGGTCTGAGGGTGATAGGCTGAGCTGTAGTCCAGTCTCGTTCCTAGGAGGGTGTGGAGGCTCTTCCAAAAATGTGCCGTGAACTGGGGACCGCGATCTGACACTATACTACTGGGCACTCCATGTAGTTTTAGAATGTTGTCAATGTACAGTTGCGCCAATCGATCTCCACGGAAGGTGGTTTTGACCGGTATAAAGTGGGCTACCTTGGTCAGCCGATCCACTATGACCCAAATTGAGTCGTTTCCTTTCTTTGTGCGGGGCAACCCAGTGATGAAATCCATGGCGATTTCGTCCCATTTCCATATGGGGACATGGAGTGGTTGCAGCAGTCCTGCCGGTCTCTGATGTTCTGCCTTTACTCGACGGCAGATATCGCAATGTGCGACAAATTCTGCTATCTCTCTTTTCATTGCCACCCACTAGTACTTTTTCTTCAGGTCCTGGTACATCTTGGTGGCTCCTGGGTGAATAGAGTAGGCGGAGTTGTGAGCTTCGTCCATGATGAGGCGCCTCAGCCCGTCCGTGTTTGGTACACATATCCGATTCTCATACCAAAGGGTCTTCTGTTTCTCCACCCGGAACCCAAGGGCCTTGCCCTTCCGTGTCTGGTTCTGTAACTCTGCGATCTATTCATCTTTTTCCTAGGCCCGACGGATCTGATCCTCTAGCGCGGGTTGCACGCACAACATGTTTAGGTATCCGCTCGAAACAGGATGCAAGTTCAGCTTCTGAATCTCTTGCTCTAGTTCTGGTCTCTTAGTGATGGCTTGTACCGTATTGCAGTGCGCTTTCCGACTCAGTGTGTCTGCCACCACGTTGGCCTTTCCAGGGTGGTACTGCACCTCCAAGTCGTAGTCCTTGATCAGTTCCAGCCACCTCCTCTGTCTTAGGTTCAATTCAGTCTGGGTGAATATGTACTTCAAGCTCTTATGATCTATAAAGATCCGACACTTATTTCCAATTAAGTAGTGTCTCCAGATCTTTAAGGCATGAACGACGGCTGCCAGCTCAAGGTCATGTGTTGGGTAGTTCTTCTCATGGACTTTTAACTGCCTAGACACGTATGCAACAACCCTATCATCCTACATGAGTACGCATCCAAGCCCTTGTCGCGAGGCATCACAGTATACCACAAAATCCTTGTGTATGTCTGGTAATATGAGGATTGGAGCAGTAGTAACTTAGCTTTTAGTTCCTTGAAGCTGCTCTCGCACTTGGTCGTCCATTCGAACTTCTTATCCTTCTTCGTAAGTTCGGTCATTGGCCTCGCAATCTTTGAAAATCCTTCAATGAACCTTCGATAGTATCCCGCTAAGCCAAGAAAGCTTCTAATCTCGGTGACATTGGTAGGTTGCTTCCAGTCCATCACGGCTTTGACCTTTGCGGGGTCCACCGCTACTCCCTCGGTCGTTATGATGTGCCCGAGGAAGGCTACCTATTGGAGCCAAAATTCACATTTACTGAACGTGGCGTATAATTGGTGTTCTCTAAGCCTTTCCAGTACTATTCGTAGGTGTTCCTCATGTTCGGCCACACTCCTAGAGTAAATCAGTATGTCGTCTATAAATACAACGACAAACCTATCCAACTCCTTCATGAATATCTTGTTCATTAGATTCATGAAGTACGTTGGTGCATTTGTCAGGCCGAAGGGCATCATCGTGAACTCGTACTGTCCATAGCGAGTTACGAATGTTGTCTTCTTGATATCGAATTTCGGATCTTCAGCTGGTAATATCCAGATCTTAGATCTATTTTGGAGAAATACTTGGATCCTTCCAATTGGTCGAACAGATCATCTATGCGAGGTAATGGGTACTTATTCTTGATGGTTACCTCATTTAATGACCGACAGTCGATGCACATCCGTAGACTACCATCCTTCTTCTTAACAAAGAGTACCGGGGCTCCCCAAGGTGAGGAGCTCGGGGGGATAAACCCTTTCTCCTGAAGCTCACGGATCTATTACTTGAGCTCGGTCAGTTCATTTGACGCCATTCGATAGGGTCTCTTAGCAATGGTCGTAGCTCCGGGGATCAGATTGTTTAGGAATTCTACATCTCTATCTGGTGGCATCCCTGGTAAGTCTTCTGGAAATACATCAGGGTATTCACATACCACCAGCACTTGCTCCATCGGTTTAGCTTCTAAACTCCACACAATCGACGTGGTGGTGTGTTGACGTGGCTCACAAGTTACCGTTACCCCTTCATGGTTTGTCGCAGTGACCTTGCGGTCGGCACAGGATATATTCCCCTTATGGCATGCCAACCAATCCATTTCAAGGATAACATCTATACCATATGATTTAAGGACTACTAGGTCCGCTAGGAATTCTACCCCACTTAAATGGATCTTAACCCCTAGGCATCCAAATCGGCACTTTATAACTGCACCTGGAGATTCAGTTACTAGTGGGGTTTCTAACCAGACCTTTGGTAGTCCACTCTTAGCCACAAACTTTGATGAAACAAACGAATGCGATGCTCCGGAATCAAAGAGAACGGTAGCAAGTATTGAGTTGACCAAGTACTCACTGAGTGCAACGTCTGGTGCCTCCTCAGCTTGTGTGGTGTCAATGTGGTTGATACGACCGCGACCAAAGTACTGAGCTCGGCTCTGCGATCCGGGTGCTTGGGGGGGGGGGGGTTACTTCCAACACCATATACAGCGGTCCTCATTCCGGAGTTGGCAGGAGCGGGGTTCAACTTCTTGTACTGTGGGCAATTCGCCAACAGGTGCCCTGGATCACGACAGTGGAAGCATGCCCTGACAGGTTTTGCCACACTAGCATTACTCCCTTGCTGGGGGGTGACGCCGCTCTGTCGATACTGCTGCATCGGCTGCTGTGTGCCAGCCCCGAATGCTCGGTACTGCATAGTAGGCTCGTACCGTGGCTTTGACTGGAAGTTGGACCTTGACCGTTGGAAACAGTCTTGTTGCTTAAGATTTTGTGCCTGGAACTTCCGCTTTCGCACTCCCTCCAACTTGGAACGGACATCCTCAAGCAGTATAGCGCGGTTCATCATTGTGTTGAAATTCGGGTATATGTGCGTAATCAACTGGGTCTTCATGGCATGACTAAGGCCCTTCCTGAAACGGTCCTGTTTCTTCTTGTCTGTGTCCACTTCATTAGGTGTTTAACAGCTCAGCTTCATGAACTTTTTGATGTATTGGTTCATGGTCATAACTCCTTGGCGTAGGGAGCGAAACTCATCAGCTTTCATTTCCATAATACCTTCTGGTATATGGTAATTGCGGAAGGCCTGCTGGAATTCTTCCCAGCTGATTGCATCAGGCTCCTCTGCTGCCTCACAGTAATTATCCCACCATTCTCCAGCTGCCCCAACCAACTGGTGAGAAGCTAGCATGACACGCTCTTGGTCGTTAGCTGCTGTTATGTTTAATTTCTTGGTTATGTTGCGCAACCAGTCATCAGCGGCCAGGGGATCCTCCTCACTTCCATCGAACAGTGGTGGGCGGAGTCTCATAAATTCCGACATCTTGGATGATTGTGGTAACCCAGGGCCTCGTTGTCCTTGCACGACTTGAGCCATGGCCTGCAGCAGCTGTGTCTGTACTTCCATTACTTCATCCAAGGTTGCGGGTGGCGGTGGGGGTACTGCTTCTTCCACATGAGCTACGAAGTCTTCTTGGTTGACCTCTCCAACTTCATCTTGGGGATCCTCTGCCTCAACCTTGTTACTGGCCGCGGCTGCAACAGCTACACGTGGTGCGCGGTCCTGACCACGTCGTCCTCTACCTCTTCCCCTCGGTGCTATCCCGCCTCTAGGTGTGTGCTCGGCCTGAATCTGATCACCTGCCCGTGAGGCGGCCTGTGCAGCGCGTCCGCAACACGCTTGGATGCGAGCAGATCGCTTTGGTGCCATCCTGCGGGTGAGAAAAGGGGGTGTGCAGGATTTATTTGGTTCTACTTATGATGATGTTCATGTCGTATGGTTCACATTGGGTTACTGTATTTGTGTGTATATTTATTTACTTATGTAGCTTTACTTCTTTTATTTATTTATTTATTATTTTTATTATTATTTTGCGTTGTTCTAAGCTTATATTAAGTATAGAATCTTAGTACACAAGCAGGGGTCTAAATAAAACCCGACACATCACATCATCCATTACAAGATTACAATCATACAAGTACAATACCCGTCGTGTCTCTGTCATGATAACTCACGTACTACGCGGAACTTATGCTACCACAAGTCACACACCGACATAGGCTCAGACTAACACTAGACATTATACTAACATAAGACTCGCTACGTCGGGCTACTCATAGTACTACAGTCTGTGGAATCTCCGGGGCTACAGTGCAGTAGGGTACAGTGACTCCTAGTCCTCCATCTGAAGATCCTCACGCCACTGGAGCACTAAGTCGTCACCCACGTAGACTAGCTCGAAGGGGAAGGAGCTACTCTCTCCCGAGTCGCCCCCTGAAGCGTCTTGAACAGGTCCAGCACAGCTAGCTGCACCCTCGAGGAGCTCTATACTCACGTCCTGGTCGTCTCCTCCCTCGGAGGGCTCCCCGGTAGGGTCCTCGTCCAGTGGATCTCCAACGTTGTTGTCTCCCACGTCCTCCTCGATGTGTCGTTGTCATCACTACCATCATCATGGTCGGCGTCGCCGTCACCACCGCTGCCACTAGACTCTGAGCTGGTACGTGACAGTGGCACGAGCCTCAAGTCCTTGCCACGGCCGAAGCATCTAGCTCCACTAGCCATCGTGGCTTGGACTGCTGGAGTCAGGTCGGGTGCTGCTGGTAGACGCACTGTCTGCAGACCACTCTCGTGAGGCACTGTGAGTGTGCTCTTATGAGCCGTGATCCGAACTCGTGCCCCTCCAGAACAGGAGCCTGCCTGGTAGAGGGCGTCCAACTCCCTCACGTGCTCGGTGGTCCTCTGTGTCAGCTCCCTACGGAGTGCCTCTGTAGTCTCTCTGGCACAGATGGTCTCGGCGCGTGCCTGGTCCAGCTCCCTGCGGAGTGCCTCTGTAGTCTCCCTGCCACGGCCGACCTCTGTGTGTGCCTGGTCCAACTGGGTCTGTAGGCTCCTCGCTCGATCCTCGGGGTCGTGAGTACGATAAGCCTCGTCTCTCCACTCCCTGAGGATATCCTGGCAGAAGGGGTCCAAGATCACCAGGTACTTGGCGGTCTCCGCCAAGGTGGGGTCCTCCATGGTCCTAGTGGGACCCTCCAGAGTAGCAATCATGTGCCTCCAAACAAAACTAGCCTGGTGGTGTACTGGGAAGAAACGGAGTGGTATACGTCCAGTCTCCTCAATGTAGGAGTCACACAACTCCTGTAGTCCCTCTCGTGTAACTCCCTGAACTGCGTCCTCGAAGCGAGCTCCAACGAAGGTCAGTACAACGGGTGTCCTGCCCAGGCCAACGAACAGCTCAGCAAGGTAGAGCTGTGCCTCACAGCATGGGGCACCATCCTGCTCGAACTCCCACCAGCGATACTGTGGTGCCGCAGTGTAGCCGAACATACGCACGGTGTGGGTCAACAGGCGTGGGAACCCGTGCACTTCCTCGCAGGTCCCTCCAACCAAGCTAGCTCCCTCCATCTGCCAAAAATAAATTTTGGGAGATGTCAGATGGTAACTGGTAAAATAATATGAAATAAGTTTTAAACATAAGGAATAGATTAAGAAGCAAGGGGGTAGGGAGGGGAGATATACTTTTCGTAAATAGTTTGTATTTTTCAATTATGCGTCCGGGGTGCGAGATGATCCTAAGGTTTCATCCTACGGCCAAGTATGGCTCTGATACCACTCTGTCAGGACCCGCTTTTCGTGGGTCCACTTGTTCTTACCGTACCAATCCATAGATCAATAGTTGGTACGCAAAACAGAATGTATAGAGGTCCATACACGAATATTTATTACAGAACCTTTATGGTCTTACACGCATTGTCTTATAGTACATTCATTCGTGACTTAACAAGGTTACTGGTTACATAAAAGTAGAGCTACGACAGCTTTGGTACGGCTCCATTCCCTCAGACATCCTTGGGAGTTGGACTGAACCTATTCCTCATCCTCGCATGGCACTTCGTCATCTTCATCCTCCTCTGGGAGGCAACATATTAAGCAAGAGTGAGTACATCAGGTACTCCGCAAGCCCTAACACTACTCAAGGGGAGGTGTGTAATGCATTGGGGCTGGTAGCAAGGAGAGGCCATATGGCTTAGTTTTCCCAAAAAGCATTTTATGCAAGGTGCTCTTTAAAAAGAGTTTTGCAATGAGAGGGAGAAGTAGTTGAATCAATATTATTGTTGTTGGTGGGCCCTGGGGGAGTTTCAAACCATCCCGCCAGTTCCCTCATTTTTAGAAGAGCCTTCGGACCCAAGGCCCTGACGACTCTGGCACGCATGCCAACTCTTTCCCAAAACACAGCGGCCTCGGCCACCCACACACACTTCAAGGAGATGTGCTAATACTAATCAATAGGAGCCCAAGGCATAGTGCGCCAAGACTGTGACAACAGCTATCCGGATAGATTAAGACTCTACAGAGTTTGTACACTTTACCCACAAACCATGCACATCGAGCCAGGGTATGACATGACGCTCATCCCATCTTCCCCGAGTAACCCCACAATCACACCTCGGCCCGACCCAGGGGCTATTCAGGTATTACCAACCCAGCCAGACACCAGACGACCCTCGGTCTCTGTGCCATTTCCTGGTCCACCATGCCCTCCATGGCTCTATAGGTTTTCTTTTGTGGCAGTTACCAGAAAGGTAGGGGAGTACTGCCCATACAGGTTTTGTGGTTGTACGAAATCACTACGTTGAGGTCAAATGAACTGGTCCTTATATTGGTGAGGCGGCTCCATCCGTCCTTGGCTAGAGGACTAGTTCGGAACACCCAGCATCGAACTAAACTGAAGTACTCAGCACAAGGGTAGTCCGAAAAATATGGTAATCGGACTACTACTGAAGCACTCAGTGCCAATCGGTGGATTACATCGAATACACAGCCACAGCTGGTATACCTCTTAGGGAGCCTGCAACATCCCATCACCATACCCGCCTCGATCACCCATCCCCTTCACTCACACAGTTCATTAATATCCCACCCATATCCTAACTCACACCACCAAACACCTTTTAACACATTTCACAATCATGTATACAGTGTGTAGTGGTTCGCGATGCGAACATCGCAGGGGTTCCTAAGCATAGTACTAACAAGGAGGTGCTCACATCACTGCTATAGCGTAGTGATGAAGCTGTTAGGTTGTCAAGGGGTTGTGTTGTCAAGGTTAAGGAGGGGATTGTGATAGTCACTGCTATTATCGTAACTGATACAGTGTCTTGTTTCAATCCATTGATAGCGAGTAACTTATGTGTTACTGTTCATCATTGGCTAGTAGCTAACACTGATACTCGGTCATCAACATAGCTCATGCTACCACATCAAGTGGTTCATAGCATACAACATTTTAAAATAGACATACAATCATGCAATGAAAACAGGCCATAGGTGCGATTGCAAAACATAGGTAAAATATGATCAAGGAGTTAGAGCTTGCCTTCGAATTCGCCGAGGAGGTCTTCCTCGAAGTTCGGGTCTTCCGGGTCTTCCTCAATGTCCTCAGTCGCTATAATATAACTAAGCGGGTAAATACACAGCAAGAGAAGTCTAATACTGGGATTAACATTCAAGAAATCATTTATTAAAGCTTTTGTTGTCGTCTCCTTAATCGTTCTTGGGGTTAATGTGAGTTGTTGGGTACCCTCCATGTGCTTTCCTATTTTTTTTATAGCTATTAACTTATTATACTATTTTGTAAGGTTTATTAGGACCCTATTTCCCTGCTAATATGTCTTAATAACCCTTTACCATTTTTACAAATTTTCCTAGAATTTTTCTGTATGTAAAAATGTGTTTTTTACATTTTTTGGTACAGTCTCGGGTATTCCTAGCCGTTTTGGCACGTTGACAGTGGCTGACAGTGGCTCTGTTCGGCGGAGCTAGGTTTTGATGGCCACCCTTGCTCGAGCTAATGTTTGGCGCGAGACAAGGCATCACATGTGTGTTAAGGCTACTTAAGAATACGCGTGCGAAAGTAATTGAAGGATGGAGGAGTGTACCGGCGGTGGTGAGCTCGGCGGCCGGCGATGAGGAAGAAGAAGGGGGCTCCGAAATTCCACTTCGAGAGGGGCGCTCGAGCCCCGAGGTGTGAGGTGGAGTGTGGTGTGTGGTACTGCGGGCAAGGTGGCGAGGGTGAGGGCCGTTTTATAGGCCCGTATAGCGGTTCCCGGCCGGAGGCGGTGATGCTCCTTCTGGTGCGACCGCGCAGGTGCTCGGCTGGCGAGGCGAGGGGTCGTCGGGGTAATGATGTAAGGCTGGCAGGGTGAGGCAGTGTCGCCCCCGTGATGATGGCGGCGCAGCGGGGGAGCAGGCGGCGCGGCAGGTTGCCTCGGTGGGTCATGTCGTGGGAAAGCCGGACCTCGGTGTTGGGCGAAGAAGAGAAACAGGGAGGGAGAAGGTGGTACCGTCCTGGGCCGGCTGGGCCACGTGTGCGAGCGGGAGGGAGAAGAATGGGTCGCACGAGTTGGGCCTTGGTGGGCAGGTTGAGCTATGGAGAGATTTAGGGGTTGGGTCCAGGTTTAGGCCTTCTCCTTTTTTTGCTTTATTTCCTCCCTTTTTCTGATTAGATTCTCAATTATGGCCTTAATCTAATGAGCTGGTCCTTTTTATACATTTGTTATTTTATTTTATTTTATTTATTCCTTTTAATGCCATAATTATTTGGGGGTTTCCAGCCCCCTGCACAATCTCAGGGTTGCCACTAGGTTTTTTATCTCAAAAGTAGCTAGATTAAATCAAAAAGTTTTAATTCCGAGTAATTTTTTTGATTATTCCAATTTTTTGGATGTTACATCTTGATGCGTTCCTCTTCCTGAACACACATAGAAACAACCTTATCAATGTTCCAAGTCTCAGGGAGTGAGTTATAATTGACCACAAAAGCCTCAAACTCCTTAGAAAGAGAACTGAGGATGAAATAAATGAGCATCTCATCTGGCATCACAATTTTTAGCTCTCTAAGCTTAGAGTTGTAGTGACTCATCTTATTGATGTGCTCACGTGCACCACCTCCAGAGTACTTCTCAGTGACAATCTTCCTCATGTGCTAGCACTCGCCTTAGTGGAGCCAGTGAACTGACTTCTGACACTCTCTAAGTACTCTGCAGCAGTGTCACAATCAGGGATTCCTCCCTTAATAGAGTCAGCTATGTTGCTCTTAATGATGACAAGACACTTCCTATTGGAAGTGTCCCACTTAGGCAAATACTTATCATACTTTTCCTTCAAGCTTAGATACTCAGCCTTTCGCATAGCAAAAGGTTCCTCAGATTCCCCTGTCTCAGCAACGGGGATAGCAGGGAACACAGGACATGGAGATGTAATCGCAAAATTGAGGTCAGACACCACAAGGGCACACTGAAGCCTCTCTTTCCACACTCCATAGTTTTGACCCGTGAGGGTCTCAACTATGGAGATGTAGCTAAGTGCCGAGGATAAGCCAAAACCTTCATAAAACAAAGTTGAAGATCATTAATCAAGCTTAAAAACATCATGACATAAGAATGGCATTTTGTTTTTCACGTTGGTTACTCCACAAAATGCACCTTAAACTTAGCATCATAAACTTATCATGGAAATTAAATTTCACGTTGGTTACTCTTAATTCCATGCTTAAATAACTTAATCAAATCATATTTCACATTGGTTACTTTATGAAACTTAAAATAGTCACAATCTCACAATAAACTAAGCATTAATTTTGGCAAAAATAAACTTTAACGTTGGTTACTCATTTATATTACCACTTAGACAAAATTAAACTAAATTCAAATTTGATGAATCAAAATTTCACGTTGGTTACTTAATTAATTCACCACTTAATTATAGCAGAAGCTAAAACTTAATTTCTTAATTGATGAGAATTGCTTGAAAAAGCACTTAATAACATTTAAACAATTGAGAAAAAGCTCTAATTGACAGTAAATAGCATAAAATGCAGAAATAATGCAATCAAAATGCACACAAAATTCAAGAAAATATTCTTAATTTTTTTTCAGTCATTTAACTAATTTTTCTAATCATTTTCTGGAATTTAAATTCCATATAAACTAATTTCTGTAAATGGAAAAGGCTGAAAATTCCTTAATGGGTTAAAACCTAGAAATCAGCCCAATAAAAGATGTGGCCCATCAGCCCACTGAAAATTCCCTGAAAATTGGAAAAGGCTGCAAATACTAACAGGCCAAAAATTCTAAATTTGGTCCAACAGCTATGGTGGCCCAAAAGCGCACAGGTTAAAAACTGAGAAGACAGGAAAAATACACGCGCGGCCCACTTAAAAAAAAAATCGGCCCACAGCCGAAATTGGCCTGAATAAAAATCCATAGAAAATGCGAAAATGGAAAGGGCAGCCCACAGGGCCCAAAGCACCCTTCCGTCTCGGCTCCGAGCCCATTAAGCTTAAGCGGTGCATGGCGCAAACTGGGGGCCATTGGATTTTTAATCCGACGGCTTTGATTCCCCGAGTTCTTAAAACATTGACTGATCAGAGCCTTTGATTTTTTATCCGACGGTCCCGCAACGAGTTCGGTCGATACAAAAGCTTCTCCGGCCGCCAAATCCCGAAATCCTAATTCATTTCTCCTCGACCCTTCTCTTTCCTCAACACACGAAGCGACCGAGGCGAGGGAATCCGGTGCGGGACCTCCGGCCGCCGCCGCACCGTCGACGCCGACGAGAGATGCACCGCAAGGTGCTTCTCCGTCTGCCTCGAAGGCGTCGGATGGCCGCCGTTGAGGCAAGCGGTGCACGCGGATCTGAGCAAAAACTGAGAGGTGCTGTTTGCGGGAACTTCCGACGCCGCCGCTCCATCACCGCCGGCTGAGGTTAGGCTCTTGGCCCGAAAACTTAGCACGGCGCTCTTAGTCCACGGCGCCGCCGTTGGTGCGCGGTGCCTCTAAGGTTGCGGATCTGATGACCTCGGCTCCCGTGAAAACCGGGTTTGTCGAGGATGAGGACGACGGCTAGATCACCAAGGATCTAATCCCGTCGGCTTCACAAAAGATCAGACCCCTTCTTCTTCTTTTGAATTTATGAGATCTTGGAGTTTTATCTATCTTTTCTAATCTTTTCCTTGTTCTTATGGTGATGAGGAGCACAACAAAAGACTGATCGTTTCCTCTTTAGGTAAGTAAACCCTTTCTTAGTCTCTGACTTTATCGATTTTCATCGATTCGGCTTAGCTTGATTTTCCTTATGCTTAATCTGAGACATACTTTGATTTCCCCTCCTTCTACATGCTTCTGTGGGTCTTAACTAAGTACTCAACTAAAAATTAATTAGATCTTAATCAACAGTGGCTAAAGACTCAATTAAACATGAATAGAAAGTAATTAATCTGAATTAAAACTTAATCAACCTGATTAGAAATTGACTAGCACGGCTCTGAGGCCAATGTAAAACTGATTAGGCTGAGGATCAATGCTAGAAAGTTCTAATCAGTTGAACTTGTACATGATCTAACACTAATTAATCAAGATTACACATAGGCAAACAAACTAACATGTATCCTATAGACATGGCAGAGAGATTAGAATTAAGGGGAGCAGTGAGAGATGTAGGTTTCTTTCAACGGGGCCACTTGATGCTATTGGGCTCAAGTGGTGGTCGGTGATGACAGGCAGCGGTGCAGTGATGGCCAGCGGTGGTGCGGTGGCGGGTAGATCGTCTCCTCTGTCGGTGGCGACGTCCTCAACCGATGGCGGCGGCGATCAAAGATTGTTTTGGTTTGGCGGGGGCCTCGGGGACGTGTGCACTGGTGTTTTCATACCCTGAGGTCCCCCTGGGACTTATAGCGCGTGCGAGGTGGGGGCGCAGGGTACGAGTCCATTGCACCCCGAACGTATCGCTCGTGGCTGAGAGAGACTCAGTCGTGGGTTGTTGCCCCACGCCTATTTCTTACGGGAGACTCTCACGGGGCACCCGGTTGAACCGGGATCACCCCTAACATCCGTAACGTGCAATTATAATGTTACGAAAATTGTCAGATCTTAGTACATACTTCTTCTATTTCTAAATATTTTTCGCTTATTTGTTTATTTTTGAACTAACTAATGATAATTATTTAGAAACGAAAGGAGTAACTTATTAGATTAGAGTAGGAAACAAACGCTCTGGACAAACACTTGTCGGTATCTGAACAAAGCATGATTTTATTTAATCTGCATCATACAAATGGATGCAGTAGTATGCCACGTCTGAATTCTACCAGCAGCAGCACAACGGGACAACATCGATAATGCAGCTGCCTTTTCTCGGGTAGCCTTCTTGTTTGCAAATATAGCTGCAGGTTATATCATCGCAATGATCATAAGAGTAGGGTGAGACGCACGTTCTTGGCGGCGGCGGTAGCGAGTTAGGTCTTGGTGCTGATTTCTTTTCACAGCCAAATCCGAAGCCTACACATGCAGAAGAAAAAAAATGTTTCCAGCTGATTAATCTGGACATGTCTAAGAAGTAACAATACATTTTTTTTTTGAAAGTATCAGTCTCTACAAGAAGCTTGACAGGGCGATGAGAATGTTGAAGACATGATGGCCATAACCAAGAACAGAACAGATGCTAAGTACACCACCCTCCCAAAACTGGCCATCTTCACGGAAGCCATGCTGAAGATTGTTGCTACCGTTTACTTTTTTTTTGTCATGGGATTGGATGTAGGGACTTCTCATGATTGTGTGCATATATGTAGGCGTTTATACAGAACAACACCTGGGAATCATCAGAATTTATGTCCCGACCTTCTGGATATCCTAGTCTTGTGTTTTGATATCCTTTGGATATGGTTTGATATCTTGGTAAACTTATCAAAACCAATCCCTGGTTTAGATATATAAATCTGATTCAATATTTTTCAATACCTAAGATATTATTCAATCAATGCCAAGATGCCCTGCACATGATGTCTGACCACAACATCTCCAGGAGCTTCATCCCATCAAAGGACCTCCTCACAGTTATTGAAATGTCCCTTTTTATATAGGAGGCAATCAGGGGTTTTGCTTTGTTAGGAGGTAATCACATGCTTAAAGATGACAATGAATATCCATTACCTGCATACCCTCAAAACAGATACCAAGGACAAAAGGGATGTGCCCCAACATTTCACCTAGATAAAACTTCGATTTGAACTAGAGATACATTCCCAACCAACTACAATCTTCCAAGTATGATACGTCTTACCAACCGATATACGAACTCTAGAAGTTGAACACAATCTTGTGGAGCATGATCAACAAAACCATTAGGATAATTCCTGCAAATAATCGAAGAACTAGCAAAAATAAGATGAAAAAAACAACACAATAAGATGGAGTTCTGTATAAAGTAGAACAGATGGTCTAGCTGACACACACGTCTACAAGAAAGTCCAATTAAGGACCTAAACTTTCATCCAAACAAAAAACGAGTGTGGGCTGGAATGAACAGGGTAGCATGCACGGGACTTCTAGAACGAAAGTGGCCTGGAATTAGGGATGGCTCCATTACCCGCGTACCCGCGGATATCCGACCCGATGGGTACGGGTTTGAGTACGAATTTGTACCCGCGGGTACGGATTCGGATACTAAATTGTACCCATCGGATTTTTTTGCGGGTAATAAAAAGATATATCCATACCCGTATACCTGTACCCGTACTTATATGTGGGCCCAACACAGTTGAATGTATATATTATATTTTATAAAAGATACAGTTTCCTTCTCAGCTCTCAGCCTGATGCGTATTGACGAATCAAACATCTTGGCCCACGGGAGAGGTGGAGCCCAACAGAGCCCACCTGCCATCAACGCATGTAAGGGGCAAGGGCAACATGATGTGGCGGACGCAACCCTAGCTGCCAGACTCACGGCCGCTCCCAAATCCTGATCTCAACTCCCACACTCCCGTCCCACTCACCCCCACGGCGGCACAGCTCCACTCTTCTGCCGGCCAGCAACGCCGCTCCCAGACTCCCGTACATCGTTGCCTCGCCATCACGCGTGCTCGGCCGCACGTCGACTCGGCGCTACCGCTGCCAGGCCAACTCGCCGCTAGCCAGCTCATCGCCACTTGTGCTCGGGCTCGGCCAAACGCCGGCTGGGCGCTCCCGTCACCTGACCTCTCGCTGCCGCGCCTGCTTGGCGCTCCCGCAGCCATGCTCCCCGCTGATCCGGGCCTTCTCGGCGCTCCCGCCGCCATGCTCCCCGCCGATCTGGGCCTTCTCGATGCTCCCGCAATGCCGCTCGTCGCATCCAATTGCAACTCGAGATCCGCGGGTACGGATTACCCGCAGGTAAAAAATACCAGCGAGTAACGGGTACGGATAACTGTTTTTACCCGTTGCGGGTAATGGTACGGTTTTAGGTGTGGATTTTTCCTTATGGATACGGGTACATACAGATCATATTCGCGGGTTTTTTACCCATTGCCATCCCTACCTGGAATGGATGATTGCCTGCGCCGCTGGCAACTTTCTCGTTTGTTCTAGAGTCGAATTTGCATAACTTCTAGAACAAACGATAGATCAGTCTTCAAAGATTCATCGTCAATAAATAACAGAGCCTAAAATTAGGAATGACAATGGGTCGGGTTTGGATCGAATAGAGCAAAAATCCAAACCGACTTGAACTAGTGCATGGGTAAATTTTCAAACCCAAACTCGACCCACGGCAAAAAATACTACCAAACCCAAATACGGCAGGTTTTGTGTGGGTTTTGGGTACCCGACGGGTAACTGTTAGACCTCAGCAGACGTGAGTTCAAGAAGAACACTCGGTCTCTTTTTATTCACAAATCAAGCTATCTGTTGCGTCTACCTTAGCGAGGTGGGACTGAACTCCCACCAATCCTATGCTCCATGCTCCAAACTCCCGGCTCCACAAGGGCCCACGCCCAGCCATCCGCACTTCCCCTATGTGCACGCGCCCAAGCGCTGAGCCGCCTGCGCCCTTTTTCCCGACGCGCCTAAGGCCCTGTGCCGCCCCGCCCTTTTCCCGACGTGCCCGTGGCCCCGCGCATTTCCTTTCGCGATGTGCACAACACAGTTACTGTCGTGTGTTGTTGACTGCCAAATCAATGCTGAAAAGTGAAAACTGGCCTGCGGGTGAGATGTGAGGTGGTCTAGACTGGTCGAAAATGAGATTTTTGGGTAACCCGCCGGGTATCCGCGGGTAGAAAATAAAACCCGTACTCATACCCACAAAACATCGGATTGGGTACGGGTTGTACCCGCGGGTAAAATGTTCTACCCGTACCGCACCTGTCGGGTACTCGAACCCGTGGATACAATTGTCATCCCTACCTGAAATCGATGGCGTGCAGCAATGCAAATATTTTCCGTTTGGCTGCTAGCATTTGATGTGTCCCTTTGTTGGGATAGGTTCCATCAAATTATAGTTTTTTTAGAAAACATAATCATTTCTTTCGTATGGTCTTAATTTCATAGGAACATTAGCCACATGCACTTTCCGTGGCATGCAATTATAATGTTACAAAAACCGTCAGGTCTTAGTACATACTTTTTCCGTTCCTGAATATTTATTGCTGATTAGTTCATTTAACTAAATGGTGATAAATATTTGTGAATAAAAGGAGTAATTTATTTGCTTAGAGTAGGAAACAAATGTTCTGGACAGACACTTATTGGTATCTGAACAAAATAGGATTTTATTTAATCTGCATCATACAAATGGATGCAGTATGCCACGCATGAATTCTACCAGCAGCAGCATATCGGATAATTCTCCTGTCTGCAGTGGCCTTTACTCCCTTGGCCACGTTCAACGCAAATATAACCGCAGTCTACATCATTACAATGTTCAAAAGAGTAGGGTCGATAGCACGGTCTTGGTGGCGATTTAGGTCTTGGTGGTGATTTCTTCCAACAGCCAAACCCGATGCCTGCACATATAGCGCAAAATAAGAAAACAATGTTTCCAGCTGAATCTCTAAGTAGTAACAATACAAAAAACTAAAAGTAGCAGTCTCTACAAGAAGCTTGACAGGATGAGGATGTTGAAGACATGACCACCAAAACCAATAACAAAACAGATGCCAAGTACACAACCCTCCCAAAACTGGTCATCTTCACCGGAGCCATGTTGAATATTGTTGCTACTCCTTCCTTTTGTCTTCGGATGGATGTAGGGACTTCTCATGATTGTGTGCATGTAGGTGTTTTTATACAGAACAACACCTTGGGATATCATCAGAATTTATGTCCCCTTCTGGATATCCTAGTCTTGTGTTTTCATATCCTTTGGATATGGTTTGAAATTTTGATACACTTATCCAAACCGATCTCTAGTTTAAATATCTAAATCTGATTCAACATTTTTCAATACCTAAGATGTTATTCCATCAGTGCCAAGATGCCCTGCACATGATGTCTGGCCACAACATCTCCAGCAGCTTCATCCCATCAGAGGACCTCACAGTTATTGAAATGTCCCTTTTTATATAGGAGGCAATTAGGGGTTGTGCTTTGTTAGGAGGTAATCACATGCTTAGAGATGACAATAAATATTCATTACCTGCATACTCTCAACACAGATGCCAAGCTAGGACAAAAGGGGTGTGTCCCGATGTTTCTCCGAGAGAAAACTTCGATTTGAACTAGAGATACATTAACGACCAACTACAACCATCCAAGTATGGCCCCCTTTGGTACAACTTCCAGCTTTTGATTCTCCGAATTCACTTCCGATTCTCTGATGAAGTGATTCTGTGGCTGAAAGTGATTCTCAAAGATTTTCTACAATGGACTCTTACAATCAGGATTGAGAATCACTTCATAGAATTAGGAGAAGCTATTTTTTCAGAGAATCACTTCTCTGCATCAGCTAAGAATCCTTCTCCTGAAAAATAGTATTTGGCACAACTTCACTGATTCTGCCTGCGAATCAGCATCGTGAAGCTCTGTCAGGGGCCTATGATAGCAACTAATACACAAACTCTAGAAGTTGGACACAATCTTGTGGAGCTTGATCAACCAAATCATTAGAGTAATTCCTGCAAATAATCGAAGAACTAAGCAAGAATAAGATGGAAAAATACGATAAAGATGAGGTTCTCTATGAAGTAGAACGGATAGTCTAGCTAACACACGTCTACAAAGAAGTAGAAGGACCTAAACTTTTATCCAAACAAAAAGATGAACGTGGCCTGGAATGAACAGGGTAGCATGCACGAGACTTCTAGAATGAACGTGGCCTGGAACGGATGATTGCGTGCGCCACTGACAACTTTCTCGTTTGTTCTAGAGCCGAATTTGCATAACTTCCGGAACGAACAATGATCCGTCTTCAAAAATTAATCGTCAATAAATAACAGAGCCTGAAATCGATGGCGTGGAGCAGTGCGAATGTTCTCCGTTTGTGGCTGCTAGCATTTGACGTGTCCCATCGTTGGATAGGTTCCGTCGAATTATAGTTCTTTTTAAGAAAAAACAATGATTTCTATCGTATGGTCTTAATTTCACAGAAACATAAGCCATACACACTTTCCGTGCCATGCAATTATAATGTTATCAAAACCGTCAGGTCTTAGTACATATTTTATCCGTTCTTGAATATTTGTTGCTAATTAGTTCATTTTTAAACTAAATGGTAATAAGTATGGAAGGAGTAACTTAACTTATTTGCTTAGAGCAGAAAACAAACATTCTGGACAAGCACTTGTTGGTATCTGAACAAAATAGGATTTTATTTAATCCGCATCATACAAATGGATGCAGTATGCCACACCTGAATTCTACCAGCAGCAGCACCACGGGACAACATCGATAATGCAACGGCCTTTTCTCGGGTAGCCTTCTTGTTTGCAAGTATAGCCGCAGGTTACATCATCGCAATGATCATAAGAGTAGGGTGACACACACGGTCTTGGCGGTGGTGGTGGCGATTTAGGTCTTGGTGGTGATTTCCGACAGCGAAATCCGAAGCCTACACATGCAGGAGAAAAAAATGTTTTCATCTGATTAATCTGGACATGTCTAAGAAGTAACAATACAACAAAAAAATTGAAAGTAGCAGCCTCTACAAGAAGCTTGACAGGGCGATGAGAATGTTGATGACATGATCACCATAACCAAGAACAGAACAGATGCCAAGTACACGACCCTCCCAAAACTGGTCATCTTCACCGGAGCCATGTTAAAGATTGTTGCTACCCTTTCCTTTTTTTGTCATGGGATTGGATGTAGAGACTTCTCATGATTGTGTGCATGTAGGTGTTTATATAGAACAACACCTTGGGATCATCAGAATTTATGTCCCGGCCTTCTGGATAGCCTAGTCTTGTGTTTTGATATCCTTTGGATATGGTTTGATATCTTGGTAAACTTATCAAAACCAATCCCTGGTTTACGTATCTAAATCTGATTCAATATTTTTCAATATCTAAGATGGTATTCCATCAATGCCAAGATGCCCTGCACATGATGTCTGACCACAACATCTCCAGGAGCTTCATCCCATCAAAGGACCTCCTCACATTTATTGAAATGTCTCTTTTTATATAGGAGGCAATCAGGGGTTTTGCTTTGTTAGGAGGTAATCACATGCTTAAGATGACAATGAATATCCCTTACCTCCATACTCTCAAAACAGATACCAAGGACAAAAGGGATGTGCCCCGATATTTCACCTAGATAAAACTTCGATTTGAACTAGAGATACATTCCCGACCAACTACAATCGTCCAAGTATGATACGCCTTAGCAACCGATACATGAACTCTAGAAGTTGAACACAATCTTGTGGAGCATGATCAACAAAACCATTAGGATAATTCCTGCAAATAATCGAAGAACTAGCAAAAATAAGATGAAAAAAACAACACGATAAGATGGAGTTCTGTATAAAGTAGAACAGATGGTCTAACTGACACACATGTCTACAAGAAAGTCCAATTAAGGACCTAAACTTTCATCCAAACAAAAAACGAGTATGGCCTGGAATGAACAGGGTAGCATGCACGAGACTTCTAGAACGAACGTGGCCTGGAATGGATGATTGCCTGCACCACTGGCAACTTTCTCGTTTGTTCTAGAGCCGAATTTGCATAACTTCTGGAACGAACGATGGATCAGTCTTCAAAAATTCATCGTCAATAAATAACAGAGCCTGAAATTAGGAATGACAACGGGTCGGGTTTGGATCGAATAGAGAAAAAATCTGAAGCGACTTGAACTAGTGCACGGGTAAAATTTCAAACCCGAACCGGCACCCGCGGCAAAAAATACTACCGAACCCAAACCCGGCAGGTTTTGTGCGGGTTTTGAGTACCCAACGGGTAACCGTTAGACCTCAGCTGACGTGAGTTCAAGAAGAACACTTGGTCTCCTTTTATTCACAAATCAAGCTATCTGTTGCGTTACCTTAGCGAGGTGGGACTGAACTCCCACCAATCCTATGCTCCATGCTCCAAACTCCCGGCTCCACCAGGGCCCACACCCAGCCGTACGCACTTCCCCAATGCGCACGCGCCCAAGCGCTGTGCTGCCTACACCTTTTTTCCCGACGCGCCTAAGGCCCTGTGCCGCCCCACCCTTTTCCTGACGTGCTCGTGGCCCCGCGCCTTTCCTTTTCCGATGTGCACAGCGCAGTTACCGTCGTGTGTTGTAGACTGCCAAATCAATGATGAAAAGTGAAAACTGACCTGCGGGTGTGATGTGAGGTGGGCTAGACTGGTCGAAAATGAGATTTTCGAGTAACCCGCCGGGTATCCACGGATAGAAAATAAAACCCATACTCGTACCCGCAAAATATCAGGTCGGGTACGGGTTGTACCCGCGGGTAAAATGTTCTACCCGTACCCGCACCTGTCGGGTACTCGAACCCGCAGATACAGTTGTCATCCCTACCTGAAATCGATGGTGTGCAGCAATGCGAATATTTTCCGTTTGGCTGCTAGCATTTGACGTGTCCCTTCGTTGGGATAGGTTCCATCAAATTATAGTTTTTTTTAGAAAACATAATCATTTCTTTCGTATGGTCTTAATTTCATAGGAACATTAGCCACATGTAACACCCTAAAATCTAAAGAAAAGAATAAGAGTAAAACTTACCTGGGCCAAAGAATCACCCCTCAGCCCTCCTACCCTCTCCAACTTGGCCCAACCCGCAGCACCCCTTCACCCTCTCCTCTATCTCTTGCGTGCGGGCCCCACATGGCAGCATCTTCTTCCCCAACCGCCAGCCCACCCCGCTCCCACCACCATGCCTGGCAACCGGCACGCCCGCGCCCCCTGCCCCCAGCCGCTCCCACGTCGCCTTAGCAACCGCCGCCCCCTCGCATGCATTCCCCTACAAAAACCGGCCCCACACTCCCTTTTTCCCCTTCCAAACCCTAGCCACCTCCATGGCCGGCGGTTGAGCTCGGTGCCCGCGAGGAGGAGCCCTCCCGGCCGCCGCCGACGGTCCTCCGAGGATCCCCACACCCCACCGCCCGCGCAGGACCCGAAATCGAGGAAATCCCGCCACCCAAGATGCCTCCCCGACGCCACCGAGAGTTGATGCCGCCATGCCACCGTCGAGCGCCCTTCTCTGGCCGTCCTTGTGCGCGTGTGACACCCATGGTGAGTTCCCCTCGCTCTCCTCTTCATTTTGCACAAATTCCCGTTGAGTTTGGGGCACCGGAGCGCCGTTCCGGCGATCTCCGGCGATCCTCCGGCGATGCCGCCGCCGCCAGCGGCCGCCGGCGCCGCCCTGCCCCGCCGCCCCCCCCTCCCAGCCGTTGGATCAAGTCCAACGGCTAGGATTAAAAGACCGCGAAGGGGTACGCGCCGGGTCCATGGTGGACCCATGGACCGCACCTCCTCCCCTTGGTCCATAGACCCATGGACCAATTTCATGCATTTTCCTTAACAAAAGTAAATCAGAATAGAAAGAAAAATGGTATTTTGCAGTTAAGTCCTCAAGCACTTTTATTAAATTATGAATATGCCCCTGGCCCTGCAGAAAAGACCTCAAACTTTATTTAAAATAGATAAAACCCATGCATCTTTGTGGAACTTGCTAGGAGACCCCTGTACTTTTCATGAATCACACTTTAGGGCACTTCTCAGTTAGGAAAATTTACAGAGCAACCCTTGAGGTATTATTTAATTGTGGAATATAGTTTAAAATGTATTTAGTGAATAAAATATGTTTATAAATGATAGAATAAATATAGAAAATAGTGTAAAATTAGTTATAAACCATTTTTAGGCTGAAATAAAATTATAGATGCAAATAAAATATATTTTGTGCATAGAAAATGTTTTTAAGTGATAAAATAAATATAGAAAATAATGGAAAAATGGTTATAAATCTTTTATACTAAAATAAAATTTGTAGAATTCATGTAAAATATATTTTAACAATAGAAAATTTAATAAAAATGCTTTTAGCTATAAATAAATATTAAAAATAGAGAATAAATATGGAAATAGTAGGAAAATTATTTATAAAATGTTTTATGCTGAAATAAAATTTATAAAATGCATATAAAATATATTTTGGCTATAGAAAACTCATTAAAAATGTTTTTGGCTTGTAAATAAATACCAAAAATGGAAAATAAATGGTAAATGCATTTCTTTAGCTATGAAAAATAATAAATTACTCGTAACTCTGATTTAAATCATAATTATAACATATTTCAATCATAATATTTGTATTGCTTGTATGGTGTATTGTTCTTGATTGTTTTTATTTCTCTTTTGACGGTAGTTTATACGCACTCGTATTTCTACGATCAAGAAGCTACATGAAGATGTGAAGATCAAGAGTTCAATGAAGAAGAACTGAGCAGCTATTTATACAAAGGCAAGTGTCCTTGACCATCTTGCACCTTTTTAAGGGTTTAGTTAGTTGCATGCTAATTAATATGAATCCTATATCATGCCCTGTTGTTGTATCCTTATTACCTTGTCGCATGGGTCATGGAAGGGTGATAAACGGGATTTTACCTTACGCTTAGCCATGCATAATAGTTGGGTGGGAATACATTTAACTACACTTGTTACTCATTACTTATTATCATGATTATGACTATGATGTTGGAATATGAAGTGTAGTAAATAGGAATCTGGCGGGTTGGTTGAATGGTATGGTGCAGTACGCACGAGACCCGGGATTGGGGTTGGAACCTTGCCGGATTCTAAGGACCGGTTTATGGAGTAGCCACTAAGCTATACAGTATCGCCACGAGACTGAGATGGGGCAGCTTGGTCAATTAATTAGGTTTCTCCCGATGAAATGCTAGTAGTTGGATGGTGCGGGGAATGATGCGGGTGATCTGCTCTTGGATCCGCAAGGCTCAAGAGGGGGCTCTGGGGCGGAGGGTTACTCCGAGAATCCCCAGTGGTGGAAACCTTAGAGGGCTAGCACTAGTCGGGAGTACCTTTGTAAAGACCTCGTAGTGATCTCCTGGCCGCACACCTACGGAAGTGTGAAATGTGGTTGATCACCACTGGCATCAGGGAGGTTTGCTTAGTCCACCTGGCAACAGGGGATGAAATCACGGCTTGTGGGTAAAGGATACATTCTCTGCAGAGATTGGGAAACTGTCATGACAGCCGTGCTCACGGACAAGAGCGGCTTGGTGTCGAATTCATAATTAGTCAATGGTTGAAATGATGGTTGGGATAATGCTTGGAATTGATGTTGATATTATTATAATTATTATTACTGTTATTACGGTTGGGATTACTCACCTAGAGGTAGGTTGCTAAAGAAAGCTAAGGTTAGGTTTAATGCTTAGTGCTTAAACAACTATCAGCCTTCTCCGTTGATTGGCCTTCATGTCATTTATTTCCCACACTTGCTGAGTACCACGGGATGGTACTCACACTTGCGTTGTTGTATTTTTGATATGCTGCTCAGTGAAGAGAAGATCTAATGAGGACCGTGACAAGTGAAGACGGTGTATAGGTCGCGTTGCTGCCAGTCAACTTGCCTGTGGTTGCCCTAAAGTTTTCCTCTTCCGCTGCTACTTCAAAACTCTTTTAAAGGTATAAATGTTGTTTGCATGCGATATGGAACTGTTTATCACTCTTGTCGTACATGTATGGTGAAACTGATCCTGGCATACATGTACTTTGCAGCTGGTTTTATTTCTAATAAAACCGGGTGTGACAAAGTGGTATCAGAGCGAGGTTGACTCTAGGCACGTGACCTTAGTTAGAATGGACCCCTTAGATTCTCCTTTGACCTTTCTCATGAAGACAAAGATTCGTATCGACGGACAGGAGCATGAAGATCGACGTATAAGGACAACGCGAAGGAAGAAGAAGACTCTTAAAGATTAACATACATCACTTGCTTAGGTTCCTTTTGGTTAGCAAGTGAAGTCCATGCCTTCCTCACAACGAAATAGAACACGTTGCTTGATGCATTGCATAAGATTAATAATAACAACAACAATAAAATTATAGAATTTGTCTGTTTAAGGGGGGTAGCCGACCCACTTAACCCTCATAATTACAAAAAAATAATAAATATAGTAATCATGACAATGCATTTTAAATGGAAGACTTTAAAAATTAAAACCATAGTGCACATTTAAGCCAAGTTCAAAATAATAATAATAAGAAGAGTAAGAGTGTAGAAGAACATAAAAATAAGGTGTGAGTTATTGTGCGATAGTACTTTAAATTTAACTAACTTAACATATTTTATCGTAATTGCTTATTTGTGAAAAATGCAATTTTCAACTTTTAAAGAATCAGTTTGAATTCAAATGAAATTAAGGCATGACAAAGAAAATTTAATCAGGACTCATAACACTCTTTTAAAAATTACAATAGCATTAAAAACGAACTCTACATAGAAAATAATAATAGTAAGAATGATAATAATAGAATAAGATGTAAATTTGTGGTGATCGAAGATTTCTAAATCAAATTAGGACAAAAACAAATATTTCTTTTTATGTATTCCGCCGTATGCACTCCTAAACTTATAAAAGTGTTAAAACATCAGTGTGATTAAAATAAGAATTAAATTATTTTCAAAATAATAATCATAATAATTTATTGATGAAAAAAATCCTATTCTTTACCTAATCTTGAATTTCGAGAGCAAGATTCCTTGTAAGTGGGATGAAATTGTAACACCTAGAGAAAAATAATAATTATATAATAATAAACAAATTTACTCAAATAATAGCAACAACATAATAAATAAATAAATCTTGGAAAATAAACAAATAAATAAATAAATAAAACCTAAATGAAGGAAAATAAAAAAATTAATGTGTTGTATCAAATGCTAATTAATTAGAACTAATCTATTGAGGTGCTTTGGTTGGAAAACAAAATTTTCAATTGCTAAAGAAGACTTTTAAGTTCAAATAAAATAAACCAACGTTCAAGCCCTTGAACCTTTCATTCAAACAATAATAAGAAGAATAATGATAGTAAGATGAGAAACTAAACACAATAAAGAGGAAGAAGAAATAGAACTTTAATGTACAAATTTTCATGGTGTTGAAAGTTAGTTTTACTTAAAATTAATTCAAATTAAATTACTGCGTTGTATTTGTACATCTGTGTAATATTTTGTAACTTCCAAAATAATTTAAGATAAAAATTTGAAATAGAAAGAAAAGTGTATAGTAATATTTTCAAAAAAAAAAAAAAATTAAAAAAAAAAAATTAATTAGTAGTTAATTTATTTAGCTAAAATTCCCATCCTAAACTTTACGCGACCCAGAATCTCGGGGCGAGATTCCGTTTAAGGGGGGTAGAATTGTAACACCCTAAAATCTAAAGAAAAGAATAAGAGTAAAACTTACCTGGGCCAAAGAATCACCCCTCAGCCCTCCTACCCTCTCCAACTTGGCCCAACCCGCAGCACCCCTTCACCCTCTCCTCTATCTCTTGCGTGCGGGCCCCACATGGCAGCATCTTCTTCCCCAACCGCCAGCCCACCCCGCTCCCACCACCATGCCTGGCAACCGGCACGCCCGCGCCCCCTGCCCCCAGCCGCTCCCACGTCGCCTTAGCAACCGCCGCCCCCTCGCATGCATTCCCCTACAAAAACCGGCCCCACACTCCCTTTTTCCCCTTCCAAACCCTAGCCACCTCCATGGCCGGCGGTTGAGCTCGGTGCCCGCGAGGAGGAGCCCTCCCGGCCGCCGCCGACGGTCCTCCGAGGATCCCCACACCCCACCGCCCGCGCAGGACCCGAAATCGAGGAAATCCCGCCACCCAAGATGCCTCCCCGACGCCACCGAGAGTTGATGCCGCCATGCCACCGTCGAGCGCCCTTCTCTGGCCGTCCTTGTGCGCGTGTGACACCCATGGTGAGTTCCCCTCGCTCTCCTCTTCATTTTGCACAAATTCCCGTTGAGTTTGGGGCACCGGAGCGCCGTTCCGGCGATCTCCGGCGATCCTCCGGCGATGCCGCCGCCGCCAGCGGCCGCCGGCGCCGCCCTGCCCCGCCGCCCCCCCTCCCAGCCGTTGGATCAAGTCCAACGGCTAGGATTAAAAGACCGCGAAGGGGTACGCGCCGGGTCCATGGTGGACCCATGGACCGCACCTCCTCCCCTTGGTCCATAGACCCATGGACCAATTTCATGCATTTTCCTTAACAAAAGTAAATCAGAATAGAAAGAAAAATGGTATTTTGCAGTTAAGTCCTCAAGCACTTTTATTAAATTATGAATATGCCCCTGGCCCTGCAGAAAAGACCTCAAACTTTATTTAAAATAGATAAAACCCATGCATCTTTGTGGAACTTGCTAGGAGACCCCTGTACTTTTCATGAATCACACTTTAGGGCACTTCTCAGTTAGGAAAATTTACAGAGCAACCCTTGAGGTATTATTTAATTGTGGAATATAGTTTAAAATGTATTTAGTGAATAAAATATGTTTATAAATGATAGAATAAATATAGAAAATAGTGTAAAATTAGTTATAAACCATTTTTAGGCTGAAATAAAATTATAGATGCAAATAAAATATATTTTGTGCATAGAAAATGTTTTTAAGTGATAAAATAAATATAGAAAATAATGGAAAAATGGTTATAAATCTTTTATACTAAAATAAAATTTGTAGAATTCATGTAAAATATATTTTAACAATAGAAAATTTAATAAAAATGCTTTTAGCTATAAATAAATATTAAAAATAGAGAATAAATATGGAAATAGTAGGAAAATTATTTATAAAATGTTTTATGCTGAAATAAAATTTATAAAATGCATATAAAATATATTTTGGCTATAGAAAACTCATTAAAAATGTTTTTGGCTTGTAAATAAATACCAAAAATGGAAAATAAATGGTAAATGCATTTCTTTAGCTATGAAAAATAATAAATTACTCGTAACTCTGATTTAAATCATAATTATAACATATTTCAATCATAATATTTGTATTGCTTGTATGGTGTATTGTTCTTGATTGTTTTTATTTCTCTTTTGACGGTAGTTTATACGCACTCGTATTTCTACGATCAAGAAGCTACATGAAGATGTGAAGATCAAGAGTTCAATGAAGAAGAACTGAGCAGCTATTTATACAAAGGCAAGTGTCCTTGACCATCTTGCACCTTTTTAAGGGTTTAGTTAGTTGCATGCTAATTAATATGAATCCTATATCATGCCCTGTTGTTGTATCCTTATTACCTTGTCGCATGGGTCATGGAAGGGTGATAAACGGGATTTTACCTTACGCTTAGCCATGCATAATAGTTGGGTGGGAATACATTTAACTACACTTGTTACTCATTACTTATTATCATGATTATGACTATGATGTTGGAATATGAAGTGTAGTAAATAGGAATCTGGCGGGTTGGTTGAATGGTATGGTGCAGTACGCACGAGACCCGGGATTGGGGTTGGAACCTTGCCGGATTCTAAGGACCGGTTTATGGAGTAGCCACTAAGCTATACAGTATCGCCACGAGACTGAGATGGGGCAGCTTGGTCAATTAATTAGGTTTCTCCCGATGAAATGCTAGTAGTTGGATGGTGCGGGGAATGATGCGGGTGATCTGCTCTTGGATCCGCAAGGCTCAAGAGGGGGCTCTGGGGCGGAGGGTTACTCCGAGAATCCCCAGTGGTGGAAACCTTAGAGGGCTAGCACTAGTCGGGAGTACCTTTGTAAAGACCTCGTAGTGATCTCCTGGCCGCACACCTACGGAAGTGTGAAATGTGGTTGATCACCACTGGCATCAGGGAGGTTTGCTTAGTCCACCTGG
Source organism: Tuctoria greenei (assembly GCA_036927565.1). Lineage (NCBI taxonomy): Eukaryota > Viridiplantae > Streptophyta > Magnoliopsida > Poales > Poaceae > Tuctoria > Tuctoria greenei. Next base: position 201,683,212 of record JAYESD010000008.1, on the reverse strand, counting down.
CAACAGGGGATGAAATCACGGCTTGTGGGTAAAGGATACATTCTCTGCAGAGATTGGGAAACTGTCATGACAGCCGTGCTCACGGACAAGAGCGGCTTGGTGTCGAATTCATAATTAGTCAATGGTTGAAATGATGGTTGGGATAATGCTTGGAATTGATGTTGATATTATTATAATTATTATTACTGTTATTACGGTTGGGATTACTCACCTAGAGGTAGGTTGCTAATGAAAGCTAAGGTTAGGTTTAATGCTTAGTGCTTAAACAACTATCAGCCTTCTCCGTTGATTGGCCTTCATGTCATTTATTTCCCACACTTGCTGAGTACCACGGGATGGTACTCACACTTGCGTTGTTGTATTTTTGATATGCTGCTCAGTGAAGAGAAGATCTAATGAGGACCGTGACAAGTGAAGACGGTGTATAGGTCGCGTTGCTGCCAGTCAACTTGCCTGTGGTTGCCCTAAAGTTTTCCTCTTCCGCTGCTACTTCAAAACTCTTTTAAAGGTATAAATGTTGTTTGCATGCGATATGGAACTGTTTATCACTCTTGTCGTACATGTATGGTGAAACTGATCCTGGCATACATGTACTTTGCAGCTGGTTTTATTTCTAATAAAACCGGGTGTGACACCACACACACTTTCCGTGGCGTGCAATTATAATGTTACAAAAACCGTCAGGTCTTAGTACATACCTTTTCCGTTCCTGAATATTTATCGCTGATTAGTTCATTTAACTAAATGGTGATAAATATTTGTGAATAAAAGGAGTAATTTATTTGCTTAGAGTAGGAAACAAACGTTCTGGACAGACATTTATTGGTATCTGAACAAAATAGGATTTTATTTAATCTGCATCATACAAATGGATGCAGTATGCCACGCCTGAATTCTACCAGCAGCAGCATATCGGATAATTCTCCTGTCTGCAGTGGCCTTTACTCCCTTGGCCACGTTCAACGCAAATATAACTGCAGTCTACATCATTACAATGTTCAAAAGAGTAGGGTCGATAGCACGGTCTTGGTGGCGGTGGTGGCGATTTAGGTCTTGGTGGTGATTTCTTCCAACAGCCAAACCCGATGCCTGCACATATAGCGCAAAATAAGAAAACAATGTTTCCAGCTGAATGTCTAAGAAGTAACAATACAAAAAAAACTGAAAGTAGAAGTCTCTACAAGAAGCTTGACAGGATGATAATGTTGAAGACATGATCACCAAAACCAATAACAAAACAGATGCCAAGTACACAACCCTCCCAAAACTGGTCATCTTCACCGGAGCCATGTTGAATATTGTTGCTACTCCTTCCTTTTGTCTTTGGATGGATGTAGGGACTTCTCATGATTGTGTGCATGTAGGTATTTATACAGAACAACACCTTGGGATATCATCAGAATTTATGTCCCCTTCTGGATATCCTAGTCTTGTGTTTTCATATCCTTTGTGGATATGGTTTGATATCTTGGTACCCTTATCCAAACCGATCTCTAGTTTAAATATCTAAATCTGATTCAATATTTTTCAATACCTAAGATGTTATTCCATCAATGCCAAGATGCCCTGCACATGATGTCTGACCACAACATGTCCAACAGCTTCATCCCATCAAAGGACCTCCTCACAGTTATTGAAATGTCCCTTTTTATATAGGAGGCAATCAGGGGTTGTGCTTTATTGGGAGGTAATCACATGCTTAGAGATGACAATAAATATTCATTACCTGCATACTCTCAAAACAGATGCCAATCTAGGACAAAAGGGGTGTGCCCCGATGTTTCTTCGAGAGAAAACTTCGATTTGAACTAAAGATACATTCACGACCAACTACAACCATACAAGTATGATACGCCTTAGCAACTAATACACAAACTCTAGAATTTGAACACAATCTTGTGGAGCTTGATCAACCAAACCATTAGAATAATTCCTGCAAATAATCGAAGAACTAAGCAAGAATAAGATGGAAAAATGTCACGCCCGGTCATCGTAAGGATGAACAGACGCTAACCGCATGTACGCCAGGATCAGTTGAATCGTACATGCGTTGACGAAAGTGAAATACCATTACATTGCCATGTTCGAAATACATAAATAGTCTTACATAACGGCCCGAAGGTCTACAAATACGCACCACAAATATTTACAACACTAAACAGTTCAACACTACAGAAAGCAGAATAGATAAGTGGGCTTCGTCTCCACAGGCAGCCGTTGCGCGTGAGGTCGCCAGCCTAGACCAAGTCCTCCGGGTTGACGTAGAAGTCCTCCGGTGCAGCTTCTTCTTCTTCATACTCTAAAGGAGAATTAAACGCTTGAGTACATAGAGTACTCAGCAAGTGCGGGAAGAGGATGACATGATTGGCTAGAGCAAGGAAAGGCCAAATATGGCTTAGCACTATGCTTAGAACCTATCCTTAGCTTTCAATTATCAATATTATAATTCAATAAATAATCAACACATGATTAATGATAATGAAAGTACTTGAACCATGATAAACCATCAATTCCCAACCATAGACTAATTATGAACTGGCCCCAAGCCGCTCTTGTCCGTGAGCACGGCTGTCATGACAGTTTTACCAAATCTCTGCAGAGAGTGTACCCTTTCCCCACAAGCAGTGATTTCATCCCCTGTTGCCAGGTGGACTAAGTGAACCTCCCTGATTGCCCGTGGTAGCTAACCACATTACACACTTCCTTTGGTGTGAGGCCAGGAGATCACAACATGGTCTTTACAAAGGTACTCCCGACTAGTGCTAGCCCTCTAAGGTTTCCACCACTGAGGATTCTCGGAGTAACCCTCCGCCCCAGAGCCCCCTCTTGAGCCTTGCGGTTCCAAGAGCAGATCACCCGCATCATTCCCCGCACCATCCAACCACTAGCAGTTCATCGGGAGAAACCTAATTAATTGACCAAGCTGCCCCATCTCAGTCTCGTGGTGGTACTATAGAGCTTAGTGGCTTCCTCCATAAACCGGTCCTTAGAATCCGGTGGTAACAAACCCCAATCCCGGGTCTCGTGCAAAAAGCACCATACCAAAGCTAACCAACCACCAGATTCCTATCCACTAACATTATGTATATTCATCACCAAATTAAAGTAATCATAAAGTTGAGCATAGAGTATTTGTATGAAAACCCAATCCCAACATCTAAGCATGGCTAAGCATAAATAAAGCCTATCTACTTCCCAACCCATTTCAGGTAACAAGGAATGGTAAGGAACAGGGCATGTAAACATGTAGTAGGACATCAATTTATTTAGCATGCAACTAGCTAATTCCCTAAAATAGGTACAAGATGGTCAAGGGCACTTGCCTTCGTTGGAGACTTGAGAATTGACGAAGTCTTGGTCTTGGAAGTTGAGGTTAGGGTCGTAGAACGACTCTAGGTATATGCCCAAGCAATGGCAAGAATACAATAAAGCTAAATAAGTAAAGGCACGCAAAACAATGCATACACACATACACATAAGCACCAAAATCCTACACTAATGCGTCCCTACGAGGTATTTATCATTTAACAAGGCCAAAATATGCAATTTATATTTTTCCTACAATTTTGGGATTTTATTATAGCCTAAAACCATTTTTATTGAATTTTCTATAGCAAAAATGTATTTTAAAACATTTTTAATAATTAATCCAGGGACCAAATATATTTTATCTGAACCCTACAATTAATTCACAGCATAAAATAATTTATAAACATTTTCATAGCATTCCTACACTTATTTACCATTTTTATCTAATTTCTACACCTCAAAATACAATTAAAAACCCTATTCAGTAATTAAATAAAAGTCCAGGGGCTAATTAAATAGTTTTCTATACTGTACAGGGCCTAATTATACTATTCTACCAAATTACAGGGGTTAGAATGCTTAATTAAATGGTTAAAACCAATTTTTAGGGTTCCAGAGGCTAGTCTGCAATTTCCAGGGGCTAGATCCGAATTGCAGAAGAGTCCAGGGGGTAGCTAATGAGATTCCAGGGGCCTGGGTGCAAAGTTGGCGGCGGGAAATGGGTTTTGAATGCTGGCCGTCGGATCCGAGATGAATGGCTGGGATTTAATTATACCGAACCGGTATAATGTTCTAATCGCAGCCGTCGGTTGCGAGGGGACGGCCCAGAGCGAGCCACGTCGCTCCGGCGACGCTGTCCCCTGCGCGCGCGGCGGCGGCGCAGTGCATCCGCGGCGGCGATCTCGCCGGAGATCGCCTACACGGCGATGACGACGTCCAAACTACGCGCTACAAGCATGAATCGAGAGAGGAGAGGTAGGGGAACTCACCTGCGGGCTTGATTGGACTCGGGGATGAGCAGAGGGTGCCGGCGACGGTCGGTGGCGGGTGAGCTCGTCGGTGACCGGCGAAGTCGACGGCGCAGAGGCAATCCCCCCGATCAAACGTGTCTGGCGAGTTCCTGGCGGCGAAGTGAAGAGGTTAGAGGGGGGAGGAAGGAGATGCAACCGCCGTTTAACCGAGAACACGCGAGACACACCTCGGTGGCGATGAAGCTAGGGTTTGGCGCGGGGAAAGGGGGAACAGAGGGGGAGGGGGAGGGATTTATAGGCTCGGGGGAGGCGGTGGTTGCCGGCGCACGCGAGGGGGGGTTCTCCCGGGGTGATCGCGACGTGGGGGAAGCAGTTCGGGGAGGGGGTGCGGAGTGCAGAACGTGGGCGCGGGGCAGGCGGTTGGCGCGGCGCGCGCGGGGAGAAGGAAGAGGGAGAGGGGGCAGACGCGCTGACAAGGGGGGCCCGGCTGACCAGAGAGAGGAGGGGGGAGGGAAGATGCGGCTGGGCCAGCGGGGGAGAATTGGGCTACGGCCAGAATTCGGCCCAAGTGGGGTTTTTCCTTTTATTTCTCTTTTTCTTTTCTTTTTCCTTTGATTTGATTTGAATTTCAATTTAATTCGAAGTCTACTCGTTTGAATTGCTAAAATTCACCCAAAAATGCATACACTCATGATCAAGGGTTTGAGCACTTCTTGTTCAAAATTTATGGGTGTTACAACTCTACCCCCCTTAAAAGGAATCTCGCCCTCGAGATTCGGACGTCCTAAGAGAATAGATGAGGGAAATCCGCCTTGAGAGTTTCTTCTCTTTCCCATGTTGCTTCTGCCTCCGAATGATGCTTCCATTGCACTTTACACATGCGAATGACTTTGTTTCTTGTGATCTTTTCAAGTGTCTCAAGTATCTTGACAGGCTGCTCCACATAAGACAAATCTTCCTGCACATCCACTGCTTCCATAGGCAATTGCTCTTCAGGCACCCTTAGGCACTTCTTTAGCTGCGACACATGGAACACATTGTGCACATCTGCCAGGTGTGGCGGAAGCTCAAGCTGATAAGCCACTTCACCACGTCTTTCGAGTATCTTGAACGGACCAATGTAACGGGGTGACAACTTGCCTCTTACTTTGAATCTTCTCAAGCCTCTCACAGGTGACACCTTCAAGTACACATAGTCACCAACTTCAAATGTGAGATCGCGTCTTCGAGTATCCGCATAACTCTTCTGTCTCGTTTGAGCCGCCTTTAGATTCTTCCGAATTTCTTGTACTTGTCTTTCAGCCTCTTGTAATACGTCAGGCCCAAAGACTTGACTTTCCCCAGTTTGATTCCAAAACAACGGTGTCCTACATTTTCGCCCATACAATGCTTCAAAAGGAGACATCTTCAAACTGGCTTGATAACTGTTGTTGTAGGAGAATTCGGCATATGGCAGATTCTTGTCCCAACTCTTGCTATTCTTTAAAGCACACGCTCTCAACATATCTTCTAGTATCTGGTTGGTGCGTTCTGTCTGGCCATCAGTTTGAGGATGATACGCCGAACTGAAATTTAGACGGGTATCCATTGATTCATGCAACTTCTGCCAGAATCTTGAGGTGAATTGAGTGCCTCTGTCTGAGATGATCTTTTTAGGAACTCCATGTAAGCATACAATCCTGGAGATGTACAGTTCTGCCAACTTGGGGCCGTTGTAGGTCTCTTTCACAGGAATAAAGTGAGCCACTTTAGTTAGACGGTCCACAATAACCCATATAGAATCATATCCAGACTGTGTTCTTGGTAGTCCCACAATGAAGTCCATACTAATTTCTTCCCACTTCCATTCTGGCACTTTGATTGGTTGCAATAACCCTGCTGGTCTTTGATGTTCCGCCTTAATCAATTGACATGTATCACATATGGCCACATATTCGGCTACATCCCGTTTCATTCCATGCCACCAATATCGATCTTTAAGGTCTTGATACATCTTTGTGCTTCCGGGATGAATGGAGTATGATGAGTCATGAGCTTCTCTTAATATCAACTTTTTAATCTCCTTGATATCTGGAACACAAATCCGCTTTCCAAGCCATAAGGTTCCTTGTTCATCCTCTCTAAAGTTCGGAGCTTTCCCTTTCTTCATCAACTGTTTGATCTCCTTGACCTTCTCATCGTTCTTCTGCCCTTCTCGTATATCACGCTCGAGGGTTGAGTCCACTTCCATAGCAACTGCTTCAGTGCTAGACACTAGACATAGATTTAACCTTGCAAACTCTTCACATAGCTGGGGTTGAAGAGCTTGGACTGACAAGTTATTGCTTTGTCCCTTCCTGCTTAGAGCATCAGCGACCACATTAGCCTTGCCTGGATGGTAGTTGATTCCCACATCAAAATCATTGATTAACTCCAACCAACGACGTTGCCTGAGGTTAAGATCCGGCTGTGTAAATATGTACTTCAAGCTCTTGTGATCTGTATATATCTCCGTCCTTTTTCCCATTAAGTAATGTCTCCATATCTTCAAAGCATGAACAACAGCTGCCAATTCTAAGTCATGTGTTGGATAGTTCCTCTCATGTTTCCGAAGCTGTCTTGAAGCGTAGGCCACAACATGTCCTCCTTGCATTAAGACACATCCTAAACCATGACCAGATGCGTCACAATAGACCACAAACTCCTTTTGCATATCGGGCATCACCAATACCGGTGCACTGGTTAACCTCTTCTTCAATTCGGCGAAGCTTACCTCACATTCGGGGGTCCACTTGAAAGCAACTCCTTTCTCAAGCAACTTGGTTAGTGGTCGAGAGATCTTTGAAAATCCCTCGATGAATCGACGGTAATAACCAGCCATACCTAAGAATCTCCGTATATCATGTACACTCTCAGGTGTTTCCCACTTAAGGACATCGGCCACTTTGCCTGGATCCACTGCTATACCTCCTTCGGATATGACATGTCCCAAAAATGATACCTCCTTTAGCCAAAACTCACACTTACTAAGTTTGGCATACAGTTGATGTTGGCGAAGCTTCTGTAAGGCCATCCTGAGGTGCTCCTCATGCTCTTCTTCAGTTTTGGAGTAGATAAGTATGTCGTCGATGAATACCACTACGAACTTGTCCAAGTATTCCATGAAAACCTTGTTCATAAGATACATAAAATACGCTGGAGCATTGGTCAATCCAAATGACATGACTGTATACTCATACAATCCATACCGAGAGACAAATGCTGTCTTGGGAATATCCGACGGTCTAATCTTCAGTTGATGGTAGCCCGAACGAAGATCAATCTTGGAAAACACACAAGCTCCTCTTAACTGATCAAATAAATCTTCAATCCTTGGTAGTGGGTATTTATTCTTGATGGTTACCTCATTTAGAGCACGGTAGTCTACACACAACCTTTGAGTTCCATCCTTCTTAGGTACAAATATAACTGGTGCTCCCCAAGGCGATGAGCTAGGGCGAATATATCCTTTTGCCAATAACTCCTCAATATGATCCTTTAGTTCAGCTAGTTGTTTAGCATCCATTCTATACGGCCTTTTATATATTGGGGCCGTTCCAGGTACTAATTCAATGATAAACTCAATCTCTCGATCAGGGGGCATACCTGGTAAGTCATCTGGGAATACATCCGGAAATTCTTTCACAACCCTGATGTCTTTGGTACTCTCAAGGTGATTGAGTTGCACTATTGATTCTTGTGTCTGATCTGGCTTGAATTCCACTGTGGTGCCATCCGGGTGTGTTAAGCAGACTGTTCTAGTTGCACAATGAATTACTCCTTGATTCTTTGTCAACCAGTCCATTCCCAGAATGATATCTAATCCTTGTGAGTCCAACACTATTAGGTTGGCCCAAAAGACTACCCCCCTTATGTTTATACTCACTTTTCGGCATAGATGCCTTGCCACCATCTCTCCTCCAGGAGAGTTTATCAATAATGGCCCATTCAAGAATGTAACTACCATGTCATGCTTCTTTATGAAATCCTTGGATATGAATGAGTGTGTAGCACCCGAATCAAACAATATGGTGGCGGGGTGGGAGTTGACAGAGAACGTACCGATCACCACATCAGGTGCTTCCTGTGCTTGTTCCAGAGTCACATGGTTGACACGGCCAGTTGGGTTTTGCTGCTTCTTTGGACAACTGCTGGCATAGTGTCCCCATTCTCCGCACTTGTAGCATTGTACTCCTGCAGCATTATTTGGGCCCTTGTTGCCTCCTGACTGGTTTCTTGGGGTTTGGCCACTTGGACGGTTAGCGGGGGCCGAAGGGCGGGATGGCTGCATCTGCTGGCGTGGGGGTTGCATTGGCTGGCGTGGTGGCTGCTGCTGCTGCTGGCGCATTGGCTGGTTGTAGGGAGTGGGTGGCCTGTAGTTGGAGTTGGGGTACCTTTGTCCCGAGTAGTTCATGGGACGAGCCACATGAGTTGTAGGCGGAGGGTTGAGACGGGGGCGTACATTGCTGCCGGAGGCATGTGCTGCTAAAGTCAACTTCCTCTTTCTTTCGTCATCTTCCAGTTCCTTCTTAGTCCTTTCCACTTCAAAGGCTTTGTCCACTAACTTCTGGAAGTCACCGTAGTCGCTGGAAGACATAGCAAACTTTAACTCTTTGTCCAGCCCATTCTTGAAGCGGAATTGTTTCTTGGCGTCGGTATCCACATCTGTTGGGGCATAGCGGGATAGCTGGGTGAAGGCATTCAGGTAGGCCCTCACAGTCATGCGGCCTTGCTTTAGCGTCAGGAATTCTTCACGCCTGGCTTGTATCTCTCCTTCAGGTACGAAGTGATTGCGGAAGTTGGTACGGAATTCTTCCCATGTAATATTTTCCGGGTCCTGGTGGGCCTCGGTGAAGGCGGTCCACCAGTCAGCTGCTGGTCCTTGAAGTTGATGGGAGGCTAGTAGCACTTTCTCCCTTCCTTCACAGTGGATGAGCCTCAGCTTGCTATCAATGGTACGGAGCCAATCATCGGCGTCCATGGGTTCGGTAACGGTGGCAAAAGTGGGTGGATGGGTGTTCAGGAAGTCCCTAAGGAAGGACCTCGGCGGAAAAGGTGGTGGTGGCGGAAGGTTGTAGTTTGGTGGTGGTGGGGGTGGGGCTTGTTGCAGGTTGGTGACAATCTGGGTGAGGTTGTTAAGCAACTGGGTCTGAAGAGCCATCATCTGTTGCATTTGTTGAGAGGCTGGGGCTCCTCGAGCACCCCTTGCATTCCATCCAGGGACACCTCCAAGTCCTTCATCCAGGGGTGGGTTACCACGACCACGGCCTCTACCTCTTCCTCGTCCAGCCATCTGTGATAGAGAAGTTCATTGAGGTCTTAGAATAATAGATGAGATGAGAAAGGATATGCTAGGGTAACACGGTCCCAACTATATGCATCAAGGGTAATAGACATAAAGCAAGCTCATTAACCAACTAGTGTGGAGGTGGACAAGATGCCTAAGCATTCCACCACTCACACGACACATAAACAAGACTAAAGACATGGATGTGGACAGGATGCCGAAGCATTCCACAACTCATGTCGCAACCAACACACACAACATAAAGCAACTACTAGCATGACAACATAAAAGGCACAACTCAAGACTAGGGAGGGCGTAGCTACACGCTCCTACAAACTAAGGATAACTGTCCTGAGTCGTCCAGCGGGGAAACGAGTCCACTCCTACTCGTCGGAGTCCTCCTCAACCTCCATCTCCGGGTCTTCTTCTTCTGAGTCTTCTCTTGAGTTCTCGGGGGAGTTCATGCGGCGATCCGGAGAGTTCGGGTCCCAAGGCTCCACGTCCGAAGCGTACTGCGGAGAGTTAGGATCAACTCCAGTGATCCTCGTGTAGCGTCGGCGAAGTCGCTCGTAGCGGTCGACCAGGTCCCTGCTGTCCTGCAGCTCCTGCTGACAACGCTGGAGTCGCGAAGACAACTCCACAACGTCGTCCACCAGCCTCTCGCACTGGGGGTGAGTCAAGCGTCCCTCGACGTCACGTCCAGTGAAGGCGGCTGTGCCACTAGGGCGCTGAGGGGTGCACGCGTGCTCCGTGCACCCAAGAAGGAACCTGTGGGCGTGGCTCCAGTAGGTGGTCGCCTCCCACGTGGCGTCCTCCTCAGCTGCACGCTGGGAGCTCCTCCAGGCCGGAGAGAAGTGCGAGTGCAGCAACTCCGAGTCGTAGTAGACGGCCAGCTGGGAAGTCCACTCCAGCTCACCAGTATAGGGTGCAAAGACCCTAGTGGTGTGGTAGACTAAGCGGACACGGTACTCACGGTACCCCGTAGCTCGAAGAAGAGAACGAAGACGGACGCGCATCCTTGAAGCAGCACTCCCGTTGGAGAGCAGCGTCGTCTCCCTCCGGGGTGTGTAAGGTGCGGAGCGACTGGCTAGGGCGTGCTGAGGGACACGACCTCCAGTCGACTTACGGGCCGTCTGCTTGGTCCGCGCCATCTACAAACATTTGAAAAGAAGAGAGTGAGATTAATAATTAATAAATCAATTTAGAATAAAAACAATAAGCAAAGTAAGGTAAGAAGCACAAGGGTTGAGATGGAGAGTACAAAGTTTTGGAAATACTATTTCATATGAAAATAGTATAGTCCTTAATTTTCGGCCATTTCTAACTAGGCTTGCGTCCTACGGGCAACACGGCTCTGATACCACTTTGTCACGCCCGGTCATCGTAAGGATGAACAGACGCTAACCGCATGTACGCCAGGATCAGTTGAATCGTACATGCGTTGACGAAAGTGAAATACCATTACATTGCCATGTTCGAAATACATAAATAGTCTTACATAACGGCCCGAAGGTCTACAAATACGCACCACAAATATTTACAACACTAAACAGTTCAACACTACAGAAAGCAGAATAGATAAGTGGGCTTCGTCTCCACAGGCAGCCGTTGCGCGTGAGGTCGCCAGCCTAGACCAAGTCCTCCGGGTTGACGTAGAAGTCCTCCGGTGCAGCTTCTTCTTCTTCATACTCTAAAGGAGAATTAAACGCTTGAGTACATAGAGTACTCAGCAAGTGCGGGAAGAGGATGACATGATTGGCTAGAGCAAGGAAAGGCCAAATATGGCTTAGCACTATGCTTAGAACCTATCCTTAGCTTTCAATTATCAATATTATAATTCAATAAATAATCAACACATGATTAATGATAATGAAAGTACTTGAACCATGATAAACCATCAATTCCCAACCATAGACTAATTATGAACTGGCCCCAAGCCGCTCTTGTCCGTGAGCACGGCTGTCATGACAGTTTTACCAAATCTCTGCAGAGAGTGTACCCTTTCCCCACAAGCAGTGATTTCATCCCCTGTTGCCAGGTGGACTAAGTGAACCTCCCTGATTGCCCGTGGTAGCTAACCACATTACACACTTCCTTTGGTGTGAGGCCAGGAGATCACAACATGGTCTTTACAAAGGTACTCCCGACTAGTGCTAGCCCTCTAAGGTTTCCACCACTGAGGATTCTCGGAGTAACCCTCCGCCCCAGAGCCCCCTCTTGAGCCTTGCGGTTCCAAGAGCAGATCACCCGCATCATTCCCCGCACCATCCAACCACTAGCAGTTCATCGGGAGAAACCTAATTAATTGACCAAGCTGCCCCATCTCAGTCTCGTGGTGGTACTATAGAGCTTAGTGGCTTCCTCCATAAACCGGTCCTTAGAATCCGGTGGTAACAAACCCCAATCCCGGGTCTCGTGCAAAAAGCACCATACCAAAGCTAACCAACCACCAGATTCCTATCCACTAACATTATGTATATTCATCACCAAATTAAAGTAATCATAAAGTTGAGCATAGAGTATTTGTATGAAAACCCAATCCCAACATCTAAGCATGGCTAAGCATAAATAAAGCCTATCTACTTCCCAACCCATTTCAGGTAACAAGGAATGGTAAGGAACAGGGCATGTAAACATGTAGTAGGACATCAATTTATTTAGCATGCAACTAGCTAATTCCCTAAAATAGGTACAAGATGGTCAAGGGCACTTGCCTTCGTTGGAGACTTGAGAATTGACGAAGTCTTGGTCTTGGAAGTTGAGGTTAGGGTCGTAGAACGACTCTAGGTATATGCCCAAGCAATGGCAAGAATACAATAAAGCTAAATAAGTAAAGGCACGCAAAACAATGCATACACACATACACATAAGCACCAAAATCCTACACTAATGCGTCCCTACGAGGTATTTATCATTTAACAAGGCCAAAATATGCAATTTATATTTTTCCTACAATTTTGGGATTTTATTATAGCCTAAAACCATTTTTATTGAATTTTCTATAGCAAAAATGTATTTTAAAACATTTTTAATAATTAATCCAGGGACCAAATATATTTTATCTGAACCCTACAATTAATTCACAGCATAAAATAATTTATAAACATTTTCATAGCATTCCTACACTTATTTACCATTTTTATCTAATTTCTACACCTCAAAATACAATTAAAAACCCTATTCAGTAATTAAATAAAAGTCCAGGGGCTAATTAAATAGTTTTCTATACTGTACAGGGCCTAATTATACTATTCTACCAAATTACAGGGGTTAGAATGCTTAATTAAATGGTTAAAACCAATTTTTAGGGTTCCAGGGGCTAGTCTGCAATTTCCAGGGGCTAGATCCGAATTGCAGAAGAGTCCAGGGGGTAGCTAATGAGATTCCAGGGGCCTGGGTGCAAAGTTGGCGGCGGGAAATGGGTTTTGAATGCTGGCCGTCGGATCCGAGATGAATGGCTGGGATTTAATTATACCGAACCGGTATAATGTTCTAATCGCAGCCGTCGGTTGCGAGGGGACGGCCCAGAGCGAGCCACGTCGCTCCGGCGACGCTGTCCCCTGCGCGCGCGGCGGCGCAGTGCATCCGCGGCGGCGATCTCGCCGGAGATCGCCTACACGGCGATGACGACGTCCAAACTACGCGCTACAAGCATGAATCGAGAGAGCAGAGGTAGGGGAACTCACCTGCGGGCTTGATTGGACTCGGGGATGAGCAGAGGGTGCCGGCGACGGTCGGTGGCGGGTGAGCTCGTCGGTGACCGGCGAAGTCGACGGCGCAGAGGCAATCCCCCCGATCAAACGTGTCTGGCGAGTTCCTGGCGGCGAAGTGAAGAGGTTAGAGGGGGGAGGAAGGAGATGCAACCGCCGTTTAACCGAGAACACGCGAGACACACCTCGGTGGCGATGAAGCTAGGGTTTGGCGCGGGGAAAGGGGGAACAGAGGGGGAGGGGAGGGATTTATAGGCTCGGGGGAGGCGGTGGTTGCCGGCGCACGCGAGGGGGGGTTCTCCCGGGGTGATCGCGACGTGGGGGAAGCAGTTCGGGGAGGGGGTGCGGAGTGCAGAACGTGGGCGCGGGGCAGGCGGTTGGCGCGGCGCGCGCGGGAGAAGGAAGAGGGAGAGGGGGCAGACGCGCTGACAAGGGGGGCCCGGCTGACCAGAGAGAGGAGGGGGGAGGGAAGATGCGGCTGGGCCAGCGGGGGAGAATTGGGCTACGGCCAGAATTCGGCCCAAGTGGGGTTTTTCCTTTTATTTCTCTTTTTCTTTTCTTTTTCCTTTGATTTGATTTGAATTTCAATTTAATTCGAAGTCTACTCGTTTGAATTGCTAAAATTCACCCAAAAATGCATACACTCATGATCAAGGGTTTGAGCACTTCTTGTTCAAAATTTATGGGTGTTACAACAAAAACACGATAAAGATGAGGTTCTCCATGAAGTAGAACGGATGGTCTAGCTGACACACATCTACAAAGAAGTAGAAGGACCTAAACTTTTATCCAAACCAAAAAGATGAATGTGGCCTGGAATGAACAGGGTAGCATGCACGAGACTTCTAGAACGAACGTGGCCTGGAAGGGATGATTGTGTGCGCCGCCGGCAACTTTCTCGTTTGTTCCAGAGCCGAATTTGCATAACTTCTGGAACGAATGATGATCTGTAACACCCATAATTTTTGAACAATTGTGCTCAAAACCCTTGATCATGAGTGTATGCATTTTTGGGTGAATTTTAGCAATTCAAACGTGTAGCAAACGTTCAAAATTTAATTTGAATTCAAATCAAAAGAAAAGAATAGAAAAAGAAAAAGGAAATAAAAAGGGAAAAAAACCCCTCCTGGGCCGAATTTCGGCCGCAGCCCAACCCCTCCCCGCCGGCCCAGCCGCAACCCCCTTCCCCCTCCTCTCTCTGGTCTTCCGGTCTCACCTGTCGGCGCGCCCTCTCCCTCTTCTTCCCCGCGCGACGCGCAACCGCCCGACGCTGCGCCGTTTTCCCCGCGCCGCGCCCACGATCCCCTCTCCCCCGAATCCACTCCCCACTTTCAAAATTCGGTCGAGGGCTGCAACCGCCATCACCCCCGCCCCATAAATCCCTCGGCGCCCCCACATTTCCCCCTTTCCCCCGAGCTCACCGCAACCCGAGCGCCCCCATCGCCGGTAAGCCTCTGTCCTCGCGTTCCCGTCGGTGTAAACTCTTTTCCTCTCTTCCTTTCGGCCTAACGCGTTTGCCACACCGCCAGGAAGCTGCTGGACGCGTTTGATCGGGTGAATAGCCTCTGCACCACCGTTTCCGCCGCTCACCGTCGACCTCCGCCGCTGCACCTCGTCGCCGGCGTCACCCTCTCCTTCCCGGGTTCAATCAACCCCTCTGGTGAGTTCCCCCGGCCTCCCCCTCCATTTCTATGCATTTAGATGTATGGATTAGGGTCTGCATCGAGTGATCGGGTGATCTCCGGCGAGATCACCGGCGTCGATCGTCGGCCGCCGCGCCGCGCGCGCGCGCGCCGTTTAGGGGCGACGTGGCCTCATCTGGTCCGTCGTTCCAGTGGCAACGGCCACGATTAGATCTTCATACCCCTTCGCTTCATAAAATCTGGGCCATCCGAGTTAGATCCAACGGCCCAGGTTTAAACAGCCCCTTCCCGCCTTCGGTTTACATCCACACCCCTGGGAATTAGCCAGCTACCCCCTGAGCTTAAGCATATTGCAGATCTAGCCCCTGGAAATTGCAGACTAGCCCCTGGAACCCTAAAAACTGGTTTTAAACATTTAATTAAGCATTCTAACCCCTGTAATTTTGTAGATTCATGTAAATGATCCCTGTGCAGTATAATAAATTATTTATATAGCCCCTGGACTTTTATTTAATTGCTGAATAGAGTTTTTAATTGCATTTGAGGTGTAGAAAATGGATAAAAATGGTAAATAGGTGTAGAAATATTAGGAAAAATTGTCATAAACTATTTTATGCTGTGAATTAATTGTAGGGTTCTGGTAAAATATATTTGGTCTCTGGAATATTTATTATAAGTGTTTTAAAATACATTTTGGCTATAGAAAATTCAATAAAAATGGTTTTAGGCTATAATAAAATCCCAAAATTGTAGGAAAATTATGAAATGCATATTTTGACCATGTTAAGTGATAAATACCTCGTAGGGACGCATTAGTGTAGGATTTTGTGCCTATGTGTATGTGTGATGCATTGTTTTGCGTGCCTTTACTTATTTAGCTTTATTGTATTCTTGCCATTGCTTGGGCATATATCTAGAGTCGTTCTACGACCCTAACCTCAACTTCCAAGACCAAGACTTCGTCAATTCTCAAGTCTCCAACGAAGGCAAGTGCCCTTGACCATCTTGTACCTATTTTAGGGATTTTAGCTAGTTGCATGCTAATTAAATTGATGTCCTACTTCATGTTTACATGCCCTGTTCCATATAATTCCTTGTTACCTGAAATGGGTTGGGAAGTAGATAGGTCCTATTTATGCTTAGCCATGCTTAGATGTTGGGATTGGGATACCATACAAATGTTCTATGCTCAACTTTATGATGACTTTAATTTGGTGATGAATATGCAAAATGTTAGTGGATAGGAATCTGGTGGTTGGTTAGTTTTGGTATGGTGCATTTTGCACGAGACCCGGGATTGGGGTTTGTCACCACCGGATTCTAAGGACCGGTTTATGGAGGAAGCCACTAAGCTTTATAGTACCACCACGAGACTGAGATGGGGCAGCTTGGTCAATTAATTAGGTTTCTCCCGATGAACTGCTAGTGGTTGGATGGTGCGGGGAATGAGTCGGGTGATCCGCTCTTGGAACCGCAAGGCTCAAGAGGGGGCTCTGGGGCGGAGGGTTACTCCGAGAATCCTCAGTGGTGGAAACCTTAGAGGGCTAGCACTAATCGGGAGTACCTTTGTAAAGACCATGTTGTGATCTCCTGGCCTCACACCAAAGGAAGTGTGTAATGTGGTTAGCTACCACGGGCATTCAGGGAGGTTCACTTAGTCCACCTGGCAACAGGGGATGAAATCACTGCTTGTGGGTAAAGGGTACACTCTCTGCAGAGATTTGGTAAAACTGTCATGACAGCCGTGCTCACGGACAAGAGCGGCTTGGGGCCAGTTCATAATTAGTCTATGGTTGGGAATTGATGGTTTATCATGGTTCAAGTACTTTCATTATCATTAATCATGTGTTGATTATTTATTGAATTATAATATTGATAATTGAAAGCTAAGGATAGGTTCTAAGCATAGTGCTAAGCCATATTTGGCCTTTCCTTGCTCTAGCCAATCATGTCATCCTCTTCCCGCACTTGCTGAGTACTCTATGTACTCAAGCGTTTAATTCTCCTTTAGAGTATGAAGAAGAAGAAGCTGCACCGGAGGACTTCTACGTCAACCCGGAGGACTTGGTCTAGGCTGGCGACCTCACGCGCAACGGCTGCCTGTGGAAATGAAGCCTGCTTACCTATCTTGCTTTCTGTAGTGTTGAACTGTTTAGTGTTGTAAATATTTGTGGAGTGTATTTGTAGACCTTCGGGTCGTTATGAAAGACTATTTATGTATTTCGAACATGGCAATGTAATGGTATTTCACTTTTGTCAACGCATGTACGATTCAACTGATCCTGGCGTACATGTGGTTAGCGTCTGTTCATCTTTACGATGACCGGGCGTGACAAAGTGGTATCAGAGCCGTGTTGCCCGTAGGACGCAAGCCTAGTTAGAAATGGCCGAAAATTAAGGACTATACTATTTTCGTATGAAATAGTATTTCCAAAACTTTGTGCTCTCCACCTCAACCCTTGTGCTTCTTACCTTACTTTGCTTATTGTTTTTATTCTAAATTGATTTATTAATTATTAATCTCACTCTCTTCTTTTCAAATGTTTGTAGATGGCGCGGACCAAGCAGACGGCCCGTAAGTCGACTGGAGGTCGTGTCCCTCAGCACGCCCTAGCCAGTCGCTCCGCACCTTACACACCCCGGAGGGAGACGACGCTGCTCTCCAACGGGAGTGCTGCTTCAAGGATGCGCGTCCGTCTTCGTTCTCTTCTTCGAGCTGCGGGGTACCGTGAGTACCGTGTCCGCTTAGTCTACCACACCACTAGGGTCTTTGCACCCTATACTGGTGAGCTGGAGTGGACTTCTCAGCTGGCCGTCTACTACGACTCGGAGTTGCTGCACTCGCACTTCTCTCCGGCCTGGAGGAGCTCCCAGCGTGCAGCTGAGGAGGACGCCACGTGGGAGGCGACCACCTACTGGAGCCACGCCCACAGGTTCCTTCTTGGGTGCACGGAGCACGCGTACACCCCTCAGCGCCCTAGTGGCACAGCCGCCTTCACTGGACGTGACGTCGAGGGACGCTTGACTCACCCCCAGTGCGAGAGGCTGGTGGACGACGTTGTGGAGTTGTCTTCGCGACTCCAGCGTTGTCAGCAGGAGCTGCAGGACAGCAGGGACCTGGTCGACCGCTACGAGCGACTTCGCCGACGCTACACGAGGATCACTGGAGTTGATCCTAACTCTCCGCAGTACGCTTCAGACGTGGAGCCTTGGGACCCGAACTCTCCGGATCGCCGCATGAACTCCCCCGAGAACTCAAGAGAAGACTCAGAAGAAGAAGACCCGGAGATGGAGGTTGAGGAGGACTCCGACGAGTAGGAGTGGACTCGTTTCCCCGCTGGACGACTCAGGACAGTTATCCTTAGTTTGTAGGAGCGTGTAGCTACGCCCTCCCTAGTCTTGAGTTGTACCTTTTATGTTGTCATGCTAGTAGTTGCTTTATGTTGTGTGTGTTGGTTGCGACATGAGTTGTGGAATGCTTCGGCATCCTGTCCACATCCATGTCTTTAGTCGTGTGTTTGTGTCGTGTGAGTGGTGGAATGCTTAGGCATCTTGTCCACCTCCACACTAGTTGGTTAATGAATTTGCTTTATGTCTATTACCCTTGATGCATATAGTTGGGACCTTGTCACCCTAGTATATCCTTTCTCATCTCATCTATTATTCTAAAACCTCAATAAACTTCTCTATCACAGATGGCTGGACGAGGTAGAGGTAGAGGCCGTGGTCGTGGTAACCCACCCCTGGATGAAGGACTTGGAGGTGTCCCTGGATGGAATGCTAGGGGTGCTCGAGGAGCCCCAGCCTCTCAACAGATGCAACAGATGATGGCTCTTCAGACTCAACTACTCAACAACCTCACCCAGATTGTCACCAACCTGCAACAAGCCCCACCCCCACCACCACCAAACTACAACCTTCCGCCACCACCACCTTTTCCGCCGAGGTCCTTCCTTAGGGACTTCCTGAACACCCATCCACCCACTTTCGCCACCGTTACCGAACCCATGGACGCCGATGATTGGCTTCGTACCATTGATAGCAAGCTGAGGCTCATCCACTGTGAAGGAAGGGAGAAAGTGCTACTAGCCTCCCATCAACTTCAAGGACCAGCAGCTGATTGGTGGACCGCCTTCACCGAGGCCCACCGGGACCCGGAAAATATTACATGGGAAGAATTCCGTACCAACTTCCGCAATCACTTCGTACCTGAAGGAGAGATACAAGCCAGGCGTGAAGAATTCCTGATGCTAAAGCAAGGCCGTATGACTGTGAGGGCCTACCTGAATGCCTTCACCCAGCTATCCCGCTATGCCCCAACAGACGTGGATACCGACGCCAAGAAGCAATTCCGCTTCAAGAACGGGCTGGACAAAGAGTTAAAGTTTGCTATGTCTTCCAGCGACTACGGCGACTTCCAGAAGTTAGTGGACAAGGCTTTTGAAGTGGAAAGGACTAAGAAGGAACTGGAGGATGACGAAAGAAAGAGGAAGTTGACTTTAGCAGCACATGCCTCCAGCAGCAATGTACGCCCCCGTCTCAACCCTCCGCCTACAACTCACATGACTCGTCCCATGAACTACTCGGGACAGAGGTTTCCCAACTCCAACTACAGGCCACCCACTCCCTACAACCAGCCAATGCGCCAGCAGCAGCAGCAGCCACCACGCCAGCCAATGCAACCCCCACGCCAGCAGATGCAGCCACCCCGCCCTTCAGCCCCAGCTAACCGTCCAAGTGGCCAACCCCCAAGAAACCAGTCAGGAGGCAACAAGGGCCCAAATAATGCTGCAGGAGTACAATGCTACAAGTGCGGAGAATGGGGACACTATGCCAGCAGTTGTCCAAAGAAGCAGCAGAACCCAACTGGCCGTGTCAACCATGTGACTCTGGAGCAAGCACAGGAAGCACCTGATGTGGTGATCGGTACGTTCTCTGTCAACTCCCACCCTGCCACCATATTGTTTGATTCGGGTGCTACACATTCATTCATATCCAAGGATTTCATAAAGAAGCATGACATGGTAGTTACATTCTTGAATGGGCCATTATTGATAAACTCTCCTGGAGGAGAGATGGTGGCAAGGCATCTATGCCGAAAAGTGAGTATAAACATAAGGGGGGTAGTCTTTTGGGCCAACCTAATAGTGTTGGACTCACAAGGATTAGATATCATTCTGGGAATGGACTGGTTGACAAGGAATCAAGGAGTAATTCATTGTGCAACTAGAACAGTCTGCTTAACACACCCGGATGGCACCACAGTGGAATTCAAGCCAGATCAGACACAAGAATCAATAGTGCAACTCAATCACCTTGAGAGTACCAAAGACATCAGGGTTGTGAAAGAATTTCCGGATGTATTCCCAGATGACTTGCCAGGTATGCCCCCTGATCGAGAGATTGAATTTATCATTGAATTAGTACCTGGAACGGCCCCAATATATAAAAGGCCGTATAGAATGGATGCTAAACAACTAGCTGAACTAAAGGATCATATTGAGGAGTTATTGGCAAAAGGATATATTCGCCCTAGCTCATCGCCTTGGGGAGCACCAGTTATATTTGTACCTAAGAAGGATGGAACTCAAAGGTTGTGTGTAGACTACCGTGCTCTAAATGAGGTAACAATCAAGAATAAATACCCACTACCAAGGATTGAAGATTTATTTGATCAGTTAAGAGGAGCATGTGTGTTTTCCAAGATTGATCTTCGTTCGGGCTACCATCAACTGAAGATTAGACCGTCGGATATTCCCAAGACGGCATTTGTCTCTCGGTATGGATTGTATGAGTACACAGTCATGTCATTTGGATTGACCAATGCTCCGGCGTATTTTATGTATCTTATGAACAAGGTTTTCATGGAGTACTTGGACAAGTTCGTAGTGGTATTCATCGATGACATACTTATCTACTCCAAAACTGAAGAAGAGCATGAGGAGCACCTCAGGATGGCCTTACAGAAGCTTCGCCAACATCAACTGTATGCCAAACTTAGCAAGTGTGAGTTTTGGCTAAAGGAGGTATCATTTTTAGGACATGTCATATCCGAAGGAGGTATAGCAGTGGATCCAGGCAAAGTGGCCGATGTCCTTAAGTGGGAAACACCTGAGAGTGTACATGATATAAGAAGATTCTTAGGTATGGCTGGTTATTACCGACGATTCATCGAGGGATTTTCAAAGATCTCTCGACCACTAACCAAATTGCTTGAGAAAGGAGTTGCTTTCAAATGGACCCCCGAATGTGAAGTGAGCTTCGCCGAATCGAAGAAGAGGTTGACCAGTGCGCCGGTATTGGTGATGCCTGATATGCAGAAGGAGTTTGTGGTCTATTGTGATGCATCTGGTCATGGTTTAGGATGTGTCTTAATGCAAGGAGGACATGTTGTGGCCTATGCTTCAAGACAGCTTCGGAAGCATGAGAGGAACTATCCAACACATGACTTAGAATTGGCAGCTGTTGTTCATGCTTTGAAGATATGGAGACATTACTTAATGGGAAAAAGGACTGAGATATATACAGATCACAAGAGCTTGAAGTACATATTTACACAGCCGGATCTTAACCTCAGGCAACGTCGCTGGTTGGAGTTAATCAATGATTTTGATGTGGGAATCAACTACCATCCAGGCAAGGCAAATGTGGTCGCTGATGCTCTAAGCAGGAAGGGACAAAGCAATAACTTGTCAGTACAAGCTCTTCAACCCCAGCTATGTGAAGAGTTTGCAAGGTTAAATCTATGTCTAGTGTCTAGCACAGAAGCAGTTGCTATGGAAGTGGACTCAACCCTTGAGCGTGATATACGAGAAGGGCAGAAGAATGATGAGAAGGTCAAGGAGATCAAACAGTTGATGAAGAAAGGGAAAGCTCCAAACTTTAGAGAGGATGAACAAGGAACCTTATGGCTTGGAAAACGGATTTGTGTTCCAGATGTCAAGGAGATTAAAGAGTTGATATTAAGAGAAGCTCATGACTCATCATACTCCATTCATCCTGGAAGCACAAAGATGTATCAAGACCTTAAAGATCGATATTGGTGGCATGGAATGAAACGGGATGTAGCCGAATATGTGGCCATATGTGATACATGTCAATTGATTAAGGCGGAACATCAAAGACCAGCAGGGTTATTACAACCAATCAAAGTGCCAGAATGGAAATGGGAAGAAATTAGTATGGACTTCATTGTGGGACTACCAAGAACACAGTCTGGATATGATTCTATATGGGTTATTGTGGACCGTCTAACTAAAGTGGCTCACTTTATTCCTGTGAAAGAGACCTACAACGGCCCCAAGTTGGCAGAACTGTACATCTCCAGGATTGTATGCTTACATGGAGTTCCTAAGAAGATCATCTCAGACAGAGGCACTCAATTCACCTCAAGATTCTGGCAGAAGTTGCATGAATCAATGGATACCCGTCTAAATTTCAGTTCGGCGTATCATCCTCAAACTGATGGCCAGACAGAACGCACCAACCAGATATTAGAAGACATGTTGAGAGCGTGTGCTTTAAAGAATAGCAAGAGTTGGGACAAGAATCTGCCATATGCCGAATTTTCTTACAACAACAGTTATCAAGCCAGTTTGAAGATGTCACCTTTTGAAGCATTGTATGGGCGAAAATGTAGGACCCCGTTGTTTTGGAATCAAACTGGAGAAAGTCAAGTCTTTGGGCCTGATGTGTTACAAGAGGCTGAAAGGCAAGTACAAGAAATTCGGAAGAATCTAAAGGCAGCTCAAACAAGACAGAAGAGTTATGCGGATACACGAAGACGCGATCTCACATTTGAAGTTGGTGACTATGTATACTTGAAGGTGTCACCTGTGAGAGGCTTGAGAAGATTCAAAGTAAGAGGCAAGTTGTCACCCCGTTACATTGGTCCGTTCAAGATACTCGAAAGACGTGGTGAAGTGGCTTATCAGCTTGAGCTTCCGCCACACCTGGCAGATGTGCACAATGTGTTCCATGTGTCGCAGCTAAAGAAGTGCCTAAGGGTGCCTGAAGAGCAATTGCCTATGGAAGCAGTGGATGTGCAGGAAGATTTGTCTTATGTGGAGCAGCCTGTCAAGATACTTGAGACACTTGAAAAGATCACAAGAAACAAAGTCATTCGCATGTGTAAAGTGCAATGGAAGCATCATTCGGAGGCAGAAGCAACATGGGAAAGAGAAGAAACTCTCAAGGCGGATTTCCCTCATCTATTCTCTTAGGACGTCCGAATCTCGAGGGCGAGATTCCTTTTAAGGGGGGTAGAGTTGTAACACCCATAATTTTTGAACAATTGTGCTCAAAACCCTTGATCATGAGTGTATGCATTTTTGGGTGAATTTTAGCAATTCAAACGTGTAGCAAACGTTCAAAATTTAATTTGAATTCAAATCAAAAGAAAAGAATAGAAAAAGAAAAAGGAAATAAAAAGGGAAAAAAACCCCTCCTGGGCCGAATTTCGGCCGCAGCCCAACCCCTCCCCGCCGGCCCAGCCGCAACCCCCTTCCCCCTCCTCTCTCTGGTCTTCCGGTCTCACCTGTCGGCGCGCCCTCTCCCTCTTCTTCCCCGCGCGACGCGCAACCGCCCGACGCTGCGCCGTTTTCCCCGCGCCGCGCCCACGATCCCCTCTCCCCCGAATCCACTCCCCACTTTCAAAATTCGGTCGAGGGCTGCAACCGCCATCACCCCCGCCCCATAAATCCCTCGGCGCCCCCACATTTCCCCCTTTCCCCCGAGCTCACCGCAACCCGAGCGCCCCCATCGCCGGTAAGCCTCTGTCCTCGCGTTCCCGTCGGTGTAAACTCTTTTCCTCTCTTCCTTTCGGCCTAACGCGTTTGCCACACCGCCAGGAAGCTGCTGGACGCGTTTGATCGGGTGAATAGCCTCTGCACCACCGTTTCCGCCGCTCACCGTCGACCTCCGCCGCTGCACCTCGTCGCCGGCGTCACCCTCTCCTTCCCGGGTTCAATCAACCCCTCTGGTGAGTTCCCCCGGCCTCCCCCTCCATTTCTATGCATTTAGATGTATGGATTAGGGTCTGCATCGAGTGATCGGGTGATCTCCGGCGAGATCACCGGCGTCGATCGTCGGCCGCCGCGCCGCGCGCGCGCGCCGTTTAGGGGCGACGTGGCCTCATCTGGTCCGTCGTTCCAGTGGCAACGGCCACGATTAGATCTTCATACCCCTTCGCTTCATAAAATCTGGGCCATCCGAGTTAGATCCAACGGCCCAGGTTTAAACAGCCCCTTCCCGCCTTCGGTTTACATCCACACCCCTGGGAATTAGCCAGCTACCCCCTGAGCTTAAGCATATTGCAGATCTAGCCCCTGGAAATTGCAGACTAGCCCCTGGAACCCTAAAAACTGGTTTTAAACATTTAATTAAGCATTCTAACCCCTGTAATTTTGTAGATTCATGTAAATGATCCCTGTGCAGTATAATAAATTATTTATATAGCCCCTGGACTTTTATTTAATTGCTGAATAGAGTTTTTAATTGCATTTGAGGTGTAGAAAATGGATAAAAATGGTAAATAGGTGTAGAAATATTAGGAAAAATTGTCATAAACTATTTTATGCTGTGAATTAATTGTAGGGTTCTGGTAAAATATATTTGGTCTCTGGAATATTTATTATAAGTGTTTTAAAATACATTTTGGCTATAGAAAATTCAATAAAAATGGTTTTAGGCTATAATAAAATCCCAAAATTGTAGGAAAATTATGAAATGCATATTTTGACCATGTTAAGTGATAAATACCTCGTAGGGACGCATTAGTGTAGGATTTTGTGCCTATGTGTATGTGTGATGCATTGTTTTGCGTGCCTTTACTTATTTAGCTTTATTGTATTCTTGCCATTGCTTGGGCATATATCTAGAGTCGTTCTACGACCCTAACCTCAACTTCCAAGACCAAGACTTCGTCAATTCTCAAGTCTCCAACGAAGGCAAGTGCCCTTGACCATCTTGTACCTATTTTAGGGATTTTAGCTAGTTGCATGCTAATTAAATTGATGTCCTACTTCATGTTTACATGCCCTGTTCCATATAATTCCTTGTTACCTGAAATGGGTTGGGAAGTAGATAGGTCCTATTTATGCTTAGCCATGCTTAGATGTTGGGATTGGGATACCATACAAATGTTCTATGCTCAACTTTATGATGACTTTAATTTGGTGATGAATATGCAAAATGTTAGTGGATAGGAATCTGGTGGTTGGTTAGTTTTGGTATGGTGCATTTTGCACGAGACCCGGGATTGGGGTTTGTCACCACCGGATTCTAAGGACCGGTTTATGGAGGAAGCCACTAAGCTTTATAGTACCACCACGAGACTGAGATGGGGCAGCTTGGTCAATTAATTAGGTTTCTCCCGATGAACTGCTAGTGGTTGGATGGTGCGGGGAATGAGTCGGGTGATCCGCTCTTGGAACCGCAAGGCTCAAGAGGGGGCTCTGGGGCGGAGGGTTACTCCGAGAATCCTCAGTGGTGGAAACCTTAGAGGGCTAGCACTAATCGGGAGTACCTTTGTAAAGACCATGTTGTGATCTCCTGGCCTCACACCAAAGGAAGTGTGTAATGTGGTTAGCTACCACGGGCATTCAGGGAGGTTCACTTAGTCCACCTGGCAACAGGGGATGAAATCACTGCTTGTGGGTAAAGGGTACACTCTCTGCAGAGATTTGGTAAAACTGTCATGACAGCCGTGCTCACGGACAAGAGCGGCTTGGGGCCAGTTCATAATTAGTCTATGGTTGGGAATTGATGGTTTATCATGGTTCAAGTACTTTCATTATCATTAATCATGTGTTGATTATTTATTGAATTATAATATTGATAATTGAAAGCTAAGGATAGGTTCTAAGCATAGTGCTAAGCCATATTTGGCCTTTCCTTGCTCTAGCCAATCATGTCATCCTCTTCCCGCACTTGCTGAGTACTCTATGTACTCAAGCGTTTAATTCTCCTTTAGAGTATGAAGAAGAAGAAGCTGCACCGGAGGACTTCTACGTCAACCCGGAGGACTTGGTCTAGGCTGGCGACCTCACGCGCAACGGCTGCCTGTGGAAATGAAGCCTGCTTACCTATCTTGCTTTCTGTAGTGTTGAACTGTTTAGTGTTGTAAATATTTGTGGAGTGTATTTGTAGACCTTCGGGTCGTTATGAAAGACTATTTATGTATTTCGAACATGGCAATGTAATGGTATTTCACTTTTGTCAACGCATGTACGATTCAACTGATCCTGGCGTACATGTGGTTAGCGTCTGTTCATCTTTACGATGACCGGGCGTGACATGATCCGTCTTCAAAAATTCATCGTCAATAAATAACAAAGCCTGAAATCGATGGCGTTGAGCAGTGCGAATGTTCTCCGTTTGGCTGCTAGCATTTGACGTGCCCCCTCGTTGGATAGGTTCCGTAAAATTATAGTTCTTTTTAAGAAAAACAATGATTTATATCGTATGGTCTTAATTTCACATAAACATAAGCCATACACACTTTCCGTGCCATGCAATTAAAATGTTATCAAAACCGTCAGGTCTTAGTACATATTTTATCCGTTCTTGAATATTTGTTGCTAATTACTTCATTTTTAAACTAAATGGTAATAAGTATTTGTATGGAAGGAGTAACTTATTTGCTTAGAGTAGAAAACAAACGTTCTGGGCAAGCACTTGTTGGTATCTGAACAAAATAGGATTTTATTTAGTCTGCATCATACAAATGGATGCAGTATGCCACGCCTGAATTCTACCAGCAGCAGCATATCGGATAATACTCTTGTCTGCAGTGGCCTTTCCACCCTTGGCCATGTTCAGCGCAAGTATAACCGCAGTCTCTATCATTACAATGATCATAAGAGTAGGGTGCATAGCACGGTCTTGGTGGCGGTGGTGGCAATTTAGGTTTTTGATGGTGATTTCTTCCAACAGCGAAACCCGAAGCCTACACATGCAGTGCAAAATAAGAAAAAGTGTTTCCAGTTGATTAATCTGGACATGTCTAAGAAATAACAACACAAAAAAGTAAAAGTAGCGGTCTCTACAAGAAGCTTGACAGGATGAGGATGTTGAAGACATAATTGCCAGAACAAGGAACAGAACATATGCCAAATACACAACCCTCCCAAAACTGATCATCTTCACCGGAGCCATGTTGAAGATCGTTGCTACTCTTTCCTTCTTTTGTCACGGGGTGGATGTAGGGATTTCTCGTGATTGTGTGCATATATGTAGGTGTTTATACAGAAGAACACCTTGGGAACATCATAATTTATGTCCCCTTCTGGATGTCATAGTCTTGTGTTTTGATATCTTTTTGATATGGTTTGATATCTTGGTTTATCCAAACAATCCCTGGTTTAGATATCTAAATCTGGTTCAATATTTTTCAATATATAAGACGTTATTGCATTAATAATGCCAAGATGCCCTGCATATGATGTCTCACCACAACATCTCCAGGAACTTCATCCCATCAACGGACCTCCTCACAGTTATCGTAATGCCCCTTTTCATGTAGGAGGCAATCACGGGTTGTGTTTTGGTAGGAGGTAATCACATACCCTCTATGTCGCTAGATATAAGAGATTCTAAATTTGGTCGAAGCCAAACACTTAAACTTTTACTGTGATTATTTAAAGATTGAAAAATAATTGTAAATGCTATATTACTAGATCCGCTGTAAAAACAATTATCATAATTTATGGCATACTTAATTTTGAAGACTACTACACATTATAGGATTTGAAGAAGGGTTATTTCAATACAACCTTACCACTGCTTTTAAAAAGAGGCTTGTTCAAACCTAAGGCCACTACTTAATTAGAACAAACATTTTCACCAGTGCTTCACTTTTTTTACTCAGGTGGTCCATTAAAAAATGCGCTTGTAATTGTTAGAAATTAGATCTTTAGGTGCAGGACTTAAACATGATTACTAATCACTGTTTGTGCACTAATGAAGATAATAAACATGATTAAGGTTGGATTAGCATAACTTACAGGATGAGGAGGACCCGTTGGCAGCCATGTGTGTCGTCGGGACGAGGCTTGGATCTTCCCACCGTACTCGCTCTCGTTTTGATCGGATGTTAACTTGTGATTAGTCTCTGTGTTAACTTAATCACCTTCCTTTTATAGAGCGAGGCGGCAGGGGACCCAAGCCGAGTCGGTTGGGGACGCCCCCGATCGTGGCGTCAGATCTGTACGGGATTCCCGGTAGGTTTTACCGGGTCCCCTTTTCTTTTTACCTTTTATTTTATCTTTTCTTTTATTTATTCACTTTTCCTTTTTGTCTCTCTCAGTTGAACCGAGAGCAATACCAACATTCTCCCCCTTGATCGTATGGTTCAACTTTATTTCTCCATCCTCAATAAGTATAACGTACAAAGTGAAGCGTTACAAAAATTTAGCAAAATCATTGAACTTCAACACTTATAATACATCAACTGATCTCAAATGGAAAACGTTAATCTTTATGGGGGGTGGCTCTTTTGAAGGTCCCTACTTTCCAGAATCATAAGGCTTCCAATAATCCCATGCCGGCAACGTGTTTACGAAATATGCTTGGTGGTAAGCCTTTTGTCATTGGATCCGCAAGCATATCGGTCGTACTGATATGCTCAACTTTAATGGTATGATTCTGGATTCTATCTTTCACAACATGATACTTTATGTCAATGTGCTTGGCAGCAGCACTTGACTTGTTGTTACTCGCATAGAGAACTGCAGGTTCGTTATCGCAGTACAGCACAAGTGGCCTGTTAATGATGTCTACCACTTTGAGCCCGGGAATGAAATTCTTTAGCCATACAGCCTGCCCAGTGGCCTCATAACATGCTACAAATTTTGCCTGCATCGTAGATGATGCAATCACCGTTTGTTTGGAGCTTTTCCATGATATGGCTCCTCCAGCCAGTGTGAATATATAACCTGACGTGGATTTCTTACTATCCACACAATCGGCGAATTCAGCATCTGAATAACCAATAACTTCTAGGTTATCAGATCTTTGATATGTTAGTATGAGATCTTTAGTACCTTGCATATAACGCAAGACTTTCTTTGCGGCCTTCCAGTGGTCCATTCCTGGATTTGATTGGAATCTGCCAAGCATTCCCGTTACAAAAGCTAAGTCAGGGCGCGTACAAACTTGAGCGTACATAATGCTTCCGACAGCTGAAGCATATGGAACCGACTTCATCTGGCCAGATTCAATTTGGTTCCTTGGACATTGAAATGTCCCAAATTTATCGCCCTTAACTATTGGAGCAGGCGTGGGAGAGCACTTATGCATATTGAATTTCTTCAGTACTCTCTCAAGGTATGCCTTTTGTGATAGTCCTAATGTGTACTTGGACCTATCTCGGTGAATTTCAATGCCTAGAACGTAAGAGGCTTCGCCGAGATCCTTCATATCAAAGTTTGACGACAGAAAGCTTTTGGTTTCATGTAACATGTTTTTATCGCTACAAGCCAAAAGTATGTCATCCACATATAGGACCAAAATTGTGAACTTACTGCCCTTAAATTTTATGTATATGCAGTTGTCCACAGCATTTTCCGTAAAACCAAAAGTTCGAATCACTTTATCGAACTTTAAGTACCATTGTCTTGAGGCTTGCTTCAAGCCATAAATGGATTTCTTCAGACGACATGCCATGTGTTCTTTTCCTTCAACGACAAAACCTTCCGGTTGTGCCATATACACATCTTCATTTAAATCACCATTTAAGAATGCAGTTTTAACATCCATTTGGTGCAGCTCTAAGTCATAATGAGCTGTCAGTGCCATCACGATTCTGAACGAATCTTTGGTTGACACTGGAGAAAAGGTTTCGTTATAATCGATTCCTTCTCGTTGTGTAAACCCTTTAGCCACCAGTCTCGCTTTGAACCTTTCGATATTCCCTTTGGAGTCATATTTGGTTTTGTAAACCCATTTGCATCCAACTCTTTTAGCTCCTTCGGGAATTTCTACTAAGTCCCAAACATCATTAGTGCCCATTGACTTTAATTCGTCTTCCATAGTCATAAGCCATTTAGACAATTTTTCACTTTTCATAGCTTCTTTATAAGAAGAAGGATCTTCCACTTTACCCATGTCACTTATGTCATCAGTCATGTAGGTGACATAGTCATCTGGGATGGGATTTCTTCTTTCACGTTGCGATCTACGCAACGGAGGGGCTGGTGGAAGATCAATCTCCGGTTTCGGATTCTCGTTCACTTCCTCATTTTCATTTGTAGCAACATTTTCATTATTTTCGGAATGAACGAGAGGAGGGTCCAGTGTCACAACAACATTTTTAAATGGAAAGATGAACTCTTGGATATTCGGGGATGGTACGTAAACCCGTTTCTCCTCAAGATCAATCTTCCTCACTTTCGTGACATCATCCTCAAAAAATATTGCTTGTCTTGTCTCTACAAACTTTGTCACATGATTTGGACAATAGAAGCGATATCCCTTTCCCCGTTGAGGGTACCCAATAAAGAAACAGCTGACTGTTTTTGGGTCTAATTTCTTAAGTTGTGGATTGAACACTTTAGCCTCTGCAGGACAACCCCACACACGTAAATAATTCAAGCTGGGTTTCTTTCCCGTCCACATCTCGTACGGTGTGTTCGGTGCTGCTTTAGTTGGAGCAAGATTAAGCACGTGTGCAGCTGTCTTTAGTGCCTCCATCCATAGGCTTACTGGTAAACTTGCGTGACTAAGCATACTTCGCACCATATCCATGAGTGTGCGATTGTGTCGCTCGGCCACGCCATTTTGCTGAGGTTCACCAGGCATTGAGTATTGAGCAACAATTCCATTCTCAGCTAGAAACCTCGCAAAAGGTCCTGGAATTTGCCCATAAGGAGCGTGTTTTCCGTAATACTCTCCCCCGCGATCAGACCGTACTACTTTGATCTTTTCGTTAAGTTGATTCTCAACTTCGGCTTTAAAAACTTTAAATTTGTTCAAAGCCTCCGATCGATCACGTATGGGGTAAATATATCCATAGCGGGAAAAGTCATCCGTAAAGGTTATGAACGAATCAAAACCATCTACGGATTTAATGTTAAAAGGCCCGCATATGTCAGTATGAATGAGCTCTAAGACTTTAGTGGCTCTTGTCGCTCCCTTCTTTATCGTCTTAACGTATTTTCCTTTAATGCAATCGATGCAATAATCAGCGTCTGAAAAGTCAAGTGGAAGAAGCGTGTCATTTTTAATTAATCGTTCGATTCTCCCCCTCGAAATGTGGCAAAGGCGATGGTGCCACAATTTCGATGAGGTACTAACGCCTTTCCACTTCTTTTCAGCGCTGTACTTCAAATCATCATCAACATAATCATCATTTATGTGCATAACAGAATCATGTAGAGATAACATATATAACTTTCCTCGTCGGAAGGCGAGGCCAACATTTTTATTACAATGCATCAAACTACATTGTCCATTAACAAATAAGCAAGCATAATTGTCATCATCTAAACATGAAACCGAAATGAGATTCCTACTCAAGGAAGGAACATAAAGAACATTATTCAATCTAAGCGGATGTTCTGAATGCAGCTTTAAAGTGAGAGACCCCACAGCATGAACCTCCACTTTTTTTCCATTAGCAACTTTAAGGCTTCTTCCCCTGTCCCGAAGGTCTTGGGTTGTACGGAAGCCCTGCATAGAATTTGCAACATGAACAGTTGCACCTGAGTCAATCCACCATGTATTTCTTGAAAAATCAACATAAAGTGATTCATCAATGAATGTAATTTCATCATTACCTCTCTTCATCAACCATTTCAGAAAATCAGGGCAATCCTTTCTGAAATGTCCCTTATCCTTGCAGTGCTTGCACACAACTTCTCCTTTAGGTGCAAAGGTCTTAGGTGCGTTAGAAGTGCCAGGCGCAGCGGAAGTGCTAGGACCTTTGCCTTTTTGAGGAGACTGATTCTTAAAAGGCATCTTATGAGCTTTTGAGGGGCCAAGACCATTCCACTCCTTCTTCCTCTTAGAAGAATTAACGTAATGAGCTTGGTCCTGAACCTGCTTAAGTATCCTTTCTTCTTCCTGGACAACTCTGGGAGTCATCTCAGCAAGTGACCATTTTTCCTTCAGGGAGTTGTAGTTGATCTTAAATTGGTCAAACTCACTTGGGAGAGATTCCAATATCATAATAATCAGAAGATTCTCACTTAATTCACATTTCAAAGACTTAAGTTTTAAAGATGCATGCACCTTCCTTAATATGTGGCTCCTCACATTCCCATCCATAGTGTATTTCTCAAGAATCTTCGCAAAAAGCTCATGAGCATAAATCTTTTCGGAGCCTTAGAATTGCTCCTCCACCGCAGCAAGAAATTCTTTAGCGGTATCTTTCTTTGAAAGGGCACCTGCAATATCCGGAGATATTGAGGCGTTCATAACGAGGAGAGCCACACGATTGGAATTCTCCCATCTCTCCAACTTAAGCTCATAAGTCCTCTTGAGTTCATCATATCCTTTGACACCACGAGTGGGTGCCGTAGGCTTATCTTCCCTTAGGGCATAATCCAGCTGATTAAACCCTAAGGACACTTCAACGCAAGTCTTCCAGCGACCGTAAGTTGTTCGATATTTTCATATCGAAACGGCGTCATAGTGGCTGTCATAATTTATTCATGAGAATTATCAGAAAATTGCATGAAAATAAATTTACGTCCGTAAATAAATAAACATGCAATAAAATACAATTGTATGTTACATCACCGTTGGGCAGAAATAACATAAAATTGCATAACATAATTAAACATAAGTATATGACTCAAAATTAAATCAACGTTGGTCAGAATTAATTTTGAAGCCATCATTCATCAATTTAAGCATCATTCATCAAAATTATACATAAGTCATCATTAATGATGCTTAAAGTGATCAAAACGTCATTAACATATTAAATCATCCAAATTAAATTATCCTGCTGGTTCAAATTTAATTTAGACTAATTAATATGTTATACATGAGGAGCATAAACATTTTCTATTTAAACAGTGCATAAAACATAAATAAAATACATAATTATCACTTTATTAAACAGAAAATGCGAAAAATTACTAAAATAGTCAATGGACCAAAATTACCACGGTCAGCCCAACATATTCTAGCCCAGCCCAGCAAGAAAAATTGAAAAAGAGAAAAATTCTCGCTGGGCATAAACAACCTGGGCCGAAGCCCGAAATCGAAAACCGGCCCATTAGCGTCCCGCGCCTCCCCCTGGCGCTGCCCATCAGCCCACAAGGGGCGCCGCTTTATCCTGGCTGTCAGTATTAGATCGATGGCCGAAAATCATTAGACTAGGAACAAAACAGGGGGCGGCGGCCAAAAACCCTAGCCATAATCCATCTCCACTCCCGAAAAAACCGGATCTGGGCGAGAGCCTAGCTCCCATCGATGGCAGCGGCCGGCGCATGGCGCGCGCAGGGGCGAGCAGTAGGCTGGCCTGCCCGCGGCCAATGTCCGTGGATTTGCGCGCAGCCGGGACTCAGCACGCGCTGCTATGCGTGCGGTTTAGCCACCGTGGGGGTGCAGCCCTGCAGCCAGCAGGCGCGCTGCTGTGCGTGCCCGAGCACGGTTCAGGAGGACGTAAGAAGCTCCTTACGTGCACGAAGGCACGGTAAAGCTAGCAGCATGCGGCCATGCATGCGCCAAAAGCTACGGAGCAGCTTGACCAGCAGCCATTATATGAGTTCTCTATCTTAATAATATCAATCTGACTTTGGCCCTTAATTTGAGATGGATTGGTTTCGGGATTTGGGGATTTTTGGGATTCATCTACATTTGCTTTAATCTTCCTAATCACAGTGCTAATCCGACACAAATAGGCACAAAAAATTGACTAGGATGGCTCTGATGCCAATGTTAAAAATTAGGTCTTTAGGTGCAGGACTTGAACATGATTCCTAATCACTGTTTGTGCACTAATGAACATAATAAACATGATTAAGGTTGGATTAGCATAACTTACAGGATGAGGAGGACCCGTTGGCAGCCATGTGTGTCGTCGGGACGAGGCTTGGATCTTCCCACCGTACTCGCTCTTGTTTTGATCGGATGTTAACTTGTGATTAGTCTCTGTGTTAACTTAATCACCTTCCTTTTTATAGAGCGAGGCGGCAGGGGACCCAAGCCGAGTCGGTTGGGGACGCCCCCGATCGTGGCGTCGGATCTGTACGGGATTCCTGGTAGGTTTTACCGGGTCCCCTTTTCTTTTTACCTTTTACTTTATCTTTTCTTTTATTTATTCACTTTTCCTTTTTGTCTCTCTCAGTTGAACCAAGAGCAATACCAACAGTAATGTCTAATAAATTAATAGCTCTCTGTGATGATAGAACATCACAGGCGGCTCGCAAAACTAAACTGCGGGTGTAAACATATCAATTTTCACAAGAGAACTGTATAATAGGAGCTGCCCGCGATATTAGAAATTAATACAGGCAGCTGAAGCGATCAGACGTGCGTGATCTCTGCGGTTACCGAGGGGAACGTGCAGTGCATGTGCCCTTTGAAGTCAATTCGAACTGTCCCATCACTCCGCGCCCCGAGAGGTGAACCACCATAATCCGTCTTCATTAATTTAATAATTTAGACAACCACTTGCTAATTTGCACTGGTTTTGGATGTCTAGATTCTAATTCCTAAAACTTCTTGGTCTTTTGGCTTGCATAACACATCCCAATTGGCTAATCTGTACTTCTTGTGATTATTACCTTCCCCAAAAAATTTGGATCTATAGTAATCTAGTCTCTCTAGCACCCCTCTAGGCACTACAAAAATTGAAAGCATGAACATGGACAGATTTGTCAGGACTGAGTTGACAAGCACTAGTTGACCCCCCACCAACAGGTATTTCTCTTTCCAACTACATAACTTCTTCTGAGATCTCTCCTCGATAATTATCCAATTATTATTTTGTAGTTTCCTATAATGCATGGGAATACCAAGATATTTGTATGGATATGATCTGGATTTACAACCAAACAAATCGGCATACCTGTTGTTGGTGTGCCTGAGCGTCACCAAAGCAAAAGATTTCACTTCTGTGAAAGTTAGTTTTTAACATTGAGAGCTGCTCAAGAGCACTGTCGGTACCCTAAAAACCATACACCCCCTGAGGTTACAAAGATCTCAAGGGAAGGACGTCTGCTCAAATTGAAGACCCTCGGAGGCCCACTTGTCAGACATAACCGGACCTGCTTCTCCAACATGGTTAACCCCTAGGTTGCCACGTGTACTGCCAGACCGGAGCTACTACCCACAAGGGTGAAGCTCCGGGATAGGTACCGAAACGGCACCTCCGGACTTAACCCCTGACCGAGAGAAGCTCCGGACCTGACACGTGCCAGGCCACCCCGGAGCTTCCCGCTTCCCACAAGCAAGCTCCGGAGCTGGCACGTGTCCAAACGTCGGAGCTGGCCGCCTCAAACCTCCGGAAGACATTGTAACGACTCCGGATCTTCAAAGGATAGCCGCGGACTTCAAGACCCGATTAATTGTCATTAATTCCATGTTAATGACACTTAATCGGACAATCTTAACACCTGTAACGGCACTATCGGAGCCCGTTACAAGGTTATTAACAACAATTAATCATGTATCAATACTAGTAACCGCCGGGGCCACATGTCGGGCCAGGCTAACTTGTAACGGTTTGTCCTTGTGCTATAAAAGGACAGACCGACGATACACGAAAGGGCTCTCGAACACTCTCAGGCACACACGCATTGACGTGAGCTTTCTAATACAACACCACACACCCGTGGAGTAGGGTATTACGCTCAGGCGGCCCGAACCACGTAAACCACTGTGTCTCTCGTGTCCAATCGTGATTCACCTTCTTGAGTCTCCGCGCGCCCACACCGAACTACAAACTCCTTCAACACTTTAGTAGTGTAAGGAGATCTACCGACTCCAACAGTCGACAGTTGGCGCGCCAGGTAGGGGCGCCTGAGATTTTCAAGAATGGTGAATTCTGCGGCTGGATCATCCAACGGGCAACCTGCTGCTCAGGCTGTCGGGGGCAATCCCTCCAATATGCAGCCACCAGCAGGAGCCTCAGCACCAGCAGGAGTCACACTCCCACCACCACCATCTTCTCCAGCAAGACGTGCCGGGCAACATGATGGTGCGCCGGCGTCACATACTGCGCCGACAAGTCATGACAACCCAGAACACGCGCTCCATGCCGCGCGTGCTCTTCTCCAGCGACCACCACCTCCGGATGCATCTGAAGATGCCCTGAAGCAATGGAGGGCTGATGTTGAGCATTTGGTCGCAGCAGCGGCCGAACGCCTCAACAACCAGGGTCCTCCTCCTTCAGGGCGGGCCCCGTCGCAGCGACGGACGTTGTCTGGAAGATTTGGTCCACATGTCTCCAACAACCGAAGACGAGCTGCGTCACAGCAAGTGACGTCGTTGCCCTCTGGGGCACGACGAACCCATACGGTATCTCGACTTTCGACACATGACCTCCGGGCGGAGCTTGATCGCCGATACCGCCAACAGGATGGCCGTGTCCATATCGAGCGAGCTCGAGAAAGACGGGATGCTCAAGACCTTTCTACTCTGGAAGGACTAGGAGGAGGCTGTTCCGCCCTAGCCATGCACCTGCGCATGGTTAGATGGCCACAGAAGTTCCGGCCACACTTGCCGGAAAAATTCAACGGGACTGTCAACCCCGTAGAATTTCTGCAGATATACTCCACTGTAATCTTAGCAGCTGGAGGAAACGAGGCCGTAATGGCCAACTACTTTCCAGTGGCCTTAACTGGGACCGCCAGGTCCTGGTTTATGAGCCTTCCACCCAACTCTATCGACAGTTGGGAGGAGCTGTGCCGTCAGTTCACTGCCAACTTCGGGAGTTCATACACCCGACCGGGTACTGAACTAGACCTTTTTGCGGTCGTGCAAAAAGGGGGAGAATCTTTGCGGTCATTCATCCAGAGGTTCTCTCAGGTACGCAACACAATCCCTTCTATCTCAAGCGCTTCTGTCATTGTGGCATTCAGACAGGGTGTACGAGACAAGAAGATGTTGGAGAAGCTGGCGATCAAAGAGATCACCAGCGTCACGGAGCTCTTCAGCTTGGCAGACAAATGTGCCAGAGCTGCAGAGGGCCGTGAAATGCACTCCAAACAAGCCTTGGAGGATCACAAAAAATCCTCCAAAGAAGAAGCCGCTACCTCCGGAAGTGGCAAGAAGAAAAAGAAGACCAACGGCAAGAAGAAGCCGTCGGCCGGCACATCCGACGTTGCAGCCACTGCAACTCCTGGTGGCCGGGGGCCACGCCCCGAGAAGCGACCTCGACCGTCTTCCGAAGACGGCGGCAAATCCAAAATGTGGTGTCCCATTCACAAAACGGGCAGCCACAGGTTGGAAGACTGCCGGGAGGTCCAAAACCTTGCCGAGCGCTACAACAAGCGCCGGGAAGGGTCTCCTTTCCGACAGAGGGAGGGAAAACAGAAGGTTGACGAAGCTCCGGCTGAAGAGGAGTTAGGGTTTCAGGACCCCAAAAAGGTCCTGAAAGTCGTCTACACCTCCGTCAACGATGACTCCGACGTCTCCGACAACGAGCGTCGGAAAACCATGAACACCATCTTTGGTGGATCATGGGACATCACTTCTCGCCGTGTCATCAAGACTATGCGGCGGGATATGGCTGCTGTAGCTCCTACAGCTAGACCGGAGCCACATCGAAAGTGGATGGACACACCCATCACTTTTGATGCTTCGGACTGTCCTCAAAGCATGGTCGGAGCTGGCCAATTACCCTTGATGGTATCTCCCACCATCAACAACATCCAGCTCCATCATGTTATGGTGGATGGAGGTTCGGGGCTGAACCTTATAAGCTTTGAAGCTTTTACCAAACTTCAGCTTCGACCTTCGGATCTTCATCCCTCTCGACCATTCTCCGGAGTAGGTCCGGGGGCCATTACCCCACTCGGAGCTATAATTCTCCCCGTTACCTTCGGGACACGGGAGAAGTACCGCACCGAGAAGTTGGTCTTCGACGTCGCTCAGATCAACTTACCATTCAACGCCATCTTGGGTAGACCTGCCCTATACAAATTTATGGCAGCTGCTCATTATGGATACTTGGTGTTGAAGATGCCAACACCAGCAGGCGTTCTCCGGATTCGTGGAGATCGCACCGCCGGAGTAACTGCTCTGGAGGAGCTCCATGCACTCACCACTGCGCAAGAGGAGGACTCCAGACAGGGACAAGCTCCAAAACCTCCGAGCATTCGGCAACGAGGCTCAACCTCTGCTCCCCGAGTGCAGCCAAGCGGCGACACCGACATCCCCGTCAAAGTCGTCCAAATTGGTTCCGATGTCACTTAAACCACCCGCATATCGGGTGGGTTGAACGACAAATAGGAACTCGCGCTCATCACTTTCCTCCGGGCTAACGTTGACGTATTTGCTTGGCAACCGTCACAAATGCCTGGGATCCCCAGGGAAGTGATTGAGCACAATCTGAAGATTTACCCCGATGCTCGGCCTGTGCATCAGAAACCTCGGAAGCAATCTGTAGAGCGACAGAACTTCATCCGACAAGAAGTGAAGAAGTTGCTCGAAGCCGGATTTATGCGAGAAGTCTTCCATCCAAAATGGCTGGCGAACCCAGTCGTTGTGCCCAAGGCCGGCGGGAAACTTCGGATGTGCATCGACTACACCACACTGAATAAGGCATGTCCAAAAGATCCATTCCCACTATCTAGAATAGATCAGATAGTGGATTCCACCTCCGGGTGCAAGTTACTATGTTTTCTAGACGCATATTCTGGATATCATCAAATCAGGATGTCTAGGGAGGATGAAGAGCATACTTCATTCATCACAGTGGATGGATTGTATTGTTACACAGCCATGCCGTTTGGTCTCAAGAATGCAGCTTCAACTTTTGTACGAGCTATGTACAAAACTTTCGAAGAACTCATCAGAGACATAGTGGAAGTGTACGTCGATGACATCGTGGTCAAAGTCAAGAACAAGGAGTCTCTCTTGGACACCTTGCAGGCTGTCTTCGACAAGCTGCGGGCCACCCGCACGAAGCTAAACCCAGACAAGTGCGTCTTTGGGGTTAGTTCCGGAAAGCTTCTTGGTTTCCTGGTAAGTCACCGGGGCATAGAGGCTAATCCGGCGAAGATAAAAGCCATTGAAGACATGCGGCCACCAACCCGCATCAAAGACGTCCAAAAATTAACTGGATGTCTAGCAGCCCTCAGCTGGTTCATTTCAAGACTGGCGGAAAGAGCACTTCCCTTCTTCAAGTTACTGAGGAAGTCCGGACCATTCCAATGGTCTGAAGAAGCAGAGAAGGCATTCCAGGAGCTGAAACAGTTCCTCACCACCCTACCAGTCCTGGTAGCTCCGAACCCTGGTGAGCCTTTGTTGCTTTACATTTCAGCTACTGACGAAGTCGTCAGTATGGTTCTGGTTGCGGAGAGACCGGAACTACCCAATACTCAGGAATCCAGACCCCTTCGGGAGGGTCCGGAGGTTCCTGAAAGCGGGTCTGGGTCCCAGCTCCCAGACTCAAACCCACAAGAAGCCACTTCAGAGGACCCGGACCCCTCTAAGAGGGTCCAAGTCATTTCTGAAGAAGCTCCGGGTTCCTCCACCCAGAACCCGGAGGTCCCCGAAGAGAGTCTGGACCCCTCCGAGAGGGTCCGGATCAATGAAATGGAAGCTCCGAACCCCTCCGGGAGGGTCCGGACCATTCAACGCCCGGTATACTTCATCAGTGAAGTGTTACATGATGCCAAGACTCGATACCTAGAGGTGCATAAACTGCTTTATGCAGTTCTTATTGCCTCAAGTAAGCTTCGACACTATTTCCAAGCTCACAAAGTCTCGGTGGTGACCTCATATCCACTTCGAGCGATCCTGCATAATCCCAATTCAACTGGGAATATTGCAAAGTGGGCAGCGGAATTGGCTGAATTCAATCTCGAATTCATTCCGAGACAAGCAATCAAGAGTCAAGCGTTGGCAGATTTCGTGGCAGAATGGACTCCCTCTCCATTAAACCCTGGGGGCCCCAATGAGCAGAAGACGGAACCTCAAGTTCCAAACTTCACAAAGCCTCACTGGACCCTTTACTTCGACGGCTCCATGCAGAAGCAGGGAGCCAGAGCTGGAATCCTTCTCCTCGCACCAACTGGGGAGAAGGTGAAATACATGGTACACCTTGACTTCAAGGCAACCAACAACATGGCGGAGTATGAAGCACTCATCTATGGATTAAAGGTGGCACTATCATACGGTGTCAAGCAATTGCTGGTCAAAGGAAATTCACAACTCGTCATCAAGCAGGTGAAGGGTGAATGCTCCTGCAATAATCTCCAGCTGGCTGCTTACCTCCTTGAAGTCCAGAGGCTTCAGAAGGACTTCGAAGTCCTAGATCTTCACCATGTTCAGCGTGCTCACAACGCTGAAGCTGACGAACTCT
Source organism: Tuctoria greenei (assembly GCA_036927565.1). Taxonomy (NCBI): domain Eukaryota; kingdom Viridiplantae; phylum Streptophyta; class Magnoliopsida; order Poales; family Poaceae; genus Tuctoria; species Tuctoria greenei. The sequence continues at coordinate 201,642,791 of JAYESD010000008.1, read as the reverse complement.
CGACCAAGGCGTCAACTGGAGCTCCGGCTCCTGACGGAACCTTTGTCCGGAGGTTGTCAAAACCCACAGTTCAGCCTGCCGAACTGAACGAAGGGGGCGAGATCAGCATCTCGAAGCTGACGGTCCCGATGGCCCTGTTACCATGGCAACCATCAAGGGTCGTAGGTGCTGCCGGAAGCTCCGAGCAACCCAGCACGCAAGACTCAAATGCTCAAGTCAGTTCCGATGCATGGATCTCGGAGATCCGGAGCTACTTGAAAGACAACATCCTTCCTGACGATGATGTATCCGCTGATCGGGTAGTCAGATTGGCTAAAAGATACACGTTGGTAGAAGGGGATCTCTACCGGCGCGGTGCCAACGGCATCCTAATGCGGTGCATCACAAGGGAAGAAGGCTGCGAGCTCCTCGCAGAAATCCATGGAGGCGAGTGTGGGAACCACGCATCTTCCCGCACGCTGGTCGGAAAAGCCTTTCGGCACGGCTTCTACTGGCCTACAACGCTCCAGGATGCCACTGAGATGGTGAAGAAATGCAAAGCATGCCAATTTCATGCGAAACAAATTCATACACCTACTCAGTCCTTACAAATGATACCTCCCACATGGCCTTTCGCTGTGTGGGGGATGGACATCTTGGGACCCTTCCCAAGAGCCGTCGGAGGTTACAAGTTCCTGTACGTCGCCATCGACAAGTTCACCAAGTGGCCGGAAGCAACTCCCGTTGTGACGATCAACAAACAATCTGCAATCAATTTTTTACAATCCATCGTGAGCAGATTCGGAGTCCCAAATAAGATCATCACTGATAATGGGACTCAATTCACAAGCTCCGCATTTCAAGGATATTGCGAAGACCTCGGCATACAAGTTTGCTACGCTTCCATAGCTCATCCTGCCAGCAATGGACAAGCCGAGAGAGCAAATGCAGAGATCCTTAAAGGACTCAAAACACGCACTTATGAGCGCTTGAAAAAGCACGGAGCCAATTGGATCGAAGAGCTTCCGCCCACTCTATGGGCCAACAGGACTTCTCCAAGTCGGGCAACCGGAGAAACACCCTTCTTTCTGGTGTACGGAGCTGAAGCGATCCTTCCTCCGGAAATCACCTTGGGTTCCCTCCGAGTCCGGACCTTCGACGAAGCCGCGCAGGACCAGCTCCGGCGCGAAGACCTAGACCTCCTCGAGGAGGGAAGGTGCCAAGCAGCTGTTCGGAATGCCCGATACCGCCAAGCTCTACGGCGCTATCACCAGCGGCATGTGCACAACCGACAGCTCGAGGAAGGCGATCTGGTGCTACGGAGAATACTATCCAGAGAAGGGCAAAACAAACTCTCCCCCGGCTGGGAAGGGCCCTTTCGAGTGATCAAAGTATCCCGTCCCGGAAGCGTTCGCTTGGCTACCGAGGATGGGACACCTCTCCCAAATCCTTGGAACATCGAGCACCTCCGTAAGTTCTACACTTAATTCCACGGAGGTGAGTCTTAAGTAACTTGAAATGTATGTTATAGAGTCATTGTACAGAGTCGGGTAGTTCCTCCGGGAGAGCAGCCGGACCTTTCCCGAAAGGTTTGAAAAGCTCATGCAACACTTGACACAGTCTCCGGACTAAAAGTGTGGCTAACTACCCTGGGTCAAACGAGAAACCAAACACACTTAGCCTGGTTCTGTACCCTAAGAGTGTACTTGTTTCCCCTGTACCCCGGACCTATAATGAAAGACATCTTCATGTGAAATAGACTCCACGTGCATTCATTTTTGCATAGGCTCGACATTTTTATTTTTCTCTTTCTTGTCTATAACAGAAACGTGCAATTCTTAAGAAGTTCTAGTTTGACCGGTTTACATACGATTCGAGTTGAATTGTCAGATTTTTTGGATTTAGATATCGTCTGTGGCCAACTCGCCTGAAAGCCGCCAAGCCATTCTAGGGCCGGAGTGCGCTATCGACTTAGCCTGGTCAAGCACCCTAAGTACGCCACTCTACCTACATCCCGGCAGGCCAAAGTAAGGTGGGTCCATGGACAATTGGATCTAAAAGAAAAGACAATTCATCCAGTCGTATTAAAAATCGTGTTCAACTTAAAATTTTCTTGAGAACCGTAAGCCACGACGAAGTTATAGACAAGGAACAAATTTTACTATTTTTCTTGGCTTAAGTGTGCAGGAAAAATGAACCCTACATTGATGGAGAAAAAACCGGAGCTAACCAAGCTCCGACTCCCACCAGGGCGTCAACCGTCGGCGTTGACTAAAAGATGGTGAGAAGACCCCGTCACTGGAGTCTGTTGCCAACAAACCAAGTGTGGCAAAGGTCATTGCCGGAGCTGCTAAGCTCCGACACCTTGGAGTATTAACTACCGACGCTCAAACGTGTTGATAGAAGCTATTGCCGGAGCTACTAAGCTCCAGCGATGGACAGTGCCGGAGCTTCTAAGCTCCGACAACTTCAGGGGACCTTCACTGTCAAAAACTTCGGACCTAAATTACACAAGTTCGAAGCAAATTCGTCTTCAACAAAACTCAACATCCTTTTGGTACATGTCCACAATCAAATTGTGCACATCTACCAGGGGGCCAAGTGAAGATAAAGATGTTGAAGACAAAAAATGAAATTCGCAAAAAATTGGGGATTTCATTTCATCTGAAGACCGGAGATTACATCTGGAGACAAGGGATTACAAAATTGAGGAAGAAGAGAAGATACAAGTAAAGGCTAAAAGAGACGGTCCTAGACCCTATGGAAGAACTCGGCGACCTTCTGGGCGACCTCCGACACGCGGGCTCGAGTAGCTTCGCCTTCTCCTTCGACGGGGCCTTCAAGCACCGGGTCCAGAGGAAATCGAGGGTTCCGGCTGGTGTAGCACGTCAACACATATTCTGTGACGTTCCTAGCCAAGGATTGCCCCTCGACCTCCAGCTGGTCCGCGATGACGTCGCCCACCTTGGAGAGCTTCCTGCCTGCGGCGCTCAACGCTTGCAACGCAAGGTCCGGCTCCGGCTCCGGATCATCCGGGTGCACGGGGCTGAAACCCATCGGCGTCAGCGCGTCGTCGGCCTTGCCCAGGAACTCCCAAATCTGCAGGGAGTCCGCCTTCCTCAAGTCCTTCATCTCTTCCAGGGATCTCCGGGCCGCCGTCAGCTCCGAATTCTCGCGGGCGAGGCGCTCAACTTCTTTGGCGTTTTGCTGGATCTTCGCAGCAACCCGCTTCTCAAGTCTTCCGAGCTCCTCCTCCCGGAGGTGGATCTTGTTCCGGCGGTCGACCAGGTCCTTCTCCCTAGCCTCCACTTTCTTCTCCCGGGCGACAAGGGCACACTCGTATTCGTAGAGTTCCTGCCCCCGCACCCAAGTCTTCTCCTCCTCCTCGAGGCAGCGCTCTTCCAATTTCTTAGCGCGCTCCTCGAGGCCCTTGTCCGCCAGAGCTGTTTTCTCGGCGAGCTCTTCTTCCCGTCGCAAGATGTCATCCCGTAGCTCCAGGAGTTTTTGCTCCTCATCCTCGAGCCGTCTTTCCCTCCCTTCAAGTGCCTCTCGGCGCTTGATGAGTGCGGTGCTGATGGCCTCGAGCTGATCAAACCGAGCATTGGCCGCGTCGTTAGCAGCCTTAGCTTGGTCGTGGAACTCCCGGGATTGAGCATCGAGGGCGTGAGTCATGCTCTCCCTCTCGTACAGCAGCTTACCCCAGAGCTCCAGGCGGATCTTCTCCCGCTTGATCCAGTCCTTGTCATCCGCAAGCCTCGACTGCGCCAGCTTAGTCTCGAAGTGGAGCCGATTACGCCACCGCCTAAGGGTTTGGCGCTCCTCTTCAAGAGCCTTGCTGTCGTGGAAGAAGGCCAGTTGGACCTGACGTAGACTGGAGCAGGCGTTGTCGATGGACATCGACAGCGAGATGGGCTCCGGACCTGCTGGGATCTCTTCCGCTGGTTCCAGCGGGTCTTCACATACAAAAATTGGGTCCCACTCTACGAGAGTGGAACCCCGAGCTTCCAAAGTGTTAGGGCCTTCCTCCGGGACGGCCTCAGTCGCCATCGAAGGAGGTCCCGCCACCAAGTCTTCATTTGCCCCCTCAGACTGGGGGCCAGCGACTTCGTTCAGGCACTCTGGCTCTGCCACAGGTACCATCAACGTCGTCGCCTCCGGAGCAGGAGTCGCAACTGGCTCCGGCCGGGACACCTCTTCTGAGGGAGGCTCAAGCTCCCTCGTCTCTTCAGCCGCCGGCTCTGTGACCGGCGCTCCAACAATCACCGGCTCTGCGGCCGGAGCTTCGGAAGTAACCGGCTCAACTGCCGGAACTACTTCGACTTCCGGCTCGCATGCCGGGGCTTCAGCCACCTCCGGCTCAATCGCCGGGGCTTCAGCACTTTCCGGCTCCGAAGCCGGGACTGCTACTTCCTCCGACTCAACAGCCGGAGCTTCTACTACTGCAGCACCAGGACCCAGAGCTTCCACTTCCGGGACAGGTGCCGCTGGCGCATCTTCATTCCCGTGGTCCGGCGCTACCACGGGAACTTCTGGAGACGAGTCGAGGTCCATGACCACGACAGCCGGCGCCGGAGCTGCCGCAGCCTCCGCTTGGGGCGGCACCGGGACAGGAGCAGAAGCCCTTGCAGCCTCAGACACTGTGGCTGAGGGTGGAGCTTCACTCCCCTTCTTGGGAACGCTGCAGATGAAGAACGAAGAAATTGAGCAAACAGATGCTACAATTAAAAAGTTAATCGAGGTAAAACAAGAAAAATTACCTTGGGAGGCTCCCGCACCAGCTTGCGCGGAACCTCTTTCCCGGACGATCCGGGCTGGCCACGGTCGGCGTAGGAGCTCCGGGAGGACTCCCAGGACTTGCCACAATCGCGGGCGTTTCCCGGGTCGGAGCTCTCCTTGACCGGGAGGAACTCCTGGACCTGGAGGCCCTCTCCGCTCCAGATGCCGGAGTCGCGCGCCCGGAGCTAGCACCCCGGGAGGGATCCACCACGGGGACAGTCGCACTCCGGGAGGATCCCACCGCCGGAATAGTAACGTTCCGGAAGGACCCCACCACGGGGACAGTCGCCACGGCGGCGGAGGATCTTCCTTCCTGAGGAGGGGGAACCAGGGGGGAAGTGGCAGGCCCGACGGACCTTCCGTCAGCATGTCGCAGCTTCCTCTTCCGGCTCTCCGGCTCCTCCGCCAGCTCCTTGCCCTTGCCGATGACCTCAGCTCTTGGCTGTGGGACAGGGGCGGAGCCGCCTTCGGACAACTCGGGGATCGCCAACCGGGTGGTTGATCTTCTCTCGACGACACCAAGGTCGTCAAGCGCGGGCATCGTCCGCCAGAGCTCCCTGCTGAACTCAACTTCCACGTTCAGAGGGAGGAAGGCCGGCGGCGGAGTCAAGTAATCTCCGTCGACGTCGATGCCGTGCTGGAATTTCTTGAGGTGAAACTCCAAGGTCTTCCCCACCATGCTGGACTTCAACCCGGTCTCAACCCGGTCCTCGTCCATCACGCTGTTGAGGGCCCGGGCGAGCTTCTCCCTCCTCTTCAGCGGCGCCCACCTGTTGGACAGGAAGTTGCAGAACACCGCCTGGGGAGTTAATCCTCCCTCCACACATCGGCGGATCCTGGTCAGGACAGGGTCGAAAGCTGCCGCCAGCACCGGAACTTTGCTCCATACCGACGTGTCAATGCCGGGCAGACCGTCTGGCAACTCTAACCGCTCATGCTCCTCCACCCGGACGACTACCCAATCTTCCTTCCAGTCATCCCACTTCCCGGAAGGGAATGACCGGAGGTACTTGAATGGGCACTTCTTGCGCTTCACGAAGTAGTAGAAGCCAAGATACTCATCGCTTCGGCCGGTGGTTTGGACGGTGAAGAAGGTTCGGAAGAGCTCGATGCAGGGAGGGATGCCCACCCACATCTCGCAGAAGTGGACAAAGACATACACAAAGAGAATGGAGTGAGGGCCAAGGTGGTACAGCTGCAGACCATAGAAGTCCAGCAGCATCAAGAAGAAAGAAGAAAACAGTGGGATCAGCCCCACCATGGCGTACGAGGAAAAGTACACCATCTCGCCAGCGTGCTCCTTTTCAAAGGGGAGCTCTCCGCCGGCGCGGACCGAGCGGTTGAAGAAGTCCGAAGACCACCCCATGAGGGCCCGGACCTTCTTCAGATCGCTGTTAGTCTTCAAGCGACTCTCACGCAGACCCAACTCCATCGCAGCACAGCTAGGCAAGAGAAGAGGAGCAAAGTATGAGTTGGGAGTTTGAGCGTAAGAACAGATGGGAAGCGTAAAGAACTCCCGACGGTGCGCTTTCCTTCTTAAGTAAGCCCTCGCAACGCTCGGATGGAAACTGCAGGGGAGTCAAGGATACTACTCAAGAATTCAACCCTGCCGATGACAAGAGGGCCCGGGACCACCCTGACGATCAAGTCGAGGCTCTTACCCAGGCGAACAGTTGTCATCACGAGGCGGGAAACCCAAAGGCGGCGACCTGACAAGGCGCGCGGAACCGATACGGTTTTCGTATCGGGAACCGGCGACCTTCAATTGCGAGAGATCCGCACGTCAAAGATCTTATCTGCCGCCTGAGGTGCGCCACGCGTCAGGATTTAACCGTAAAGCCCCGCCAACGGCACCTCCGAAGACCCTTGAAGACCCAGTTCAAGAGTCGCGAGTATGGACCCACCTCCGACGGAATGACTTCACCCCGGTGACTTTCCTCAGAGGTAGGTCCAGGGGGCCACTGTCGGTATCCTAAAAACCATACACCCCCTGAGGTTACAAAGATCTCAAGGGAAGGACGTCTGCTCAAATTGAAGACCCTCGGAGGCCCACTTGTCAGACCTAACCGGACCTGCTTCTCCAACATGGTTAACCCCTAGGTTGCCACGTGTACTGCCAGACCGGAGCTACTACCCACAAGGGTGAAGCTCCGGGCTAGGTACCGAAACGGCACCTCTGGACTTAACCCCTGACCGAGAGAAGCTCCGGACCTGACACGTGCCAGGCCACCCCGGAGCTTCCCGCTTCCCACAAGCAAGCTCCGGGGCTGCCATGTGTCCAAACGTCGGAGCTGGCCGCCTCAAACCTCCGGAAGACATTGTAACGACTCCGGATCTTCAAAGGATAGCCGCGGACTTCAAGACCCAATTAATTGTCATTAATTCCATGTTAATGACACTTAATCGGATAATCTTAACACCTGTAACGGCACTATCGGAGCCCGTTACAAGGTTATTAACAACAATTAATCGTGTATCAATACTAGTAACCGCCGGGGCCACATGTCGGGCCAGGCTAACTTGTAACGGTTTGTCCTTGTGCTATAAAAGGACAGACCGACGATACACGAAAGGGCTCTCGAACGCTCTCAGGCACACACGCATTGACGTGAGCTTTCTAATACAACACCACACACCCGTGGAGTAGGGTATTACGCTCTGGCGGCCCGAACCACGTAAACCACTGTGTCTCTCGTGTCCAATCGTGATTCACCTTCTTGAGTCTCTGCGCGCCCACACCGAACTACAAACTCCTTCAACACTTTAGTAGTGTCAGGAGATCTGCCGACTCCAACAGTCAACAAGCACATAACAACATTTTCAAGGTACGAACCTGCTTCAAACTGTGCTCCATGAAGATGATTGTGTCATCTGCATATTATAATATTGATAGACTGTCATCACGAGGTGGGGATCAACGCCAGATATTAACCCATTTACATTTGCTCTATTTATCACTATGGCGAGAATGTCTGCCACAATGTTAAATAACACATGTGATAGAGGATCTCCTTGGCGAAGTCCTTTTTTGGTTTGGAAATTCTCGTTAATCTCATCATTAACTTTTATATTAACATGCCCACCTCTCATGACATTGTCGACCCAATCACACCCCAAACTAGTGAAAAACCTTTTATCTCTAGTACTTGACACATATGAAACTCCAGTTCACTTATGATACGCTTTTTCAAAATCTATTTTCACTATTACACTGTTTGATTTTTTTCTTATGCAGTTCATGTATGGTATAGTGCAAAATAACAACACCTTCCATTATATTGCACCCAGGCAGGAACACGGTATGTGTGGGACTGATGACTTTCTTGGCAATCACCATTAGTCTGTTAATGATCAGTTTCGTAATAACTTTGAAGCTTACATTCAGAAGACAAATCGGTATGTATTGCTGTATCATAACAACATCGACAATTTTTGGTAGCAGGATGATAGTGCCAAAATTTAGTCTGAATATTTGCAGATCGCGAGCATAAAAGGTGTGGAGTAAAGCCATCAGATCCGCCTTTTCCACATCCCAGAAGACTTGATAAAACTCTGCGGGAAATTCATCCGGTCCCAGTGTCTTGTTATGCTCCATCTGGAAAACAACACTTTTCATCTCCTCTAGGGTAAAGTTCGCAATTAGAAAGTTATTTTCCATCTCAGATACCTGGGAATATCATCTCTTCTCATCATGTGTCTCCAGAAGGAAAGAGTTTTCCTCTAGAGGACCGAGCAGTTTCTTATAATATTTAACTATCTGTTCCACCAATTGATTTTCTTCTGTAATTTGATTATCTCCATCTTGGAGGTGGTAAATTATATTCTTCCTACGTTTGCCATTATCTACCAGGCAGAAGTATTTAATATTGGCATCCCCATCCAGCAAGTCCTTAGTCTTTGTACGTTGATACCATTTGATTTCTTCTTCCCTAAATAATTGAGTCAATATGTCCTGTAAGGATTGTTTTAAAATTATCTCCTCTGCTTGCAATGGTATGGCTTTTTTTGTCTTGGGCATCCACTGTGTCTAATATTTTTTCTCTTTTTTATATGTGCCACTAGTGTTTTTAGCCCATCCTCTAAGAAATGGGCATACCCTACGGATTTTTGTCTGCCATACTTCCATAGGGTCGTGGTTGTGTACCGGTATCTCCTACATTGCCTGGATCGTCAGTCTAGAGCCATCTCTAAGTAGCCATCCTAGTTCAAATTTGTCCGTGTGTATTTACTTTGAGATGTCGTACCAAAGTCCAGTAGTAAGGGCGTATGGTCCGATACACTCCTGGATAGCGCCGTAACTGTTACTAACGGATACTTAATTTCCCATTCTGTTGAGATGAGTATCTTGTCCAGCTTCTCAAATGTGGGATGCTGCAACGCGTTCGCCCACGTAAATTCTCTGTCGGACATCTCAATCTCTCTGAGATCTAATCCATCTATTACGACATTAAACAGGAAAGGTCATCAACTATTAAAATTACCTTTATTTTTTTCTTTTGAGTGTTTCATTATGTTATAGTCACCGCCAATTAATATTGGTAGCGAATCCTGGACACATATTTACAAGTTCAGTAAGAAACTTGTCTTTAAATTGGCTCTGCGCTGATCCATACACTAAAGTCAACGCCCATTTAAAATTTTGTCTGATTTGTTATAAAGGTGAAATTTAACGTAATAGTCCCCTGGAATACACTTGTATCCAGACCCAGGATCATCCCTCCGGATCTCCCACGTGGTTCTTTGCAATGTCAAATAAATTCTTTTCTGGCGCATAGGTTTTTCAAAAAGCTCGATGAGAAATTATTTGCACCTGTCATATACCTATGAAGCTCAGACCATATTCTTTGGTTAAGTCGGACACAAATAAAAAAAAATTGAGTCTCTAAACCCATCGTTGTTCCATAATATGCCTTTCGTTTTAATTGTGTTTTATTTGACTCTCCATCCTTTTCCTCTTGCCCGAACACCGGATCACTACGTCAGAACAAGTAATAGGATTATCAAAATCACTGCCTCTTTCTATTACTTCTTCTAAAATATCCGAACAAATATGGTTCAGAATAAAATAGTTTAACTCGGGCAAGGCTAGGCTGACCACTGGGCCTGTGGGCTGACATGTCACAGCTCTACTTGAGATTTAGGCCGTGCCAGAGGCCTAGAAAATTTTGTTCAAGCACGACCGTGCCGGGGAAGGCAGTTGACCCACTTTGAGCGTAATATAAGTGATTCTAGAGGCAACCGTGACTTGTGCTTCAGTAGAAGGTAATCACGTACTCCACGCGTCACTAGATATAAGTGATTCTAGATTTACTCAGAGACGAACTTTTATTTTATGGGTACAAGGTACGGTGTTGATAGCCCCTGCTTAAGTATGTTTCCTGAGCTTACTGTATAGTTATAGTTCATGGCAAACAGTGCTCACTTGCAAGGTTTCATATGCCACGGACTGAGCAAAAGACAAATACCAGTTGAAGACCATTACGGAAAATTATAGTATTACAAAAATTGTGAGGCCTTAATGAACAGTTTATTTAATTACTGCAGGAAACAAACATTCTGGACAAGCACTTGTTGGTAGTAACAGAAATTAAGAAACAGAATTTTATTTAATTTGCATCATACAAATGCAGTATTACACCCCGAATTCTACCAGCAGCAGCACATCGGATAAACCATGTGTCTGCAGTGGCCTTTTCTTGCGAAGCCATGTTCACCGCAAGTATCACGGCAGTCTCTATCGTTACAATGTTCAGGAGAGTAGGGTGGGAAACACTTATCTTGTGGTATTGGCAACTCCGGTACTCGTGGCACTGGTGGCGGTTTCGGTCTTGGTGGCGCTGGTGGCGGTTTCGGTCTCTTCCTCCGACAACCAAGACCGAAGCCTACACATGCAGTGTAAAATAAGATAAAAATGTTTTCTTCTGATTAATCTGAACATGTTTAAGAAGTAACAATACAAAAAAAGAAATTAAAAGTAGTGATTTGTACAAGTAGCTTGACAAGATGAGGATGTTGAAGATATGATCGCCAGGACCAAGAACAAAACAGCTGTCAAGTACGCAACACTCCTAAAATTGGTCATGTTCACGGGAGCCATGTTGAAGATTGTTGGTGCTCTTTCCTTTTTTTTTCCGTGGGGTGGAGGGGGTGATGATTTCTTGTGATTGTATTGCAAGTATGTTCCTGTGCATGTAGGTGATTATATAGATCACCACCTTGGTATTGCATTTATGTCCTTTTGCATATCCTAGTCTTGTGTTTTCATATCCTTGGATATTATTTCATATCTATGTCCACATTTGCATATCCTAGTCTTGTGTTTTGATATCCTTGGATATGGTTTAAAAATACTTGAGTACACTTCAATAAATACTTGAGTATCTAAACCAATCCCTGGTTTAAAAATATCTAAATCTGGTTCAGTAAGTGCAATAACTATGATGTTACTCTACTAATGCCCCGGGCTCTGCATAAGATGTCTGACTACACCACCTCCATGAACTTCATCACATCAATAGAGCTCCTCCCCCATTCATTTAAAGGCGCCAGAGTTTTGGTGTGTACCATGCTTGGTCCAGGTGATAAGAAGCATGAGCACAACCAATTTATAATTTAGATTAAATTTAATTATAATCCTTATGCACACATAAAAGTAAACCAAGCCTAGTGGTTATTAATCACTTGCTTAAGTCTTCTCGATTGGTAGTGCGTGATATTACACTAGATGTGCCTACTGGAGGATGTATGCAATCTATATTCGGCTACGAGTTGTGATATATCACTATATGTATGATGTGTATGCAGATCTAGTAGATGATGTCTCAACTCGGTGTGGGTTACATGTTTGATGAGTTCTATAGGGTTCCGCTTCTAACTTGCTATATCTAACCTCGACTTGGATGTTTTCTTCCGTATCTGGTGAGAGTTTAGATAGTAATCTCTTTTTGAACTCCACCTTTCATGCTAAGGTAGAATCCGAGTCCTTATTCCGTAAATTTCACCCACCCGGGGGACATCCCATGGCAGTAAACACACAATAATTAGTACTGCAATATTTTCTTGATGTGTGTGTGATAGTGGTTGTCGTGTTTTTAGAAAGTGTTGGTGGTGTGTACAAAAGATGGTAGTGTCATAGGTTCGAGGACACATATAAAACTTAGAGAACTGGCGGGGTGGACTGCATCTCACTCAGGGCCTACCAAATAATGATTCAACTTCCTTGCCCTCTTATTGCAACCTTTTTCAAAACAAAACCTTGCATAGAATGATTTATGGCAAAATCAAATTGTATGGTCTCTCCTTGCTAAAGCTTTTATTGCATGAGATACCATCCTTGAGTAGTGTTAGCATTTGTTGAGTATCTTTTGTACTCATCCTTGCTTCACACGTGAAAAAATGTGTGTGGATGACGATTAGTCTTACCCTCGTGCCCAAGTTTGCCTGGTGTGAGCATAGTATTGTTCTGCTCCACTCGTTTTTGAGGCTTGTTGTTTTGAGTAGTCTATATTTCAACCACCTTGATTGTAAAATAAGACTTGATTGTAGAACATAAGTGGGTTTATAATGAATATTTGTTCTATGAACATTGATCCATTAATTATGTCGGTACCCTAAAAACCGTACACCCCCTAAGGTTACAAAGATCTCGAGGGAAGGATGTCTACTTGAATTGAAGACCCTCGGAGACCCACTTGTCAGACATGACCGGACCTGCTTCTCCAACATGGTTAATCTCTAGGTCGCCACGTGTACTGCCGAACCGGAGCTACCGCCCACAAGGGGGAAGCTCCGGACCAAGTACCGAAATGGCACCTCCGGACTTAACCCCTGACCGAGAGAAGCTCCGAACCTGACACGTGTCAGATAGCTCTGGAGCTACCTGCTTCCCACAGCAAGCTCCGGAGCTGCCACATGTCCAAACGTCGGAGCTGGCAGCCTCTAACCTCCGGAAGACCTTGTAACGGATCCGGATCTTCAAAGAAGAGCCAAGGACTTCAAGACCGGATTAAATGTCATTAATGCCATATTAATGACACTTAAACAGATGATCTTAACACCTGTAACGGCACTGTCGGAGCCCGTTACAGGATCATTAACAACAATTAATCGTGTATCAATACTAGTAACTGCCGGGGCCACATGTCGGGCCAGGCCAGCTTGTAACGGCCTGTCCTTGTACTATAAAAGGACAGGCCGACGATACACACGGGAACACACGCACACAGACGTGGAGATCATACGTGACAAACTAATACAACACCAACACACCCGTGGAGTAGGGTATTACGCTCACGCGGCCCGAACCACGTAAATCCTAGTGTCTCCTGTGTTAAACCGCAATTCACCTTCTTGAGTCTCCGCGCGCCCACACCGAACCACAAACTCCTTCAACACTTTAGCAGTGTCAGGAGATCTGCCGACTCCAACAGTCGACAGTTGGCGCGCCAGGTAGGGGCGCCTGAGATTTTCGAGAATGGTGAACTCCGCGGCTGGATCATCCAACGGCCAACCTGCTGCTCAGGCTGTTGGGGGCAATCCCTCCAACAGGCAGCCACCAGCAGGAGCCTCAGCACCAGCAGGAGCCACACTCCTACCACCACCATCTTCTCCAGCAAATCGTGCTGGGCAACGTGATGATGCGCCAGCGTCACTTACTGCGTCGGCAAGTCATGACAACCCGGAACACGCGCTCCATGCAGCGCGTGCTCTTCTCCAACGACCACCACCTCCGGACGCATCTCGAGATGCAATGGAGCAGTGGAGGGCCGATGTGGAGCATTTGGTCGCAGCAGCGGCCGAACGCCTCAACAACCAGGGTCCTCCTCCTTTAGGACGAGCCCCGTCGCAACGACGGACTTTGTCTGGAAGACTTGGTCCGCACGTCTCCAACAACAGGAGACGATCTGCGTCACAGCAGGTGACGTCGTTGCCCTCTGGGGCACGACGCACCCATACGGTATCCAGGCTTTCGACTCATGACCTCCGGGCGGAGCTTGATCGCCGATACCGCCAACAGGATGGCCGTGTCCATATCGAGCGTGCTCGTGAAAGACGGGAAGCTCAGGACCTTTCTACTCTGGAAGGAGTAGGAGGAGGCTATTCAGCCCTAGCCATGCACCTATGCATGGTTAGATGGACACAGAAGTTCTGGCCACACCTGCCGGAAAAATTCGACGGGACTGTCAACCCCGCTGAATTCCTTCAGATATACTCCACTGCAATCTTGGCAGCTGGAGGAAACGAGGCTGTAATGGCCAATTAATTTCCCGTGGCCTTAACCGGGACCGCCAGGTCCTGGTTTATGAGCCTTCCACCCAACTCTATCAACAGTTGGGAGGAGATGTCCCATCAGTTCACTGCCAACTTCAGGAGTTCATACACCCGACCAGGCACTGAACTGGACCTTTTTGCGGTCGTGCAAAAAGGGGGAGAATCTTTGCGGTCCTTCATCCAGAGGTTCTCTCAGGTACGCAACACAATCCCTTCTATCTCAAGCGCTTCTGTCATTGTGGCATTCAGACAGGGCGTACGAGACAAGAAGATGTTGGAGAAGCTGGCGATCAAAGAGATCACTAGTGTCACGGAACTCTTCAGCCTGGCAGACAAATGTGCCAGAGCTGCGGAGGGCCGTGAAATGCACTCCAAACCAGCCTCAGAGGATCACAAGAAATCCTCCAAAGAAGAAGCCGCTACCTCCGGGGGTGGCAAGAAGAAAAAGAAGACCCACGGCAAGAAGAAGCCGTCGGCCGGCACATCCAACATTGCAGCTGCTGCAACTCCTAGTGGCCGGGGGCCACGCCCCGAGAAGCGACCTCGACCGTCTTCCGAAGACGGTGGCAAACCCAAAGTGTGGTGCCCCATTCACAAAACGGGCAGCCACGGTTTGGAAGACTGTCGGGAGGTCCAAAACCTTGTCGAGCGCTACAGCAAGCGCCGGGAAGGGTCTCCTTTCCGACAGAGGGAAGGAAAACAGAAGGTCGACGAAGCTCCGGCTGAAGAGGAGTTAGGGTTTCAGGACCCCAAAAAGGTCTTGAAGGCCGTCTACACCTCCGTCGACGATGACTCAGACGTCTCTGACAACGAGCGTCGAAAAACCATGAACACCATTTTTGGTGGATCATGGGACATCACCTCCCGTCGCGTCATCAAGACTATGCGGCGGGATATGGCCGCTGTAGCTCCTACAGCTAGACCGGAGCCACATCGAAAGTGGATGGACACATCCATCACTTTTGATGCTTCAGACTGTCCTTGAAGCATGGTCGGAGCTGGACAGTTACCTTTGATGGTATCTCCCACCATCAATAACATCCAGCTCCATCATGTTATGGTGGACGGAGGTTCGGGGCTGAACCTCATAAGCTTTGAAGCTTTTACCAAGCTTCAGCTCCGACCTTTGGATCTTCAGCCCTCTCGACCTTTCTCCGGAGTAGGTCCGGGGGCCATTACCCCACTCGGAGCTATAACTCTCCCCGTTACCTTCGGGACACGGGAGAAGTATCGCACCGAGAAGTTGGTCTTCGATGTCGCTCAGATCAACTTACCATTCAACGCCATCTTGGGTAGACCTGCCCTATACAAATTTATGGCAGCTGCTCATTATGGATACCTGGTGTTGAAGATGCCAACACCAGTAGGCGTTCTCCGGATCCGCGGAGATCGCACCGCCGGAGTAACTGCTCTGGAGGAGCTCCATGCACTCACCATGGCGCAAGAGGAGGACTCTAGACAGGAGCAAGCTCCGAAACCCCCGAGCATTCGTCAACGAGGCTCAACCTCTGCACCCCGTGTGCAGCCAAGCGGCGACACCGACATTCCCGTCAAAGTCGTCCAAATTGGTTCCGATGCCGCTCAAACCACCCGTATATCGGGAGGGTTGAACGACAAATAGGAACTCGCGCTCATCACTTTCCTCCGGGCTAATGTTGACGTATTTGCCTGGCAACCGTCACAAATGCCTGGGATCCCCAGGGAAGTGATTGAGCATAATCTGAAGATTTACCCCGATGCTCGGCCTGTGCATCAGAAGCCTCGGAAGCAACCGTAGAGCGGCAGAACTTCATCCGACAAGAAGTGAAGAAGTTGCTCGAAGCCGGATTCATCCGAGAAGTCTTCCATCCAAGATGGCTGGCGAACCCAGTCGTTGTGCCCAAGGCCGGCGGGAAGCTTCGGATGTGCATCGACTACACCACACTAAATAAGGCATGCCCAAAAGATCCATTCCCACTACCTAGAATAGATCAGATAGTGGATTCCACCTCCGGGTGTGAGTTACTGTGTTTCTGTCGACTGTTGGAGTCGGCAGATCCCCTGACACTACGAAAGTGTTGAAGGAGTTTGTGGTTCGGTTTGGGCGCGCGGAGACTCAAGAAGGTGAAACGCGATTGGATACGAGTGACACAATGGTTTACGTGGTTCGGGCCGCCTGAGCGTAATACCCTACTCCACGGGTGTGTGTGTGTTGTATTAACTTGTGAACTTCAGAGTGTTCGAGAGTTCTCTCCTCGTGTATCGTCGGTTTGTCCTTTTATAGCACAAGGACAAACCGCTACAAGTCAGCCTGGCCCGACATGTGGCCCTGGCGGTTACTAGTATTGATACACGAGATTAATTGTTGTTAATAACCCTGTAACGGCTCCGACAGTGCCGTTACAGGTGTTAAGATTGTCCTGATTAAGTATCATCAATGTGGAATTAATGATAATTAATCGGGTCTTGAAGTCCGCGGTTGTCTCTTGAAGATCCGGTGCCGTTACAACGTCTTTCGGAGGTTTGAAGTGGCCAGCTCCGACGTATGGACACGTGGCAGCTCCGGAGCTTGCTTGGGAGAAGCGGGAAGCTCCGGGGTGGCCTGGCACGTGTCAGGTCCGGAGCTTCTCTCGGTCAGGGGTTACCTCCGGAGGTGCCGTTTCAGTACCTAGCTCGGAGCTTCACCCTTGCGGGTAATAGCTCTGGTCTGACAGTACACGTGGCAACCTAGGGGCTAACCATGTTGGAGAAGCGGGTCCGGTTACGTCTGGCGAGTGGGCCCCCGAGGGTCTTCAATTTGAGTAGATGTCCTTCCCTTGAGATCTTTGTAACCTCAGGGGGTGTATGGTTTTTAGGGTACCGACAGTGGCCCCCTGGACCTACCTCCGGGGAAGGCCAACGGGATGAAGTCATTCCGCCGGAGGTGGGTCCACACTTGCGACTCTTGAACTGGGTCTTCAAGGGTCTTCGGAGGTGCCTTTGGCGGGGCTTTACGGTTAAGTGCCGACGCGTGGCGCACCTCAGGCAGCAGATAAGATCTTTGACATGCGGATCTCTCGCAATTGAAGGTCGCTGGTTCCCGATACGAAAACCGTATCGGTTCCGCGCGCCTTGTCAGTCCGCTGCCTTTGGGTTTCCCGCCTCGTGATGACAACTGTTCGCCTGGGTAAGAACCTCGACTTGATCGTCAGGGTGGTCCCGGGCCCTCTTGTCATCGGCTGGGTTGAATTCTTGAGTAGTATCCTTGACTCCCCTGCAGTTTCCATCCAAGCGTTGCGAGGGCTTACTTAAGAAGGAAAGCGCACCGTCGGGAGTTCTTTACGCTTTCCATCTGTTCTTGCGCTCAAACTCCCAACTCGTGCTTTGCTCCTCTTCTCTTGCCTAGCTGTGCTGCGATGGAGTTGGGTCTGCGTGAGAGTCGTTTGAAGACGGAGAGCGATCTGAAGAAGGTCCGAGCCCTCATGGGGTGGTCGTCGGACTTCTTCAACCGTTCGGTTCGCACCGGCGGAGAGCTTCCCTTTAAAAAGGAGCACTCCGGCGAGATGGTGTACTTTTCATCGTACGCCATGGTGGGGCTGATCCCACCGTTTTCTTCCTTCTTCTTGATGCTGCTGGACTTCTATGGTCTGCAGCTATACCACCTTGGCCCTCACTCCATCCTCCTTGTGTCCATCTTTGTCCACTTCTGCGAGATGTGGGTGGGCATCCCTCCCTGCATCGAGCTTTTCCGAACCTTCTTCACCATCCAAACCACCGGCCGAAGCGACGAATACCTTGGCTTCTACTACTTTGTGAAGCGCAAGAAGTGCCCGTTCAAGTACCTCCGGTCATTCCCTTCCGGGAAGTGGGATGACTGGAAGAAAGATTGGGTAGTCGTCCGGGTGGAGGAGCACGAGCGTTTGGAGTTGCCAGACGGTCTGCCCGGCATTGACACGTCGGTGTGGAGCGAAGTTCCGGTGCTGGCGGCAGCTTTCGACCCCGTCCTGTCCAGGATCCGCCAATGTGTGGAGGGAGGATTGACTCCCCAGGCGGTGTTCTGCAACTTCCTGTCCAACAGGTGGGCACCGTTGAAGAGGAGGGAGAAGCTCGCCTGGGCCCTCAACAGCGTGATGGACGAGGATCGGGTTGAGACCGGGTTGAAGTCCAGCATGGTGGGGAAGTCCTTGGAGTTTCACCTCAAGAAATTCCAGCACGGCATCGATGTTGACGGAGAGTACTTGACTCCGCCGCCGGCTTTCCTCCCCCTGAACGTGGAAGTTGAGTTCAGCAGGGAGCTCCGGAGGAAGATGCCCGCGCTTGACGACCTTGGCGTCGTCGAGAGAAGATCGACCGCCCGGTTGGCGATCCCCGGGTTGTCGGAAGGCGGCTCCGCCCCTGTTTCTCAGCCAAGAGCTGAGGTCACCGGCAAGGGCAAGGAGCTGGCGGAGGAACCGGAGAGCCGGAAGAGGAAGCTGCGACATGCTGACGGAAGGTCCGTCGGGCTTGCTACTTCCCCCCCAGTTCCCCGTCCTCAGGAAGGAAGATCCTCCGCCGTTGTAGCGGCTGTCCCCGTGGTGGGGTCCTTTCGGAGTGCTACTGTTCCGGCAGTGGGATCCTCCCGGAGTGCGACTGTCCCCGTGGTGGATCCCTCCGGAGGTGTCAGTTCCGGGCAGGCGACTCCGGCACGTGAAGCGGTGAGGGCTTCCAGGTCCAGGAGTTCCTCCCGATCAAGGAGAGCTCCGACCCGGGAAACGCCCGCGGCCACGGCAAGTCTTGGGAGTCCTCCCGGAGCTCCTACCCCGACCGTGGCCAGCCCGGAATGTCCGGGAAAGAGGTTCCGCGCAAGCTGGTGCGTGAGCCTCCCAAGGTAATTTTTCTTTCTTACCTCGATTAACTTTTAATTGTAGCATCTGTTTGCTCAATTTCTTCGTTCTTTATCTGCAGCGTTCCCAAAAGGGGAGTGAAGCTCCGCCCTCGGCCACAGTGTCTGAGGCTGCGGGGGCTTCTGCTCCAGCTCCGATGCCGCCCCAAGCGGAGGCTGCGACAGCTCCGGCGCCGGCTGTCGTGGTTATGGACCTCGACTCGTCTCCAGAAGTTCCCGTGGTAGCGCCGGACCACGGGATTGAAGATGCGCCAGCGGCACCCGTTCCGGAGGTTGAAACTCCGGGTCCTGGTGCTGCAGAAGTAGAAGCTCCAGCTGTTGAGTCGGAGGAAGTAGTGGTCCCGGCTTCAGAGCCGGAAAGTGCTGAAGCCCCGGCGGTTGAGCCGGAGGTAGCTGAAGCCCCGGCATGCGAGCCGGAAGTTGAAGTGGTTCCGGCAATTGAGCCGGTTACTTCCGAAGCTCCGGTCGCAGAGCCGGTAACTATTGGAGCGCCGGCTGTAGAGCCGGTGATTGTGGAGGCGCCGGCCGCAGAGCCGGTGGTCGAAGAGGCGAGGGAGCTTGAGCCTCCCTCAGAAGAAGTGTCCTGGCCGGAGCCAGTGGAGGTGACGACGTCGATGGTACCCGTGGCGGAGCCAGAGTGCCTGAACGAAGTCGCCGGCCCCCAGCCTGAGGGGGCAAATGAAGACTTGGTGGCGGGACCTTCTTCGGTGGCGACTGAGGCCATCCCGGAGGAGTGCCCTAGTGCCTTGGAAGCTCGGGGTTCCACTCTCGCAGAGTGGGACCCAATTTTTGTAAATGAAGACCCGCTGGAACCAGCGGAGGAGATCCCGGCAGGTCCGGAGCCCATCTCTCTGTCGATGTCCATCGACAATGCTTGCTCCAGTCTACGTCAAGTCCAACTAGCCTTCTTCCACGACAGCAAGGCTCTTGAAGAGGAGCACCAAACCCTTAGGAGGTGGCGTAATCGACTCCAATTCGAGACCAAGCTGGCGCAGTCGAGGATTGCGGATGACAAGGAATGGATCAGGCGGGAGAAGGTCCGCCTGGAGCTCTGGGGTGAGCTGCTGGACGAGAGGGAGAGCATGACTCACGCCCTCGACGCTCAATCCCGGGAGTTCCATGACCAAGCTAAGGCTGCTAACGACGCGGCCAACGCTCGGTTCGATCAACTCGAGGCCATCAGCACCGCACTCATCAAGTGCCGAGAGGCACTTGAGGGAAGGGAAAAGCGGCTCGAGGATGAGGAGCAAAAACTCCTGGAGCTACGGGATGACGTCTTGCGACGGGAGGATGAGCTCGCCAAGAAAACAGCTCTGGCGGACAAGGGCCTCGAGGAGCGCACTAAAAAATTGGAAGAGTGCTGCCTCGAGGAGGAGGAGAAGACCTGGGTGCGGGGGCAGGAACTCTACGAGTACGAGTGTGCCCTTTTCGCCCGGGAGAAGAAAATAGAGGCTAGGGAGAAAGACCTGGTCGACCGCCGGAACAAGATCTACCTCCGGGAGGAGGAGCTCGGAAGACTTGAGAAGCGGGTTGCTGCGAAGATTCAGCAAAACGCCAAAGAAGTTGAGAGTCTCTCCCGCGAGAATTCGGAGCTGGCGGCGGCCCGGAGGTCCTTGGAAGAGATGAAGGGCCTGAGGAAGACGGACTCCCTGCAAATTTGGGAGTTCCTGAGCAAGGCCGACGATGCACTGGCGCCGATGGGTTTTAGCCCCGTGCTCCCGGACGATCCGGAGCCGGAGCCGGACCTTGCGTTGCAAGCGTTGAGCGCTGCGGGCAGCAAGCTCTCCAAGGTGGGCGACGTCATCGCGGACCAGCTGGAGGTCGAGGGGCAATCCCTGGCTAGGAACGTCACAGAGTATGTGTTGACGTGTTACACTAGCCGGAACCCTCGATTCCCTCTGGACCCGGTGCTTGAAGGCCCCGTCGAAGGAGAAGGCGAAGCTACCCGAGCCAGCGTGTCGGAGGTCGCCCAGAAGGTCGCCGAATTCTTCCATAGGGTCTAGGACTGTCTTTCTTAGCCTTTACTTGTATCTTCTCTTCTTCCTCAATTTTGTAATCCCTTGTCTCCAGATGTAATCTCCGGTCTTCAAATGAAATGAAATCCTCACTTTTTTGCGAATTTCATTTTTTTTTGTCTTCAACATCTTTGTCTTCACTTGGCCCCCTGGTAGATGTGCACAATTTGATTGTGGACATGTACCAAGAGGATGTTGAGTTTCGTTGAAGACGAATTTGCTTCGAACTCGTAAAATTTAGGTCCGAAGTTTTCGATAGTGAAGGTCCCTTGAAGTAGTCGGAGCTTAGAGGCTCCGGCATTGTCCATCGCCGGAGCTTAGTAGCTCCGGCAATAGCCTCTACCAACACGTTGAGCGTCGATAGTTAATACTTCAAGGTGTTGGAGCTTAGTAGCTCCGGCAATGACCCTTGCCACGCCTGATTTGTTGGCAACAGACTCTAGTGATAGGGTCTTCTCACCATCTTTAAGTCAACGCCGACGATTGACGCCCTGGTGGGAGTCGGAGCTTGGTTAGCTCCGGTTTTTCTCCATCAATATAGGGTTCATTTTTCCTGCACACTTAAGCCAAGAAAAATAGTAAAATTCGTTCCTTATCTATAACTTCGTCGCGGCTTACGGTTCTCAAGAGAATTTTAAGTTGAACACGATTTTTAGTACGACTGAATGAATTGTCTTTTCTTTTAGATCCAATTGTCCATGTACCCCCCTTACTTTGGCCTGCCGGAATGTAGGTAGAGTGGCGTACTTAGGGTGCTTGACCAGGCTAAGTCGATAGCGCACTCCGGCCCTAGAATGGCTTGGCGGCTTTCAGGCGAGTTGGCCACAGACGATATTTAAATCTAAAAAATCCGACAATTCAACTCGAATCGTACGTAAACCGGTCAAACTAGAATTTCTTAAGAATTGCACGTTTCTGTTATAGACAAGAAAGAGAAAAACAAAAATGTCGAGCCTATGCAAAAATGAATGCACGTGGAGTCTATTTCACATGAAGATGTCTTTCATTATAGGTCCGGGGTACAGGGGAAACAAGTACACTCTTAGGGTACGGAACCAGGCTAAGTGTGTTTGGTTTCTCGTTTGACCCAGGGTAGTTAGCCACACTTCTAGTCCGGAGACTGTATCAAGTGTTGCATGAGCTTTTCAAACCTTTCGGGAAAGATCCGGCTGCTCTCCCGGAGGAACTACCCGACTCTGTACAATGACTCTATAACATACATTTCAAGTTACTTAAGACTCACCTCCGTGGAATTAAGTGTAGAACTTACGGAGGTGCTCGATGTTCCAAGGATTTGGGAGAGGTGTCCCATCCTCGGTAGCCAAGCGAACGCTTCTGGGACGGGATACTTTGATCACTCGGAAGGGCCCTTCCCAGCCGGGAGAAAGTTTGTTTTGCCCTTCTCTGGATAGTATTCTCCGTAGCACCAGATCGCCTTCCTCGAGCTGTCGGTTGTGTACATGTCGCTGATGATAGCGCCGTAGAGCTTGGCGGTATCGGGCGTTCCGAACAGCTGCTTGGCACCTTCCCTCCTCGAGGAGGTCTAGGTCTTCACGCCGGAGCTGGTCCTGCGCGGCTTCGTCGAAGGTCCGGACTCGGAGGGAACCCAAGGTGATTTCCGGAGGAAGGATCGCTTCAGCTCCGTACACCAGGAAGAAGGGTGTTTCTCCGGTTGCCCGACTTGGAGAAGTCCTGTTGGCCCATAGAGTGGGCGGAAGCTCTTCGATCCAATTGGCTCCGTGCTTTTTCAAACGCTCATAAGTGCGCGTTTTGAGTCCTTTAAGGATCTCTGCGTTTGCTCTCTCGGCTTGTCCATTGCTGGCAGGATGAGCTACAGAAGCGTAGCAAACTTGTATTCCGAGGTCTTCGCAATATCCTTGAAATGCGGAGCTTGTGAACTGAGTCCCATTATCAGTGATGATCTTATTTGGGACTCCGAATCTGCTCACGATAGATTGTAGAAAATTGATTGCAGATTGTTTGTTGATCGTCACAACAGGAGTAGCTTCCGGCCACTTGGTGAACTTGTCGATGGCGACATACAGGAACTTGTAACCTCCGACGGCTCTTGGGAAGGGTCCCAAGATGTCCACCCCCCACACAGCGAAAGGCCATGTAGGAGGTATCATTTGTAAGGACTGAGCAGGTGTATGAATTTGCTTTGCATGAAATTGGCATGCTTTGCATTTCTTCACTAGCTCAGTAGCATCCTGGAGCGCTGTAGGCCAGTAAAAGCCGTGCCGAAAGGCTTTTCCGACCAGCGTGCGGGAAGATGCGTGGTTCCCACACTCACCTCCATGGATTTCTGCGAGGAACTCGCAGCCTTCTTCCTTTGTGATGCACCGCATTAGGATGCCGTTGGCACCGCGCCGGTAGAGATCCCCTTCTACCAACGTGTATCTTTTAGCCAATCTGACTACCCGGTCAGCGGACACATCATCGTCAGGAAGGATGTTGTCTTTCAAGTAGTTCCGGATCTCCGAGATCCATGCATCGGAACTGACTTGAGCATTTGGGTCTTGCGTGCTGGGTTGCTCGGAGCTTCCGGCAGCACCTACGACCCTTGATGGCTGCCATGGTAACAGGGCCATCGGGACCGTCAGCTTCGGGATGCTGATCTCGCCCCCTTCGTTCAGTTCGGCAGGCTGAACTGTGGGTTTTGACAACCTCCGGACAAAGGTTCCGTCAGGAGCCGGAGCTCCGGTTGACGCCTTGGTCGAGAGCTCGTCAGCTTCAGCGTTGTGAGCACGCTGAACATGGTGAAGGTCTAGGACTTCGAAGTCCTTCTGAAGCCTCTGGACTTCAAGGAGGTAAGCGTCCAGCTGGAGATTATTGCAGGAGCATTCGCCCTTCACCTGTTTGATGACAAGTTGGGAATCTCCTTTGACCAGCAACTGCTTGACACCATATGATAGTGCCACCTTTAATCCATAGATGAGTGCTTCGTACTCCGCCATGTTGTTGGTTGCCTTGAAGTCAAGGTGCACCATGTATTTCACCTTCTCCCCGGTTGGTGCGAGGAGAAGGATTCCAGCTCCGGCTCCCTGCTTCTGCATGGAGCCGTCGAAGTAAAGGGTCCAGTGAGGCTTAGTGAAGGCTGGAACTTGTGGTTCCGTCTTCTGCTCGCTGGGGCCCCCAGGGTTTAATGGAGAGGGAGTCCATTCTGCCACGAAATCTGCCAACGCTTGACTCTTGATTGCTTGTCTTGGAATGAATTCGAGGTCGAATTCAGCCAGTTCCGCTGCCCACTTTGCAATATTCCCAGTTGAATTGGGATTATGCAGGATCGCTCGAAGTGGATATGAAGTCACCACTGAGACTTTGTGAGCTTGGAAATAATGTCGAAGCTTCCTTGAGGCAATAAGAACTGCATAGAGCAGTTTATGCACCTCTAGGTATCGAGTCTTGGCATCATGTAACACTTCACTGATGAAGTATACCGGGCGTTGAATGGTCCGGACCCTCCCGGAGGGGTCCGGAGCTTCCTCTTCATTGATCCGGACCCTGTCGGAGGGGTCCAGACTATCTTAGGGGACCTTCGGGTTCTGGGTGGAGGAACCCGGAGCTTCTTCAGGAATGACCTGGATCCTCTCGGAGGAATCAGGGTCCTCTGAAGTGTCTTCTTGTGGGTTCAAGTCTGGGAGCTGGGACCCAGACCCGCTTTCAGGACCCTGGTTGTTGAGGCGTTCGGCCGCTGCTACGACCAAATGCTCAACATCAGCTCTCCATTGCTCCATGGCACCTTGAGATGCATCCGGAGGTGGTGGTCGCTGGAGGAGAGCACGCGCTGCATGGAGCGCGTGTTCTGGGTTGTCACGACTTGCCGGCGCAGAATGTGACGCCGGTGCACCATCATGTCGTCCGGCATGTCTTGCTGGAGAAGATGGTGGTGGTGGGAGTGTGACGCCTGCTGGAACTGAGGCTCCTGCCGGTGGCTGCATGTTGGAGGGATTGCCTCCGACAGGCTGAACAGCAGGTTGCCCGTTGGATGATCCAGCCGCAGAATTCACCATTCTTGAAGATCTCAGGCGCCCCTACCTGGCGCGCCAACTGTCGACTGTTGGAGTCGGCAGATCCCCTGACACTACGAAAGTGTTGAAGGAGTTTGTGGTTCGGTTTGGGCGCGCGGAGACTCAAGAAGGTGAAACGCGATTGGATACGAGTGACACAATGGTTTACGTGGTTCGGGCCGCCTGAGCGTAATACCCTACTCCACGGGTGTGTGTGTGTTGTATTAACTTGTGAACTTCAGAGTGTTCGAGAGTTCTCTCCTCGTGTATCATCGGTTTGTCCTTTTATAGCACAAGGACAAACCGCTACAAGTCAGCCTGGCCCGACATGTGGCCCTGGCGGTTACTAGTATTGATACACGAGATTAATTGTTGTTAATAACCCTGTAACGGCTCCGACAGTGCCGTTACAGGTGTTAAGATCGTCCTGATTAAGTATCATCAATGTGGAATTAATGATAATTAATCGGGTCTTGAAGTCCGCGGTTGTCTCTTGAAGATCCAGTGCCGTTACAACGTCTTTCGGAGGTTTGAAGTGGCCAGCTCCGACGTATGGACACGTGGCAGCTCCGGAGCTTGCTTGGGAGAAGCGGGAAGCTCCGGGGTGGCCTGGCACGTGTCAGGTCCGGAGCTTCTCTCGGTCAGGGGTTACCTCCGGAGGTGCCGTTTCAGTACCTAGCTCGGAGCTTCACCCTTGCGGGTAATAGCTCTGGTCTGACAGTACACGTGGCAACCTAGGGGCTAACCATGTTGGAGAAGCGGGTCCGGTTACGTCTGGCGAGTGGGCCCCCGAGGGTCTTCAATTTGAGTAGATGTCCTTCCCTTGAGATCTTTGTAACCTCAGGGGGTGTATGGTTTTTAGGGTACCGACAGTTTCCTAGACGCATATTCTGGGTATCATCAAATCAGGATGTCTAGGGAGGATGAAGAACATACTTCATTCATCACAGTAGATGGATTGTATTGTTACACAGCCATGCCATTTGGTCTCAAGAATGCAGCTTCAACTTTTGTACGAGCTATGTACAAAACTTTTGAAGAACTCATTAGAGACATAGTGGAAGTGTACGTCGATGACATCGTGGTTAAGGTCAAGAACAAGGAGTCGCTCTTGGACACCTTGCAGGCTGTCTTCGACAAGCTGCAGGCCACCCGCACGAAGCTAAACCCACACAAGTGTGTCTTCGGGGTTAGCTCCGGAAAACTTCTTGGTTTCCTGGTAAGTCACCAGGGCATAGAGGCTAATCCGGCGAAGATAAAAGCCATTGAAGACATGCGGCCACCAACCCGCATCAAAGACGTCCAAAAGTTAACTGGGTGTCTAGCAGCCCTCAGCCGGTTCATATCAAGACTGGCGGAACGGGCACTTCCCTTTCTTCAAGTTGTTGAGGAAGTCCGAACCATTCCAATGGTCCGAAGAAGCAGAGAAGGCATTCCAGGAGCTGAAACAGTTCCTCACCACCCTACCAATTCTGGTAGCTCCAAACCCTGGTGAGCCTTTGTTGCTTTACATTTCAGCTACTGACGAAGTTGTCAGTATGGTTCTGGTTGCGGAGAGACCAGGACTACCCCATACTCAGGAATCCAGACCCCTTCAGGAGGGTCCGGAGGTCCATGAAAGTGAGTCTGGGTCCCAGCTCCCAGACTCAAATCCACAAGAAGTCACTTCAGAAGACCCAGACCCCTCTGAGAGGGTCCAGGTCATTTCTGAAGAAGCTCCGGGTTCCTCCAGCCAGAACCCGGAGGTCCCCGAAGAAAATCTGGACTCCTCCGACAGGGTCCGGATCAATAGAGAGGAAGCTCCGGACCCCTCCGGGAGGGTCTGGACCATTCAACGCCTGGTATACTTCATCAGTGAAGTATTACATGATGCCAAGACTTGATACCTAGAGGTGCATAAGCTGCTTTATGCAGTTCTTATTGCCTCCAGGAAGCTCCGACACTACTTCCAAGCTCACAAAGTCTCGGTGGTGACCTCCTATCCACTTCGAGCGATCTTGCATAATCCCAATTCAACTGGGAATATTGCAAAGTGGGCAGCGGAATTGGCTGAATTCGATCTCGAATTCATTTCGAGACAAGCAATCAAGAGTCAAGCGTTGGCAGATTTCATGGCGGAATGGACTCCCTCTCCATCAAACCCTGGGGGCCCCAGCGAGCAGAAGACGGAGCATCAAGTTCCAACCTTCACTGAGCCTCACTGGACCCTTTACTTCGATGGCTCCATGCAGAAGCAGGGGGCCGGATCTGGAATCCTTCTCCTTGCACCGACTGGGGAGAAGGTAAAATACATGGTACACCTTGACTTCAAGGCAACCAACAACATGGCGGAGTATGAAGCACTCATCTACGGACTAAAGGTGGCACTGTCATACGGTGTCAAGCAACTGCTGGTCAAAGGAGATTCACAGCTCATCATCAAGCAGGTGAAGGGTGAATGCTCCTGCAATAATCTCCAGCTAGCTGCTTACCTCCTTGAAGTCCGGAGGCTTCAGAAGGACTTAAATGTCCTAGACCTCCACCATGTTCAGTGTGCCCACAATGCTGAAGCTGACGAACTCTCGACCAAAGCGTCAACCGGAGCTCCAGCTCCTGACGGAATCTTTGTCCTGAGGTTGTCAAAACCCACAGTTCAGCCTGCCGAACTGAACGAAGGGGGCGAGATCAGCATCCCGAAGCTGATGGTCCCGATGGCCCTGTTACCATGGCAGCCATCAAGGGTCGTAGGTGCTGCCGGAAGCTCCGAGCAACCCAACACGCAAGACTCAAATGCTCAAGTCAGTTCCGATGCATGGATCTCAGAGATCCGGAACTACTTGAAAGACAACATCCTTCCTGACGATGATGTATCCGCTGACCAGGTAGTCAGATTGGCTAAAAGATACACGCTGGTAGAAGGGGATCTCTACCGGCGTGGTGCCAACGGCATCCTAATGCGGTGCATCACAAGGGAAGAAGGCTGCGAGCTCCTCGCAGAAATCCATGGAGGCGAGTGTGAGAACCTCGCATCTTCTCGCACGCTGGTCAGAAAAGCCTTTCGGCATGGCTTCTACTGGCCTACAGCGCTCCAGGATGCCACTGAGCTGGTGAAGAAATGCGAAGCATGCCAATTTCATGCAAAGCAAATTCATACACCTGCTCAGCCCTTACAAATGATACCTCCTACATGGCCCTTCGCTGTGTGGGGGATGGACATCTTGGGACCCTTCCCAAGATCCGTTGGAGGTTACAAGTTCCTGTATGTCGCCATTGACAAGTTCACCAAGTGGCCGGAAGCAACTCCAGTTGTGACAATCAACAAGCAATCTGCTATCAACTTTCTGCAATCCATTGTAAGCAGATTCGGAGTCTCAAACAAGATCATCACTGATAATGGGACTCAATTCACAAGCTCCGCATTCCAAGGGTATTGCGAAGTCCCCGGCATACAGGTTTGCTAGGCTTCCGTAGCTCATCCCGCCAGCAATGGCCAAGCCGAAAGAGTAAATGCAGAAATCCTTAAAGGACTCAAAACGCGCACCTATGAGCGCTTGAAAAAGCACGGAGCCAATTGGATCGAAGAGCTTCCGCCCACTCTATGGGCCAACAGGACTTCTCCAAACCGGTCAACCGGAGAAACACCCTTCTTTCTGGTGTACGGAGCTGAAGCAATCCTTCCTCCGGAAATCACCTTGGGTTCGCTCTGGGTCCGGACCTTCGACGAAGCCGCGCAGGACCAGCTCCGGCGTGAAGACCTAGACCTCCTTGAGGAGGAAAGGTGCCAAGCAGCTGTTCGGAATGCCCGATATCGCCAAGCTCTACGGCGTTATCACCAGCGGCATGTACACAACCGACATCTCGAGGAAGGCGATCTGGTGCTACGGAGAATACTATCCAGAGAAGGGTTAAACAAACTCTCCCCCGGCTGGGAGGGACCCTTTCGAGTGATCAAAGTATCTCGTCCCGGAAGCGTTCGCTTGGCTACCGAGGATGGGACACCTCTCCCAAATCCTTGGAACATCGAGCACCTCCGTAAGTTCTACACTTAATTCCACGGAGGTGAGTCTTAAGTAACTTGAAATGTATGTTATAGAGTCATTGTACAGAGTCGGGTAGTTCCTCCGGGAGAGCAGCCGGACCTTTCCTGAAGGGTCTGCAAAGCTCATGCAGCACTTGTCACAGTCTCCGGACTAAAAAGTGTGGCTAACTACCCTGGGTCAAACGAGAAACCAAACACACTTAGCCTGGTTCCGTACCCTAAGAGTGTACTTGTTTCCCCTGTACCCCGGACCTATAATGAAAGACATCTTCATGTGAAATAGACTCCACGTGCATTCATTTTGTGCAGGCTCGACATTTTTATTTTTCTCTTTCTTGTCTATAACAGAGACGTGCAATTCTTAAGAAATTTTAGTTTGACCGGTTTATATACGATTCGAGTTGAATTGTCAGATCTTTTGGATTTAAATATCGTTTATGGCCAACTCGCCTGAAAGCCGCCAAGCCAATCTAGGGCCGGAGTGCGCTATCGACTTAGCCTGGTCAAGCACCCTAAGTACGCCACTCTACCTACACCCCGGCAGGCCGAAGTAAGGCGGGTTCATAGACAGTTGGATCTAAGAGAAAAGACAACGCAACCAGTTGTATTTAAAATCGCGTTCAACTTAAAATTTTCTTGAGAATCGTAAGCCGCGACGAAATTATAGACAAGGAACGAATTTTACTATTTTTCTTGGCTTAAGTGTGCAGGAAAAATAAACTCTACGTTGATGGAGAAAAGCCGGAGCTAACCAAGCTCCGACTCCTCAAGGGGATCAACCGTCGGCTCTGAGTAAAAGATGGTGAAAAGACCCCGTAAATGGAGTCTGTTACCAACAAACCAAGTGTTGGCAAAGGTCACTGCCGGAGCTACTAAGCTCCGACACCTTGGAGGACTAACTATCGACGCTCTACGTGTTGATAGAGGCTATTGCCGGAGCTACTAAGCTCCAGCGATGGACAGTGCCGGAGCTTCTAAGCTCCGACAACTTCAAGGGACCTCCACTATCAAAGACTTCAGACCTAAATTCTACAAGTTCGAAGCAAATTCATCTTCAACAAAACTCAATATCCTTTTGGTACATGTTCACAATTAAATTGTGTACATCTACCAGGGGGCCAAGTGAAGACAAAGATGTTGAAGACAAAAAATGAAATTCGCAAAAATTTGGGGATTTCATTCATCTGGAGACAGGAGATTACATCTGGAGACAAGGGATTACAAAATTGAAGAAGAAGAAGAGAAAATACAAGTGAGAGCTAAAGAGATGGTCCTAGACCCTATGGAAGAACTCGACGACCTTCTGGGCGACCTCCGATACGCTGGCTCGGGTAGCTTCGCCTTCTCCTTCGACGGGGCCTTCAAGCACTGGGTCCAGAGGAAATTGAGGGTTCCGACTTGTGTAGCACGTCAGCACATATTCTTTGACGTTCCTCGCTAGGGATTGCCCCTCGACCTCCAGTTGGTCCACGATGACGTCGCCCACCTTGGAGAGCTTGCTGCCTGGTGCGCTCAACGCCTGCAGCGCAAGGTCCGGCTCCGGCTCCGGATCATCCGGGCGCACGGGGCTGAAACCCATCGGCGTCAGCGCATCATTGGCCTTGCCCAGGAACTCCCAAATCTGCAGGGAGTCCGCCGTCCTCAGGCTCTTCACCTCTTCCAGAGATCTCTTGGCCGCCGTCAGTTCGGAATTCTCACGGGCGAGGCGCTCAACTTCTTTGGCGTTTTGTTGAATCTTTGCAGCAACCCGCCTCTCAAGTCTTCCGAGCTCCTCCTCCCGGAGGTGGATCTTGTTCCGACGATCGAGCAGGTCCTTCTCCCTAGCCTCCACTTTCTTCTCCCGGGCAACAAGGGCACACTCGTATTCGTAGAGTTCCTGCCCTCGCACCCAGGTCTTCTCCTCTTCCTCGAGGCAGCACTCTTCCAACTTCTTAGTGCGCTCCTCGAGGCCCTTGTCAGCCAGAGCTACTTTCTCGGCGAGCTCCTCTTCCCTTCTCAGGACGTCATCCCACATGTCGGTACCCTAAAAACCATACACCCCCTGAGGTTACAAAGATCTCAAGGGAAGGACATCTACTCAAATTGAAGACCCTCAGGGGCCCACTCGCCAGACGTAACCGGACCCGCTTCTCCAACATGGTTAGCCCCTAGGTTGCCACGTGTACTGTCAGACCAGAGCTATTACCCGCAAGGGTGAAGCTCCGGGCTAGGTACTGAAACGGCACCTCCGGAGGTAACCCCTGACCGAGAGAAGCTCCGGACCTGACACGTGCCAGGCCACCCCGGAGCTTCCCGCTTCTCCCAAGCAAGCTCCGGAGCTGCCACGTGTCCATACGTCGGAGCTGGCCACTTCAAACCTCCGAAAGACGTTGTAACGGCACCGGATCTTCAAAAGACAACCGCGGACTTCAAGACCCGATTAATTATCATTAATTCCACATTAATGATACTTAATCAGGACGATCTTAACACCTGTAACGGCACTGTCGGAGCCGTTACAGGGTTATTAACAACAATTAATCTCGTGTATCAATACTAGTAACCGCCAGGGCCACATGTCGGGCCAGGCTGACTTGTAACGGTTTGTCCTTGTGCTATAAAAGGACAAACCGACGATACACGAGGGGAGAACTCTCTAACACTCTGAAGTTCACAAGTTAATACAACACACACACACCCGTGGAGTAGGGTATTACGCTCAGGCGGCCCGAACCACGTAAACCACTGTGTCACTCGTATCCAATCGTGTTTCACCTTCTTGAGTCTCCGCGCGCCCAAACCGAACCACAAACTCCTTCAACACTTTCGTAGTGTCAGGGGATCTGCCGACTCCAACAGTCGACAGTTGGCGCGCCAGGTAGGGGCGCCTGAGATCTTCAAGAATGGTGAATTCTGCGGCTGGATCATCCAACGGGCAACCTGCTGTTCAGGCTGTCGGAGGCAATCCCTCCAACATGCAGCCACCGGCAGGGGCCTCAGTTCCAGCAGGAGTCACACTCCCACCACCACCATCTTCTCCGGCAAGACATGCCGGACGACATGATGGTGCACCGGCGTCACATTCTGCGCCGGCAAGTCGTGACAACCCAGAACACGCGCTCCATGCAGCGCGTGCTCTCCTCCAGCGACCACCACCTCCGGATGCATCTCAAGGTGCCATGGAGCAATGGAGAGCTGATGTTGAGCATTTGGTCGTAGCAGCGGCCGAACGCCTCAACAACCAGGGTCCACCTCCTTCAGGGCGGGCCCCGTCGCAGCGACGAACGTTGTCTGGAAGACTTGGTCCACATGTCTCCAACAACCGGAGAAGAGCTGCGTCACAGCAAGTGACGTCGTTGCCCTCTGGGGCACGACGTGCCCATACTGCATCTCGGCTTTCGACACACGACCTCCGGGCGGAGCTTGATCGCCGATACCGCCAACAGGATGGCCGTGTCCACATCGAGCGAGCTCGAGAAAGACGAGATGCTCAAGACCTTTCTACTCTGGAAGGAGTAGGAGGAGGCTGTTCCGCCCTAGCCATGCACCTGCACATGGTTAGATGGCCACAGAAGTTCCGGCCACACTTGCCGGAAAAATTCGACGGGACTGTTAATCCCGTAGAATTTCTGCAGATATACTCCACTGCGATTCTAGCAGCTGGAGGAAACGAGGCCGTAATGGCCAATTACTTTCCAGTGGCTTTAACTGGGACCGCCAGGTCCTGGTTTATGAGCCTTCCACCCAACTCTATCGACAGTTGGGAGGAGCTGTGCCGTCAGTTCACCGCCAATTTCGGGAGTTCATACACCCGTCCGGGCACTGAACTGGACCTTTTTGCGGTCGTGCAAAAAGGAGGAGAATCTTTGCGGTCATTCATCCAGAGATTCTCTCAGGTACGTAACACAATCCCTTCTATCTCAAGCGCTTCTGTCATTGTGGCATTCAGACAGGGTGTACGAGACAAGAAGATGTTGGAGAAGCTGGCGATCAAAGAGATCACCAGCGTCACGGAGCTCTTCAGCCTGGCTGACAAATGTGCCAGAGCTGCGGAGGGCCGTGAAATGCACTCCAAACCAGCCTTGGAGGATCATAAAAAATCCTCCAAAGAAGAAGCCGCTACCTCCGGGAGTGGCAAGAAGAAAAAGAAGACCAACGGCAAGAAGAAGCCGTCGGCCGGCACATCCAACGTTGCAGCCACCGCAACTCCTGGTGGCCGGGGGCCACGCCCCGAGAAGCGACCTCGACCGTCTTCTGAAGACGGAGGCAAATCCAAGATGTGGTGCCCCATTCACAAAACGAGTAGCCACAGACTGGAGGACTGCCGGGAGGTCCAAAACCTTGTCGAGCGCTACCACAAGCGCCGGGAAGGGTCTCCCTTCCGACAGAGGGAGGGAAAACAAAAGGTCGATGAAGCTCCGGCTGAAGAGGAGTTAGGGTTTCAGGACCCCAAAAAGGTCCTAAAAGCCGTCTACACCTCCGTCGACGATGACTCCGACGTCTCCGACAACGAGCGTCGAAAAACCATGAACACCATCTTTGGTGGATCATGGGACATCACTTCTCGTCGTGTCATCAAGACTATGCGACGGGATATGGCTGCTGTAGCTCCTACAGCTAGACCGGAGCCACATCGAAAGTGGATGGACACACCCATCACTTTTGATGCTTCGGACTGTCCTCAAAGCATGGTCGGAGCTGGCCAATTACCCTTGATGGTATCTCCCACCATCAACAACATCCAGCTCCATCATGTCCTGGTAGACGGAGGTTCGGGGCTTAACCTCATCAGCTTTGAAGCTTTCACTAAGCTTCAGCTCCGACCTTCGGACCTCCAACCCTCTCGACCTTTCTCCGGAGTAGGTCCGGGGGCCATCACTCCACTCGGAGCTATTACTCTCCCCGTTACCTTTGGGACCCGGGAGGAGTATCGCACCGAGAAGTTGGTCTTCGACGTCGCTCAGATCAACTTACCATTCAACGCCATCTTGGGTAGACCTGCCTTGTACAAATTCATGGCAGCTGCTCATTATGGATACCTGGTGTTGAAGATGCCAACTCCAGTAGGCGTTCTCCGGATCCGCGGAGATCGCACTGCCGGAGTAACTGCTCTGGAGGAACTTCACGCGCTCACCACAGTGCAAGAAGAGGACTCCAGACAGAAGCAAGCTCCACAACCTCCGAGCATTCGTCGACGAGGCTCGACCTCTGCACCTCGTGTGCAGCCAAGCGGCGACACCGACATTCCCGTCAAAGTCGTCCAAATTGGTTCCGATGTCACTCAAACTACCCGCATATCGGGTGGTTTGAACGACAAATAGGAACTCGCGCTCATCACTTTCCTCCGGGCTAACGTTGACGTGTTTGCTTGGCAACCGTCACAAATGCCTGGGATCCCCAGGGAAGTGATTGAGCACAATCTGAAGATTTACCCCGACGCTCGGCCTGTGCATCAGAAACCTCGGAAGCAATCTGTAGAGCGACAGAACTTCATCCGACAAGAAGTGAAGAAGTTGCTCGAAGCCGGATTCATCCGAGAAGTCTACCATCCAAAATGGCTGGCAAACCCAGTCGTTGTGCCTAAGGCCGGCGGGAAACTTCGGATGTGCATCGACTACACCACACTGAATAAGGCATGTCCAAAAGATCCATTCCCACTACCCAGAATAGATCAGATAGTGGATTCCACCTCCGGGTGTGAATTACTGTGTTTTCTAGATGCATATTCTGGATATCATCAAATCAGGATGTCTAGAGAAGATGAAGAACATACTTCATTCATCACAGTGGATGGATTGTATTGTTACACAGCCATGCCTTTTGGTCTCAAGAATGCAGCTTCAACTTTTGTACGAGCTATGTACAAAACTTTCGAAGAACTCATCAGAGACATAGTGGAAGTGTACGTCGATGACATCGTGGTCAAAGTCAAAAACAAGGAATCCCTCTTGGACACCTTGCAGGCTGTCTTCGATAAGCTGCGGGCCACCCGCACGAAGCTAAACCCAGACAAGTGCGTCTTCGGGGTTAGTTCCGGAAATCTTCTTGGTTTCCTGGTAAGTCACCGGGGCATAGAGGCTAATCCGGCGAAGATAAAAGCCATTGAAGACATGCGGCCACCAACCCGCATCAAAGACGTCCAAAAATTAACTGGATGTCTAGCAGCCCTCAGCCGGTTCATTTCAAGACTGGCGGAAAGGGCACTTCCCTTCTTCAAGTTACTGAGGAAGTCCGGACCATTCCAATGGTATGAAGAAGCAGAGAAGGCATTCCAGGAGCTGAAACAGTTCCTCACCACCCTACCAGTCTTGGTAGCTCCGAACCCTGGTGAGCCTTTATTGCTTTACATTTCAGCTGCTGACGAAGTCGTCAGCATGGTTCTGGTTGTGGAGAGACCGGAACTACCCAATACTCAGGAATCCAGACCCCTTCGGGAGGGTCCGGAGGTTCCTGAAAGCGGGTCTGGGTCCCAGCTCCCAGACTTGAACCCACAAGAAGCCACTTCAGAGGACCCTGATTCCTCCGAGAGGATCCAGGTCATTCCTGAAGAAGCTCCGGGTTCCTCCACCCAGAACCCGGAGGTCCCCGAAGATAGTCTGGACCCCTCCGACAGGGTCCGGATCAATGAAGAGGAAGCTCCGGACCCCTCCGGGAGGGTCCGGACCATTCAACGCCCAGTATACTTCATCAGTGAAGTATTACATGATGCCAAGACTCGATACCTAGAGGTGCATAAACTGCTCTATGCAGTTCTTATTGCCTCAAGGAAGCTTCGACATTATTTCCAAGCTCACAAAGTCTCAGTGGTGACTTCATATCCACTTCGAGCGATCCTGCATAATCCCAATTCAACTGGGAATATTGCAAAGTGGGCAGCGGAACTGGCTGAATTCGACCTCGAATTCATTCCAAGACAAGCAATCAAGAGTCAAGCGTTGGCAGATTTCGTGGCAGAATGGACTCCCTCTCCATTAAACCCTGGGGGCCCCAGCGAGCAGAAGACGGAACCACAAGTTCCAGCCTTCACTAAGCCTCACTGGACCCTTTACTTGACGGCTCCATGCAGAAGCAGGGAGCCGGAGCTGGAATCCTTCTCCTCGCACCAACCGGGGAGAAGGTGAAATACATGGTGCACCTTGACTTCAAGGCAACCAACAACATGGCGGAGTACGAAGCACTCATCTATGGATTAAAGGTGGCACTATCATATGGTGTCAAGCAGTTGCTGGTCAAAGGAGATTCCCAACTTGTCATCAAACAGGTGAAGGGTGAATGCTCCTGCAATAATCTCCAGCTGGCTGCTTACCTCCTTGAAGTCCAGAGGCTTCAGAAGGACTTCGAAGTCCTAGACCTTCACCATGTTCAGCGTGCTCACAACGCTGAAGCTGACGAGCTCTCGACCAAGGCGTCAACCGGAGCTCCGGCTCCTGACGGAACCTTTGTCCGGAGGTTGTCAAAACCCACAGTTCAGCCTGCCGAACTGAACGAAGGGGGTGAGATCAGCATCCCGAAGCTGACGGTCCCGATGGCTCTGTTACCATGGCAGCCATCAAGGGTCGTAGGTGCTGCCGGAAGCTCCGAGCAACCCAGCACGCAAGACTCAAATGCTCAAGTCAGTTCCGATGCATGGATCTCGGAGATCCGGAACTACTTGAAAGACAACATCCTTCCTGACGATGATGTATCCGCTGACCGGGTAGTCAGATTGGCTAAAAGATACACGTTGGTAGAAGGGGATCTCTACCGGCGCGGTGCCAACGGCATCCTAATGCGGTGCATCACAAGGGAAGAAGGTTGCGAGCTCCTCGCAGAAATCCATGGAGGTGAGTGTGGGAACCACGCATCTTCCCGCACGCTGGTCGGAAAAGCCTTTCGGCACGGCTTCTACTGGCCTACAGCGCTCCAGGATGCTACTGAGCTAGTGAAGAAATGCAAAGCATGCGAATTTCATGAAAAGCAAATTCATACACCTGCTCAGTCCTTACAAATGATACCTCCTACATGGCCTTTCGCTGTGTGGGGGATGGACATCTTGGGACCCTTCCCAAGAGCCGTCGGAGGTTACAAGTTCCTGTACGTCGCCATCGACAAGTTCACCAAGTGGCCGGAAGCTACTCCTGTTGTGACGATCAACAAACAATCTGCAATCAATTTTCTACAATCTATCGTGAGTAGATTCGGAGTCCCAAATAACATCATCACTGATAATGGGACTCAGTTCACAAGCTCCGCATTTCAAGGATATTGCGAAGACCTCGGCATACAAGTTTGCTACGCTTCTGTAGCTCATCCTGCCAGCAATGGACAAGCCGAGAGAGCAAACGCAAAGATCCTTAAAGGACTCAAAACGCGCACTTATGAGCGTTTGAAAAAGCACGGAGCCAATTGGATCGAAGAGCTTCCGCCCACTCTATGGGCCAACAGGACTTCTCCAAGTCGGGCAACCGGAGAAACACCCTTCTTCCTGGTGTACGGAGCTGAAGCGATCCTTCCTCCGGAAATCACCTTGGGTTCCCTCCGAGTCCGGACCTTCGACGAAGCCGCGCAGGACCAGCTCCGGCGTGAAGACCTAGACCTCCTCGAGGAGGGAAGGTGCCAAGCAGCTGTTCGGAACGCCCGATACCGCCAAGCTCTACGGCGCTATCATCAGCGACATGTACACAACCGACAGCTCGAGGAAGGCGATCTGGTGCTACGGAGAATACTATCCAGAGAAGGGCAAAACAAACTTTCTCCCGGCTGGGAAGGGCCCTTCCGAGTGATCAAAGTATCCCGTCCCAGAAGCGTTCGCTTGGCTACCGGGGATGGGACACCTCTCCCAAATCCTTGGAACATCGAGCACCTCCGTAAGTTCTACACTTAATTCCACGGAGGTGAGTCTTAAGTAACTTGAAATGTATGTTATAGAGTCATTGTACAGAGTCGGGTAGTTCCTCCGGGAGAGCAGCCGGATCTTTCCCGAAAGGTTTGAAAAGCTCATGCAACACTTGATACAGTCTCCGGACTAGAAGTGTGGCTAACTACCCTGGGTCAAACGAGAAACCAAACACACTTAGCCTGGTTCCGTACCCTAAGAGTGTACTTGTTTCCCCTGTACCCCGGACCTAAAATGAAAGACATCTTCATGTGAAATAGACTCCACGTGCATTCATTTTTGCATAGGCTCAACATTTTTGTTTTTCTCTTTCTTGTCTATAACAGAAACGTGCAATTCTTAAGAAATTCTAGTTTGACCGGTTTACGTACGATTCGAGTCGAATTGTCGGATTTTTTAGATTTAAATATCGTCTGTGGCCAACTCGCCTGAAAGCCGCCAAGCCATTCTAGGGCCGGAGTGCGCTATCGACTTAGCCTGGTCAAGCACCCTAAGTACGCCACTCTACCTACATCCCGGCAGGCCAAAGTAAGGGGGGTACATGGACAATTGGATCTAAAAGAAAAGACAATTCATTCAGTCGTACTAAAAATCGTGTTCAACTTAAAATTCTCTTGAGAACCGTAAGCCGCGACGAAGTTATAGATAAGGAACGAATTTTACTATTTTTCTTGGCTTAAGTGTGCAGGAAAAATGAACCCTATATTGATGGAGAAAAACCGGAGCTAACCAAGCTCCGACTCCCACCAGGGCGTCAATCGTCGGCGTTGACTTAAAGATGGTGAGAAGACCCTATCACTAGAGTCTGTTGCCAACAAATCAGGCGTGGCAAGGGTCATTGCCGGAGCTACTAAGCTCCGACACCTTGAAGTATTAACTATCGACGCTCAACGTGTTGGTAGAGGCTATTGCCGGAGCTACTAAGCTCCGGCGATGGACAATGCCGGAGCCTCTAAGCTCCGACTACTTCAAGGGACCTTCACTATCGAAAACTTCGGACCTAAATTTTACGAGTTCGAAGTAAATTTGTCTTCAACGAAACTCAACATCCTCTTGGTACATGTCCACAATCAAATTGTGCACATCTACCAGGGGGCCAAGTGAAGACAAAGATGTTGAAGACAAAAAAATGAAATTCGCAAAAAAGTGAGGATTTCATTTCATTTGAAGACCGGAGATTACATCTGGAGACAAGGGATTACAAAATTGAGGAAGAAGAGAAGATACAAGTAAAGGCTAAGAAAGACAGTCCTAGACCCTATGGAAGAATTCGGCGACCTTCTGAGCGACCTCCGACACGCTGGCTCGGGTAGCTTCGCCTTCTCCTTCGACGGGGCCTTCAAGCACCGGGTCCAGAGGGAATCGAGGGTTCCGGCTAGTGTAACACGTCAACACATACTCTGTGACGTTCCTAGC
Organism: Tuctoria greenei; assembly: GCA_036927565.1. NCBI lineage: Eukaryota > Viridiplantae > Streptophyta > Magnoliopsida > Poales > Poaceae > Tuctoria > Tuctoria greenei. The sequence continues at coordinate 201,603,613 of JAYESD010000008.1, read as the reverse complement.
CAGGGATTGCCCCTCGACCTCCAGCTGGTCCGCGATGACGTCGCCCACCTTGGAGAGCTTGCTGCCCGCAGCGCTCAACGCTTGCAACGCAAGGTCCGGCTCTGGCTCCGGATCGTCCGGGAGCACGGGGCTGAAACCCATCGGCGCCAGTGCATCGTCGGCCTTGCTCAGGAACTCCCAAATTTGCAGGGAGTCCGTCTTCCTCAGGCCCTTCATCTCTTCCAAGGACCTCCGGGCCGCCGCCAGCTCCGAATTCTCGCGGGAGAGACGCTCAACTTCTTTGGCGTTTTGCTGAATCTTCGCAGCAACCCGCTTCTCAAGTCTTCCGAGCTCCTCCTCCCGGAGGTGGATCTTGTTCCGGCGGTCGACCAGGTCTTTCTCCCTAGCCTCTATTTTCTTCTCCCGGGCGACAAGGGCACACTCGTACTCGTATAGTTCCTGCCCCCGCACCCAGGTCTTCTCCTCCTCCTCGAGGCAGCGCTCTTCCATTTTTTTAGTGCGCTCCTCGAGGCCCTTGTCCGCCAGAGCTGTTTTCTCGGCGGGCTCATCCTCCCGTCGCAAGACGTCATCCCGTAGCTCCAGGAGTTTTTGCTCCTCATCCTCGAGCCGCTTTTCCCTTCCCTCAAGTGCCTCTCGGCGCTTGATGAGTGCGGTGCTGATGGCCTCGAGTTGATCGAACCGAGCGTTGGCCGCGTCGTTAGCAGCCTTAGCTTGGTCATGGAACTCCCGGGATTGAGCGTCGAGGGCGTGAGTCATGCTCTCCCTCTCGTCCAGCAGCTCACCCCAGAGCTCCAGGCGGACCTTCTCCCGCCTGATCCATTCCTTGTCATCCGCAATCCTCGACTGCGCCAGCTTGGTCTCGAATTGGAGTCGATTACGCCACCTCCTAAGGGTTTGGCGCTCCTCTTCAAGAGCCTTGCTGTCGTGGAAGAAGGCTAGTTGGACTTGACGTAGACTGGAGCAAGCATTGTCGATGGACATCGACAGAGAGATGGGCTCCGGACCTGCCGGGATCTCCTCCGCTGGTTCCAGCGGGTCTTCATTTACAAAAATTGGGTCCCACTCTGCGAGAGTGGAACCCCGAGCTTCCAAGGCACTAGGGCACTCCTCCGGGATGGCCTCAGTCGCCACCGAAGAAGGTCCCGCCACCAAGTCTTCATTTGCCCCCTCAGGCTGGGGGCCGGCGACTTCGTTCAGGCACTCTGGCTCCGCCACGGGTACCATCGACGTCGTCGCCTCCACTGGCTCCGGCCGGGACACTTCTTCTGAGGGAGGCTCAAGCTCCCTCGCCTCTTCGACCACCGGCTCTGCGGCCGGCGCCTCCACAATCACCGGCTCTACAGCCGGCGCTCCAATAGTTACCGGCTCTGCGACCGGAGCTTCGGAAGTAACCGGCTCAATTGCCGGAACCACTTCAACTTCCGGCTCGCATGCCGGGGCTTCAGCTACCTCCGGCTCAACCGCCGGGGCTTCAGCACTTTCCGGCTCTGAAGCCGGGACCGCTACTTCCTCCGACTCAACAGCCGGAGCTTCTACTTCTGCAGCACCAGGACCCGGAGTTTCAACCTCCGGAGCGGGTGCCGCTGGCGCATCTTCAATCCCGTGGTCCGGCGCTACCACGGGAACTTCTGGAGACGAGTCGAGGTCCATAACCACGACAGCCGGCGCCGGAGTTGTCGCAGCCTCCGCTTGGGGCGGCACCGGAGCTGGAGCAGAAGCCCCCGCAGCCTCAGACACTGTGGCCGAGGGCGGAGCTTCACTCCCCTTTTTGGGAACGCTGCAGATAAAGAACGAAGAAATTGAGCAAACAGATGCTACAATTAAAAGTTAATCGAGGTAAGAAAGAAAAATTACCTTGGGAGGCTCACGCACCAGCTTGCGCGGAACCTCTTTCCCGGACGTTCCGGGCTGGCCACGGTCGGGGTAGGAGCTCCGGGAGGACTCCCAAGACTTGCCGTGGCCGCGGGCGTTTCCCGGGTCGGAGCTCTCCTTGATCGGGAGGAACTCCTGGACCTGGAGGCCCTCACCGCTTCACGTGCCGGAGTCGCCTGCCCGGAACTGACACCTCCGGAGGGATCCACCACGGGGACAGTCGCACTCCGGGAGGATCCCACTGCCGGAACAGTAGCACTCCGAAAGGACCCCACCACGGGGACAGCCGCTACAACGGCGGAGGATCTTCCTTCCTGAGGACGGGGAACTGGGGGGGAAGTAGCAAGCCCGACGGACCTTCCGTCAGCATGTCGCAGCTTCCTCTTCCGGCTCTCCGGTTCCTCCGCCAGCTCCTTGCCCTTGTCGGTGACCTCAGCTCTTGGCTGAGAAACAGGGGCGGAGCCGCCTTCCGACAACCCGGGGATCGCCAACCGGGCGGTCGATCTTCTCTCGATGACGCCAAGGTCGTCAAGCGCGGGCATCTTCCTCCGGAGCTCCCTGCTGAACTCAACTTCCACGTTCAGGGGGAGGAAAGCCGGCGGCGGAGTCAAGTACTCTCCGTCAACATCGATGCCGTGCTGGAATTTCTTGAGGTGAAACTCCAAAGACTTCCCCACCATGCTGGACTTCAACCCGGTCTCAACCCGGTCCTCGTCCATCACGCTGTTGAGGGCCCAGGCGAGCTTCTCCCTCCTCTTCAGCGGTGCCCACCTGTTGGACAGGAAATTGCAGAACACCGCCTGGGGAGTCAATCCTCCCTCCACACATTGGCGGATCCTGGACAGGACGGGGTCGAAAGCTGCCGCCAGCACCGGAACTTCGCTCCACACCGACGTGTCAATGTCGGGCAGACCGTCTGGCAACTCCAACCTTTCATGCTCCTCCACCCGAACGACAACCCAATCCTTCTTCCAGTCATCCCACTTCCCGGAAGGGAAGGACCGGAGGTACTTGAACGGGCACTTCTTGCGCTTCACAAAGTAGTAGAAGCCAAGGTACTCGTCGCTTCGGCCGGTGGTTTGGACGGTGAAGAAGGTTCGGAAAAGCTCGATGCAGGGAGGGATGCCCACCCACATCTCGCAGAAGTGGACAAAGATGGACACAAGGAGGATGGAGTGAGGGCCAAGGTGGTATAGCTGCAGACCATAGAAGTCCAGCAGCATCAAGAAGAAGGAAGAAAACGGTGGGATCAGCCCCACCATGGCGTACGATGAAAAGTACACCATCTCGCCGGAGTGCTCCTTTTTAAAGGGAAGCTCTCCGCCGGCGCGGACCGAACGATTGAAGAAGTCCGACGACCACCCCATGAGGGCTCGGACCTTCTTCAGATCGCTCTCCGTCTTCAAACGACTCTCACGTAGACCCAACTCCATCGCAGCACAGCTAGGCAAGAGAAGAGGAGCAAAGCACGAGTTGGGAGTTTGAGCGCAAGAACAGATGGAAAGCGTAAAGAACTCCCGACGGTGCGCTTTCCTTCTTAAGTAAGCCCTCGCAACGCTTGGATGGAAACTGCAGGGGAGTCAAGGATACTACTAAAGAATTCAACCCAGCCGATGACAAGAGGGCCCGGGACCACCCTGACGATCAAGTCGAGGTTCTTACCCAGGCGAACAGTTGTCATCACGAGGCGGGAAACCCAAAGGCGGCGGACTGACAAGGCGCGCGGAACCGATACGGTTTTCGTATCGGGAACCAGCGACCTTCAATTGCGAGAGATCCGCACGTCAAAGATCTTATCTGCTGCCTGAGGTGCGCCACGCGTCGGCACTTAACCGTAAAGCCCCGCCAAAGGCACCTCCGAAGACCCTTGAAGACCCAGTTCAAGAGTCGCAAGTGTGGACCCACCTCCGGCGGAATGACTTCATCCCGTTGGCCTTCCCCGGAGGTAGGTCCAGGGGGCCACTGTCGGTACCCTAAAAACCATACACCCCCTGAGGTTACAAAGATCTCAAGGGAAGGACATCTACTCAAATTGAAGACCCTCGGGGGCCCACTCGCCAGACGTAACCGGACCCGCTTCTCCAACATGGTTAGCCCCTAGGTTGCCACGTGTACTGTCAGACCAGAGCTATTACCCGCAAGGGTGAAGCTCCGGGCTAGGTACTGAAACGGCACCTCCGGAGGTAACCCCTGACCGAGAGAAGCTCCGGACCTGACACGTGCCAGGCCACCCCGGAGCTTCCCGCTTCTCCCAAGCAAGCTCCGGAGCTGCCACGTGTCCATACGTCGGAGCTGGCCACTTCAAACCTCCGAAAGACGTTGTAACGGCACCGGATCTTCAAAAGACAACCGCGGACTTCAAGACCCGATTAATTATCATTAATTCCACATTAATGATACTTAATCAGGACGATCTTAACACCTGTAACGGCACTGTCGGAGCCGTTACAGGGTTATTAACAACAATTAATCTCGTGTATCAATACTAGTAACCGCCAGGGCCACATGTCGGGCCAGGCTGACTTGTAACGGTTTGTCCTTGTGCTATAAAAGGACAAACCGACGATACACGAGGGGAGAACTCTCGAACACTCTGAAGTTCACAAGTTAATACAACACACACACACCCGTGGAGTAGGGTATTACGCTCAGGCGGCCCGAACCACGTAAACCACTGTGTCACTCGTATCCAATCGCGTTTCACCTTCTTGAGTCTCCGCGCGCCCAAACCGAACCACAAACTCCTTCAACACTTTCGTAGTGTCAGGGGATCTGCCGACTCCAACAGTCGACACCGCAGCTCCAGGAGTTTTTGCTCTTCGTCCTCGAGCCGTCTCCCCCTCCCTTCAAGTGCCTCTCGGCGCTTGATGAGTGCGCCGTTGATGGCCTCAAGCTGCTCGAACCGAGCATTAGCCGCGTCGTTGGCAGCCTTGGCCTGATCGTGGATCTCCCGGGATTGAGCGTCGAGGGCATGGGTCATGCTCTCCCTCTCATCCAGCAGCTTGTCCCAGTACTCCAGGCGGATCTTCTCCCGCTTGATCCACTCCTTGTCGTCCGCTAGCCTTGACTGCGCCAGCTTAGTCTCGAAGTGGAGCCGATTACGCCACCACCTAAGGGTTTGGCGCTCCTCTTCAAGAGCCTTGCTGTCGTGGAAGAAGGCTAGTTGGACCTGACGTAGACTGGAGCAGGCGTTGTCGATAGACATCGACAGCGGGATGGGCTCCGGACCTGCTGGGGTCTCCTCCGCTGGTTCCAGCGGCTCTTCACATACAAAAATTGGGTCCCACTCTACGAGAGCGGAACCCTGAGCTTCCAAGGCACTAGGGCCGTCCTCCGGGATGGCCTCAGTCGCCATCGAAGAAGGCCCCGCCGCCAAGTCTTCATTCGCCCCCTCAGGCAGGGGGCCGGCGACTTCGCTTAGGCACTCTGGCTCGGCCACAGGTACCATCGACATCGTCGCTTCCGGAGCAGGAGCTACTACTGGCTCCGACCAGGACACCTCTTCCGAGGGAGGCTCGAGCTCCCTCGCCTCTTCAACCGCCGGCTCTGTGACCGGCGCTCCAACAACAACCGGCTCAGCGACCGGTACTTCGGAGGTAACCGGCTCCACTGCCGGAACTACCTCGACTTCCAGCTCGCATGCCGGAGCTTCAGTCACCTCCGGTTCAATCGCCGGGGCTTCGACAAGTTCCGGCTCCGAGGCCGGGACTACTACTTCTTCCGGCTCTACGACCGGAGCTTCCACTACTGCAGCACCAGGACCCGGAGCTTCAACCTCCGAGACAAGTGCTGCTGGCGTGTCTTCACTCCCATGGTCCGGCGCTACCACGGGAAGTTCTGGGGACGAATCGAGGTTCATGACCACGACAGCCGGCGCCGGAGCTGTCGCAGCCTCAACCACCACCTGGGGCGGAACTGGGACAGGAGCAGAAGCTCCCACGGCCTCAGAAATCGTGGCCGAGGGTGGAGCTTCACTCCCCTTCTTGGGGATGCTGCAGAGGACGGATAAAGAAAATTAACAAACAATCGCTACAACTAAAAAGTTAGCCAAGGTAAAAATCAAAAATTACCTTGGAAGGCTTCCGCACCAGCTTGCGCGGAACCTTTTTCCCGGACGTTCCGGGCTGGCCATGGTCGGCGTAGGAGCTCCGGGAGGCCCCCCAGAACTTATCGCAGCCACGGGCGTTTCCCGGGTCGAGGCTCTCCTAGATCGGGAGGAACCCCTGGACCTGGAGGCTCCCACCGCCCCAGGTGCCGGAGTCGTACACCCGGAGCTAGCACCACCGGAGGGCTCCACCACGGGGACAGATGCGCTCCGGGAGGATCCCACTACAGGAACAGTCTCGTTTCGGGAGGACCCCACCACGGGGACAGTCGCCACGGCGGCAAAAGATCTTCCCCCCTGGGGAGAAGGAACCAAAGTGGAAGTAGCGGGCCTGACGGACCTTCCGTCGGCATGTCGTAGCTTCCACTTCCGACTCTCCGGCTCCTCCGCCAGCTCCTTGCCCTTGCCGATGACCTCGACCCTCGGCTGTGGAGCAGGGACCGATCCATCTTCAGGCACCCCGGGGATTGCCACCCGGGTGGTTGGTCTTCTCTCGACGACACCAAGGTCGTCAAGCGCGGGCATCGTCCGCCGGAGCTCTCTGCTGAACTTCACTTCCACGTTCAGAGGGAGAAAGGCCGACGGCGGAGTCAAGTAATCCCCGTCGACGTCGATGCCGTGCTGGAATTTCTTGAGTTGGAACTCCAAGGTCTTCCCCACCATGTTGGACTTCAACCTGGTCTCAACCCGGTCCTCGTCCATCACGTTGTTGAGGGCCCAGGCGAGCTTCTCCCTCCTCTTCAGCGGCGCCCACCTGTTGGTCAGGAAGTTGCAGAACACCGCCTGGGGAGTCAATCCTCCCTCAACACATCGGCGGATCCTGGTCAGGACAGGGTCGAAAGCTTCCGCCAGCACTGGAACTTCACTCCATATCGACGTGTCGATGCCGGGCAGACCGTCTGGCAGCTCCAACCGCTCATGCTCCTCCACCCTGACGACTATCCAATCTTTCTTCCAGTCATCCCACTTCCTGGAAGGGAACGACCGGAGGTACTTGAATGGGCACTTCTTGCGCTTCACGAAGTAATAGAAGCCAAGGTACTCATTGCTCCGGTCGGTGGTGTGAACGGTGAAGAAGGTCCGGAAGAGCTCGACGCAGGGGGGGATGCCCACCCACATCTCGCAGAAGTGGACAAAGATGGACACGAGGAGAATGGAGTGAGGGCCAAGGTGGTATAGCTACAGACCATAGAAGTCTAGCAGCATCAAGAAGAAAGAAGAAAATGGTGGGATCAGCCCCACCATGGCGTACGAAGAAAAGTACACCATCTCGCCAGCGCGCTCCTTCTCAAAGGGGAGCTCTCCGCCGGCACGGACCAAGCGGCTGAAGAAGTCCGAGGACCACCCCATGAGGGCCCGGACCTTCTTCAAATCGTTGTCGGTCTTCAGGCGACTCTCGCGCAGACCCAACTCCATCGCGGCACAGCTAGGCAAGAGAAGAAGAGCAAAGTACGAGTCGTGAGTTTGAGCGCAAGATCAGATGAGAGGCGTAAAGAACTCCCGATGGTGCGCGCTTTCCTTCTTAAGTAAGCCCTCGCAACGCTTGGATGGAAACTGCAGGGGAGTCGAAGATACTACTCAAGAATTCAACCCAGCCGATGACAAGAGGGCCCGGGACCACCCCGACGATAAAGTCGAGACTCTTACCCAGGCGAACGGTTGTCATCACGAGGCGGGAAACCCAAAGGCGGCGGCCTGACAGGGCGCGCGGAACCGATACGGTTTTCGTATCGGGAACCGGCGACCTTCAATTGCATGAGATCCGCACGTCAAAGATCTTATCTGCCGCCTGAGGTACGCCACGCGTCGGGATCTAACTGTAAAACCCTGCCAACGGCACCTCCTAAGACCCTTGAAGACCCAGTTCAAGAGTCTCAAGGATGGACCCACCTCCGACGGAACGACTTCACCCCAGTGACCTTCCTCGGAGGTAGGTCCAGGGGGCCACTGTCGGTACCCTAAAAATCGTACACCCCCTGAGGTTACAAAGATCTCGAGGGAAGGACGTCTACTTGAATTGAAGACCCTCGGAGGCCCACTTGTCAGACATGACCGGACCTGCTTCTCCAACATGGTTAATCCCTAGGTCGCCACGTGTACTGCCGAACCGGAGCTACCGCCCACAAGGGGGAAGCTCCGGACCAAGTACCGAAATGGCACCTCCGGACTTAACCCCTGACCGAGAGAAGCTCTGGACCTGACACGTGTCAGATAGCTCTGGAGCTACCTGCTTCCTACAGCAAGCTCCGGAGCTGCCACGTGTCCAAACGTCGGAGCTGGCAGCCTCTAACCTCCGGAAGACCTTGTAACGGATTCGGGTCTTCAAAGGAGAGCCAAGGACTTCAAGACCCGATTAAATGTCATTAATGCCATATTAATGACACTTAAACGGACGATCTTAACACCTGTAACAGCACTGTCGGAGCCCGTTACAGGATCATTAACAACAATTAATCGTGTATCAATACTAGTAACTGTCAGGGCCACATGTCGGGCCAGGCCAGCTTGTAACGGCCTGTCCTTGTACTATAAAAGGACAGGCCGACGATACACACGGGAACACACGCACACAGACGTGGAGATCATACGTGACAAACTAATACAACACCAACACACTCGTGGAGTAGGGTATTACGCTCAGGCGGCCCGAACCACGTAAATCCTAGTGTCTCCTGTGTTAAACCGCAATTCACCTTCTTGAGTCTCCGCGCGCCCACACCAAACCACAAACTCCTTCAACACTTTAGCAGTATCAGGAGATCTGCCGACTCCAACAGTCGACAAATTATATTGTATATACCGACTAACTGATTCAGGGATTAGTATGAGAATCATGATTGGACATTGGTGAAAGGGGCCTCACAAGTATAAACTTATATATTGTCAAAAACCACATCATCACAAAAAATCACATCTCCTAATATAATGTACAAGCCCCTTCTAGAATTTGTACCTTAGTTTTCTATCCACCCACTGTAACAGAACACCGAATATATGTTGTATACTTAGTGACAGTGAAATATTGAAAGAAACTTATAAACTTATTCACATATATTTAGTGGTATCATCTTAAATAAAAGGTGTTGTACGGATTTATTTATATTACATCAACAACATTTTATATTTTCTTTCTATTTTTCCTTTGCTAGATTATCCTTCCTCAGAGTGATGCCTTTGATTAAGTACCACATACAAAATTTAACTTTCAAGGGAATTTTAAGTTTCAAATGGAATGATTCCAGTGTAAAACATTAGGTGCGACTAACACTCTATGCATAGAGCGGACCATAAATCGCCTACTTTATTGTAAACACTAAATACTGTGTCGCTTTGATGTGTATACCACTAGCTACTACTAAGTGTGTTGTCAAGCCGTCAAGTTATCACCAACTAGAGATCTCGTAAAAGACACATTTAGTGGATTTGATCTAAAGTCCATCACTATGTTTGTTTGTTTTTTAATTCCGTGCTATGTTGTATAGATCAGAAAACTAATCTTTGATGGCGTTGTTTTCTACGCATGTCTTCCCGAAATCTTACTTGAGTATCATATCCTAATTTATCAAATTATAGGGAGCCTTTCCTGTTCCATGATTTATTTCGTAGGAATATTAGCACATACACTTTCTGTGACATGCAAGTATAATGTTACAAAAATTGTCACATCTTAGTGAACAATTTATTTGCTTAGAGTAGGGAACAAACACTCCGGACATGCACTTGTGGTAACAGTACTGAAAATCAGGATTTATTGAATTTGTATCATGCATACAAATGGATGTAGTATGCCACCCCTGAATTCTAAGGGCAGCAGCACATCAGAGAATCCATTTTTCTGCAATGGCCATATGGCGGGTAGCCGTATTTAACGCAAGTCATGCGACAATCTCTATCATTACAATGTTCAGGAGAGTCAGGTGGGAAGCACGATAGTGGTGGTGGTGGTGTTTTTGGCGCTCGTGGAGATTTCTTCCGACAGAGAAACCCGAAGCCTACACATGTGGTGCAAAATTCGGACATGTCTAAGAAGTAACAATACGAAATAAATGTAAAAGTAACAGTATGTACATGAAGCTTGACAGCATGGAGATGCCCAAGATATGGTCACCAAAAGCAAGAACAAAACAACTGTTAAGTTCCCAACCTTCCCAAAACTGATCATCTTCATGGGAGCCATGTTGAAGATTGTTGCCTACTCTTCCATTTCTTGCGGTGTGGTGGAGGTGAGTATTTCATGTGAATGTATTCCAAGTATGTTCCTGTGCATGTAGGTGTTTATATGAATCAACACCTTGGGGTTGCATTTATGTCTCCTTTTGCATATCCTAGTCTGTGTTTTGATATACTTGGATACTGTTTAAGAATACTTGAGTACACTTCAATAAATACCTGAGTATCCAAACTAATCCCTGATTTAAAAATACCTGAATCTGGTTCAGTAAGTTCAATAATTAAGATGTTACTCAACCAATAATTATTTTTATTCATATAAAAATAATGACGTTTATACTCTAAATTATATTTTAATTGATTACCAAACAGTTATTTAATAATGATGATCATAGCGATATGTTGAAATAACATAAGTGCCTGATATGTATTTGTGAAGTCATCTTCAAATATTGTGTTATCTTTTTTTCCTTCTAGATATCTTCTAAATAATAAGATCTTATAGCATAATATTGTGTGAATAATTGTCTAGGTACCTTTGATAATGGCTAAATTTAATTAATGAAATATAAAACTATTTGCTCGGTACCTTCGTGGCGTAATAAATGGTGCTTAAAAGATAAAGCAATATGAAAGTGAAAGGAAACATGAGGAAAAAATCACACGAAGGTCAATAGACATCTCATATATCCGTCCCAATATATAAGTCATCATAATATCCTAGCTAATAAAAAATTACAGTGCTGCTAAAAGAGACTGCTATATTCCTTATTTTACCTCAATCGAGTAACCTCTCCCTAACTAATTTGTTATACAAATGTTCTTATCTATTGTTGTATATTCTGAAACGAAGTATAAACTTTATCATCTCTTATATATTAGAATGAAGGTAGTATGCAAGCAATGCCAGCAGGACGGGCATGTTCAGCTTCTCGTTAACAAATACACTAGAATCGAGATGGAAAAATAGAGAAATTATGTAAGAGAATTTTTCTGCTGTATTGTACAAAGAGATCTTAAGTTGAAGCACATTGATTCTTATATTATATAAAACCAACATATATGTATATACCTGGACCGGACGACCCCTGAAATTGTGGGCCCTATGCCGTCGCTACGGAGGCCATGCCTCGGAGTCTGAACTGGTTACTTTGGGTTGGGCAGGAGACGGCAGCACAGGAAGGCCATTAAGTAATGCGTTGCTGGTTCCGTGGCTGTTGGCCCAATTACTACGCCTGCTAGAAGGCCCATACCTGTTCACTGGCCTTTTTCGTCGTACGTGAGTTGTGACAGAGGAACGAAGCTTCATGTGTTTTACTTCAAATGTACCTGTCTCTGTATTGAATCTGAAATCATAAAACTAGTCAAATGGTTTCTATAAAGTGATTTAGTTTCAGGTTTAGAAATATTTCAGGGTTGAAACTGAATCGTTTCTGATTTTTAGAGAATCTGGAGCTGTACCAAATGGAGCCTTACAGTCTACAACAATTTTTTTACGGCTCATAATTAAAATTGAATTTTCAGAAATCCACAACTGAATCAAACACAACCAAAACTTCCTTACACAAAGCTATTTGCAGTATATCACACATTTCCCATGTATATTCTTCTCTTATCCTTTGATTTTTTTATGTTCCTTTCCTAAGGATTAATATGGCTTATTTTATATGCTTTCAGGACCATGATGATGTATTTTAACTCATAAAGTGAGAAAGAAACAGGGTTGAGAAATATTTTCCCAAAAGCTAAGCTTTTGGTCTACGGGACATCTACATCCTGAGCAACCCAACCGCAATCCAACCAATCACGTGCTATTACCCTTGAACAAGATTACTTAATCATATAGAGGTTGAGTTAGAGAGCATGGCCGTCACCTCCTCATTTGTTTTGCTCTGAACATCCTCTCCTCATTTGTTTTGCTCTGACCATCATCTCCTGAGAATTACAATGTTTTTCTCTTGCAAACAAGGTCAAGACCTTTGTTTCGTTGACAATGAATAAATACAGAAATGATTTCTTGGGTTGCCAAAGAAAATGAAATTTTCACTTGCGAGTTCTGTATACAACTATGTGCTATCATGTAGTACCGTAGCTACAGTCCTGCATCTAGGTACACCAGCGGTATATGACCTCTCTAGCTGCTATCACAATCATTGCAACCCGTCAAGAATCTTTGATGTATACAAAACCAAATATTCTGATCCCGATGACCTCCTTCCAGTCTACACAGGTTTTAGGTGTCGGGTCAAACTAAGAATAATTACTAGAAGGGACATATTCAATAGAAGTACCATGTGATCATGTATGTCTGTATGATCTCCTCTGGATGCCTCCCAAACCTAAAACTACTCAGTTGTGATGGGCACACACCATTTTGAAAGCAATATGGTTCTTCATTCAACCCCCTCCCCCTTCTGAAACACACCTATATATTGAGCAAACAGAGAATAAAATTGATCGCATTATAATTCTTGAACCGTAGTTGGTAAGGAAGCTCATAAAAGATCTGAATGATAGCTCATTTATGTCCGTAAATATAAATCAATAGTCAAAATCACAGGAAGGAACCCAACGCTATCTCCAGCATTCATGTCCAAGTACATAATAAATAAGTCGATAACTCAAGTATTTAGTCTAAGTGTAAGCGCCCATCCCGTTAGCAGACTGTAGTAATAGGTTTCGACCCATATACGTGACTCAGAAGTAAAGTGGAGTTATGAGAACAGTCACATATTGGCAGTTTAGGTGAGTGAGAGTCATCATATAACCTTTTAATCTAACCAGCTCGCAAGAAAAAATAGTGGTCTATGTGTCTTGTTTGTAACGTGGAGCGGCGGCGTGGTGAGCAGTCCCGCCGCCGCGGATGAGCAGCGTGGAGGCGGTGGCGCGGTGAGCAGTCCCGCTGCCATGGAGGAGCAGCGTGGAGGCGGTGGCGCTGTGACTCCATTACTGATGATAAGTTGGTTGCCTCATTTTTTTTCAAACATTTAGCATAATTACTCCATTTGTTCTTTCATATATGTGGCCTTAACAAAGGTAAAATTTCATTATTCCAACAACTTCAAAACTATAGTAAAGGTATATGGATTCTGAAATATCTCCGTATACTGAGATTAGACATACGTAGGTAGCTAATCACGTGATTAGGAATGTTAAAGAGCAATTTAACCTTTGCATTCTGCTGTACCTCATTCGATGTAGCAATGCTCCTTTTGTTCAGTAAGGAGACACATTTAGTGGTGGACTTGCTGTAAATAAAAAAGAAGCGAAAGGGTTGCAACTGTTGAAGGTGTGTTCATCCTGGCTTCAATGTCTTCTTATTAAACTGATATTAGTCTACTACTGGCTAGACATAACGGATTCAGACGCTATGGGTGAGCTTAATTATCAGATTGAGCTTGTTGATCTCCTTTCAGGAGGAGTGTGGAGGGGGAGAAATTAAGTTCATCTGCTTTAAGTTAGATTGAGGCAGAGCAAGCTCAACGCAATGAAGCAAAAACATTCCAGCTGTGAAGCTTCGTGTGGAGGAAAAAAAATGCTTGCATCTGGCTATCTGAATCAACAAATCTGGAGTGATCTACCCCAAGCTCATTGTCAACATCGGAGCTAAATGTATAGAAAAGATTCAGCTCATAGTGTTTATTGCCAGCGCTAACTCGAAGTCTCCTTCCTAGACGTGTGCTGGCGATGAGAAAGACTAGGAGGTGCCGGTAGACTCGGCGACAAATGACCAAGACCCTGTACAACCGTTGAACAGACGTAACGAATGTTGAATAGACTTTGCCATTTCTACATAATCTAAAAAGGACGAAGTCCTCTTGGGATTTTCTAAAATAGTGGCTAAATTACCGACCGTGTACTTCGTATACATTCATGCGGTAGTATAACTAGTCATTGTGCTCCTGGGCCTCTTGGCACATATTGGTTACGCATTGATTGATCAGAATACTTGGTGGATGTTGCACAAGGACGAATCTAATTATAATCTATAATTGCACAGATATTCTGGTTGCTAATTTTAAATTATGCAAAACTAAATCATGTTCGACAATCTTTTGTTTCACTTGGTATACTGAATTTAGACAAGTGACCCATTTCGACAGAGTAATTATCCTCAGTTGAAAGAAAAACACTATCTGCTCTATATACTCATGTTATGAATATGACTTATATCGAATAATAGCTCCAATGTTATAAAAGGACTCTTGTACCCTTAACATTGTCCACCTTTTGAATTGTCGTCATTGTGCCCTATCAAACTGGCTGGACTTCTGTAGTACTCCCTTCGTCCCACAAAGACTGTCGTTTTGGGTCTTTAGACTTGTCCCATAATGACTGTCATTCTAGAGTAAAGATGCATCAAACTTTCTCTTTCTTCATTGACTGCCTCCAATAGAAAATTAACAGCAGCTTTGGTTCCCACAGCCAACCCATTTCATTGGTGCTAGTACTTTGGAAAAGTTGTTAACCACATTAAATTGATCCATTTTAATGAGGACACATACGTCATTATCCATCTCTCTAAACCTGTCCTAAAATTCTCAAAACGACAGTCTTTGTGGGACGGAGGGAGTATAATTTAACGCATATAAACCACCAAACAATGGCTTCACCTACTCTTTCATCCAGAGTTATAACTATATTTATTTCCTGGCTGTAACACATGTGGTATATAATTATGTCCCCCTTCGGAGTCGTCTTGCTTGATAATTTCCCCCAACTAGAATTGATTTTTCCCTGGAGAGCACATGACAGTTGTGTCTACCTTTCATACAATTGCATACAAGTAGGCTTGTGAGGCATTGGGAGTAAATTATGCAGTAGTTATTTGGACTGAATTTTTCCTTCATTCGACATCACGGTCACAATATGTATGGTAGTTTCTAATTGTGTGTAATCAGCTGCTGCAGGAATCACAGGGTTGCTCTAAGAAAGTGTATTGCTAAAACTAGTGTTGCCGGGGCAAGGTGAGGAAGGAAGTTATTACCCCATTAGCAGCCACCGTCGCAATTGTGGGTCGTACACATCCAAGGTTGACTCGGTGGCAAGACAGATTCTCCAGTGGTGACGAAGACATCTGGGCGTATCGTGTGGCAAGGATCTTCGACGTGGTTGATGCATGTCCCAATGTGGAGTGGAGGGGAAGGTGTGGGGGGCAATGCTGAAATTCTGGTCAGGGGACGGGAGATGTAGCATCGGGGAGAGAGATGGGGCCTTCACTACTGAGATGTGACGATGGACCGGGTAATTCAATGGTTTAATAAAAAGAAGAACTATGTGCGTAATTTAGTTTATAGGCGAAGAAGTTGAGTTGGTGAGTTTAAAGATAGAGATGTAATAAAACTGGATCGCTGCTTAGAATCTGGACACTGCTATCTCTAAGGGCCTATTTGTATCCTCATAAAAGAAATAGATTACAGGAATTACATCTAATTCTAGTTTGGAATGAAACTGAATTTGATAGAATTTTATTTGATTCTAATTTTCTTGTTTGGCTGTACATGGGAACATTTCCCAAAATATCAAATTGAAGATGATGCTTGGGTAACTTAAACAATGGAATTACGACCTATACAACGAATACGAACGCTATTCCATTAATAAGATATATACAAGCACTACATATCCCTCTCTCTCTACTGCTGTATACACAACATCTCTAAAACGAATAAACAGTAGTACTCTCTCTAACTGAATACACAATTGCACTGTTCTCTTTCTAGAACTGAGTACACTGCTCTCTTTCTCCCTCTACAACTGATAGAATAATAACTAGCAACCATGTATCCGCGCAACATTTATTAAGATAGATTGTAATATCAAGGACAAGAAAATTGAACGATAAAGATGTCATAATGTCTGAATAAGAGTACAATTCAAATATTCCGAAATCGACTCGCAAGTTATTAATGGATTTCACAAAAAACAATAAAATAGAATTATGATATCTTGGACTAATCTCATGGAATATATTCCAAATTTCACATGTACCATATACTCCTTGTTTTTTGTACAACAGATGAGCTATATACAGCAACCACATAGGTTTTGTAGAAGAATGTAGGAATTCCTAAAAGTATGTTTAGGAGTCTTGTGGAAGAGTGATTGATCCATCGGAGGGCTGCTTGTAAAATCGCAGCGGGATGGAAATCTTGCGAAGAATTCCCTAAGAATGAATCGGATGAATCGTCTTCGGAGGGAGATATATGCCTATTTTTTAATTATTTCAATTGGCACCATATTTTTGTAATTTACATATTGAAAATATATTTTTTTTTAAAAAAAATCCTCAATCTGCAATTCACTTTTGGGATGGCCTGGCCCGGCCCAGCAGAGCGCCTCCTCTTCGAGCCAGGACCTTCGGTTCAACCCAGCACCGCGGCTGCAGGCCCTCTTCGCCGTGCCGGCCCACCGTGGGGTTTCAGCATGGAGAGGAAGGGTTCAATCGAAGTGTTGACATGACCATTATGTGTTTCCCTGTACCTCTTTTCCAATCGAGCTGGGTGGGTGGTCGACTGGACTGGACATATCTCCTTACCTGCTGACGAGTTTTTTCCCCTACTTAGGATAAACATTGTTACAAACCAAGATGTCTTGGAAGATTGTGGTATACCAATTGGAAATCCAAACAGTATGTAAAGAAATTTTGTTTCTCAACTCTTATTTATTTTCTTGGGTGAATTCTGAAGTCAACCTTTGGCAACAAAGCAAAAATGTGCTGCATTTGTAGTCTTTGAAGGGCGTATGTATTTTGGTTGATAAATTGTTACATGTACTCCCTCCGTTCCTAAATAATTGTCGTCTTCTTATTTTTTTTACTAGAAGATGACAATTATTTAGAAACGGAAGGAGTACATTTAAATAATGTATTTTGAGGCTTTGAATATGACTCCCAAGCACTGATGCAATTTTCAGATATTTATTTTTCTTATGGCATTTCTCCTATATATAGTTATATTTCTTTCTTACCATCGTAATGTTCAACCAATGATGGTAACCTATCTTTTATAAAAGGATCCATCACACAGCATGTACTAATTTGTAAAAGAATTTACAAATTAACATGCTGTCCAACCATCTGCATTTTCTCATTTCCAGAAGTAGACTTGAGACAGTACGAGCTATACTTCACCAAACGTGCATTCCTCATTGTTATTTGGTTGGTATCCTCCAATTAATGATAGCATATATATGTGCCTTGATAGGAAAAGATACAGTGTAGTGCAATGCAGATGCTCACAGTTCCCTGTTCTTCCATAGGTTCCATGCAGCAATCCTGCATTGACGGCATGTCACTCGTGTACGTATAGGATAGGTTTTAGAGGCACCAGGATAGGTTTTAGAGGCACCAGGAAAACACTACGAGGCATCAGGAGACCACTATGCTGCTTCAGCCGAGGAGAAGGTCAATCATTTTGACAGCATGGCACTGCGATGCGACCAGGATCTGATTCACCCCAACTTTAAGAGATCTCAAAACAGTTTGCGAGCCAATATGGAAGACTATTCTCCAACAACAATCAAAGATTAGTATCTAAAAACATGTTCATGTGGCCACATCAGCCTGCCACCTCGCTGGGCTCGTGGTTGAATAAAAATGTACAGATACACGAACAGACCGTACGCTGGGATGAGAATGCAGGAAGCGCGCAAGCGAGCCGCGTCGCGGTGAACGTCGCCGAAGAGTTTACGACCCAAACCCCTGCCACGGTGACGGCCGTGGAGATTCCAACAAAAACCAGGGAGGGTGGGGAGGGGGGTCATTTTTCAACAAAAACCAGGGAGAGGGTCATTTTTCCTAATGACTTCAATGCTCCAGTGGCGCACGGACTTCAGTGTGTACTTGTTGTCATTAACTCTTTCGTAATCTCTTTTTCAAACTTTCCGCTTAATGTATACTCCCTTCATCCTCAAATGTTTGTCGCTTTGTAGTTCAAAAATGAACTACAAAGCGACAAACTTTTGGAGACGGAGGAAGTACAACACCTATGGGTTTTCCAAAAAAATGTTGGAGAGATGTCTTATCAAAATCAACTTCACCTTTGTCAAAGTGTTCCTGCCTTTGCTTTTATGTGTGCATGCGTTTCCGATAGTAACTCCTTGAAATAATTAGCACATGCAAGCTGAAGACTGATATGCTTCTTTTCAGTAGATTTTCCATTTGGACCACTTTTTAAATGATTTTTTTCCTCATAGTACTTGTAAGTTAATGCTTCTTATAATTCACTTATTTACTTGTAAGTTAGTGCTTTCAAAGCTCTGTCCTTTTTAGCTTTTGATCATATTGTCCAATCAATGGAAATATATATATATATATATATATATATATATATATATATATATGTATCTCATTTTCAGATAGCAGTCCTCATCTCAAGATTTTTATTAACTACAACACCGCCTTTATTTAGTCCTTGTATTCCACAGGCATATATATAAGTGTCCTGAAGGCAAGAGGCCCCAAACGGGGAAAAGACCGATCAGTTTTTTCTCTTAACGGTGCTACCAACCAGAGGTCGTCCATACTACTGCAGTTGCTTACAGTTCATATTGTTCTTCGGTTCTATTTATCTCTCTGTGGGTTGCCCATCACAACTCTGTGTATGGAGATTAGGATTTGGAGGCATGGGGGAAAGGTCATGCTGATACTTCAGAAAGACTTGGCTGCAACAACAGAAGATGCTCGCTGGATAAATGAAATTGACTGCAAGAGCTTCCACGGTATCACCATTCCTGAATAGATTTCAGAAATAAGAAAATAATTAATTTAATTACAGGGGTAGTATATTACCTATATATGTGCTACAGCAGCACCATATCACAACACTTGTTCGATCCACATGATATGCATGAGTATGTATGAAGCCATTATCACAAGAAATTTTAACACATAAGTTTGAAGCATTCTTATAATACAAAGTTGTAGGCTTGAACATTTATAAGCCTTCACAAAAAAAACCTTCACAAAATAACAAGTTCTATTTAGTACAGAACCTTCTCAGCCTTCACATAACTAAGCTTAATAAGTTTAAATTCTTACAATACCAATAAATCTAGCATGTATATGAGATACCAATTATGTATATCCAATAAACTGGTGATGCTTGTTATCACAAATAGTTGAACTGCAAAAGGCACAACAAACAACTCTGTTTTAGGTCAGAGAACTAAGTTCGATGAACCGCGAACAAACTAAAACACGGACAAGAATGGACAACAAAAAGTTCTACCGTACATTGATCAAAACTAGTGAACACAGATCCATCGATAGTGAGGAGGGTTTATATAGGAGGGTGTGACCGGGGGTGGGGGGAACAGTCCTATTCCTAATTTCTCTCTTTCTCTGATAAAAAATGGTTACATTCTAACAGTGTGCATTCTTAGTATTGAGACTTTCTGAAACTTTGTTTGTATTGATCTAGACACTACGAAATGATAATCTTCACCTCCTGGCTTCCCAAGGATTTTAAGATAACCTCTTCATACAATGGACATATGCTTCCATGTCTTTTCGGTACGGCTACAACTTTATTTGGCAAAACTTCTTCCCTACTTTAACCTCACAAGTAAATTTACATTTTTTGTGAACCATGCACTTCTTTTCGCTGGAAAATATAACACTTACAGGGAATTTTGGTTTCATGGTGCTTTACCGATAGCTGAGGTACTGTGATTCTTACATTATCGTGTTGTATGATGATATGATGATTTGATTTAGAGATCTTCTGGTACTCCTATCTTCATTGCACCAGATTATTTTCAAGGTACAGCTACAATTTTTTCCGAAAGACCCGGCCAGGCCGGCTTGTATTGATAAGTAGGATGAATATTAGAGTTTGTTACATGAGGTTGTACATGATTACATGAGATTCAATGTACCGGAAGTACACCAACATTCATGTGTAGCTGTCTCAGGTCTACGAAGGAAGTCCCTTAGCCCTAGAGGTGGGCTAAACGGTTAACTCGGTTCGGTTATTATAGTTAAGGTTAATTCATTTAACCAAAATCGATAACCAAAAGCAGTGTTATTCTAAACGATAAACGGTAGATAGTCGGTCGAGCTCTGTTTACCGCTTAGAAAGTTTATACAGCATTTAAACGGATTAAACAGTGTGTACTGTAGTAGCAAGAATAGCAAGAAAAAATATTTTTTACTACCCTGATCTATTGTAAATATTCAAATCAAGTTCAAACTTATGTTTGGAAATAGCTTCGATATCATATAAAAATTAAAGAGACAATCACAATACACATCACCAAATAATAAATTGAGACTAAAAAACAAGGCATGCTGTAGTAACCTAATCAAATATTTTAACCTTCAGTGGCTAATGGTTATTTTATTATATCTTTTTTTAAACACAAGTAATATTACTTATGATGTGTTCAAGTGAAGCTTAAAAATGTATTGATTTTAATCAATTTAGTGATATTAATTTGAAACCTGCATTTGACTTAGACTTGTAAGTTCACTTTGCCAAAATGGTTCTAAACATGTTTAAAATTTGTTTTGTTTGACCTGTTTAAACGGATGTTGACCCATTTAAGCAGTCAATCATTTAATCCAGCGTTTAGGGGCTAAACTGCACGATTGATCTTTGTTTAACATTTAAATGCGTTTAAACATACTGTCGACTGTTGGAGTCGGCAGATCCCCTAACTCTATGAAAAGTGTTTGAAGGGGTTTGTGGTTCGGTCTGGGCGCGCGGAGATCTAAGAAAGTGAAATGCGATTTGGACACGAGTGACACGGTGGTTTACGTGGTTCGGGCCGCCTGAGCGTAATACCCTACTCCACGGGTGTGTGTTTGTTGTATTAACTTGTGAGCTTCCGAGTCCTCTTTTGTGTATCGTCGGTTTATCCTTTTATAGTACAAGGACCAACCGTTACAAGTCAGCCTGGCCCGACATGTGGCCCTGGCGGTTATTAGTATTGATACACGAGATTAATTGTTGTTATTAACCCTGTAACGGCTCCGACAGTGCCGTTACAGGTGTTAAGGCTGTCCGATTAATTATCATTAACGTGGAATTAATGGTAATTAATCGGATCTTGAAGTCTGCGGCTGTCCTTTGGAGATCCGGAGCAGTTACAACGTCTCCCGGGGGCTTTAAGCATCTAGCTCCGTCGTGTGGACACGTGGCAGCTCCGGAGCTTGCTTGGGAGAAGCGGGAAGCTCCGGGGTGATCTGGCACGTGTCATGTCCGGAGCTTCTCTCGGTCGGGGGCTACCTCCGGAGGTGCCGTTTCAGTACTTGGCCCGGAGCTTTACCCTTGCGGGTAATAGCTCTGGGCTGACAGTACATGTGGCAACCTAGAGGTTAACCATGTTGGAGAAGCGGGTCCGGCCACGTCTGGCGAGTGGGCCCCCGAGGGTCTTCAATTTGAGTTGATGTCCTTCCCTTGAGATCTTTGTAACCTCAGGGGGTGTATGGTTTTTAGGGTACCGACAGTGGCCCCCTGGATCTACCTCCGGGGAAGGCCAACGGGATGAAGTCGTTCCGCCGGAGGTGGGTCCATACTTGTGACTCTTGAACTGGGTCTTCAAGAGTCTTCGGAGGTGCCTTTGACGGGGCTTTATGGTTGAGTCCCGACGCGTGGCGCACCTCAGGCGGCGGATAAGATCTTTGACATGCGGATCTCTCGCAATTGAAGGTCGTCGGTTCCCGATACGAAAACCGTATCGGTTCCGCGCGCCTTGTCAGTCCGCCGCCTTTGGGTTTCCCGCCTCGTGATGACAACTGTTTGCCTGGGTAAGAGCCTCGACTTGGTCGTCGGGGTGGTCCCGGGCCCTCTTGTCATCGGCTGGGTTGAATTCTTGAGTAGTATGCTTGATTCCCCTGCAGTTTCCATCCAAGCGTTGCGAGGGCTTACTTAAGAAGGAAAGCGCACCGTCGGGAGTTCTTTACGCTTTCCATCTGTTCTTGCGCTCAAACTCCCAACTCGTGCTTTGCTTTTCTTCTCTCGCCTAGCTGTGCTGCGATGGAGTTGGGTCTGCGTGAGAGTCGTTTGAAGACGGAGAGCGATCTGAAGAAGGTCCGAGCCCTCATGGGGTGGTCATCGGACTTCTTCAACCGTTCAATCCGCACCGGAGGAGAGCTTCCCTTTAAAAAGGAGCACTCCGGCGAAATGGTATACTTTTCATCGTATGCCATGGTGGGGCTGATCCCACCATTTTCTTCCTTCTTTTTGATGCTGCTGGACTTCTATGGTCTGCAGCTATACCACCTTGGCCCTCACTCCCTTCTCCTTGTGTCCATCTTTGTCCACTTCTGCGAGATGTGGGTGGGCATTCCTCCCTGCATCGAGCTCTTCCGCACTTTCTTCACCGTCCAAACCACCGGCCGAAGTGACGAGTACCTTGGCTTCTACTACTTTGTGAAGCGCAAGAAGTGCCCGTTCAAGTACCTCCGGTCGTTCCCTTCCGGGAAGTGGGATGACTGGAAGAAAGATTGGGTAGTTGTCCGGGTGGAGGAGCACGAGCGGTTGGAGCTGCCAGAAGGTCTGCCCGGCATTGACACGTCGGTGTGGAGCGAAGTTCCGGTGCTAGCGGCAGCCTTCGATCCCGTCCTATCAAGGATCCGCCAATGTGTGGAGGGAGGATTGACTCCCCAGGCGGTGTTTTGCAACTTCCTGTTCAACAGGTGGGCACCGCTGAAGAGGAGGGAGAAGCTCGCCTGGGCCCTCAACAGCGTGATGGACGAAGACCGGGTTGAGACCGGGTTGAAGTCCAGCATGGTGGGGAAGTCCTTGGAGTTTCACCTCAAGAAATTCCAGCACGGCATCGATGTAGACGGAGCGTACTTGACTCCGCCACCGGCTTTCCTCCCCCTGAACGAGGAAGTTGAGTTCAGCAGGGAGCTCCGGCGGAAGATGCCCGCGCTTGACGACCTTGGCGTCGTCGAGAGAAGATCGACCGCCCCGTTGGCGATCCCCGGGTTGTCGGAAGGCGGCTCCGCCCCTGTCTCTCAGCCAAGAGCTGAGGTCACCGGCAAGGGCAAGGAGCTGGCGGAGGAGCCGGAGAACCGGAAGAGGAAACTGCGACATGCTGACGGAAGGTCCGTCGGGCTTGCTACTTCACCGCCAGTTCCCCGTCCTCAGGAAGGAAGATCCTCCGCAGCTGTAGCATCTGTCCCCGTGGTGGGGTCTTTTCGAAGCGCTACTGTTCCGGCGGTGGGATCCTCCCGGAGTGCAGCTGTTCCTGTGATGGGTCCTTCCGGTGGTGCCAGTTCCGGACGGGCGACTCCGGTTCAAGAAGCGGTGAGGGCCTCCAGGTCTAGGAGTTCCTCCCGATCAAGGAGAGCTCCGACCCGGGAAACGCCCGTGGCTACGGCAAGTCCTGGGAGTCCTCCCGGAGCTCCTACGCCGACCGTGGCCAGCCCGGAACGTCCGGGAAAGAGGTTCCGCGCAAGCTGGTGCGTGAGCCTCCCAAGGTAATCTTTCTTGCTTACCTCAATTAACTTTTAATTATAGCATCTGTTTGCTCAATTTCTCCATTCTCCATCTGCAGCGTTCCTAAGAAGGGGAGTGAAGCTCCGCCCTCAGCCACAGTGTCTGAGGCTACGAGGGCTTCTGCTCCAGCTCCGGTGCTGCCCCAGGCAGAGGCTGCGACAGCTCCGGCGCCGGCTGTCGTGGTCATGGACCTCGACTCGTCTCCAGAAGTTCCCGTGGTAGCGCCGGACCACGGGATTGAAGATGCGCCAGCGGCACCCGCTCCGGAGGTTGAAGCTCCGGGCCCTGGTGCTGCAGAAGTAGATGCTCCGGCTGCCGAGCCGGAGGAAGTAGCGGTCCCGGCTTCAGAGCCGGAAAATGCTGGAGTTTCGGCGGTCGAGCCGGAGGCAGCTGAAGCCCCGGCGTGCGAGCCGGAAGTTGAAGTGGTTCCGGCGATTGAGCCGGTTACTTCTGAAGCTCCGGTCGTAAGGCCGGTAGTTATTGGAGCGCCGGCTGCAGAGCCGGTGGTGGTGGAGGCGGGGGAGCTTGGGCTCCCCTCAGAAGAAGCGTCCCGGCCGGAGCCATTGGAGGCGACGACGTCGATGGTACCCGTGGCGGAGCCAGAGTGCCTGAACGAAGTCGCCGGCCCCCAGCCTGAGGGGGCGAATGAGGATTTGGTGGCGGGACCTTCTTCGGTGGCGACTGAGGCCATCCCGGAGGAGGGCCCTAGTGCCTTGGAAGCTCGGGGTTCCGCTCTCGCAGAGTGGGACCCAATTTTTGTAAATGAAGACCCGCTGGAACCAGCGGAGGAGACCCCAGAAGGTCCGGAGCCCATCTCACTGTCGATGTCCATCGACAACGCTTGCTCCAGTCTGCGCCAAGTCCAACTAGCCTTCTTCCACGACAGCAAGGTTCTTGAAGAGGAGCGCCAAACCCTTAGGAGGTGGCGTAATAGACTCCAATTTGAGACCAAGCTGGCGCAGTCGAGGATCGCTGCGGACAAGGAATGGATCAAGCGGGAGAAGGTCCGCTTGGAGCTCTGGGGTGAGATGCTGGACGAGAGGGAGAGCATGACTCACAACCTCGACGCCCAATCCCGGGAGTACCACGACCAAGCTAAAGCTGCCAATGATGCGGCCAACGCTCGGTTCGATCAACTCGAAGCCATCAGTACCGCACTCATCAAGCGCCGAGAGGCGCTTGAGGGAAGGGAAAAGCGGCTCGAGGATGAGGAGCAAAAACTCCTGGAGCTACGGGATGACGTCTTGCGACGTGAAGAAGAGCTTGCCGAGAAGACAGCTCTGGCGGACAAAGGTATCGAGGAGCGTGCTAAAAAATTGGAAGAGCGCTGCCTCGAAGAGGAGGAGAAGACCTGGGTGCGAGGGCAGGAACTCTACGAGTATGAGTGTGCCCTCATCGCCCGGGAGAAGAAAATAGAGGCTAGGGAGAAAGACCTGGTCGACCGTCGGAACAAGATCCACCTCCGGGAGGAGGAGCTCGGGAGACTCGAAAAGCGGGTTGCTGCGAAAATTCAGCAAAACGCCAAAGAAGTTGAGCGCCTCTCCCGCGAGAACTCAGAGTTGGCGGCGACCCGGAGGTCCTTGGAAGAGATGAAGGGCCTGAGAAAAACGGACTCCCTGCAAATTTGGGAGTTCCTGAGTAAGACCGACGATGCGCTAGCGCCGTTGGGTTTCAGCCCCGTGCTTCCGGATGATCCGGAGCCGGAGCCGGACCTTGCATTGCAGGCGTTAAACGCCGCGGGTGGCAAGCTCTCCAAGGTGGGCGACGTCATCGCGGACCAGCTTGAGGTCGAGGGGCAATCCCTGGCTAGAAACGTCACAGAGTATGTGTTGACGTGTTACACTAGCCGGAACCCTCGATTCCCTCTGGACCCGGTGCTTGAAGGCCCCGTTGAAGGAGAAGGCGAAGCTACCCGAGCCAGCGTGTCGGAGGTCGCCCAGAAGGTCGCTGAGTTCTTCCATAGGGTCTAGGACTATCTTTCTTAGCCTTTATTTGTATTTTCTCTTCTTCCTCAATTTTGTAATCCTTTGTCCCCAGATGTAATCTCTGGTCTTCCAATGAAATGAAATCCCCAATTTTTCGTGAATTTCATTTTTTGTCTTCAACGCATCTTTGTCTTCACTTGGCCCCCTGGTAGATGTGCACAATTTGATTGTGGACATGTACCAAAAGGATGTTGATTTTTGTTGAAGACAGATTTGCTTCGAACTCGTATAGTTTAGGTCCGAAGTTTTCGATAGTGAAGGTCCCTTGAAGTCGTCGGAGCTTAGAAGCTCCGGCACTGTCCATCGTCGGAGCTTAGTAGCTCCGGCAGGAGCCTCTACCAACACGTTGAGTGTCGGTAGTTAATACTTCAAGGTGTCGGAGCTTAGTAGCTCCGGCAATGACCCTTGCCACGCCTGGCTGGCAACAGACTCTAATGATAGAATCTTCTCACCATCTTTAAGTTGACGCCGATGGGAGTCGGAGGTTGGTTACCCCCGATTTTTCTCCATCAATATTGGGTTTATTTTTCCTGCACACTTAAGCCAAGAAAAACAGTAAAATTCGTTCCTTATCTATAACTTCGTCGCGGCTTACGGTTCTCAAGAGAATTTCAAGTTGAACACGATTTTTAGTATAATTGGATGAATTGTCTTTTCTTTTAGATCCAATTGTCCATGGACCCACCTTACTTTGGCCTGCCTGGGTGTAGGTAGAGTGGCGTACTTAGGGTGCTTGACCAGGCTAAGTCGATAGCGCACTCCAGCCCTAGAATGGCTTGGCGGCTTTCAGGCGAGTTGACCACAGACGATATTTAAATCTAAAAAATCTGACAATTCAACTCAAATTGTACATAAACCGGTTAAACTAGAACTTCTTAAGAATTGCACGTTTCTGTTATAGACAAGAAAGAGAAAAATAAAAATGTCGAGCTTTATGCCAAAATGAATGCACGTGGAGTCTATTTCACATGAAGATGTCTTTCATTATAGGTCCGGGGTACAGATGAAACAAGTACACTCTTAGGGTACGGAACCAGGCTAAGTGTGTTTGGTTTCTCGTTTCACCCAGGGTAATTAGCTACACTTCTAGTCTGGAGACTGTATCAAGTGTTGCATGAGCTTTCCAAACCTTTCGGGAAAGGTCCGGCTGCTCTCCCGGAGGAACTACCCGACTCTGTACAATGACTCTATAACATACACTTCAAGTTACTTAAGACTCACCTCCGTGGAATTAAGTGTAGAACTTACGGAGGTGCTCGATGTTCCAAGGGTTTGGGAGAGGTGTCCCATCCTCGGCGGCCAAGCGAACGCTTCCGGGACGGGATACTTTGATCACTCGGAAGGGCCCTTCCCAGCCGGGGGAGAGTTTGTTTTGCCCTTCTCTGGATAGTATTCTCCGTAGCACCAGATCGCCTTCCTCGAGCTGTCGGTTGTGTACATGCCGCTGATGATAGCGTCGTAAGGCTTGGCGGTATCGGGCGTTCCGAACAGCTGCTTGGCACCTTCCCTCCTCGAGGAGGTCTAGGTCTTCACGCCGGAACTGGTCCTGCGCGGCTTCGTCGAAGGTCCGGACTCGGAAGGAACCCAGGGTGATCTCCGGAGGAAGGATTGCTTCTGCTCCGTACACCAGGAAGAAGGGTGTTTCTCCGGTTGCCCGACTTGGAGAAGTCCTGTTAGCCCATAGAGTGGGCGGAAGCTCTTCGATCCAATTAGCTCCGTGTTTTTTCAAACGCTCATAAGTTCGCGTTTTTAGTCCTTTAAGGATCTCTGCGTTTGCTCTCTCGGCTTGCCCATTGCTGGCAGGATGAGCTACGGAGGCGTAGCAAACTTGTATGCCGAGGTCTTCGCAATATCCTTGAAATGCGGAGCTTGTGAACTGAGTCCCATTATCAGTGATGATCTTGTTTGGGACTCCGAATCTGCTCACGATAGATTGTAGAAAATTGATTGCAGATTGTTTGTTGATCGTCACAACAGGAGTAGCTTCCGGCCACTTGGTGAACTTGTCGATGGCAACATACAGGAACTTGTAACCTCCGACGGCTCTTGGGAAGGGTCCCAAGATGTCCATCCCCCACACGGCGAAAGGCCACGTAGGAGGTATCATTTGTAAGGGCTGAGCAGGTGTATGAATTTGCTTTGCATGAAATTGGCATGCTTTGCATTTCTTCACTAGCTCAGTAGCATCCTGGAGCGCTGTAGGCCAGTAGAAGCCGTGCCGAAAGGCTTTTCCGACCAGCGTGCGGGAAGACGCGTGGTTCCCACACTCGCCTCCATGGATTTCTGCGAGGAGCTCGCAGCCTTCTTCCCTTGTGATGCACCGCATTAGGATGCCGTTGGCACCGCGCCGGTAGAGATCCCCTTCTACCAACGTGTATCTTTTAGCCAATCTGACTACCCGGTCAGCGGATACGTCATCGTCAGGAAGGATGTTGTCTTTCATGAAGTTCCGGATCTCCGAGATCCATGCATCGGAACTGACTTGAGCATTTGAGTCTTGCGTGCTGGGTTGCTCGGAGCTTCCGGCAGCACCTACGACCCTTGATGGCTGCCATGGTAACAGGGCCATCGGGACCGTCAGCTTCGGGATGCTGATCTCGCCCCCTTCGTTCAGCTCGGCAGGCTGAACTGTGGGTTTTGACATCCTCCGGACAAAGGTTCCGTCTGGAGCCGGAGCTCCGGTTGACGCCTTGGTCGAGAGTTCGTCAGCTTCAATGTTGTGAGCACGCTGAACATGGTGAAGGTCTAGGACTTCAAAGTCCTTCTGAAGCCTCTGGACTTCAAGGAGATAAGCAGCCAGCTGGAGATTATTGCAGGAGCATTCACCCTTCACCTGTTTGATAACAAGTTGTGAATCTCCTTTGACCAGCAACTGCTTGACACCAAAGGATAGTGCCACCTTTAATCCATATATGAGTGCTTCGTACTCCGCCATGTTGTTGGTTGCCTTGAAATCAAGGTGCACCATGTATCTTACCTTCTCCCCGGTTGGTGTGAGGAGAAGGACTCCAGCTCCGGCTCCCTGCTTCTGCATGGAACCGTCGAAGTAAAGGGTCCAGTGAGGCTTAGTGAAGGCCGGAACTTGTGGTTCCTTCTTCTGCTCGCTGGGGCCCCCAGAGTTTAATGGAGAGGGAGTCCATTCTGCCACGAAATCTGCCAACGCTTGACTCTTAATTGCTTGTCTTGGAATGAATTCGAGGTCGAATTCAGCCAGTTCCGCTGCCCACTTCGCTATATTCCCAGTTGAATTGGGATTATGCAGAATCGCTCGAAGTGGATATGAGGTTACCACCGAGACTTTGTGAGCTTGGAAATAGTGTCGAAGCTTCCTTGAGGCAATAAGAACTGCGTAGAGCAGCTTATGTACCTCTAGGTATCGAGTCTTGGCATCATGTAACACTTCACTGATGAAGTATACTGGGCGTTGAACGGTCCGGACCCTCCCGGAGGGGTCCGGAGCTTCCTCTCCATTGATCCGGACCCTGTCGGAGGGATCCAAACTATATTCGGGGACCTCCGGGTTCTGGGTGGAGGAACCCGGAGCTTCTTCAGGAATGACCTGGATCCTATCAGAAGGATCCGGGTCCTCTGAAGTGGCTTCTTGAGGATTCAAGTCTGGGAGCTGGGACCCAGACCTGCTTTCGTGAACCTCCGGATCCTCCCGAAGGGATCTGGATTCCTGAGTATTGGGTAGTTCCGGTCTCTCCGCAACCAGAACCATACTGACGACTTCGTCAGTTGCTGAAATATAAAGCAATAAAGGCTCACCAGGGTTCGGAGCTACCAAGACTGGTAGAGTGGTGAGGAACTGTTTCAGCTCCTGGAATGCCTTCTCTGCCTCTTCAGACCATTGGAATGGTCCGGACTTCCTCAGTAACTTGAAGAAGGGAAGCGCCCTTTCCGCCAATCTTGAAATGAATCGACTGAGGGCTGCTAGACATCCAGTTAATTTTTGGACGTCTTTGATGCGGGTTGGTGGCCGCATGTCTTCGATGGCTTTTATCTTCGCCGGATTAGCCTCTATACCCCGGTGACTTACCAGGAAACCAAGAAGCTTTCCGGAACTAACCCCGAAGACGCACTTGTCTGGGTTTAGCTTCGTGCGGGTGGCTCGCAGCTTGTCGAAGACAGCCTGCAAGGTATCCAAGAGGGACTCCTTGTTTTTGACTTTGACCACAATGTCATCAACGTACACCTCCACTATGTCTCTGATGAGTTCTTCGAAAGTTTTGTACATTGCTCGTACAAAAGTTGAAGCTGCATTCTTGAGACCAAAAGGCATGGCTGTGTAACAATACAATCCATCCACTGTGATGAATGAAGTATGTTCTTCATCTTCCCTAGACATCCGGATTTGATGATATCCTGAATATGCGTCTAGAAAACACAGCAACTCACACCCAGAGGTGGAATCCACTATCTGGTCTATTCTAGGTAATGGGAATGGATCTTTTGGACATGCCTTATTCAGTGTGGTGTAGTCGATGCACATCCGAAGTTTCCCGCCGGCCTTAGGCACAACGACTGGGTTTGCCAGCCATTTTGGATGGTAGACTTCTCGGATGAATCCGGCTTCGAGCAACTTCTTCACTTCTTGTCGGATGAAGTTCTGTCGCTCTACAGATTGCTTCCGAGGTTTCTGGTGTACAGGCCGAGCGTCAGGGTAAATCTTCAGATTGTGCTCAATCACTTCCCTGGGGATCCCAGGCATTTGTGACGGTTGCCAGGCAAACACGTCAACATTAGCCCGGAGGAAAGTGATGAGCGCGAGTTCCTATTTGTCGTTCAAGCCACCCGATATGCGAGTAGTTTGAGTGACATCGGAACCAATTTGGACGACTTTGACGGGAATGTCGGTGTCGCCGCTTGGCTGCACACGGGGTGCAGAGGTTGAGCCTCGTTGACGAATGCTCGGAGGTTGTGGAGCTTGCTTCTGTCTGGAATCCTCCTCTTGCGCTGTGGTGAGTGCATGGAGTTCTTCCAGAGCAGTTACTCCGGCAGTGCGATCTCCACGGATCCGGAGAACGCCTACTGGTGTCGGCATTTTCAACACCAGGTATCCATAATGAGCAGCTGCCATGAATTTGTACAGGGCAGGTCTACCCAAAATGGCGTTGAATGGTAAGTTGATCTGAGCGACGTCGAAGACCAACTTTTCGGTGCGATACTTCTCCCGGGTCCCGAAGGTAACAGGGAGAGTGATAGCTCCGAGTGGGGTTATGGCCCCCGGACCTACTCCGGAGAAAGGTCGAGAGGGCTGGAGGTCTGAAGGTCGAAGCTGAAGCTTAGTGAAAGCTTCGAAGCTGATGAGATTAAGCCCCGAACCTCCATCTACCAGGACATGATGGAGCTGGATGTTGTTGATGGTGGGGGATACCATCAAGGGCAGCTGGCCAGCTCCGACCATGCTTTGAGGACAGTCCGAAGCATCGAAAGTGATGGGTGTGTCCATCCACTTTCGATGTGGCTCCGGTCTAGCTGTAGGAGCTACTGCAGCCATATCCCGTCGCATGGTCTTAATGACGCGACGAGAGGTGATGTCCCATGATCCACCAAAGATGGTGTTCATGGTTTTTCGACGTTCGTTGTCGGAGACGTCGGAATCATCGTCGACGGAGGTGTAGACGGCTTTCAAGACCTTTTTGGGGTCTTGAAACCCTAACTCCTCTTCAGCCGGAGCTTCATCGACCTTTTGTTTTCCCTCCCTCTGACGGAAGGGAGACCCTTCCCGGCGCTTGTGGTAGCGCTCGGCAAGGTTTTGGACCTCCCGGCAATCCTCCAGCCTGTGGCTGCCCGTTTTGTGAATGGGGCACCACATCTTGGATTTGCCACCGTCTTCGGAAGACGGTCGAGGTCGCTTCTCGGGGCGTGGCCCCCGGCCACCAGGAGTTGCAGTGGCTGCAACGTTGGATGTGCCGGCCGACGGTTTCTTCTTGCCGTTGGTCTTCTTTTTCTTCTTGCCACTCCCGGAGGTAGCGGCTTCTTCTTTGGAGGATTTTTTATGATCCTCCAAGGCTGGTTTGGAGTGCATTTCACGGCCCTCCGCAGCTCTGGCACATTTGTCAGCCAGGCTGAAGAGCTCCGTGACACTGGTGATCTCTTTGATCGCCAGTTTCTCCAACATCTTCTTGTCTCGTACACCCTGTCTGAATGCTACAATGACAGATGCGCTTGAGATAGAAGGGATTGTGTTACGTACCTGAGAGAATCTCTGGATGAATGACCGCAAAGATTCTCCTCCTTTTTGCACGACCGCAAAAAGGTCCAGTTCGGTGCCCGGACGGGTGTATGAACTCCCGAAATTGGCGGTGAACTGGCGGCATAGCTCCTCCCAACTGTCGATAGAGTTGGGCGGAAGGCTCATAAACCAGGACCTAGCAGTCCCAGTTAAGGCCACTGGAAAGTAATTGGCCATTACAGCCTCATTCCCTCCAGCTGCTAGGATCGCAGTGGAGTATATCTGTAGAAATTCTACGGGATTGACAGTCCCGTCGAATTTTTCCGGCAAATGTGGCCGGAACTTCTGTGGCCATCTAACCATACGTAGGTGCATGGCTAGGGCGGAACAGCCTCCTCCTACTCCTTCCAGAGTAGAAAGATCTTGAGCATCTCGTCTTTCTCGAGCTCGCTCGATGTGGACACGGCCATCCTGTTGGCGGTATCGGCGATCAAGCTCCGCTCGGAGGTCGTGTGTCGAAAGCCGAGATGCAGTATGGGCACGTCGTACCCCAGAGGGCAACGACGTCACTTGCTGTGACGCAGCTCTTCTCCGGTTGTTGGAGACATGTGGACCAAGTCTTCCAGACAACGTTCGTCGCTGCGACGGGGCCCGCCCTGAAGGAGGTGGACCCTGATTGTTGAGGCGTTCGGCCGCTGCTGCGACCAAATGCTCAATATCAGCTCTCCATTGCTCCATGGCACCTTGAGATGCATCCGGAGGTGGTGGTCGCTGAAGGAGAGCACGCGCTGCATGGAGCGCGTGTTCTGGGTTGTCACGACTTGCTGGCGCAGAAGGTGACGCTGGTGCACCATCATGTCGTTCGGCATGTCTTGCCGGAGAAGATGGTGGTGGTGGGAGTGTGACTCCCGCTGGAACTGAGGCTCCTGCCGGTGGTTGCATGTTGGAGGGATTGCCTCCGACAGTCTGAGCAGCAGGTTGCCCGTTGGATGATCCAGCTGCAGAATTCACCATTCTTGAAGATCTCAGGATCCCCTTCCTGGCGCGCCAACTGTCGACTGTTGGAGTCGGCAGATCCCCTAACTCTATGAAAAGTGTTTGAAGGGGTTTGTGGTTCGGTCTGGGCGCGCGGAGATCTAAGAAAGTGAAATGCGATTTGGACACGAGTGACACGGTGGTTTACGTGGTTCGGGCCGCCTGAGCGTAATACCCTACTCCACGGGTGTGTGTTTGTTGTATTAACTTGTGAGCTTCCGAGTCCTCTTTTGTGTATCGTCGGTTTGTCCTTTTATAGTACAAGGACCAACCGTTACAAGTCAGCCTGGCCCGACATGTGGCCCTGGCGGTTATTAGTATTGATACACGAGATTAATTGTTGTTATTAACCCTGTAACGGCTCCGACAGTGCCGTTACAGGTGTTAAGGCTGTCCGATTAATTATCATTAACGTGGAATTAATGGTAATTAATCGGATCTTGAAGTCTGCGGCTGTCCTTTGGAGATCCGGAGCAGTTACAACGTCTCCCGGGGGCTTTAAGCATCTAGCTCCGTCGTGTGGACACGTGGCAGCTCCGGAGCTTGCTTGGGAGAAGCGGGAAGCTCCGGGGTGATCTGGCACGTGTCATGTCCGGAGCTTCTCTCGGTCGGGGGCTACCTCAGGAGGTGCCGTTTCAGTACTTGGCCCGGAGCTTTACCCTTGCGGGTAATAGCTCTGGGCTGACAGTACACGTGGCAACCTAGAGGTTAACCATGTTGGAGAAGCGGGTCCGGCCACGTCTGGCGAGTGGGCCCCCGAGGGTCTTCAATTTGAGTTGATGTCCTTCCCTTGAGATCTTTGTAACCTCAGGGGGTGTATGGTTTTTAGGGTACCGACACATACCGTTTAGGCTGTTTAGGATAACACTGACCGAAACATGACCAAACTAAAACCTTAATCGCATAGTTCAGTTACAGTTAATTCGGGGCAGTTATTCGGTAAAACGCATAATCGTAAAACACATGGGAGGATTCAGGCGGAGCATCTGCCACCCGAGCCACGAAGCCATGAAGGAGCTAAGTTGAGCCGGCCGCCAGAGCCACAAAAGCACTAGCCGTCGGAGTCGCATGGGAGCTGAGGAGCAAGGCGGTGTGGCCGGCGTGGGAGTCGCGAATCGTGTGAAAGAGTTGGAGATCGCCGGATCGGGAGAGTGGGAATAGGGAGATCGGCAGGGCGCTGGTGCTCGGGCAAGGAGATCAATTGGAGTTGGGACCCACGGGGGAGATCAAGGGGAGGCGGCCATGCCAGGAGCCCAGAGCCGTGGGGGACACTGGGGCGGCGAAATTGATCTGGGCCGCGGTGTGGCGTTGTTGGGATGAGTGACGGTGGGCCAAAAATCCGGTTAATTCGGGTATTTCAGTTAATATGAGTTCAAAACCGAACTAAAAACCGAATAGCAAAAAATTATCACCAAACCAAAAACCGAAAACCAAATTAATCGTAACTTTTTGTTAATTTGGTGCGATTAAATTTGGTTAACGTTTTCCGATTAACCGTGTCCACCCCTACTTAGCCCCCGCCAAATTCCACAAACTGATCGTGTCATTGATCCTTGATATGAGTTGCTACGGAGGGGTTTCTTGCTGGTCTAAAACTCGCCGATTTCGTTCACACCAGATGAACCAGCAAACCATCTCTTGATATTCATGTCATAAATGCTGCTCTTAAAATCAATCCATCACCATGTATGTACTTGAGTGCAGCTGTAGTTTTGAATAGCACTAATACATTTTTTTAGATAATGGAAAATAGGTTCTGATCTTCACCTCTTTCGAGAATACGGCCGATTATTACAACTGCATCATGCAGCACAGTCATAGCAAACAAAGTTTCAACACATTAAAAAAAGAAGCGTACAAACACAACAGCCTTTTATTAACCCATTAATCTATGCCTAATACTCCAACAAAATCTGGCAAACACACTTGACGCTGTCGTTTCCAACATTGTGCACGCCTCTTGGATGATTTGTATGTGCTCTTCACACCTTTGTAACGGCGCCCAGGTCTTGCACCAATACGTTCTGAGTAGGACCTGCATATACGATTTCATCATATCATTGTTAAACACCATATCATTCCTTGACAATTATATTGTCCAGCATATGGTTTCGGCTCCTGTTACCACCATTTTTCAAATATCCTTTTCAAAACTCAGTAACCAATCATTAAGCATATGAGATACATTAACAGGAGCATCAATTCCAATACATTAACAGGAGCATCAATTCCAAAAGTAACAGTGATACTTCTCCACAAAATTTTTGCATAATGACAATCAAAATATAAATGCTTTATTGATTCCAAGTGTGTGCAAAATGCACATTTTATCTCCATACCAATTCCTTTTTGCTAGATTGTCTTTTGTCAATACAACCCCTTTAGCCAAATACCATAAAATATTTTAATTTCCAATGGTATTTTTGAATTCCATACAGTTTTAAACCTTGTCACCCCACCATTAGCAATTAACAAATTTTAAATCGACTGCACGGAAAATTGTCCACTTTGGTGTAGACTCCATTTAAAAACGTCATTTGCATTGTTTAAGTTTCTGTTTGCTATTGTGGCCACCAGTCTGTGCCACCTTCTTATGTTCATCTCATTAAGCCCACGCCTAAAAGAAATATTTAAAGGTATGGAACTAAATACTTCGGCAACCGTCGCATTCTTGTACCTTACAATATTGTATAGGGATGCAAACTTATTCCTGAGCTCATAGTTACCCAACCATTTATCTTCCGAGAATCTCGTGTTCTTCTCATTATTAGTTTTGAACTCTCCCAATTGCAAAACTTATCTTTTACTTTCATTAAACTAGACCAAAAGTGTGAATCTCCAAATACATGTCACAGTATTTTAGTTTCTGCAGCTGCATGATTGCAGAATCGCAAATAAAAAATCAACAGTTCGGATGGTTCTACTACTAATTTGAATTGCTAAACATTGGTGGCTTATTGGGGTAGATTTGATAATTATCTTTCATCATTACCTCTACCTTATTGCAGGTTCAGCCTACCATGGTAAGGCATCTGATACATGGGCTGTTTTACTTTATAGTGTATGATTTCTGGGTGATATCCATTCCTTGGAGATACATTGTAGGGAACTTATGATAAGGTGAGAAATGGAAAAGTCGTTTTTCAAAAAAAGGTGAGAAATGGAAAGCAAACCGTTCCTTTAGTGTTTTGTTCATACCTTATTGCACAAAACTCACATGAGTAATTGCTACTAAACAGATTCTCAACGATTCTGTTCAAATACCTGACAACACGAATCCACACCTTGCTGATCTGCTCCAGAGGCTTCTCTGCAAAGGTTATTTTCTTTATATTTCATAAAGTTATGTTTCACCCTGTTTGCGATATAGTACTGTGATTTCATAAAAGTTATATTTCACCCTGTTTTGTGATATAGTATTGTGATGTGTGTTGTGTTATATATGTGTTTTCTTTGCAGATCCAGGATCGTATTATCCTGCAGGATGTAGCTGAACACCCTTTGGTTGCTGGGACCAGGGGCCAGTTCATAAATGCATTTGTAGACGTGGTTTTGGCCGCAGGAAGAGGATTGATTTTCAGGAATAAGTACAATAGCAGAACATAATCTGATGGTTTAGTGTAGATAACTGATGAAGTGCGAGAAAGTAAGGCCAGTGAGATGACTTACTATGTGTTTCCCTGTTTACCTCTTTTCCAATCGAGCTGGGTGACGACTGGACTGGACATATCTCCTTATGTTTTGGTACAGACTTGTGTATGCAACCCTTTTCCTGGTGACAAAATTTCCTCCTCGGTAGGATAGACATTGTTACTAACCAAGATGTCTTGGAAGATCGTGGTACACCAATAGAGAATCCAAAGAATATGTAAAGATATTTTTTCTGGACTCTAATTTATTTTCTTGGGTGAATTCTGATGTCATCTTTGGCAACAAAGGAAAAAATATTTTGCGAATTTGTTGCATTTGTATCCCTTCCGTTTCCAAAAGTTTGTCACTTTTTTAAATTTATTTTTGAACTAAAACATGACTAACGTTTGGGGGCAGAGGGAGTAGTATTTAAAAGTGTTATGTGTTTTGATCCATAAATTGTTACATGTACATTTAAAATAATGTATTTTGAGGCTTTGAAAATTACTCCCAAACAATTATGCAATTGTCAGATATTTATTTTTCTTACGTCATCTCTTTCTATATATAATTATATTTCTTTCTTTCCACCGTGAAGTCCAATGAATGATGGTAACTCCATCATCTTTTATAAAAGGACCACAGGGAAGCCGGCGACAGAAGCCCGGTGAATGGCGGCGTAACTATAACGGTCCTAAGGTAGCGAAATTTTCAGTCAGTACGAGCTATACTTCACCAAATTAACGTGCATTCCTCTATGTTATTTGGTTTGTATTCTCCAAATCCCCAATGGTAGCATATATAAGTGCCTTGATAGAAAAGATACAGTAGAGTGCAATGCAATTCAGCTGCTCACATTTTTCTATTCTTCGGTTATGTGCATTGACAGCACGTATCAAATCTATGTATAGTTTAGGTTTTAGAGGCGTCAGGAGAACACTGTGCCCATTTAGTCCAGGAGGACGTCAATCATTCTGATGGCATGGCATTGTTGTAGGCTAATCTCGTCCTTAGTTAGTTAGTTGCACACTCATTGTAAACATGACAGAGTCAGACGTGTGAGCTATTCGCACGGTCCTTGACCTGATCACTAGGAATAGGATGAGGACATTCAAACTTAGCGTCAGTTGCGGAATGGATGCGAGTTCACCGGGTTTCATCCTTAGTTTTTGTATGCATGCATGTAATCAAGTATAAATAGTCATATTGAGCACCTGGGTCCATTGCCAGCGCAAACCATTCTCCGTTTTCCCTTACACACTATTTGTTTGTTCATAGTGCTGGATGACTTGTTGCAAGAATTCTCGATTGTGGTCTGCAGCCGATTGCAAGCCAAGTGTCGGAACTTCGTATCCGTATCCACTGTAGCGAAAGCACCATCAACAGTTGATTCTGAACTGTAGCAGCATGATATTACTGTTTACGGACACTATAGTAGCGTGCTATGGACCGTTTATTTTTCATCGACCGATCCTCTGCATTTTCTATTTAAATGCAGAGGATATGAATCCCGGAACTTCACTGCCTGCACTCCTCAGATCCTGCATACCTCTAGTCCTCTAAAGTCCCTGATTTCTTGATCCACACACCAGTACTTACACTTCTCATAATTACTCTTAAATGGTGTCTCAGTAAAACTGGATTTGCAAGAAGTGTTCCATTTCCATCAAAGACCAATAGTAGTATGCAACATTTGTTCTTTACCTAATAGCCCATCATCAACATCAAATGGTTGTGTGTTGTAAACTGAAGAGCCCATTTCAAAGTAAGACATTCAAAAAGTAGTTTTAGGAGATCCCGAAACACTTTTGCGAGCCAAACAAAGACTTTTACCCCCAACAACTTCCAAAATTAGTTTTTTTTTAATGTAAATGTGGCTACATCAGCATAGTCACTCATCTGGGCTCGTGGCTGAATAAAAAGGAATACACGAACAGGCCGTCAGGAATGAAGAGGTAGGAAGTGCACAAAAGCAAGCCGTACCACGACGAATGTGTCGTCGCCGGCCCTGGCGCAGTGGCAAGGATGAAGGTCGCCGAAGAGCTCCACCCGATCCTCCGCCGATGACGGGGAGACTTCAACAGAAATCGGGCGAGCAGCTCATGCTATATATAGCTTCTGCCGAGCTCGACACGAGTGACTCAGCAAGAACCCTGCAACCTTGCTGGTCTCTGGTCTCCGCGCTGTGCTCGACGGTGGCAAGGAGCACACGCTCGGAGAGTCAGCGGGACGGTGGCGCTGGCGCCCTAGGGGATGATGGCAAGCCCGATCGGGTTGTCAGATATGGTAGCCAATGGCGTATTGGGAGTGTCAATTTAGGGAGTTGGTTTACAAAACTATTAAAAGGTCATTTTTCCTAATGACTTCCTAAATGTTAATTGGTTTAGAGACTGTTTTCACATAAATGTTGGAGATACTCTATTCTGCCAAGATCAGCTTCACCTTTATTATAGTGTCCCTGGCTTTGCTTTTATGGGCATGTTTGGATGATGGCTAACTTGTCTAAGCCTAAGATTAGCCACTTGCCACACTTGTGGCTCGCCTAAACTAGCTAATGTTAGCATGTGTTTGGATTGCTACCATAACCTAAGCTTAGGCGTGCTTAAAAAAGTTTGACATGTGTTTGTTTTGTTACTATGACTAAGCTTAGGCAAATAGTTA
Organism: Tuctoria greenei; assembly: GCA_036927565.1. Classification (NCBI taxonomy): domain Eukaryota; kingdom Viridiplantae; phylum Streptophyta; class Magnoliopsida; order Poales; family Poaceae; genus Tuctoria; species Tuctoria greenei. The sequence goes on along the minus strand of JAYESD010000008.1, from coordinate 201,564,526 downwards.
AGCTTAGGCGGTTTATTTGAGCGCCACATTTGAGGCATTTTTTTGTTAGGCAATAGAAGCAAAAATTTTCTAACTTCTGTGGCACGCCTAACCTTAGTCAGCAACCAAACGTTTGTCTAAAACAGTGTGGCATGCCTAACATTAGGCTTAGGCAAGTTAGGATTGAACCAAACTCCTTTTCCTCCATAGTACGTGTAAGTTAATTAGTAACTCCTTGAAATAATTAATTAGCACATGCAAGCTGAAAGACTCTGATAAGCTTCTATTCAGTGCTTTTTCCATTTGGACCACTTTTTAAAAGCTTTTTCCTCCATAGTACTTGTAAGTTAATGCTTCTCACAATTAATTAGCACATGCAAGCTGAAAGACTCTGATAAGCTTCTATTCAGTGCCTTTTCCATTTGGACCACTTTTTAAAAGCTTTTTCCTCCATAGTACGTGTAAGTTAATGCTTCTCACAATTCATTTATTTCTTCTTCTATGTTTCAAACATCTTCCATTTTTGTTCATTATTTTTGTCTGATTCATATGAAACAAACAAATATCAACTGACCATAACCATCAAGGTCATCGGTTATATATATATATATATATATATATATATATATATATATATATATATATATATATATATATATATATATATAGACACACACAAATACACACTGCTACAATAAGCCTCATCACAGGCGGCTCCAAACCTATTATCACAGACGGCTTTTAAAACCGCCTGAAACGAAGAGTCTGTGATAATCCGCAATTTCACAGGCGGAGAAGTGAAACCGCCTGTGAAGACTAATTATCATAGGCGGTTCTTCACTAAGGATAGCCGCCTGTGAAGATAGATTATCATAGGCGGTTCTTTACTTAGGCTAGCCGTCTGTGAAAATACTTTATCACAGACGGGTCGTGCAGCATATATAACCGTCTGTGATAAACGTCTTATCACAGACGGTTATTGAAGAATTACTAACCGTCTATGATAAGAAGTCTTCACAGACGGGTATTGAAGCATTACTAACCGTCTATGATAATTTGTATTCACAGGCGGATTTTGAAGCATAACTAACCGCCTATGATAATATGTCTTCACAGGCGGATTTTGAAGCATAACTAACCGTCAATGATAATGTGTCTTTACAGACGGTTATTGAAGCATAACTAACCCGTCTATGATAATGAAGTTATCACAGACGGAGTTTACCTATATCAGCCGTCTGTGAAGACCCTTTAACGCAGCCGGTTTCTACCATAACAGACACCGCCTGTGAAAATTAGGTTATCACAGATGTTTCTTTACTTGTATCTAGCCGCCTGTGATAATTGTTTTTCACAGTCATGCAGTACTACTGCTGTTATTTCTAATTTCCAGGTCAATTCAATATAATCACAGAACAAAAAACAACAATCATCACAGAACAAAAGACAACAATATTATCATCACAGAAGTCAATTTCACTAAAACAATATACATATGTACAAGTTACAGATACAATTTCATCTCAAAGTTTACAAGTTTTCACTAAAAACTGTTTAGATTGGTATAGTCGCAAAGTTCTGGCACATCAGCTGCTGAACCTCTCTTATCAAAGAACTTCCCCGTTTTGTGCAAAATTTCGCGACGAATGAACTGACAGAGTTCAGAAGCAATCCTGTCGGCTCCTCCATCAGGAATACTTCTACAAACCGGCCATTCTTCGTTCAGATTCTTCTTGTGCTGCAATATAACACATAACAAGGTTTAGAATGTGTTGGTTTCAACAATCTCAAAGTATAGATCAAAGTGAGAGTATACAAGAATTTAGTAGGTATTTTTGGAGCAGTTGTACTATGAGCAATTGAATTTTGAAGTTGGAATCAAAATATGAAAATAATGTTTCTGGTAATATTGAACAGCAGAGAATATAAGCATTAAACTATGCTAGTTACAATGAAAATGAAACACAAAAGTAAGAAAATAAGGTATCGACATTAAGGATAACTTACATCCTCACGATTGACTCTATATACGGCGGCGGTCCGAAGATGCTCGCATACATAATACCCGCATAAGACACTCCCAGCAGGCTGCTTCGGACAAGCATAATACGTTTTAATGTCCAATGCATTCGTATTAGGAGGTCTCTGACCGCCAAGCTGTTCCGCGTAAAACCGCCAAGCGCTGTAATACAAGAAATGTCATATAAAACTTGTCAACACATTCTAAATGTGCGTAAATTAAAATTATTGAATAAACGTACTTTTTCAAAATGGAAAGGAAATCTTTGTAACGATCTGGTGGGTAATCGGCCGAGTCCAAGACTGTTGCCATTCCCTGCGTTGGCTTGATGAAGATCATTATGTAGTGATTACTGCAAACATACAAACACACGTGTTAACAATTACCTATAATTGCTATTTCAATGCCATGTGTCGAACTTACTTGAAGTGGTACGGAGCCTTTACGAGGTCCTGGCCGTCTCTGACAAAGTTAAACATCGCATGTCCTATGTAAGCTGCAACTTCTGCCTTTCTATCCTTCTTAAGTTTTGCAATTGCTCTTTCAAAATCTTTTTTTTTCATGTGTTTGTACTGGCTTGATTCTCGATTTGCCTGGACGTCGAATAGCGACTTTGCAATCCTAGTAGGGTCAAGGATACCTGTCTTGTGCGCCAACTTTTCATTATCCATGTATTGCATCCTATTGAAGAAGTCCAGAATTGTTATAATCTCATGAAATGCGTATGCGTGTAGTAAGAAAAGCAAATACAAAATATTAGAGCACTTACAAGCACCAGACGAGCAGCAGGTTGATTTCGAGCATGCCCCGATGGAAAAGGGAAAGCAGCTCTTCAAATAAAATGACTCGTTTATCTACTCCAGTGCTCCAGAATGCTTCTTTTGGAATACGAAATGTGACGCACTGAAGACCATATTTTGTGCTGGCAGTGATGTACCACTCATGCATTCTTCTGAGCGCGACGGGTTGTTTGCTAAGTTGTACGGATGTCATTAACGGCTTCCCATTCTCAAATTTAGGAGGAACATCCTCAAGCTTGTATATTGGAACTCCTGGTTTAACTAAAGCCGTCCGCCGATTATACATGACACCGTCTTCTTCCCACTCCTCGATATCTTCTAATGCTGGCTCATGAGAAGAACGAGATGCACTCGATTTTCTAATATTTTCCTTCATAGCTTCCAAATACTTTGTCACTTCTGATGAAGGTTTCTTATTTTCGTATGAGCTAACTTTGACAGGCACTGATGATCGAGGAGTAGTCGTCGGAAGTTGGACACTGGCTTGTTGTTGAACCTGTTGTTCAACTGATTGCTCTTTACTCCCAGCAGCTGGCTCTAGTACTACTTCAAGCTGTTGCTCAACTAGTTGCTCTTTACTAGCAACAGCTTGCTCTGGTACTGCTTGAAGTTGTTGTCCAACTTGTTGCTCTTGGATATCATCATCCTTGCTCAGACATAGGGGGAGTGGATCTTCCCGGACTGGGAGTGGATCTTCATGCACTTTCGCCTTAGAAGATGGGGTTGCAGTATTTGGAGATGCGACGGGGCTAGAAATTGGCTCATCGTCCAACACGATATCGCGTCGGTGCCAAAGGATTAATTGGTTGACAGCCTGCCTCAGAGTCGCGATCCCCTCAGGTGTGACGTGGTCTATTTCATAATCTTCATAATCATTATCAATGATCTGAAGAACTTGCACCACAGAATAATACAACGGAAGTGGACTCCCGTTGAAGTCACGATCAGGCTTTGCCATAGCAGTGGCAACCTGTTTGGTTTTGTTCCCTGCTCTGCCTATCGGGACAAGAAGACGACAAGATTTGTCATTAGCAATATCATCGACAGGGAACTTATGGGCTGACCCTGAGCCTGGCACGGAACCAACGCTGCTAGGGTAGGCAGTTGGAGATACTAATTGCTCCTTTTGCACCGGAACCATCATTGTACTCGGTGCCACTAATTGTCCTGATTGTCTAAGTTGTTCCATAATTTCTTGCATATTTTCTTTGACCTTTTGAGCAATTGTTTCATCAAGTGTTTTCTTAAACTTCTCACGTCTTCTATATGTGTCTTTATCTTTAGGGAAACCATCTAGCCAAGACATTTGAGAAGAGACCGCTCGAACCCGTCCGCTGTGTTCAGGGTTTCCCAAGATAGCGGTAAGTTGGTCATTCTCCCTCTTCGGCTTGAAGAGACCCTTCTGTTGCTTTTCAATTACTTCTTTCATTTTATCCTCTACTTCATTCAGAGAGTCGGGCTTTTCAAGTTTGCCCTCGCTGGTCAAACCTGACCGAGCAAAGACCCAGCGTTGAGTTCGCTCATCGCACCCTTCTAATGGGTGAGGATTGCCCTTACTAAGAATGTCGTCTATTATCTTATTCCATTTCTGGACTTTGGGGCCATATCCAGCAGACCCCAAGCGATGATGGTATTTGTTCTTTTTTGCAAGCTCTGACCTAGTTGCACTTAGAGCTTTAGCATCAGGTGTGCTCTTTTGACGAACAAACTCTTGCCACTGAGCTTGTGTGATTTTTCCCATCTTCCTCGGGCTAGGGACCTTATTGGCCTTAACATAAGCATTCATTTCACTCTTCCAGCATCGAAACTTCTTGCCGCAAGAGACCAATGTTGCTTTCTTTACAGCTTCTTCTGTGCCTTTCGGGAACTTGAATTGTTTCTTTATCTTTTCCCACAACTCATTCTTGGTCTGCTCGGGTAATTTCCTCCAATTCTCGGTTGTGATCGGCACAACCTCCCTAACAAGAAAACCGCATGCATTACGGTACTTGGTAACTGAATCCAGTGGTTCTTGGGGAAGCCCACTTGGACCGACCCTTGTTATGTACATGATGCGGTCCAATAGACCCTTATTGGGACCTCGTTGCCCTCGTTTCCGCTTGAGTGAAGCTGAGGATTCATCCATTGGTGAACCTTCTGCGGTTTTAGGAGCCGATGTCACCTCATTGTCTTCGAGATTAATCTAGGTAGAAAAAAATTATAAGACTTCGTATACTTGACAACCAACATTAACTTGAACTGCTGAAGTTAAGATTCGTGATCCATACCTCGTCGGCAGGATCATATTCCGGGTCTAGATCCACTGAAGTCTTTTTAATTTTTATATTCGGAAAAGGATCCGAAGGACTGTGATAGGAGCCTGAACTGCTGGAGTCAGTAAACTCCATATTGTCTTCTTTGTTGTTACAATCAGGACCAGTCTTCTTAGGGCTTTCCATGCTAGATCTAATAAGACAAAAAATCTAATAAATGGCATAACTAAATTTGGTCATATTTAAAACAAATTTTCTCAATTTTGGCTCAATTAAGTAAATTTAGCCAAAACACATTTTTGAAGTTATATAGGTCTAACTAAATTCTTGTATCATAGAGATCGGCATCATATGCTCAGACTCCATCGCCACACCTAGTGTTACCTAGATATGGGCGTGAGGATGCTCCTGGCATCACAAATGAGTTGACCAGCAACTTTTGTTTGGCTTCAGAGCTAAATATAGCATAACTTTGGTAGCTCAGATTAGGTACAATTGCTAAAATGAAGCTGATGGAGCCACAAGTGCAGGCATCTTTGGTAGCACAGATTAGCTACAATTGCTCAAATGAAACTTAGAGAAATAAAAGCAAACTTAGCCAAACTTAGTCTAGCATAGCTAACTCTAAGCAAAAGTAGCCAAATATAGCTAAATATAGCATAACTTAGTCAAAATTAGTCAAGTATAACTATATCTAATGTAACTTAGCCAAAATTAGCCAAATTTGGTCAACTTAACCAAATATAGCTAAATCTTGCCCCTAATAGAGAATTATGTGGCATATGCAAGGCCGATGACAGAAATAGGGAATATACTGCTGTTACTAGAGTCTAGAATCATGTTTACCACTAATGTGTCGGAACAGTTTCAGACACACAGAACCAACTACCAATTTATCGTGATATAACCATCCACATAAATCTTGCCCCACCGAACCCTAACCAAAGATGCCACCGAACTTGACAGTTTTTCGAATTCCACCGAACCCTAACCAAGGATGCCTACCATTATCTAATTCCCGAACCCTAACCAAGGATATGCAAGGCGGCAGCGAGGGCGGGGAGGGAGGCGGCACGGCGAAGGAGGATGGAAGGTCGAAGGGTTTAGGGTTTACCTTGAAGCTCGGCGGTGACGGAAATGGCTTCGCTCGGCGTACCTGGAAGTGAGGAGGGCGAAGCTCGGCGGCGACGGCGAAGCTCGGCGACGACGGCGAAGCTCGGCGACGGCGAAGCTCGGCGGCGTACCTGGAAGTGACGAGGGGGAACACTTGGCGGCAAACGAAATTTTGGCAGCCTAACGGCGTCTAAGTGTTTCGCCCGGGTTAGGTTTTTCCAATGCTGCCGAGGGGTATATATAGACTCACATTTTCTCAGGCGGATTTTAAGTACCGACCGTCAGGGAAGACTGTTATCTCAGTCGGATTTTACTTACCAACCGCCTGAGAAGATACAATTATCTCAGGCGGTTGGTTAGTAACACCCGTCTGAGAAGATACAATTATCTCAGGCGGTTGGTTAGTAACACCCGCCTGAGTTAAACATGAAGATATTTACTTCTTAATTTGATGAACGCCTACATAAAGACCCCTCACCAACCGGGATGAGGATCCCCTGACTTAATCAGCGGTCACTGACATGTGGACCCGGTCCCACACGTCAGTGACCATGTCACGCGTGCGCGACCTTTCTTTTCCCCGAGGTGCGACCTTTCTTTTCCACTCCGCGCGGCCTTAAAGACCCAACACCACTATGGCTCACAAGCGCATCGCTCACTTTGAATCCTCTTGTTTTCTTCGTCTTCCTCCGCTCCGACGACCCAACACCACTATGGCCGACCTTCCGCCGCCAAGCCCTCCGAGGGAGCCACCTTGCAAGAAACAATGTTGCAGCTCCCCCGAGAAGATCAACGCCGAGCAGCGCCTCCTCATGGCGCGAGAGGCGTACAACAATACGTCTCGCGCCATGAGTGCCTTGGGGCTGGGTACCCTTCCAGAGTATACTGGAATGGGTACCTTGGGCCACTACCTCTACGCCCTCGTGGGGGTGGCTGATCGTCTCGACATTCTGTTCGCGACGATGGCCCAGGTTCTTGGCCCCCAGGGCCGTAGAACGCTGGTGGAGGCGACGGCTAGCAACCTCGGGGTTGCACCGCCGGTGCAGCCGGTGCAGCCGGTGCAGCCGGTGCAGCCGGTGCCGGAGTCGCCGCCGGAGGACGAGGAGGAGGAGATGGAAGAGGAGTAGGAGTAGGATTTAATTAGTTTTTCTTTTTGTTGTTTTTAGTTGCTTCTGTTTTGTAAATATTGTTAATGAATGAAATCTATCTTTTTTCATCTATGTGATTGAATATTACTTGTGTATCTTTTGTGTTCTTGTGTGTTCTTGTGTAAATATTGTGCATCTTGTGTGTTCTTTTGTGAGATGTGCATATTGTTAATGAATGAGTATCTTGTGTGTTCTTGAACTGTGTGAATGATTGAATATTGTTAATGGATGTAGTGTGTTCATCGTTAATTAAAATTTCACGTCTGAGAAGAAATTAATTTGATATTTACCAAAACATTACAATGTCAGCTATACAAGTTTTAAAAATATTTTGTCCAGGTGGTAGATGTTAATTTTATACAAATGAAGAAGAAAGAATCATCGAATTTGGCCACAATTTGCAGAATCTAAACATGTTTGAGTATTTATATTGGAATCTAAATAAAAAAGAAGCAAGGGATAAGGGAACTGAAGAACAGTATCGGGCATTATCTCAGGCGGTTGTTAAGCAATAACCGCCTGTGAAGATATTTACTTCTTCTTATTTAATATTCTTGATTAAATGTGGTCCTTTAAAAAGGCAAAAATCCACCTTCTTGTAATATTATTGATAAGTAAAGGTTACCATTAAATTTCACTTCATAAATCCTTTTAAATTTGTCAGAACATAAAAAACATACAACAAATGCTATTTTTCATTTTTCTATCTTGATGAATATAATGCTTTTTTCATTTATTTTTTCAGTTGACATTTTTAATCATCATACCAACATCTAGGAATTTTTTCATATTTTTTTAAATTTTTTGGAATCAATGTGTGTTCATAATTTGATGAATGCCTCATATGAATATGAGCATTTAGTTAGAATGGTGGATAATTTGAAGTTTGACATGTTGGAATGCTTTTAAAAAAATTAAAAGAATTCATACATGTATAAATTATACAAATATGTTCATACCAACAATTTTGAGTGAAGGAACCTTTTTTTTTATGAGATACACAAATGTGAATAATATGTGAGTAGAAATTAATTTGATATTTACCAAAACATTACAATGTCAGCTATACAAGTTTTAAAAATATTTTGTTCATGTGGTAGATGTTAATTTTATACAAATGTAGAAGAAAGAATCATCGAATTTGGACACAATTTGCAGAATCTAAACATGTTTGAGTATTTATATTGGAATCTAAATAAAAAAGAAGCAAGGGATAAGGAAACTGAAGAACAGTATCAGGCATTATCTCAGGCGGTTGTTAAGCAATAACCGCCTGTGAAGATATTTACTTCTTCTTATTTAATATTCTTGATTAAATTTGGTCCTTTAAAAAGACAAAAATCCACCTTCTTGTATTATTATTGATAAGTAAAGGTTACCATTAAATTTCACTTCATAAATCCTTTGAAATTGGTCAGAACATAAAAAACATACAACAAATGCTATTTTTCATTTTTCTATCTTGATGAATATAATGCTTTTTTCATTTATTTTTTCAGTGGACATTTTTAATCATCATACCAACATCTAGGAATTTTTTCATATTTTTTTAAATTTTTTGGAATCAATGTGTGTTCATAATTTGATGAATGCCTCATATGAATATGAGCATTTAGTTAGAATGGTGGATAATTTGAAGTTTGACATGTTGGAATGCTTTTAAAAAAATTAAAAGAATTCATACATGTATAAATTATACAAATATGTTCATACCAACAATTTTGAGTGAAGGAACCTTTTTTTTTATGAGATACACAAATGTGAATAATATGTGAGTAGAAATTAATTTGATATTTACCAAAACATTACAATGTCAGCTATACAAGTTTTAAAAATATTTTGTTCATGTGGTAGATGTTAATTTTATACAAATGTAGAAGAAAGAATCATCGAATTTGGACACAATTTGCAGAATCTAAACATGTTTGAGTATTTATATTGGAATCTAAATAAAAAAGAAGCAAGGGATAAGGGAACTGAAGAACAGTATCGGGCATTATCTCAGGCGGTTGTTAAGCAATAACCGCCTGTGAAGATATTTACTTCTTCTTATTTAATATTCTTGATTAAATGTGGTCCTTTAAAAAGGCAAAAATCCACCTTCTTGTAATATTATTGATAAGTAAAGGTTACCATTAAATTTCACTTCATAAATCCTTTGAAATTGGTCAGAACATAAAAAACATACAACAAATGCTATGTTAAGAAGCCGTGGTGCAGGGGACGCGCCGCACGAGGTCTGCGGAGAAGTTAAGAAGCCGTGGTGCAGGGGACGCGTGCGACGGAAGGAACTCTGAAGATCGTCTTCCACAGTGGTTTAATTGTGCGCCGCACGAGGTCTGCAAAGAGTTCAATGCGCAATGAACAAAATATTTTGTTCAGTTGGTAGATGTTAATTTAATACAAATGTATAAGAAAGAATCATCGAATTTGGACACAATTTGCAGAATCTAAACATGTTTGAGTATTTATATTGGAATCTAAATAAAAAAGAAGCAAGGGATAAGGGAACTGAAGAACAGTATCGGGCATTATCTCAGGCGGTTGTTAAGCAATAACCGCCTGTGAAGATATTTACTTCTTCTTATTTAATATTCTTGATTAAATGTGGTCCTTTAAAAAGGCAAAAATCCACCTTCTTGTAATATTATTGATAAGTAAAGGTTACCATTAAATTTCACTTCATAAATCCTTTGAAATTGGTCAGAACATAAAAAACATACAACAAATGCTATTTTTCATTTTTCTATCTTGATGAATATAATGCTTTTTTCATTTATTTTTTCAGTGGACATTTTTAATCATCATACCAACATCTAGGAATTTTTTCATATTTTTTTAAATTTTTTGGAATCAATGTGTGTTCATAATTTGATGAATGCCTCATATGAATATGAGCATTTAGTTAGAATGGTGGATAATTTGAAGTTTGACATGTTGGAATGCTTTTAAAAAAATTAAAAGAATTCATACATGTATAAATTATACAAATATGTTCATACCAACAATTTTGAGTGAAGGAACCTTTTTTTTTATGAGATACACAAATGTGAATAATATGTGAGTAGAAATTAATTTGATATTTACCAAAACATTACAATGTCAGCTATACAAGTTTTAAAAATATTTTGTTCATGTGGTAGATGTTAATTTTATACAAATGTAGAAGAAAGAATCATCGAATTTGGACACAATTTGCAGAATCTAAACATGTTTGAGTATTTATATTGGAATCTAAATAAAAAAGAAGCAAGGGATAAGGGAACTGAAGAACAGTATCGGGCATTATCTCAGGCGGTTGTTAAGCAATAACCGCCTGTGAAGATATTTACTTCTTCTTATTTAATATTCTTGATTAAATGTGGTCCTTTAAAAAGGCAAAAATCCACCTTCTTGTAATATTATTGATAAGTAAAGGTTACCATTAAATTTCACTTCATAAATCCTTTGAAATTGGTCAGAACATAAAAAACATACAACAAATGCTATGTTAAGAAGCCGTGGTGCAGGGGACGCGCCGCACGAGGTCTGCGGAGAAGTTAAGAAGCCGTGGTGCAGGGGACGCGTGCGACGGAAGGAACTCTGAAGATCGTCTTCCACAGTGGTTTAATTGTGCGCCGCACGAGGTCTGCAAAGAGTTCAATGCGCAATGAACAAAATATTTTGTTCAGTTGGTAGATGTTAATTTAATACAAATGTAGAAGAAAGAATCAGCGAATTTGAACACAATTTGCAGAATGTAAACATGTTTGAGTATTTATATTGGAATCTAAATAAAAAAGAAGCAAGGGATAAGGAAACTGCAGAACAGTATCGGGCATTATCCCAGGCGGTTGTTAAGTTATACCCGCCTTAGATAAACGTATTTGTAGACGGTTGTTAAGTACCAACCGCTGTGAAGATCTTTACTTCTTTTTTCTCAGGCGGTTTATAAGTAATAACCGCCTGAGATAATCATTTTTGAAATTACAATATGTTATTTAACGGCCTGAGAAGTGTTAATTAACTGACGCGCCGCACGAGGTCTGCGGAGAAGTTGAGAAGCCGTGGTGCAGGGACGCGTGCAAGGATCTCTCAAGATCGTCTTCCACAGTGGTTTAATGGTGCGCCGCACGAGGTCTGCAAAGAGTTCAATGTGCAATGAACTAAATATTTTGTTCAGTTGGTAGATGTTAATTTAATACAAATGTAGAAGAAAGAATCATCGAATTTGAACACAATTTGCAGAATGTAAACATGTTTGAGTATTTATATTGGAATCTAAATAAAAAAGAAGCAAGGGATAAGGAAACTGCAGAAGAGTATCGGGCATTATCCCAGACGGTTGTTAAGTTATACCCGCCTTAGATAAACATATTTGCAGACGGTTGTTAAGTACCAACCGTCTGTGAAGATTTTTACTTCTTTTTTCTCAGGCGGTTTATAAGTAATAACCGCCTGAGATAATCATTTTTGAAATTACAATATGTTATTTAACGGCCTGAGAAGTGTTAATTAACTGACGCGCCGCACGAGGTCTGCGGAGAAGTTGAGAAGCCGTGGTGCAAGGATCTCTCAAGATCGTCTTCCGCAGTGGTTTAATTGTGCGCCGCACGAGGTCTGCAAAGAGTTCAATGCGCGGGAAACGAACCGCTCCCTCGTCTACTCCGCACAGACCTATATAAGGCGCGTCGTCGGTTATGGACAAGCACAAAACTTTTCTCCACTCCTTTCTTCTTCTCCTAGCCCGCCGCCGATTAACCACCACAGCCATGGCCAGCCTTCCACCACCTAGCCCTCCGAGTCAGCCATGCAAGCGGATACGCTGCACCTCCCCCGAGAGGGTGAATGACGACCAGCGCGTTCCACCGCCGGTGCAGCCGGAGCCACCGGTACAGCCGGAGCAATCGGCTCAGCCGGAGAAGCCGACCCTCTCTCCTGCTGCATCGTCGCCGGAGGAGGAGGAGGAGGAGGAGGACGACTTCGACGACGACGATGATGACGATGATGACGACGAGTCGTCCTCCGACGACGGCGACGACGAGTCGTCCTCCGACGACGGCGACGACGAGTCGTCCACCGACGACGGCGACGACGAGTCGTCCACTGACGACGGCGACGACGACGACGGCGACCACCACCATGGTGACGACTACGACGACGACGACGACGAGTCGGAGGAGGACCGCTTGGCTTGGTTTGAGAAGCTGGCGGAGAGGATGGAGGAGGCGGGGCCGTAGTGTAGTTTTAGGATTTCAATCAAGTGTTCTTGTACATTTTTCTTGTGTTTTGTACATATTTCAATCAAGTGTCAATGAATACTGGTGGATAATTTGAAGTTTGACATGTTGGAGTGCTTTTAAAAAAATTAAAAAAATTCATACATGTATACAAGTTTTAAAAATATTTTGTTCAGTTGGCATTATCTCAGGCGGTTGTTAAGTAATACCCGCCTGAGATAAAAATCTTCCCTGGCGGTTATTAAGTACCAACAGCCTGTGAAGATATTTACTTCTTAATTAATAAACATCATCTCAGGCGGTTGGTAAGTAAAACCCGCCTGCGATAAAGTTAAAAACCGCCTGTGAAAAACCTACGTCTATATAAGGACCCCTCACCGCAGTCAAAACGCAACCCTGGAGAATTTATATCGACGCCGCCAGGCTGTTGAAATTTCCCCTGCGCCGCGCCGCCGCTCCGCCGCCCAGCCCATACTGCCGCGCCGCCGCTCAACCCCGCACCGCCACTTCTCCACCCAGCCGGCCCACCGTGCTGACGCCTCTGCAAGGTAAATGTAGTTTCCTTACTTTTTCTTTGTATATTTTCATTAGCTGATAAGCTGTTAGTTTTGTGTGTTCTGGTATATGGATTCTGTCCTTTTGCATGTGTAAGGACTATGGATTGTGTTCTGGTATATTGATGTATGGACTATATGGATTGTTTCCTTTTTGTACCTATTATGTGACATGAATATGATGTTTAATTAACAGATGCTATTGTAATATATATAAGATGCATCTGGGCCTTGTTTCCCGATATAACGGACTGGATCCCACCCAGACCTAGCCCATGCTGCTGGGCCTGTTTCCCCCTTTGACTCCGTCCGCCTCAAGACGTCGCCCGTCTCCTACATTAGTCGCCCTAATCATACTTGTTATGTCTCTGTAAATTCATTTTATAGAAGACCTTTAGAGAATATTTGTGGCCAAATTTTGTAAATCTGACAAAAAATTCTATTATTGAAGCATGGACCGTCGAGCGTGGATGTATAACATGCCAAGACCCGATCCTATGTACATTCGTAATGTTGCAAATTTTATTGAAGCATCCAAGAGACATGCGAAGTTGCAAAAGATAGATGACATATTATGTCCATGTATCGACTGCGAAAATAAGATTGCTTGGACGGATACTATAGTAATCCAATCTCATTTGGTGAAAAGAGGTTTCAAAAATAACTACACAATATGGACAGAGCATGGTGAGTTAGATACACATGATGTGGATAAAGATGATGAGAGAGGCTCAGATGATGATAATGTTCATATCGATGATGGTAGTGACAATCAAGCTGGTGATGATGATGATGAGTTCGATTGTGAGGAGATGTTGCGTCACATTGAACCATATGTACTGACTTCTATGGGAGCAAGCAAAGGCTTAAGTAAAATGGAGACATTGCAGAATGCGGCCACAGAGCTTTTATATGATGAATCAAACGGTTGTGATAAAGAGTTTACTACATTGCGTGCAGTCTTAGAACTACTAAAGTTGAAAGCTACGCACGGATGGTCCGATTGTAGTTTCTCTGATCTTTTGAATCTTCTGGCAGAAATTCTTCCAAATCCAAATAAACTGCCTAGAAGCACTTATAAAGCGAAGAAACTTCTTTGCCCGATGGCACTAGGTGTGACAAAAATACACGCTTGTGTGAACCATTGTATTCTGTATCGCAAAGAGCATGAGCTCGCAACTAGATGCCCCATTTGTGGTGTCAGTAGATATAAGATGGACTACAATCACCAGTATGTTACCAACATGAAAAAGACTCAGAAGAATAAGAAGTTTATTATTGGTCCTGAAGGTGACGATGACGATACTTCTGGCGATGCAGACGGAAAGAATAAGAGAAAAATTCCTGCATTGGTGATGTGGTACCTTCCGGTAATTGATCGCTTGAAGCGTTTGTTCTCAAACCCTAGGGAGGCTGAACTTATGCGTTGGCATTCCGAGGAACGCAAGAAGAATGAAAAACATATACGACACCCTGGTGATGCAACGCAGTGGAAAAATTTTGATATTCAGTATCCAGAATTTGCGAAGGAAATCAGAAATGTGAGGTTTGCCTTGGGTACAGATGGAATGAATCCGTTTGGTGAAAAAAGGAGCATACACAGCACATGGCCCGTGGTCTTAACTATGTACAACCTACCGACGTGGTTGTGTCACAAAAGGAAATATATCTTATTATCTGTTCTTATCCAAGGTCCGAAACAACCCGGCATCGAAATTGATGTGTTCTTGGAACCTTTAATGGAAGATATGGCGAAATTGTGGAATGAAGGGGTACGTACATGGGATGAGTACAAGCGGGAGTATTTCACGCTAAGAGCAATGATATTCGTTACCGTGCATGATTATCCCGGACTGTTTACATTATCGGGACAAATGAAAGGGAAGAAAGGTTGCGTTAGGTGCGTGGATAGAACTGGATATCTATACCTCACTTCATCCAGAAAGACGGTGTACATGAGACATCGACGGTTCTTGACAGATACACACAAGTATAGGAAGATGAAAGAACAATTTGATAACAAAATCGAAAAAGATACTGCACCGAAACCTTACAGTGGAAAACTTGTGTTTGAAATGGTCAAGAACATTCATATTGCTTTCGGTAAGGGAAAAAAGAGTAAAGGAATTAAGAGAAAGAAAAGTACATCTTCGGATGATACAACTGACATGGCTTTCAAGAAACAATCAATTTTTTTCAAGTATCTTCCGTATTGGAAGAATCTGGAATGTTGCCATAGTATTGATTTGATGCACGTTACAAAGAATGTATTTGACAGCATCATTGGGACCTTGCTGGACATGCCGAGGAAGACAAAGGATGGATTAAATTCACGTATGGACCTAGTAAATCTTGATTTGAGACCAGAGCTTCATCCAGTAGAAAAGGCGAACGGGAAGCATTACCTTCCCCCAGCCAGCTACAACTTGACGCTAGAAGAGAAAAAAGCAATTTGCGAATGCTTGCGTGGGATCAAAGTTCCCACAAGTTTCTCATCCAATATCCGCAAACTAGTCTCGATGAAAGACTTGTCTTTATTCGGTTATAATTCTCACGACTGTCACATGATGATGACAGTTTTCCTTGCCATTGCAATAAGAGTAATCAAACCTGAGCATATAAAAGTTGTCATCACACGTTTGTGTTACTTCTTCAATGCAGTATCGCAAAAGGTGATAGCACGTGAAGATTTAGACTATCTGAAAACATACATCGTCGAGACAATGTGCAAGCTTGAGATGTGTTTCCCACCATCCTTTTTTGATATGCAAGTACACCTAATCATACATCTTGTTGATCAGATAAAAGCATTGGGGCCACTATATTTACATCATATGTTTTCGTTGGAGAGATATTTAGGAGTATTAAAAGGTTATGTGCGGAACCGTGCTCACCCAGAGGGTTCAATTATGGAAGGATACACCACTGAAGAAGTGATTGAGGGTTGCGCTGATTACATCAAAGATGGAAAATCGATAGGTGTGCCTATACCGGTACATGAGGGTAGACTACGTGGGAGAGGCAAAGTGGGTAAGAAAACTTTTATTGTTCAAGATTACAAGAATGTACACCGTGCACATTTTGGTGTACTACAACAGCTCGCAATAGCTGAGCCGTACATCGAGGAACACCAAATTGAGCTTCGTGATAAAAACCAAGACCGCAAAGAGGACTGGATCATGAAAGAGCACAGAAGATGTTTCACTGAATGGTTAATGGACAAAAATATATCATACGGAAACACTATAGAAGAGGCAACAATGAAAAAGTTAGCTTGTGGCCCATCTGCTTTGGTAACATCATGGCAAGCATATGACATCAATGGTTACACATTTTACACTAAAGAAAAAGACGGTAAGAGTGTTGCACAAAATAGTGGTGTTCGTATTGAGGCTTATGATTCGCAAGGGCAGAAGACCACATACTTCGGGTTCATAGAGGAAATATGGGAACTCGATTATGGCGAAAGAATGGTAATGCCCGTATTTAAGTGCCAATGGGTCAAACATCCTGATGGTTTGAAAGTGGACAATTACGGACTGACACTGGTAGACTTGAATAAAGTGGGTTACAAAGATGACCTGTGGGTTCTCGCCGATAATGTTGCACAAGTTTTTTATGTTCAAGATCCAGAAACTGAGAAGTTGCACGTAGTTGTTTCTGGAAAGCAAAATATTGTTGGGGTTGACAATGTGGGAGATAATGAAGAGGAATATAATCAGTATGAAGAGATGTACCTTTTCACCGAACCAGAAAACATCAAGCGCGTAGAGAGAAGCATTAAAAAGAATTTGAAACCCTATATGCGAGAAGATGTCAATGCTGGAAAAAATGTATATAGCAATGCGAGATGATATATATTGTATATATTTGTATCTTCTGAAATCAACTTAGAACAATGTTGGTATATGGATTGTGTCCTTTTGCATTTGTGTACATATGCGTTTGGACTCAATGATTTGGAAGTTTGGAAGCTTGGTCTTTCTTCAGATAATGATGTCTCGGGCGTGTAGCCGATTGAAGGAGGAGCGCTTGGCGTGGCGCAAGAATCATCCCCATGTATGTACATATGGCACACCGGTCACATGGTTGTATATACATATGTATCTGTAATGGACTGATGAACTTAACTGTAGTTTGTTTTTCCGTGTTGTTTGTTTTTGGTATTTTCAATTTCTCCGCGTAGGGTTTCTCTGCGAAGCCTGAATCGGGAGATTTATTGAAGTGGCAGTGCATCGTCCCCGGTAAAGAAGGGGTAAGTCATGAAGAACAAGCACAATATGAGTTTAACTATCGTCCTATTAATAAATTTCTTTTGCAGACTGAATGGGAAGATGGTTACTACCCCCTGACAATCTCCTTCTCTGAGGACTATCCCTTGGTGCCTCCAAGATGCTCCTTTCCATTTGGGTTCTTCCACCCAAATGTCCATCGTTCGGGAGCACTCTGCATCGGGATTCTTGATCAAGAGACTGTAAGATAGACCTATTTTGTTCATGTAATTATTACTTATAATTTTTGTCGAACTTATTTGAACTGGTTTCTTATATTGCTTAAATTATATTTCGTAGGGGTGGTGCAGTGCTTTTACAATCAAAACTATACTACTTGAAGTTCAGCGTTTGCTGCATCAGCCAAATGTGCCTGATGTTGAAAATGATTGCTATAATCTACTTATCAAGGTTAGATGACACTTTGACTTAGTGACCAATGTAGGTTATTCATTCCTCCTTCGACATTTGTTAATTTAAATAATGTCAATATTTTCAGGATCCAGCGGAATATAAGAGACGTGTTCGGGAGCAAGCAGGACGGTACAATTTAGATTGATCGATGGGAGCTTCATCGTCGATCTACAATGAATGTAGCATGATTTTTGTTCAGTGTGTAAAGAAATTATCTTTGAACAATTGTAAAGCCTCTAATGGTGTATTATCACAATTAAGCCAGCCTCACTGGTGATCGAGCATTTCCTATAATGCATTACTGTACTAGTATCCGCTAGCTCATCTGTGTTTTTTTCCTGATACAATTTTGCCTGCACGACTACATGCGGCTGTGATATATAATTGCAACTACATCCCTGTAATTTCAATGAAAACCGCTTATGATAATTAAACAATGACCGCCACTGAAAATACATGATCTTCTTAGGCCGTTGTTAATCAAGAACCGGCTATGAAGTTCATTGCATTACAGACGGTTATTAATTAAGAACCGCCAACGAAGATCATGTATTTACTCAGACGGTTGTTCCTTAAAATCCATCTGTGAAGTTCATTGCATTACAGACGGTTATTAATCAAGAACCGCCAACGAAGATCATGTATTTACCCAGACGGTTGTTTCTTAAAATCCGTCTGTGAAGTTCATGGCATTGCAGGCGGTTAATAATTAATAACCGTCTGTGAAGATCATGTATTTACCCAGACGGTTGTTTCTTAAAATCCGTCTGTGAAGTTCGTTGCATTACAGGCGGTTCTTAATTAAGAACCGATTCTGAAGATCATGTATTTACCCAGACGGTTGTTTTTTAAAATCCGCCTGTGTTGTTCTTTCATCACAGACGGTTATTATATCATTCGTCATCACAGTCGCATATTTTTAAGGACCGCCTGTGTTTGAAAAATTGAGGCGCCTGTAAAAATGCTTTTTGTAGTAGTGACATATATATCAGATACTAAAAATTTATTTGTTTTGTAATTGATGTGCAGCAACGTATAGTAATATATCTTTAATTACCAGGAAGAAAACAATATGTACTCTGCCTATTAGAATAAGGGAAACATAATAAAACATTAACCTATGGCACCCTATAATCTACCGGTACCTCTAATGAAAACTGAAATCGTGAAACAGATTGGAACCAGCTATCGTTATTTCACAAAATAATACTGGTATCGCTCTTTACATCTTTCAGTGCTTTCAAGGCATTGTCCTTTTTTAGATTTTGATCATATTGTCCAATCAATGGAAATTTATATCTCATTTTCATCAGATAGCAGTCCTCACTTCAAGAGCCTTACTTAACTAGAACACCGTCTTTATTTAATTAGTCCTTGTCTTTGACAAGCACATACTATATATATCCTAAGGCAAGGGGGCTATATGGGGAAAAGACCGAGCAGTCTATTCTCTTGACGGTGACACAAACTAGAGGTCCACGGTACTGCTACGTCAGTTGCTTACAGTTCATTATGCTTCGGTCCCATTTATCTCTGAATTGCTCGTCGCAAGTCTGTGTATGGAGATTAGGTTTTGGAGGCATAGGAAGAAGGTCATGCTGATATACACATGTGTTTGCACTCTCAAGTGCGCCTCAGAACTGGATATTGCTACAAAATAGTATGATTCTTTAAAACTGCTTAGCTTGAAGAACCACGTGATCATGAAAATGGAGACTGGGCGGAGATGATAAAATAGGTTGGAATGACAAGATAAGATTTTTTAGTGTGGTAATATCCCGTCTGTATCGATAAAGAACATATCATTGTTGACCCTACTAGAACGACCACTAAAAACATTAGCCAGTTTCTGGTATATGTAACCCCATAAAATTGGCGTAACTTAGCAATCGTGGGGTCGAACCACCACCTGCTACTATGGTGTAGAATGAGGTCGTCCATGTTACAAGTTGGGTGATCACGTTGGGGGCCAAGACTTCTTCCGGCAGTAGCAGATCGATTTCAGCTTCATAGGGGTTTTATGAAAGGTTGTCGTATGTAGTTTGTTTGTGGGCATGCATACGTCATGTGGTAAGGTTTCTCCTGTAGGATGTAAATCGTTTGAGTCGTCATATCTCTCTAATATGAGTATCACTCTTGTTGACTGCATCACATCATAGTAAAAGTACTTGAAGATGAGTTGAATATGATTTGCTTGAACGAATGTATTCATGGTTGCAACACTTCACTATAATAAGTCCATTAAGTCATGATGAATTCCATATTATGTTTATCAGAAATATTACGAATAGGGTAACATTTGTAATGATTTATGAATTTTTGTAATGTGCAAATGGTCCATCCATGCTCCAATTCAATCACAGCTTCTATGATCCTTGATGACTATCATATAGCAAAAATAAAAGTTGTGACATATTTGAAATCATACTCATGACCTTCCACTTTGGCAATCCTGGTTGGCACCTATGATTTTCCCGTAATATCTTTCTCATAAAATTTATGTATGGTTCCGATCTTATTTGAGTATTATTTGCTATCAGAGACTGAGTGGTCCTAACAAAGGATAATTTACTAAGACGTAACTGGAAAGGGGATAAAAATGTGTGTTCTATTCACATGATGAAACCATTCAATATCTTTTCTTGATTGTCACTATATGTGAGATTCATATGGAGAGCTATTCAGGTTCCTTTTGTAATTGAATGTCCAAACAGTATTGTGCATATGTTTACTGACTGGATTATAGCGTACAATTCTTAGATTTGTGGTATCCTGCATTTGGGTGCATCATCAATTTGTTGGGCTATCTGTCTAAGCAGGAATGACAAGATTTTGACAATTATTATCTGAAATCATATATGCGGGTACTCTTTAGTGGAACATAATGGTGTCGAAAATGATTGCTTCTACAAAAGCGTGAGGAGAACACTAACACAATTAGGGATGGCAATGGGTCGGGTTCAGATTGAGTAAAGCGAAAACCCGACCCAAAATAAAATAGTACATAGGTAGATTTTTATACCCAACCCACCGGTGAAAATTGATACCCGCACCAGTACCCACCGAGTTTTGGGCGGGCTTCGTGTACTATACCCGTCTGGTTTCAATAATTGTAACAGAAATTCATTTGCATATCAACATTCCCACATCACATCAATTACTTTTACATCAGTTACTCCATGATACAAACCAACTCAACACCTGTTGGCCTGTTTAAGAAATGAACTTACTGAGAACACTGCATGTTCAAGAAATGCTGATAACCTTAGGACATTAGAAGATAAACATTCCAGAACATTAGAACTCAGGCCTACAGAAACAACAAGAAAACCATTAAATCCACATGAAAATCTTCCTTATTGAATGGATCAAGGATCATGTTTCATCAACATATCATGATTAAAAATATGTTAACATTATGCCTCGCAGAACAACCACCACTAATGTCAGTGGCAAACATACCTCGTCGACGGTGATGGCAGAAAGAAGACCTGGACCCCAGGGACGGGAGAGGTGGTGGCGGCAGAGTCTAGCATAGCTAGGGTTACGGGAAAGGTCGTGGTGGCAGTGGTCGGGGATCAGGGAAGGCGATGATGGCTCAAGGCTGAGGCGCACGCGAGCAGCGGACGCGGCCAGATAGAGGTGGCGGTCGGCCGGCCATTGGTGACAGCAGGGGTCGAGCTCTCAGAGTGTTGGATTGGGATTCGTGAGGAGTCAGTAGAGAGTCGGGAGGAGGAGGGGGCAGGGAGGAGTTGCCAAAGTTGGGGATGTGGCGTGTGTGTGCGGTCATCGGGTGCGGGGGTGTTAGGTTAGGCCGCCCGCCCGATTAGGGTTTTCAGATGGGTTGGGATGTGTTGTTGTGCTTGGATTATATAGATATTTTGGTCAACCCGACAGGTGCTCGCAAGTGAGAAATAAAACTCACACCTGTGACAAATCGGGTCGAATGCAGGTTATATCCGAGGTGAGAATTTATACCCGTATCGTACCAGCACCTGTCAGCTGGAATACCTGACCAGTACCGGAACTCACGGGTACAATCGTCATTCCTAAAAACAAAAAGGGTAGCACACCGGTCATTAGAGACGACGGTCATGTCAGTGTTTGCCTACCATGAATGGAGATTTAGTAATAGCTAGAATTACTGTTTAATAATGTATCCATTCAGACATTGGTGTGGGCTTTTAGCAGTTTTATTTTCTAGCCTATGAGTGGTTGGCACGATTGTCATTGTAATAACTTGGTCATAACTTCTTCGGAGGGCATGGTCGTGATGTTTACCCATCATCTAAAAATAAAAAATCTAGATAAAACCTCTTTCATCTCTCCATATTTCTATTGCCATATGTCATGAGTCTTCAAGTTTTCTTATTTGACACGTCATTCAATAAAAATAAATCTCCCATAGGACAAGCCTTAGCCTGACAAGAGTGGGGTGTGTGTGTGTGTGTGTGTGTGTGTGTGTGTATATATATATGTCCAATGTGCTATCAGAGATGGACGATAGATCAAGCACAGATGCTTACAGTGTTTTGAGTGCTTTGTTTGATTTCTCTTTCTTTGTCTCAACTTTATATAGAATAGGTTTTGGAGACATCGGGAGAAGGTCCAATTGTCTTAGTCGCTCCTGACTTCTATTCTAGTCCCTATGCCTCTCAAAACGACAACGCATATGGACAAAGTTACCCTTATAATGTCATTATTGCTTCAAGGATCGGCCAATCTGTCTGGCAGCTCAGAAGGGAATCATGGTTGACAAACAAATCATCATCTAGACTATTAGATAACACCTGTATCAAATGTCCATTTAGCATGCATTCAGACCATGATAAAGATTTAGCAATGCATGTGGATATAACTTAAACGAGTTGGTTGAAACAATTAGCTCCTGCATGTATATAAATTTGTTATTAATTATGATCAGCTAGCTAATATAATATACATAGATACATCACTTCTTGTTGGAGATATATATTTCGCATCACGCTTACTATTGAAATTGTATTGGTTCCCTTATTTCAGTTGTAAGTTGCAGCATTGTAGTCACTTATCTTGACACGCTGATTTGTTATGCACAATCATGCTCCTGGAGCAGTCAGCTGACAGGGCACTGCAGTTCTGCATCATGCTTATTTGCTTATCAGTTACCTATTGTTGCCTTCTGTGCAGTCAGGGTGTTAATGGAACTGCAAGAAACTGCTGATCTGTATATGGCCATTCAAGGGATCCCTCATATGATTATCGTTCTGAGAATGTGTGGTATGTGTGTGATGGGCAGATTCATTTGTATTTCAGTTAGTTATGGTTGTTAATGGAATCAGATTGCTAATCCTCGTTCTATGATTGAAACGCTCAACAGAATGAGCATTCATGGCAGCTTGCTTATGTTTTACTGTATCAATTTCAGTATACGAGAATCCTTATTAGCATCTTTATAACGATTTATTGTATGACAAGTATGCATACTTAAACTTTCAGAAATGTGGCTAATACTCGTGTAAGTTGTATCCAGTTTACTCTTGATGAAAATTTAAGATTCGGTTGGAATGAGTATTTAGTTGTTGAGATCCAATCGTAAGGTTACTTGCATCTGTTTGATCAGACCATCACATTGCTTGAAACTGTTTTACCTTCATTGAAAAAACTTATCAGTAATAAAGGCCAAATCGTAGATATGAACAGAAATATATATAAGGTGACAAGGACACGCAGTGACAACGTGATATGTGGCATTGATTCCATTCGCAGCTGGTTAGCGGCCAATTGCTTCTCTGGCACCATGTGCTCGAGGCCGGTCGCGGCACCGGTCTGCGCGATGCGTGACCCCAAAGTACTGATCTCCGGACAGCTTGTTCGCTACTGCAGTGCAGTATTGCAACAAAGACTGGACAATAATATACAGGAGCCGGTCGTTCTAAAGCTCTTTACTTCTTAATCATATTGTCCAATTAATAGCATTATCTCTTGTGTAGAACACAGTTGTACCTCTTCTTTATTAAGTTCACATGTGCTCCCGAACCATACATTATAAAGTGTACCGAAGGTAAGGCGGCATGAAAAAGAGAAAAGACTAGAGATATCCCCAGTAGTGCTACGCTTGTTGCTTACAATGTACCTTGCTCCAGTTCAATATCTCTACATTGCTTGTCACTACTCTATTTGTGCATAGAGGTTAGGTTTCAGAGGCATCAGGAGAAGACTATGCTGAGTTTACATTATCATTGGTGTAGTAAACTGTCATGTTCCTTTACTGCAATGACACATATCTCAGGACATAACAATGTTGATCGCCCGTCTCCGCCTTCTCACCCATACTAGACAATAGTTGTTGCCTCCCTCCTTTACTTGCCCTCTTACATGGACCGCAATAACTCGTCCCACCAGCGTCGCACGCGAAGAGGAAATGAACAACCACAACAATGGAGAGGACCAAAGCTAGAGGATGAGGCATAGGAGTCTGACACGTTATCAATGTATGCCTTATTTGTGAGTTAGTAAGATGTTGATCTCCTCCCATGCTTTGACTTGAACTAACAAGCTTTAAGTTCCTTTTTAGCACAACTTCTATCACAAGTTTTTTTAGAAATAAACAGAAGTTGTACCAAACAATAAACTTTTATAACAGCTTATTAGTTCAACAACTTTTCAAAATAAAATAAAAAGAAAATGTAAGCACAAGTTGTTTTTTACCAACTTTTAATAACCTACTTTTTAACATGCTCAGGCTCTGCTAAAAATGGCCTAAGTGCCCTACATGCAAATGTAATTAATAAAGTTCACTACCACTTTCCGTCTCAGTTTCTTTCAGGTGCATGGACGGAAGCACAATCCTTGGTTTTTCTCTTTTATTTCGTCCAATCCAATCTGATTTGATTTGATGAATGACACGCTCGACTTCTAGCTGATCATCTTGTATGCAAGATAACCATATTTTAGTACAATTACCTACGTATCAGAAACTGCTCAGCGAACTATAGTGGGGCCCGTGTTCTGGAAAGGCTATAACAATACTGAGATAAACTATTTGGCATATGCGATACCACCTGAAATTTTCATAATTGAAACAATAGTTTAGATTATGAAAAAATTACAGTGCCCAAATGGTTCAGCACGACTGTACGAGTAATACTTCTCCAAATAAAAGTGACATGACTCTTCTTTCAGTAATTGTGTAGTATTCAATACATATAGCTAGTGAATGCTTCGTACCTTTTATTCATATTGTCCAACAAACAAAAGTATGTAACTCATCTTCACAAGAACTCTTGAAGGCATGATTCACCCCTTTTTCGAAGAAAAGGCATGATTCACCCATTATATCTTTGTCCTTATTTGATTCTTAGGCTACCCCGTGCAAGGTTTCACTTTGTTGTGACCGAAAGAGAGAGAGGGAATGAGAGAAAGTAGCATCTGAAGTATTTTAAAATCATAAATAAAACAACTCCTACATTACATAGATCTATTTTAGTGTTCCACAACATGGTTATTTAATTCTAGATTGTCCTACTGATTAGGCATTTTTTAGATGATGAGTAAAGTCTGATCTTTCCCTCTAAAGAGGTTATGGTCTACTGGCTAGACATAGTGCAAAATGATACTCATTTCCTATAATGTTAGTATCATAGCATTATAAAGACCTCTCTCATCTCTCCATATTTCTATTTGTCATATGTCATTAATTTGCTCATATAACATCTCATTTAATAAAAATATTATTCCCACAATACTAGCCTTATCCTCGACAAGAATGGTATATATATAGGTATTTTGAAGGTTGATATGTCAAGATAGATGGTAGAGCAAGCTCTGTTGGTTACAGTGTTTTTAGTGCTTTGTTTGATTCCTTTCTACTTCTTGTCTCAACTTTGTGTATAGAATAGGTTTTGGAGACATCGGAAGAAGATCACGATAACGTTATCTAGGATGAGTGTCGATGTGACCAAACTCAACTGCTTTCTTTCTCTAGCTTTTCTGAGACATTCAAATCACTATTTAACGTTCTTCATCACTTCATCCGCAGAACAACGGATATCCGTCGACAATTGTAGGGAGCAACAACTCATTGCAACAGACGAGGGTACGAGGTCATCAACTCCTCAACGTGGGTGATTTTGGTTGTTGCGTTACTAGTGGACTCCTCAGCGTGGTGTGTTTTGGATGTTGCATTGCTACCTAATTCGCTCGTCCACTTCTGTGTGCTTCAACATGGTTGTCGTAGTTTTCAAGTTTATCTCTGACACTTTCAATTCGGAAAGTATCTTCTTATTTTTTTTCTTCGAAAAAAAAAGAAAGTATCTTCTTACTTTCATTCTGGAAAGTATCTTCTTTTTTCTGTAGTCAATTTGTGTGACACTTCATGTAAACACCCTATCTAGCTTTGATGTAGCTCCTATTGTTGCTCCTGCTTTAATTTCATAATGTTGAGATGCATTCTATGGTTTCCTCGGGACATTATGCAGTGAATTCGTCATTGTTACTCATCCAAGTGATTTATGACCACGAAACTTCCGGCCAAACTTCTAACATTAACAAGAACCAGTCAATTCGTAACCTTCATAACATCATTGGAGGCCCCGGTCAACGAACTATCATCCACCTCTGACCTAACATCTTTTGTAATGCTTATATCCTTGTCGCTCTAAGAAGCCCAAAGCACTCTTAAAACTAATGAGTGATGCAAAGTCGCTAGGCTGTCCGCATTCGTCTACTCTATATATTATTCTAAATTCTAATCGTACTCTATATCCTTTATAACTTCCTCTATACAAAGTTTGTATACCTACTTTAAAATTTTCAGTAACATTTCCAACGTACTACTGCAGACAGTCTTAGCCTTGCCGATGAACTTTCCTAGGGACCCAAGCGAAGCTAAGGTGGATGCCAATTCTTTTCAAGGGACGTGGCTCTATCCCCAATTTTAACCAGAATCTTTCATATTAATGGTGAAAATTTTAACCAGAATCTTTCATATTAATGGTGAAAACAAATGCATTCAGTAGCTACTGAAAGACGTTGAGTATGATTTTTTTGGAACGGAGAGAGTATATATTATTTTTTATGTGGTAGGTTTTAACAATGTAAGTTTTCACTGTTTTTAGAAATAGAGCAAATTCTCATGAAAATCTCAAACAGTAGGCAACGTCCAGAGAAGTGACATTTTCCGTGGCGCATTTCCACGCTAAATTGGGCTTCCGAATGCTCGAGGCCCATACTACAGAATGCTCGAGGCCCAGCCCAACTACTCTCCATCAAATCCTACCGCTCTCTACAAATGAACGGCCCTGATCTATTTTCGCTAACCCCACACACAAACCCTAAGCCACCTCCACCTATATAGCTCTTCCCTTTGAGTCCCGCCTCCATTCGCTCATCGGCCGCGCCGCCCCCAAAACCCTAGCCGCCGTCGCAACCGCAGCCGCCGCCATGGTTGCCTCCAGCCGCCCCCTCGTCTCCGTGAAGGCCCTGGAGGGCGACATGGCCACGGACTCTGCCGGCCTCCCGCTGCCCGCCGTCTTCCGGGCGCCGATCCGCCCCGACTGGACCAGGTTCGTCCACAAGCTGCTGTCCTGCAACAAGCGCCAGCCTTACGCCGTCTCCCGCCGCGCCGGCCACCAGACGTCGGCGGAGTCCTGGGGTACCGGCCGCGCGGTGTCCCGTATCCCCCGTGTCCCCGGAGGCGGTACCCACCGCGCCGGCCAGGGAGCCTTCGGCAACATGTGCCGTGGCGGGCGCATGTTCGCGCCCACCAAGATCTGGCGCAAGTGGCACCGCCGCGTCAACATCAACCTCCGCCGCGCCGCCGTCGCATCGGCGCTCGCGGCCACAGCCGTCCCTGCCCTCGTCATGGCGCGCGGCCACCGCATCGAGAGCGTCCCCGAGTTCCCGCTTGTCATCTCCGACTCCGCCGAGTCCATTGAGAAGACCTCCCAGGCGCACAAGATTCTGAAGCAGATCGGCGCCGAGGCTGACGCCGAGAAGGCCAAGGACTCCGTCGGCATCCGCCCAGGCAAGGGTAAGATGCGCAACCGCCGCTACATCAACCGGAAGGGCCCGCTCATCGTCTACGGCACTGAGGGATCCAAGATCGTCAAGGCCTTCCGCAACCTCCCTGGTGTCGATGTTGCCAACGTCGAGCGCCTCAACCTGCTTGACCTTGCTCCCGGTGGCCACCTCGGGCGCTTTGTGATCTGGACCGAGAGCGCATTCAAGAAGCTTGAGGAGGTGTATGGATCCTTTGAGACACCCTCCCTGAAGAAGAAGGGTTTCGTGCTGCCAAGGCCCAAGATGGCTAACGCCGATCTGGGGAGGATTATCAACTCTGATGAGGTGCAGTCTGTGGTGAAGCCACTCAACAAGGAGGTCAAGCGCAGGGAGAAGAGGAAGAACCCGCTCAAGAACATGGCTGCCGTCCTCAAGCTCAACCCCTACTTGGGTACTGCCCGCAAGATGGCCACCCTTGCAGAGGCTGCCCGTGTCAAGGCCAGGAATGAGAAGCTTGATTCCAAGAGGACCAAGCTGAGCCCGGTAAAATCCCCTTTCACCCTCTTCCTTTCCTGTTATGAATCTCCTGCATTGATGATGCAAATGAGGCTTCAAATCCTAATATTACAAGTTATATAGATTACTGCAATGGTTTACCTAGTAAATTCCTTATCACTGTCATTATGGTGCACTTTACTCTCATCATGGCTTTGCTTATGATGTTGCTTATTTTATACACTTGGTGTTGCTTGCCTGAGTTGTGTTTCGGAAGTCTATGCTTGTAATTTTGTTTGTTGTGTTGTATTGCTCTTGTTTAAATTGGCCTTACTAGTATGTTCATGTTATTGTTCCATTAGAATACATCTACATTTCCCTTTATCTTGTGCCATTGAATATTGTGCTGCACTACATGATGTGGTTCTTGTTACATTGCTTTTGTTCCTACATATTCCAGAGTTTGAGGAGTAACTAGTCATTTTTGTAGAAATAAATTGTCATATGTACTCTGAAATAGTTCAGTTTGCATGATATTAGCCTCTTACAACTTGTTGCGCCAGCTGTTTGTTTAAGTTTTATGTTCGTGTTGCAACTAATTACTCTAGCAATATTTGGAGTTGTGTTATAACTTACATGAATGTGCTGAGATTATGTTTTAGGCAGCTGTTGGACTTATTGTGCAAGTTAGCTTTGTTATAATTTGAACTATTTTGTAATTGGGTGCTTTTGGGGCTAAAACTTTGCACTTCGTCAATTATTCCATCAGCAATATTTTGAAACCGCTTGATATCTTTTGCACTGTTATAGTTGTGAGGATCATTTTTTTAATTTGTAACGTTTGAGTAACTTTTTCCCTCTTGGTTTATCATTGTAGGAGGAGGCTGCCAAGGTCAAGGCTGCTGGAAAGTCATGGTACAAGACCATGATCTCGGACAGCGACTACACCGAGTTTGAGAACTTCTCGAAGTGGCTCGGTGTGACACAGTAAAGCAGGCCAACTTGTTAAGTTTTGAGTAGTAGTGTCGCTGGACTTATTGATAAGGGATTTATCATTCTGTTTTATCCTGCATCATCATAAGAATTATCTGTGGAATTTTGAGACTCCGAATTTTGTTTTGTTAATGTGTTTCTGTGAGAGCATAGAGTATGGGAAATTTCGAACCAATTACCTAAATTATGATTGTGACTTGGCAATGAACCTCCGTTTCTGATGTGCATTGCATTTTGAGTGCAGAAGCGATCTGTCGCATTGTTACCTTGTTTTATGTGGTTTAGATCGTTCTGCAGATTGCCCGGGTGATGTAATGATTTTGCTGTTTGATTTGGACATAAGTTGTGGTAGTCCCTTTGTACCGAATTATTTGTCATTCAGACAACCGGTTGCAGCTTATTTTTAGTTCACTTGTTTGTCTGAAACGACAAACATTATGAAATGAAGGTAGTAGATCCATCTGGATAAATTTCATTAGCACTTTTGGATCCATCTGCCAAGCTCGTGGTCGAACCCTGAAAAGCGATTGTGTTTCATTGCAGAGTTTCCTTCTTGCAGCTGGTGAAAAAATACCACCGTGGTTTCATTTCACCAGCACGATGAATTTGAATTGACTTAGTGGTCTGTGTGGAACATTAATTTGTAAAATGATATAATTTGAAATGAGTAAACTTTTGGCGTTTTACTTGCTCAAAATTTTAATGGGACATGGGCATGGAACTGTAGTTGTTATCATGTCATTTTGGTGCATGTTGGCACAGAGAACTTGAATTTCAGTTTGAGAACGGTTTTAACCCTATAGGAGACTTGAAGATTATTCAGCTATCTGGTACTCCCTCCTTCCCATATTATTTGTCGTTTAGGATAAGAATTCTAGTTCAAAATGAACTAAAATCTTTGTTCTAAATGACAATTAATATGAGAAGGAGGGAGTAGTTATTCAGAAGCTAGGACTAGGATGCCGGATGATCTTTACGTAATATGGATCTTTGTTTTATGTGAAATTGAGGCGGTTTATCCGTGTCAAAAAAATTATTAATGGAACAGATAGTGATTATTAGTTGGAATTGCTATGTTTAGTTCATTCCTCCGTAAGACATCACCTGTGGTTTTATTTTGATTTGTTGAAGACTTTTTTTGATTTGTTGAAGACTTTTAAGTTAATGTCCCACCCGGGATCTCCCTCATATTTTCTATGTGTTGTTCTTAGTAACGATTCATGGTAAAAGCATGAGACTACATAATTTATAAGTGTTCAGTTTTTTTTTTATCCTGGCGGCTCCATTACATAATCGTTGCCGATACATCAGAACTTTCTCCTTGCGCAATGTTGCATTTGAATCCAACACAGAGGTGAGAGCTGGCGATGAACTTCTTGTGGATGGCGGAATAATGGCTCGTTTTGAGGTGATGCAGAAATTAAGACCAGATGTTACTCGTGCCAACCTAGAATTTTTGCGTGATGGCGGTATCGTTCGTGAGAAGAATGCTAAGCTTCCTTCTTGTTGTGGATCGTAGCGGGTACATAGTGTTGTCGAGGTTGGGTTGGTCGCAACCAAGTGATCAAAGGAAGGGATATTCTTTTTATTGTTGGATGATCTGAATTACAGCTTAGAGTGTTCTTTTTTATAGCCCGAGCAACGTCTTTATCTCTAAAACAGCTTATTTCTAACAACTTCTATATAACAAACTGATCTTTAGCGGATTTATTTTAACATATATATATATATATGATTTAATCTAAATAATTCTTATAGAAAGTCTTACGCCGCCTGGACTTTCAAGTTGGGTTTGGACCCTGCGTACAGCATTCTTCCTACGGTTTCATAAAGGTAAATTCACTAGCTAGCCTGCAAAAAACGAGCTGTTTGAGCACAAGTGAAGTGGCTTCAAATATTAAGTTTTCATAAGAAGAAGTAATAGTCAACTATATTGCAATTACGACACCTGTAATTCTGTTGGGCACACATTACGAAAGGCCTCATCAACCATATATAAATCCCAATTCAATTGTGGTGTTCCGCAATATATAATAATTAGATTGCATTGTGTCCGTGCTCCATGATCTCCTATAACTACAATCTGAGTTCGTCCGTCCATGCTCCATCTCCTGTTAGAGAGACTAGACACGTTTCGGATCGGAGAACGAGTACAGCTGAACATTTGGCACAGTACTGCTCACCGCACTACGTTTAGCAGCTACGTACCTGTGACCATGCATGCGTGCAAGCTCTACGATCACTGTCTCTTAATCCATGGGCCGAAAACACCGACCATCTCGGCCCACGCCTCTCTCCACCACGTCCGAGCTGGCTGGGGCCCATGAGCCGCCACGTGGAACGAAAGGAAAGAAGCCCCCGCTCCCGAAACCGAAATCAAACGGGATTATTCTATTTCCATTCGACGGAAATGATGATGGTGGTGGCGTCTTCCTCCCGCCGGCGCCCACCACCGCCTCCCTCTCTCGCCTCGGCTCCACGTCTCCTTCCTCCCCCGCGCCAAGCAAAACCCACCGCCCAAGCCAGCACGCCCTATTGTAACTATACCACGCCCGCGCCCCGCTGCTCCCCCCGGGACCTCGCATTCCCCTCCCTCCCCTCCCCTGCATAGATCGAACCCGCCGTTCGTCGCCCTCGCTTGCATTGCATCACATTCCCCCCGTGGCGATCGACCATCCATCCATCCATCCATCCATCCATCCATTCGCACGAGTTGAGACGCGAACCGGCTGATTGGTGGCGCGGCGGGCATGGGGGCGGCTCTGCAGGTGGCGCTGGCGTTGTTGCTTGCTGCTGCTGCCGCGGCGGCGGTTGCAGGGGACGCCGGTGCCGGTGACCTCGAGCGAGCGTAAGTTGGAAATGCCCCCCAACGCTTCATGTTTCCCTGCACTACATTCAGGCGTCTGAGTTGTTCAATCCTCGCGTTCAGCTTCAGTTTCCGGTTGCGATGGCCGCATCGTTTCATTTATTAATTTATTTTACAAGGGAACCGTTCCATTATTTAGGAAGATAAGTTCGTCGTTACGAAGAAGACCCAAATGTCAGCGCCGTCGGGATCAATCGTCCCTGCGTCCGATGCATGTTACCCAGTGTTAATTTTACAAACTCCAGAAATTTTATCAACCGCGCGCAGCTGGTTTTGTCTAGTCCTGGCAACTGTACATGAATATTGTTTTATCACTTAGGAAATGTAGCTATGTTCAAAGCGACAAATGGATGGGAAGTAGTTTGTTCCAAGGTCGGCTCTTTTTTTTTCCTCTGTTCAACCGGCAAACCTCAAATGCTGGATCAAGCTACAGAAGGACGTTGTTACATGCAATTACTGTGCGACCTTCTATTACTGTGCAGTACTCTGATGCACATTGCTCAATTTGGGTGTACGTAACGATCAATGAACAGGTTACATTGGGGAGATTACAATAAGTAATATGCTTGATAATCTCAACATATCCATTAAGTACGATCTATAGAAATGAGGCATCTTGCTGTTTTGGTGTGCTAGTATAAGTTAACTATCTTCATGTTGCTCTATAACCTCGTTCTAGAAAATGGTTGCTCGGTAATCTGAGTGAATGGAAGAAAAACATTGATGCTGCTAGTAAGTAAGATCCTTGATATTCTCAACATATCCATTAAGTACAATCAATCGAAATGAGACATCTTGCTGTTTGGGCGGCAAGTATAAGTTACCAATCTTCATGTTGCTCTGTAATCTAGTTCTAGAAAAAGATTGCTCAGTAATCTGAGTGACTGGAAGCAAAAAATTGATGCTGCTACTAGTATTAGCATTTTTCAGCAGTCCGATTCCATTTACCTCCTCTATAATCTTAAAGGACAGAAAATATACCAAACGGGGCTACTTGCAGCTGTGAACTAGACACACTGTTAGAATTTTATTTTAGTTCTTAGATTTTTTATCGAATATATTTACGCAGGTTTCCAGTAGTGGAGCCAGACTATGGTCACACAAAACTCCGTCTTGCGGAAGAAGGTTTGGATGCAATTCAGAGGATCAGAACTCCAATAGCTGCTGTCTCTGTATGTATGATATTTGTTATTTGGATGATTTGTCTTTCAAGTGTTCAAGATTTATAGCTCGTTACACTATATAATGCTGTTCTGGTACACTGATTTTTCATCCTGTGATTTTCAAATCAGGTTATTGGCCCATATAGATCCGGTAAATCCTTTCTTCTCAACCAGCTTCTCTCCCTATCTTGTGATAAAGGTACGCTAAACTTCTCATCTTATGAATCATGCTTCAGATAAGTGATAATTTGGGACGGTGGAGTTACAAATGTTGTACACAGGTTTTGGAGTTGGGCACATGAGGGATACGAAAACAAAAGGTGTGATAGTCTGCCAACTACACTGATGCAATATACTTATCATATCTAAAAGATATCTCACAGATATACATGTTGCAGGCATATGGGTTTGGGGTGCCCCTTTCGAGGTGAATGTTGATGGCACCAACGTGTCGGTCCTATATCTGGACACTGAAGGATTTGAGAGTGTTGGGAAATCAAATGTATATGATGATAGGTTTGTTGCCTATACAACTATCACATATACTCAAGTTCTGAATTATAATTTTCTTGTTTGAATTTGAATGTGGTAATATTTATTTTTGATCCCACCCTCCCTGTGGCAGGATATTTGCTCTGGCGACTGTTTTAAGTTCTGTTCTTATCTACAATCTTCCTGAGACAGTGAGTTTTTCTGTATTATGATATCCTCACGGATACTCATCCACTTCAGTTTGATAGGTGCTAATTTTATTTCTTTCGGTGACAGATTCGTGAAGCTGATATAGCAAAACTTTCATTTGCCGTTGAACTTGCTGAAGAATTCTATGGAAGGTTTGCTTGTTGGCTGCTTGTCATTCCTGATTGGAGATTTCCATTTTCAAGAATTGATATTCTAACATATTTCCCTTTTTTCTTTGTTGGATTTGTGGAAACTAGAGTCAAGGTAATAACTATATTAAATTAAGTCTCAAGATTATATAATTAAAATCAATCTAAAATGGATGTTGGTTTCCTCTGCAGGGGCAAGATGTGGCTTTTGAGCCAGCAAAACTTCTGTGGCTGATCCAGAGGGACTTCCTCCGTAAGTTTATTCCTGTATTTTAAATGAACATTATGTTTGGATCATGCAGTGTTTGTTTTGGCATTAATAAAACATAGATACATAGTTTTTTCAAGGATCGAATCATCAGAATTCTAGTTGCAGGGTATACTCCCCTGATCTCCTTGTGTTGTTAATCTAGCAATCTGCTCAAGGCTTCACTTTAGCGTATGCTTGACCTTAACTATGTTTTGGATAGATAAATGGAGCAACTGTACAAATTTAGTCACTGATTCCATTTGTTTCTATATAAATTAGTCCCTGTGATGAACCACCTAGTTTGGATACTTTGTCACTTTGTTGCCTCATGTTTTCATCAGTTTAATTATCACTGACGTGATCTGAAAAATACAATATATGTAGGTAATTAGGCATTATTTTGAATAGCAGGATGATTAAGTATCTACATTTTGTTGAGGTACTTGTTACAAATTACAATTGTACTTAATATGTATTGTAGACCTGACATGGCAAATTCTGCTCTCATCACATGTTTATAGAACATTCTCTAATGTTGTTAGCTTCCATAATGCAGAAGGAAAATCTGTACAGCAGATGGTTGACGAAGCTCTCCAACGGGTGCCAAACAACAATGGTTAGTTCAAGATATCTTGCTAACAATTTTTAGTTTATTGTTTTCTTTTTCTGTGGAACCACTTTCCATTATTTGCACTTTCAGCTCTGGATATAATTTATCAAAAATTGAATTCAAACCTTAAAAAAGTTGAACTCAGTATACCTTTTGTTCATTGCCGCAGGAGGGAAATACATAGACGAGGTACAGTTTTCAGCTTATATGTTATTAACTTGAAGCTGATATGGAATGCAAGATTGATTTAAGAAGTGTTCCTGTCATATCAGATAAACCAAATCAGAGACTCTTTGGCAGTTATGGCAGATAACAGTACGGCGTTTAGCTTGCCACAGGTGTGTTGCAATGGGACAATCTATGTTTTGCAGTAACCATTAGAAACACTGATGGCTGTGCATCATTGAGTTCATAAATATGTCACTTCAGTAGAAGTAATGTTGTTTGCATGAAATTTAAGTCAACTTGTCAAAAGCATAAGCCATCATATTTGTGCCGGGGAAACATGTTTAACTTTGCTTTTTCAAGCTACATACTGCCTCTGTCTCCGTATAGTTGTCATTAGATTTTTGTCAAAATGGTTCACTCTGACATTCCGAATATTTTTAGAGGTGAATTGACCTTCCTACCCCTCACCAATGCTGTCAATCAGAGTTAATGGCAGCTTTGAAAAACAACTGTAATGTATTTATTGAGGGTACTAGTGTAATTTGCCACAGTTCCTTATTTGGTCTGGAATTTCCTACAACTAAAACAGAGGAAGTATGTGATAACAATATGTACAATTATTTAATATTGTGCTATACTCAATGGAATTCACTTTGATGATTCTTTCCCAGCCTCATCTGCAAAGGACACAGCTATGTGATATGGAGGACAGAGAACTTGATCCCTTGTATGTACAAAGGAGGGATCAGCTGAAACAAATTGTTGCATCCATGGTAAAACCGAAAATCGTGCAGGGAAGAACTCTAAATGGTAAGGAGTTTGTCTCCTTTTTAGGGCAGGTAATACTTCTTGCAGTGGTCATTAACGATATTGATATCTTAATGCATCCTTGTAAAACATTATCTGAAACTATTCCCCTTTTCCTTAGATACTCGAGGCTCTAAATAAAGGTGAAATTCCATCAACGGGGTCGCTTGTTGAAGTTTTCAATAAGGCCATCCTTGAACGATGCCTGAAGGTGTACAATGAAAGAATGGGAAGGGTTGGTCTACCAGTATCAGTAGATGAACTTCATCTGTTTCACGAGGAAGCAAAAGATGAAGCTAAAATGCTATTCGACAAGCAGCATTTTGGTAAACATCATGCTGCTCAGTCCATCATCAAGCTCAATGAAGACATTCTAAAGGTTTCCCTGATTCTCTGTTCAACCTATGATAGCATTAAAATTCTGCATCTAATTCCGTACCTTATCATTAAATTTTATATTTCTAGCTACAGCGTTCAAGATTTTCATTTTTATTTTCTTTAAGCCAAAGAAAGTGTGTCATTATATTTTGCTGTGTAGACCACTGCACTTGTGGTGAATTGAATACTTGATTTTTCCATGGAATTTAGGGAAATAACTGTTCTTTCATTCAGATATTGTCATTTGCGCCTATGCAATATGGATAATATCTTCAATGTGCCTCAACTGGGTATTCCTTTTAGGTCTTCAGAAACTTTGGTCAAGCCAATGAATATCAGTCATCGAAGCATTGTGAAGCACGGTTCTCTGAGTGTGAAGATAAAATGGAACGCCTTCAAGTCTTGAAGCTACCGACCATGGCAAAGTTCGATGCAGGATTTCTTCTCTGCAACCAAAGTTTTCAAATGGAATGCGTGGGGCCTGCCAAGGAAAGCTATGAACGTCGATTATCAAAGGTTATCTCTTTGAACTTAAGATAGATTCCATGATGACCATGACTAACCATGATGGATTTTAGGGATAATGCACCATGCACAGATCTACTAGGTGTATAATATGTTTTGCCCAGTAACAAAGTAGAAAATCATTTTTTTGACCGTGGATGGTGCTATGCACTGCATTTGATAAAGTTCCCAGTTTAGTTGCTGATGACTGATAACAATAGAGAATTTCATTGCTGGTTATTCTTTCCTGATTTTTATTGTCAAAGTCTCAAAGAAACACATTCAAGTAGGTAACAGGGTCAAACTAGCTTAAGGTAAATGCTGATTTATGAATAAACAAATCAGAAAGTTATTTATGTTGACACAGTATTTAATAGTATTTTTATTTGCATCCTTGAACCACCCCTCTCAGATAAATGCCAGATCATATCGAATTCTAAGTGTTCCCTACTTTTGTGTGCCTGAATTTTGATGTACGTGCATTTGCCCTCGTTGCTGTCACTCCCATCAACTATCCTAACAATGAATAACTGAATCCAGTTCTACCCTCTGCTCATGTTTCCAGATGTTTGCACGATCTCGTGCTCTTTTCATCAAGGAGTACAACAACAAACTCTTCAATTGGTTGGTGGTATTCTCCTTAGTCATGGTTGTCATCGGGCGTTTTGTCCTCAAGTTCCTCCTACTCGAAATTGCGGCATGGGTTATGTTTGCCTTCCTGGAGACGTACACAAGGCTGTTCTGGTCTTCAGAGTCCCTGTACTACAATCCTGTCTGGCAAGTAATCATCTCATCATGGGAGACCATCGTGTACAACCCCGTTCTTGATCTTGACAGGTAGGCTTTGTTCCAGTCTTCCTCCCTACAACCCTACAGCGCCCATGTAATTTCTACCAGCAGTACTGTTCTACTTTGTTAGTGCTCTAATACTGATCTGGTACAGATGGGCGCTCCCAATTGTTGCCATGCTATCATTTTTGGTGATTTATTGGCGTTGTCTCGGTGGAAGGAAAGGGATTGGCATGTCATTGCTGCCTCTGTACAATGGGTCTTACAGAAACTCAAACCGTCCAAGAACAGACTGAATCCCCAAAAATACACTAATGAGAACATCATGTAACAAATCCACATGTTACCTGGGCGTCAATTAAGTGTTTTCAGCCAATGGGACACATTCTTTTTAACTCCAGTGTTACCGAATACAGATGCTGTAAATGATGTAAAGCTTCTGTTGTAAATATGTGATCCGAACACAGAGTATTTATAATGATATAAAGCTTCTGTTGTAAATATGTGATGCAAACACAGAATATTTATACGTACATTTCAAAAAGAAAAAAATGTACTTAGATCAAGGGAGTGTTGATACTAAATAGAACCTTTTTACGTCATTCCATACCATTATAAGACAGTTGACTGTCGGAATGCACCATACATAGAGAATGGTGTTTAATCAGTTCTTACAGGTCAAAAGAGAGAACAAAACATCACTGAAACCCACTTAAATATTACAACCCCCACAGCAGCGAAATGGTGTTACAGATCAGGGCCACATGCTGTTCAATATCAACATCCAAAGTAACATACATGTTTACTTTATCCTAGTTTTTTAGAGCTGAATTTATGATCTGTGATGGTCTCTAGTCACGAATGCCTAGAGTGACGGTCGCCTTCAATCAACTATGCTGTCTCTTCCGAACTATCTCCCGAGCTCTTTCACGCAGTTCTTCTGGTGGTGGAGGACGCGGGCCCTCTGGTGGATAAACCACGTAAGGGCGCTATAAAGAGAGCACAAACATAGTCAGCTCAAAGTTTTGTTGTTGCAAAGTTATTTAATAAAGCACTACCAAAAGGAACAAGGATGGAAAACCACACAAAATTCATGGTTAGTGCATTGTTTCTGATAAGTACGTTGACCAATGAATCGAACAATTGCTAGAAATAATCTGCTGAGTGATAAAGATAGTAATACGTGGCTAATGAATCATTTTTTTCTACTAGTTTGTGATCCAATGAACAAAATAATAGTTGAAGATCTGGCGTAATGCATATGCACAATCCTGCCCAGTTCTTGCATTGATCAATAGAATCATTGAATTTACAGGTCAGCATAACACTGTATCAATTTCTTCGCGGTTCATAAACACTGCCCTAATCATGCTCCAAGTTTCATGCAGCCGAGAACGATGTCCATCTTTAACTCACATTTGTAAATCATCAACAGCATAACTACCTCATTATCCAAAAGAGGGAAAAACAAGCTCTGGTTCAAGCATATAAAAGTAGCGGCTTCATGGTTCGTAAACACTGCACTTTCCCTTTGATGAAATGCTAATTTTGTTTGATACCAATTTTTATCATCACCAGATTGAATGTACTAAAACTGCATCCCAACAGAATGAGGTTGAACGATAAATGCGGCTGTATCTCAAGAGGACAACCATTCCCAAATCAAGTCAACAATCATCTGCTTTCTTTTGGTTTTAGTTCTTCAATCAAAACCCTAGCATCCCCAAATGTTCTTCAACTAAAGCCACAGATCCCCAAATCGGTCTTAACTCGTAAGCCACAGGCAAGAACCTCTGAGCAAGACGCGTACTAAATCGGTCCAATTCCAAACTCCTAAGCGGCTACCAATCCTGGTAGAGGGAGGGGATTGGGGGGCAGAAGAGGACATACGAGGCCCATGAGCTTCTTGAGGGTCTTGGAGTCGGTGGCGACGAGGTAGGTGAGCGCGACAGGCACGGAGACGTAGACGCCGAACTTGGCGATCTCCAGAGCCCCCTTCGCCGTCCCCAGCGACGACATGCTCCGGCGGCGATCCCTTCTCCTTGCCTCTCACTCCTCTCTCTCTCTCTCCCCGCTGAATCCGAAGGCTGACAGAACTTCAAGTTTGGTGTAGATCTTCAAAGTTTTCTCTTTATAATTTTATATCTAGTTATGATGTTTGTCACGGTGCTATTCTAAATCACTATATGCACATAACGATACGTGCGTCTGGCAGCCTTCCTCCGTCTCTATTTTTGAATTAAAAGGTGATAAAATATTGGAAACAGAATGAGTACAATTTAATATTGATCAGCGTAAAATAAAAAGAGTAGCAACTAATAATGTACCATAAACATCTTTCATTTTTTCTCTCTCATGTTTACTCCCTCCGTTTTAAAATAATTGTCGTTTCAGACAACCAAATGAACTAGAAATGAACTATTGAAATTTGTCCTAACGACAATTAAAACGAAACAGAGGGAGTAGAATGATATATTTCTGCCACACACTTGAAACCTGAATAGGTATGTCAAGCCTCACTTCTTATATCATGGAAAAGATACTTATATCGACCTTAATGCATGTCCTTTTTGTGCTCCTTATGATCTTTATTTTTTATTTTCGTTGTTGGCACCGCTCCAACAGCAGTAACATTATATACAATAATATCAAGATATCGAAACAAAGTTTTGAGTTTTGAATCAAACAAAGAGACTGTTTTTACTTTGGAAGTTTTAGATGTTTTATTGATCAAAGCTTACATATCTTTCTCCCATTAATCATACTTTTAATGGGGAATGCATTTGGCTCTTGCTATGATACCTAGATAATGTAATCAGTGAAATAAGTGGTTATTAGCTGCCTGAATGTTGATCATTTTATCTGATTTTGCAGCTTTACAATTGAACACGAAGTATTCGCTCGCTTCTCCAATCTTGTTTCACTACTTCAGCAATAATTTCACATCTGACTTGCCGATTCAAGTGGACATGGCACATGAACAAGTGCCATTTAAAAACTAGAAGATCAACCTTATGGACCGGGGGACCGAGACATCCCAGTAGATTAGAACAAGGATGTGCAGAAGCCATGCCTTGTTCAGAACCACCGTGCTGCTGCATTGTACGTAGACACAATGGGCCTGCCTTGTTCATAGGCCAGTTCAGTCACCTACTGGTGCTTCTGTTGACATCCACTAGGAACAGTTGGATAACAATTTTCGTGCAATGCATGTGAATAGCGTTCTGT
The DNA here is from genome assembly GCA_036927565.1 of Tuctoria greenei. Lineage (NCBI taxonomy): Eukaryota > Viridiplantae > Streptophyta > Magnoliopsida > Poales > Poaceae > Tuctoria > Tuctoria greenei. Next base: position 201,523,694 of record JAYESD010000008.1, on the reverse strand, counting down.
TCGCTGCTATTCAACCTTACTTTATTTATTCATTTGAGCATTCAATACGACATTAGAATTATTTATTTCCACCACACAGCAGGAAACCCCAATACCTAAACTGGTATAGGTCAGGCTTCCAGTGCTAGGATTCAAAGTACTACTACACTCCAAAAAAGAAAAAAGGGAATCGTTCTTTGCTTTCCTCGGGAAAATGCCCCTTTCATGGCAATGCGGACTTTAAGCTCCTGGCTAACTCTTCTAGTTTCTTTAACCCTTCTTCAGGAGAAGCAGCTTCTCCCAACAGCCTCACCATTGCGCTACCGACAATCACACCATCTGCTCCCCATCCAGCAATCTGAGTTATAGACGATGAATAAACAAAGATGTCAAAGGACAAGAAAAGAGTAGGGAACAGTCCCAGATCTTGTACGTTGCAGGAAATATGCCAATTATGATATGCATATACCTGCTTCACGTGCTCTGGAGTCGACACACCAAAGCCAACGGCCACGGGTTTTTCTGTGACCTATAAAAAGTAATATATTTTGTTAACATCCTTAAGTGTTGTGTCCTTTGTACTTCATTGAAAAGTTCAATGAGTGAACATATCCCGAAATTCAAACATAGCATGTTTTGACTAACAAATAGGCTACCAATATATGCGTTTAGCGAAAAAGGGATACAAAATTCAAACATTCCAAATTTTGACTAACAAAATTGGCCAGCAATATATGAGTTTAGTGATATAAAAGTGGTGTCAGTAGATTATGTTTCGATGTAAAGTTTATGGTTATGATTTTGTGTCTAGTTGCAATATATTAGAAAAGAAATTTGTGGTCAAAGCATATCAAGTCAAATCGAGCCTTAAAAGAATGATGTAATAACATAGAAGAAGATGTAATTGAGTACCTGCTTGATCTCCTCAAGAAGAGATTGCACTTTGGTGCTTACATTTGTTCGTGCACCAGTAACACCAACAGTGCTTACCTGAACAGCATATAAGTTAGCAACCAATCCCATACATCTAGTTCGCTATCAACTGATGTATTCAAAGGGACTCAGTTACAGAAAATTCCAAAATAAAATGTGAATCTTGATAAGCTATTATGCAAAATCAAAATGGGAAAGTGGAAACTCAAAACAAATTCTGCTGTCTGACTTTTAAACCTACTGGCTGCCTTTCATAATAGTTTTCAGTCAGTCCTACTCCTACTATCAAGATGCAGCTACCACCAGGATACCTTCCTATAGGTAGAGAGTATAGATGTCCAAAATCCAAATGGCTGTGCAAATGTGCAATACATCTTTCTTTTTTTTCCTGACCGAGAAAACATTAGGAGAGGCTCGTACTGCGCAATAGATATATTGTACTCTGCAATTCTCTCTCTATTCTGAAGTGTTTAGGGATCGGAGGACTGCCATATGAGAATGGATTTTTGAAACTAGCAAGGGTGTTCTAATATATAAACACTTACAAGATAAATAAATCCTTCTGAAACCTTTGCAATTTTCTCCATTCTTTCTTTAGGTGTGGTCGGTGTTGTTAGTAGCACCTGCACAGTCATGCAAAATAAATCCAATCAAAGAGCTAGCATAATGAATGAAACACCTTCAACTGCATAGATAGAACATGAAAATCTGTTATTCCACCGTGATCAGCAACAGATCATACAATACTATGTGTACTATGAGTTCTGGACTTCAGTGCTCAGGATAAAGTCCTAACATTTTAATCTGACTGGCCTATCGTATATGATGTTTATCCTATCAAATATAAATTCACCAGAGGTTGTCCCCTACTGTTCTTAAACAAAATAAATATCACAAGTATCATGTGAGTCAGATAGTGCACAACCAATGAAAATAAGAGGGAAAAAACCCACAACATAGGAACCATGCTTGCTGTCCCCCAACTAATTTCAGATTGAGTTGTGATATGGCGAAGAAATATATATAACATAAATTTTATCGGGATTTAGAAAAAGGCATAATGGGGCTCCCCATAGAGCAACGGTTGACCTTATTTGGCCAAAAAGTTGTAACGGTAAAACACAGCGTTAAAGTATACACTGAAAATATTAGAGAGGGCCTACCAGTTCTAAGTTGTTCTTGGAGGCTTCGCTCCTCAATATATCTGTCTCTTCCAAAGGAACATCAGGCACCACGAGACCTGCAACATATTAATACATAAGTAACTTGAAATGCACGATGAAAAAGGACTTTTCAAGTGCTAATCAACTTTCAGGCAAAGATCAATAGTAAAGATTTGTCTAGGTTGTTATCTGAATGGTGTTCTGCATCTGACAAATCAAGAAATGATAGAATGAAGTGTAATGCTTCCATTAGTTAGTGAAAAATCATCACAAAATATCATTTGATTAAATATGAAGACGTATTACCATGTACGCCAGCTTCTTTTACAATAGTCATGAAGTTTGGGATACCACGCTTCAGAATCGGATTATAATATGTGAAAAGCGCTACAGGGCAGGACAGCTCAGGTACCACCTCCTTTACCATGGAGATAACATCCTCAAATGTGGTGCCTTTTGCCAGCGCACGTGTAGCAGCAGCCTAAAACGGTGCAAACAAAAAGCAAAAACTCATGAGCAGAAGAACACAAGTACAACAGAATGTAATAGCAACTATAGCAGGTGTTATGTGACTCACCTGAATAACAGGGCCATCAGCCAATGGATCAGAGTAAGGCACACCCAACTCGATCACGTCTGAACCACAGGCATCAAGTATCTTCAGTGCTTTTGCTGTGGTGGCCAAGTCAGGGTCACCAGCAGTAATGAATGGAACTAGCGCGACCTGGAATTTATGAAATTTTAAAGAAGAAAAATCAACTATACAATTCAGTTGTGAATTGCTGATCTAGGAACTAGAATATCGCATCTCACTTGTCACTACTCAGGAGCATGAGCGTAACTATTAAGGCACAAATATATGTACGGTTTTAGGCTCGAGGGAATGAAGGGGAGGGAAACAGGATAAAGCAGCAATAACGAAGTTATATACAGGCAAAACTATGTACTCGAACATTAGCAGTTTATATAGTGATTCCGTCACTACGCGATGGAACAGTAGGGTAATCAGTCATCCCATATCATCCATCGGACGCATACCGAATCCGCTTCCCGATGACGAACCGAGAAAACAGCTGGAAGACCCCGCAGGATCAGGCCGTGCCCAAGCCAAGCCAATCCAATTCAATCTCTACGTATGGAAGTACCTAACGAATCGCGCATCGCGCTTAGCACGGATTAACCTGGGAGAGGAGATCAAGGGCTGACCTTTCCCTGCTCCCTGAGCTCGGCGAAGGTGCCCGAGATGCTGCGCTTGTCCTCAGCCACGGCGGCCGCCGCCGCCGCCGCCGCAACGGACGCCGCGCGGACGGCGACCGCGGGCCCCGCCGCCGCGCCCCGGAACGAGACCCTCCCGGTCGTCGCCGCGCGCCGCATCGGCGCCACCGCGGAAAGAGAAGACGCCGCCGAACCCGCCGCGGCAGGGGAAGCGGGGATGGAGGCGGCGGCGGCCTTGAGCGCGAACGCCATGCGTGTGTGTGTGTGTGCTGGCTGACCGACTCTGCCGACGGCTTTGTCTGTCTGCGCGCACGCAGGGTGTTCGACGCCGTGTGCGGGTGGATGGGTGGATAGGGAGTGAGGTGGTGACCGGTGACTGGTGACGGGCCTGTATTAATACCGGGCGGGTGGGCCCCGGGGGTTGGTGGGTTGGTCGAGGTGGCGGCGTCGCTCGGGCGCCTGTGGGTCGCGGACGTCAGTGACTGTTGAGTGGCGGGTGGTTGACCGCCCGGTTGTTGCAGCTGCGCATGATCAATGCCGGTCCTTGGCCTCTGCCGAGGAAACAACAGAGGAAGAAGATGCAACGCCGTGCAGTGCATGCGGTCGTTGCTTCGTTCTTGTACAGTTGTACTACTCGTGAGCGTTCAATCCTCTGAATCACACTACAAAATTCGGAGACCTTTCACATCTTCTGAATTACTACATGATATAATTCGGAGAGAACATTGAAGCTGACATTAACTCTACATTTAGTCCTTCACTCTACGTTTAACAGTTCGATCAGATTTCACTGATTCAGATCAACGCTACAGTACACATGAACGGCGAAAAATGACATTATAGTAAATCGATTACCCTTGATACATGGTTTAGGCTACAATACTACAACATGCCACTATTTATGGTCGTCCCATTCTACTGTATCGCCAGCTACATTTCTCTGCATCAAGATGAATCAATGAAGATATGCATCTTAGCTACTCGTGAAGCTTCAAACACGACCGAGCACCGCACCATGGAGTGGAAAAGAAGTTGGCTTCTTCATCCAGCTTCAACCTGATCCCATCCTCCCGATTCAGTAACAGACGCTCTTCGACGACGATTTGACTCGATTCTCTACTCTACCCGGTGTCACATACGCATGCGCTCCAAGGTTTCTGATAACCCGATCATAGTTGTTGCTGGTGAAGGGCCACAACCCATGTAGAAGATAATGTGAAGCGTTGAACTCTTTTGAATGTTGCAAATTTATTTATACACGGCGGGAAAAACTCCTATGTGGTTTACAACATAGAGTATTGAGATCAATATAGTCGACCTCGTTGGATTAAATCAGTTAGAATCCAACCAAACTCTACCCATCTCATAGAACAACCTAGATCGTGTGTGTTGATTGATGATTAAAATTCAAATTATGTAAGGAAAAAAGGGTTCCTGAAGTGAAACGGAATCCCATCACTCAAGGCTTGGTCGGAGTATTTCCTGTAGAACTTTTTATAAATGTTGGATCTTGTTTACTTAGAAAAATCATATATCACCTCTGTTCTTTGAAAATAGAAATCAAATCTTTTTTCAGAATGGGCCTGCTTCGAGATTTTGTACTGAGATGGGCTTTAGAAATTTACTTCCGGTCCGAATTCAGAAGTCAATCAGACGTTGACTCAAAAAATAATGGACGAAACTGGAGTTCTTAGAATTCGGTCAGAAAAAAGTGTTCAGATTGTCTTCGATCGATATCTGGACATAGCATTCCGATTTCTGATGGATTTCAGGTATGAACAAGACATTGAAAGTGATTGAAAAATTTCAGAACATGAAATCGATCTATTTGGAAACTTACCAGCTGGATTTTCACGTACTATTTGATTTGAAATCCTGCCGAATGGCAGGAACGCGAGGACGTGTGGGCTTGGGCTTGTTTTTATAAAACAGATGCACGTACGTGGATTGAAGTGGACTCCGATTATCCGATTTTTTTTATTTTAGCATTTATTATTTCATTATTTAATATTAATAGCATCCGATTTTCTTTTTTTCCAAAACTAGTGTCCCGTCGTTCAAAGTTGGATGACTTGCCACGTGGCAGAGTTGCCGGTGGCAGCACATGTGGCAGTCTCAAAAATTTTGGTTTTTGTTCACTTTTGAGCGCTCATTTTAAAATACTTAGAGATATATTTTGAAAATGTTGTTATTGAATAAAATATAGTAGACAATGTGTACTACATATTCTTCAATAACAATATTTTTAAAATATGTTTATAGGTATTTAAAAATAGCAGTTAAAAATTGAATAAAACTCAGCAAAATTGGACTGCAAAGTCATATTTGCTGAGTTTTATTCATATTTCGACGGCTATTTCGAAATATCTAGAGACTTATTTTAGAAATGTTGTTACTTACGGAATTGTAGTAAACGTTGTCTAGTATATTCTTTTAAATAACAACATTTCCAAAATATATCTCTGATTATGTTAAAATAGGCGTCCAAAAGTGAATAAAAATCAGAATTTTTAAGACTGCCACATCATGCTGCCACATCGCAAGTCGTCTACGTGGCAAGTCATAGGGACGGCAGGGTGCTAGTTTTGCAAAAAAAAAAAAAAATCGGACGCTATTAATATTAAATAATAAATTGATAATGCTAAAATAAAAAAATCCCGATTATCCCGTGTCCGGTCAGGCGCATGAAGGCCTATAGGCCATGGCCCAGAACCCCTCTCTCCTCCCCGGCTTCTCTCTCTACAGTCTACTAAAGAAGACGCCAAACGAAGCCTCCCCTTCCTGCGACGCCACACTTCTGTACGCGAACACTCTTTTGTCTCGAGCTACTCGAACCTTCGCCCGCTGCCAGTAACCAGTTGGCCCCTCGCCGGTTGCCGGCCATGGCGGGCCAGCAGCCGCCCGGCGGCGCAGAGGACGACTTCCTCGATCACTTCTTCGCCTTCCCCTTCGTTGGCGCCGGCGGCGGCCACCACCCGTTCCCCCTCGCCCTCAGCCTCGCCGCCGCCGCCAAGCCGGTGAGCTTCCTCTCGAATTGAGCGCTGCGCGCGCGACGGGAGCGCGCGCGTGAGTGCGAGGTTTGATTCACGCCTCAGCGAGGGTGTTGCTGTTCATCTGCAGGACAGGGACCCCGTCCAGCTCGCCGGCCTCTTCCCGCCGGTGTTTTCCGGTGCCGGAGTCATGCAGCAGACGAACCCGCGCCCCGCGCCGCCGCCGCCGCCGCACCAGGTAGCCAGCCGCGGCGGACGAGTCTTGCGTCCGGCGTCCCCCTAGCTGAAAGCTGCGTTTTTCTTTTTCCATTTCTGTTCGGGAATTTCGGGGCCTGGTGCTGATTCGTATGTTTCCGTTGGTAAATTCAGCTGTTTCACGCGCAACCGAAGCCCGGCGACGGAGCCATGGCCTCGCAGCCGCAGCCGCCGGCGCCGCGGCCCAAGGTGCGCGCGCGGCGCGGGCAGGCCACGGATCCCCACAGTATCGCCGAGAGGGTAAGAGCTTAATGGAACTTCACATTTGCGAGTGAAACTGTTGCAGTTTGGGGTGTTTCTTTCGTCTCCTGGTCGCGTGAATTGCAGTTGCTGTTACGGGTACGGGCCAGAAATTTTGGGCGCCCTTCCGGGTTCTTCTCAGGTTTAGTGGATATTGCCGTGCAAGTAATGGGGGTTTGTTTTTAAGGAAAATGTTGCTTTCTTAACGAGCTGTTGGGTGGATGCATATGGCGTGCTGTTTAAGCATCATGAGCTAAGCATAATGATGTTGCATTGTATTGGAAGTCACCGCCTATTGACAGTACATACATCAAACTGTAACCTTATTATTATAGTGATCTTACTACGAATATCATAGAGGTATCTATTAATTTTGGTCTTAAGGTGGATAGCTCTGCGACTTAAGCAAACATCGTAAATGGTCTTTTAAAACATAAATCCTCTAGCCTCATTAATCCACGTTATTTAGCTAAAGTGGTCTTAATGTGTTAATCCACGCTATTTAGTTAAAATTATCTTTTCCAAATTGTTTAATTGTTTAGCATTTTATTGAACCTTCATCTGTTCTAATGCAGCTAAGAAGAGTAAGGATAGCAGAAAGGATAAGGGACTTGCAAGAATTGGTCCCCAACACAAACAAGGTAATGATTCATGCAGTATTTCTAAGTGTCATCATGTGCTCCAAGAAATTGCTTGTTTCATAGGCCTCCCATTGGAAATTTGCTGCCGGTGGTCCTGGCTTATGATGTCCTGATACATTATGGTTGTTCTTGGATTTCTTTCATCCTAAGGATCATGAATCTCTTTCGAGTTGATTATTATGTGTTCACTTATAAATGCACATTTATGCTTGTTCTATTGTTTTGCATGCTGCCTGAAATGACATGAGTAATCACCCTTTGGTTGCACCAATGGACCCAACAGTTATATATGATTAGTTCACACCTCTATTTTCCTAAACGGGATTAAACAATGTTTACATGGTATGTAAATGCTACAGAGGCCAAGCCGTGTTTGCCTAAGTGGTCATGTAGACCGATTAAACGGCCATGTAGCCTGGAATATTGGCTAAACGACAGTCCGCGTACCGATTATGGTCTACGAAAACACTAGTTACACAATACATGATTCATCAAAAACTGGTTCTAAAGCTTCTTGTCAACCCAAAAACAAAAAAAAGGTCGAATAGCAAGTTTAATGCATGCTTATACCTTACAGACAGATAGGGCAGCTATGCTAGATGAGATCCTTGATTATGTGAAGTTTCTCAGGCTTCAAGTGAAGGTATTTTTTAAAAAAAAATGTAGTCTGTAGTGTTGTCTATAATATCTGATTTGTTTCGTATCTAACATGCACTATTATTCTGCAATGCCAGGTTTTGGGTATGAGTAGACTGGGTGGTACTGGTGCAGTTGCACAGTTGGTTGCTGACATTCCACTCTCAGTTAAGGTAATAATACTCTTGAAAAAAAATTGCACAAATAGTTCACGCTTCAGCAGTTACAACAATTATTCACACATGTTAACTACTAAGCTGCATGAAACATGACTAGTATTTACTTTTTTCAAGATGGAGAAATTGTTTGCATTATTGCATTCTTGGGTTTCTTTTTCAGAAAAAAAAGTCATGTATTTACTTTCTACATGTGTCATAGAAATGCCCAACATATGCAGCTAGGCCTGCATTCATTTTAGGCTGACCTTTCTTTGCAACCAATCTTAAAGACACACTTTTTTATTTTAAATTAGCATGGACGCCCTGATAGTGCTAAATGATAATGTAATGCAACCATGGTCCTTTCTCGATTTATAATAACCATGTCCAGGTTCAACTTATTTTTCTTCTGAAGCTTCATCTGTCAGTTCTGTCAAATCTTTTGGACCCAAAAACTGAATCATACATGGATGACTAGGGTGAAGCAAGTCAAGGTGGGAGCACAGAACACATATGGGAAAAGTGGTCAACCGATGGCACAGAAAAGGAGGTAGCAAAGCTGATGGAAGAAGACATCGGGGCAGCGATGCAATTCCTCCAATCCAAAGCGCTATGCATGATGCCGATTTCGCTTGCAATGGCGATCTACGGCACACAGCAGGAGGGGCACCCGCTTAAGCCTGAACCCAATACATCTTCATAGTATAGTGACATCAACCTTAGCGTGCATTTTGCCGCTAATACCATTAGGCTGTCTGACATATCCGAAGTGTAAGATATACGGGGCGTTTCATCTTGCTAACAGCGAAGTAGGAAGGGACGCAAAACAATTATCTCCTCAAAATATATTGCCACTAGTGTGTGATGTCGCCTCCTTTTTGCTTATTTTGTTCAAAGCCGCCTAGGATATAGTAAGCAATATTCTGCTCATGCTCACACATCTTTCAATCCACCTATGAGTGCAAGTGATGGGTAGATTTACCAGAGTCAGGCATGCTCTCATGCTGTTTCCTTTTGAGTCCTTAGTGCACTAGCCATACAGACACTTCGTGGTATGGTTGGTCACCCTTTTGGTAGTGGGTGTTTGGACAAATGAAAAGAGGTCGATGTATCTGTGTAAATGGTTGACAAAACTTGAAATAATGTTGAGATGGAAGGTGACGTTGATGGCTGAGAACTGGTGGCGTGATATCCTGTCTATTTTTTTCCAGAGTAAATGGAGGTATTTGCTCGATCCGGATCAAGCGTGCGATGACCTGCTTGATAGTGGGAGCGTGCTCCTGCTGGAACAACAGTGTTTATACCCCTACTTTGAGTTTTAATTGTAATTTTGCCCTCGTTTTTTAATCTGGAGCAAGACTTCACCACTTCTCGACTACTCCCTCTATCCCGGAAAGTTTGTCGCTTTGTAGTTCAAAAATGAACTACAAAACGACAAACTTTCCGGGACGGAGAGAGTACTTAACAGTGTTAAATATGGTGTAATAAGACTAAGTTGCCTTGCAATTTCATCCCTACTTCTCATTGGACTTTGTGAACCTACCCAGTTTTCATAGTAAGGCTTAACCAAATTTTCATATATTTGAAATCTCACTGAATTTTAATGGCATTTCAAAACAACTTTACAACATTAAGATGTGGTTATTTGTACTAACTCCGCAAAGTCTAAATCCATGTAAAAAGGGAACGTAGGAACACATGCGCTGCATCTTCACAATTTAGAATTTTAAATATCTGTTATGTCAGGAAATAAACTTGATCGTTCGAGAATTGGGTTGCATAAAAGTGGAATAAGAGTAAGGCATAAGTGAGCTGAGTTAGTACGCGTATCAGTGTGTATTATAGTGTCGGGCATCAGTGAACTGAGTTAGTGCGTGTATTAGTGTATAGTATTATAGTTCGACATTAATATGTTAAATTAGTATAGTCAGCTACTCAGCTCGCGGTTAGCTCGCGGAGTTGTTAGATCAGTAGATATATAGTCAGCTACTCAGCTCGCAGTTGTCGGAATGCCTTCTTCAAAACTAGTACAGTGCTTTTCAGCCTCCCTTTGCAACTATCACTGATCTAAGAGATCAATCTTCAAACCTTGTTCATTTAATCTCAGGAAGGCTTTCTCGAGGAGAAACCCGCTCTTATTCCTCATTTTTCTGGATACGTAGTTAGTTACAGTGTAGTGTGGTGGAAGACGATAATCACTATTGGAGGAAACGCACGTCATCAACCAGCTGATTAATTTGTTGGTGGTCATCAGGCGTAGTACTTGACAATGCTGGAGTAGTTGGTCTGCTTGTCGTAGTAGCGGTCCCAGATCATGAACCCGCCGTAGTTGTCCGCCTTCTGCGAGAAGGGCGCGGTGTCGTAGTACACGTTCTTGGGGTGCACCCACCCGTGCGTCATCTCCGACGCCGTCAGCCCCACGTAGAACCTCGTCGCCGGGTACGCCGCCGTCCACTTATCCCACGCCGGCTGCCAGTACGCCTCGCAGTCGCCGTCGTCGTAGATCCTGACGTGGACGCGCTCGAAGATGCCCGTATCGACAGCGCGCTTCAGGTACCCGCTCGGCGGGAACGTGCACCGCGGCGTGGCCGTCAGGTGCAGCGGCTTCCCGCCGCCGGGGGCTCCCCGGATGTTCCGCTTGGCCAGCTCCAGCGCCAGCACGTCGTACCGGTCGGTGGACGTACCGTGCTCGAGGAACAGGTCCACGCCGTCCAGCCACGCGTCGCCGAAGGGGCGGTAGTGCGCGCCCGGTTCCGACCCGCCGAGGTAGGTGTTCCATAAATGGTCGAACAGGTCCAGCGCCGCCTGCCTGGACGGCAGCGAGTACCCCGTGCCGAAGCCGCCGACGGAGAGCGACACGGGCACGCCGATGGACTGGCAGTGCTTGACGTCGTCGCCGACGCCGGCGAGCGGGTGGCCGGACAGGTCCAGGTTGTACTTGCCGTGGCCGTACACGTTGAGGAACGACATGATGACCATGGTGTACAGGCCGGAGTCGCAGGCCTCGCGGAGGGAGCCCTCGTCCTTGTTCCGGCCCCAGAACACGGTCACCTGGCCGGTCTTGTTCCCTGTTGCCGCTGCCGAGCTAACAAGGACGGCGGCCGCGAGGACCAGGATCAGGAAGGACGAGGCTGCTGCCCTCGCCATTATGGCTGATGGTTCCGTATATGATTAATTAGTTCTTGATCACTCTAGCTCTCTTATTGAAGTCTTGATCGATGCGTGTGATAAGAACCGCTGCACTCGGCTCCGCTATATATAGATAATCGTAGAGAGAGGAATACATATGCATCTGGATCGAGATCGAGATCGAGATCAAGATCAAGAGAGGGAACGAACGTGTCGGTAGCCGCCATAGATAGTTGACCACCGGAGCAAGTTTGCAGCTCAGCCAGCTACATAGCTTTTGATTATTCTCCGCGTGGAAAATCGAGCCGAAGATTTTACTCGTCGTGCTTTTGCTTGGAGAGGAGAACGTGGAGCAAGTTTGCAGCGCAGCTTATGTTGACGACGCCCCCCAGCAAGAAACGGAGGAGTACGTGGTTTTCCCCGTGTATTTCGCCTCTGTTTCTGTCTGGGCACATCTTTTATGCTGTACTACTTCTCATTCAACAGTTGACCAGGGTGCAGCAGCCGTGATTTATACTATTATTGTATCTTACGGATGCTACCAGACTTGACCGTGCTCCTCTGACTTTGACTGCTAATTATATGTTTTTTGAAATATAAACAATCATGCTGGAAATGTGATATTGCTCATTAATTGTAATGTTATGCGTAGAATGCGCCACACATTCATGAAGTCAACAATGTAATCTCTTTAAAAAAAAATGATGAATACAAGTGGTAGTGCTCAAACATAATGAAGTCCGTGGACCACCGCTTGATGATACCCTCTATACTGCACCTAACTTGTCTACTTGAGTTTATTAAAAGTTATATTTGAGCTCCAATTGGAAGATAAATGACTCATGACCCTGGTAGGCTCAAATAGCTCGACAAGTTCGTTTAGATAAGTAATAGGTAATTCGTTATGTATTTATTAACAATCGGTCTGCTAGTTATTGCTTGTTCTCTGACTAATATTTTTTGTTGTTGTTGTTTTCCAACTGTTTAAACAGATCTTTTCGAGTTTGTTCAATGTTATTCCCACCGTTTTAAGCATTGTTTTTGTTAGGATAATAATTTTAGTTTAATTTTAAGCTATATCTTCTTGCCCTAATGATAACAACTAAAAACACATAGAAGTATAAATGTACGAAGAAAGGGTGTAGAAGTATCCCAGGGGGAGAAGAGTAATAAAAAGAAAAGTGACGAGCAGATAAATCAATAACAATTATTCGTTTATTCTTACACGTGATTCATTTTATTCTTGCAAAATCTCACTAGTAGTGCAGAGTAGAGTAGCGACATCTAACAGCTGATAAAGCAACACATGCGTATAAAACAGGTATAAATACACGTAGACGTAGGGTGATAAGTGGACGATGGATGGAGCTCTCCATTCTCTAAGCCCATTCAGTGGCGTAGCTGCTGTAGTTGGTGTTCTTGTCGGCGAAGCGTTCCCAGATCATTATGCCGCCGTAGTTGGCCGCCTTCTGCACCACCGGGACCACGCCGTAGAAGAGGTTCTTGGGGTGCACATAGCCGACCGTCTGCTCCGACGCCGGCAGGCCGACGTAGACCTGCGAGTCCGGGTACGCCTTGGTCCACTTGTCCCACTCCAGCTGCCAGTAGGCGGCGCAGTAGCCATCGTCGCCGTAGACCCTGACGTTGATGCGCCCGACGAGCCCGGTGGCGAGCGCCCGGTCCACGCCCCGGTCCGCCGGGAACTTGCACCCCGGCGTGGCCATCAGCTGCACCGGCGTCCGCGCGCGGAACCCTTGTTGTAGGCCCAGAGGCGCCTGGCGAGCACGTCGTAGTTGTCCGGCGAGCCGTTCTCGATGAAGAGGTCGATGCCGTCGACGTAGGCGTCGCCGAACGGGCGGTGCACGCCCTCGCGGGAGCCGGCGAGGTAGGAGAACCACAGGTGGTCGGCGAGCTCCGTCGCCGCCTGCGGGGTGGGCAGCGAGTACGACCCGGTGCTGAATCCCCCGACGGAGAGGTACACGAGGTGGCCGTTGGACTGGCAGTGCTTGATGTCGGCGCCGAGGCCGCCGCCGACGGGGTGGCCGGAGATGTCGAGGCCGTACCTGCCGTGGCCGAACACGTTGAGGAAGGAGATGACCACGATGGTGTACGTGCCGGTGTCGCAGGCCTCTCGGAGCGAGCCCTCCGCCTTGTTCCGGCCCCAGAAGACGGTCACCTGGCCTGTCTTCCCCGTGGCCGCGGCCGGGCCGGCGAGGAAGCCTAGGACGACGGAGACAAGGACCACGAGGGTCAGGAGGGAGGCTGCCCTCCGGCTTGCTGCGAGCGCCATTTCTTGTAACTTGTGTGCCTTACGTCGCAGTGAGGAACCGGATATAATTATCGAGTCCGAATTGTCCACAGTTTATATTAGATAGTTGAAGAAGGCAAGTTTTTCAGCAGCAGGTACCTAGCTTTTGACTTGGATATTTGTTCATGTTGGACTGATGTGTGTAGCTCGGAGAACAGCAACGGGAGACAGCTCACAAGGCTAATAGTTGACGAAGAAGACAGGTTTTCAGCACCTCGACTAGACGTGTTGTTCATCTTGGACTGGTCTACCTTGAAGACCAGCAATGGAAGGCGCCAGCTCACAAGGGTACTAGTAAGTGATGTGAGCCAGCACCGAAAACGGCGTCAATAAAGTATATATGTTCTCAACCGACGTGGCTTCTTCATCTATCTGTGTGCATGCATGCCTTCTTCCCCTTTCAGGCAGCACATGGTTTTTTACGCTACATCTCTATCTTATCTACTTGTTGACCATGTGTTTCTTGCATGTGTAGTAACACTAAATTACTAATTAACTCGTGTTAGTCAGCTAAGCTATATTTGTCGCATCAACCTTAATTAATTTACATGAATATTGACTATTACCATCGGATAAGTTGAAAAGACAAGCCAATCCTATCGCCGTCTCGACGTACGTGTCCACCAGGTTAAGCAGAGCTCATCCAATCCACCAGGTTATCATACATGACGATGACGACGGCACAACAGCAACCAAATTAACCGCGGAACGCGAAAAATCGATCGAGCATGCCGCGTCGTCAGCATAAATCAAGAACAACACATCGGTTCGGTTAAGTTGTCAAAACGCTCAACCCATGCTTTGGAGTGCACGGACTGGGTCTTGCGTCGTCTTGGACAAATGGAAAGAGATGTGCAGACTTCTCACAAGACAAAACGTCGACGTGCCACAGATGGAGTGTTCTCTAACCAGGAGGAATAGCTAGCCTTGTGATTAACCTTCAATTTAGTTCAGTTTTGTCGGATATCATACAGGTTCAGTACCGGCAAACTGAGCTGTCTTTAGGCCTGCCACTAAGGCCACGTTACCTCCATTGTACACACCAATCTCTCTACTACTACTCCATCGGTTAAGAAATAAATAACGCGGTTAGTTCAATACTGATCAAACTAGTACTCCTGCTTTTTTTATTTGTCATCGACTAGTTCATTTTTGAATTAATCGGTGGTAAATAAAAAAAAAACAGAAGAAGTATCATTTATGTTATGACTCAGCTTTTTGAGAGGTTCACTTGTGCATCTCATACCAATTCTTGATCAGTA